>OY748307.1:2853887-4053887 GCA_963556515.1 Nudaria mundana
TTAACTGTGTTACCCCGGCTCTATGTCAAAGAGGAACAATTTCGAGATAAAGCCGGGGTGTGCGTGTTCGTTAGGGCGGATGTTTGCTGCCGCCGGTTGCGCTGCCTATAGAAACCCTCCAACTCCATCCTCTGGCTGCACGTAGACCATGGCTCTATGAGCCAGATCTACGTGTACGTCTACCGTTCCCACACAGGGGATTCTGAGACAACAAAGCTCTTCCAGTACCTCAGCGAGGATTGGGACGGTCTACGCAATTATTATGCGTCCGTCCCCTGGAGCCAGCGCTGCTTTGTAGGAAAGGCTCCTTCGGAAAGCGCTTCTGCGATTGCTGGCGAGATCAGTTTAGGGATGGAATATTACATCCCTTTCACTGATGTCGCCAGTATTCGCAGAGCCCGTCCCTGGTTCGCGCGAGATTGTGCCAAAGCTGTTCGACAAAAACAGTCGGCATATCGCGCCTGGATCAGGGCCCGGGCTGTGCGCGATCCAAACGTGGGCCACCTCAAAGCAGCGTACAACCGGGCCACAAAATCCAGCAAGAGGGCCTTTAAGAGAGCGGATGCGCAGCGCGTCGCGCGGCTTGGTCAGGAGCTCACTTCCCATCCCATGGGCAGCCGTGGATACTGGCAACTGGCCAAAGCCGTGCAATCTAACTTTTGTCAGCCCTCGCTGCCACCGCTGCGTTACCCAGATGAAACACTGGCTCACAAAGCCCAAGAGAAAGCGGATATGCTAGTAGACCTCTTTGCGGCTAATTCCTGGTTCGACGATCGTGGCCTGCAGCCCCCCGCCATCGCCAACTGTGGCCACACTATGCCTGACATTGTACTCAGGCAATGCGATGTACGGGCAGTGCTGCGATCACTCGACACGCGGAAAGCCAGTGGCCCTGACGGCATTCCAGCGGTGGTACTACGGAACTGCGCAGCTGAGTTGTCTCCTGTACTAACTCGTCTGTACCGCCTGTCTTACTCCACAGGAATCGTGCCGGAGGTCTGGAAGGAGGCGAACGTACAACCGATCCCCAAGAAAGGGGATCGGTCTGATCCAGGCAACTATCGACCCATAGCTGTCACCTCAGTCATCTGCAAGGTGTTAGAGCTCATCATCAACAAGCAGCTCATGCGATACCTCGAAGATCACTCGCTAATTAATGATCGGCAATACGGCTTCAGGCCAAAACGATCAACGGGTGATCTTCTGGCATTCGTAACGCATGTCTGGGGTGAGGCTATGGAAAGGCACGGCGAGTCCTTGGCGATTAGCCTGGACATCGCCAAAGCCTTCGATAGAGTCTGGCATGCTTCGCTCCTTTCCAAGCTTCCGGCATATGGTCTACCTCCTCAACTGTGCAGCTGGATGGCCAGCTTTCTGAACGAACGCCGAATGCGGGTCCTCTGCGATGGCCAGGCTTCTCGCTTTTTGCAAGTGAATGCCGGGGTGCCGCAGGGGTCCGTGCTGTCACCAACACTTCCTTCTGCATATCAATGATATGCTATCCCTCGGGAACATTCATTGTTATGCAGATGACAGCACATTGCAACGGGAGCTACTGGGCTCGTCCGGCGGCGTGGCGGGTCGGAGATTGGGAGGATAGACAACAATTCGTGGCTGTCTCTCGACAGGAACCTCGACTTGTATCTCTCAGTGGGGTACCGAGAACCTGGTCGAGTTCAATGCCCGCAAAACACAGGCGTGTGCATTTACAGCGAAAAATCCCCTTTCCTTCCCCTACCCTCTCTTCAGAATGCATTATTACCAATGAAGGACAACCTTGACATCCTTGGCATAGACGTTCGTCAAGAGCTCAATAATAAAAACTACATCGAAAGATGTATAGGGCTAGCTTTGCGGAAACTAGGAATACTGAATAAGGTAAAGCGATTCTTTACACCGCACCAGAGGTGTCTGCTGTACAAGACGCAGATTAGACCCTGCGTCGAATATTGCTCTCACCTCTGGGACGGCTCCGCGAAGTATTTGCTGGACGCTCTCGACGCTATGCAGCGACGGGCTATCCGTATTATAGATTGTCCGGAGGTAACGGGAAGCATTGAGCCGCTAGCTCAGCGCCGAACAATAGCTTCCTTGGTCGCATTCTACCGTATTTACCACGGCGAATGTTCTGAAGAGCTCTTCAATCTGATCCCACCCTCTTCCTTCCGATCCCGAACAACGCGTGCCGGGCAGAGATGCCACTCCCACACAGTGGATAGCATGTTCGCGAGAACCGAACGTTTTAAACGTTCGTTTCTCTGCCGAACGATAGTGGCCTGGAACGCGCTGCCTGTTCACGTGTTTCCTCCCACATATAATCCTGGGTTCTTTAAGCGGAGCGTGAAGAGGCACATCAGTAGGTCGTCAAGTTGAGGGCCACTCTCTATAGTATTGTGCGCTGTGAGAGTGGCCCACAATCGCTAGACGTCGTCACGACTTACCACCAGGCGGGCTGCGTCAATTTGAGGAACCCAATATAAAAAAAAAAAAAAATTCTCAAAAAAAATTTGAGTTACAAATGTTTGAAATTTTTACATGTAATTTTTTAAATAAAATCTACGACGACCAAATTGGCGAAATATAGGCGTTACAAACGTTCGGTCGTTATTAGATTACAAAAACTATGAACATACTTGAACTCTCATGGAAGTGCTGCAGGCAACGTTCTACACGTTTCTCGGACTGTTCAGTTTCAGAGAACACAACGGTTGATCGGACGAACATGTCGGGTTGAGTCTTAGTATGGTCCCAGTTGAAAGTTAGGCTGAAGTTGCAGTTCACATCAGCATAGATACGGTTCAGTTTGTGGGAGTACTGCAAAATAAATCAATTTTATTAATACAGTAATAATAGTCCGAGACGACCAGAACTTTAATAGGGTGTGACATAGCAGCTGGCACGTAAGATGTAGTTGTTTTTCATCAACATTTCATCGCAAGGCAACGGGGTTTCAAAAATTATAACATAGCTGCTACTCTTTAAAAACTCATACGGCCGTTTTGAAAATAAACCATTATATAAAATCCATAATGAAGAACTTTCGTGCCCAGTTACGGCAAAAGGCTTACCTCCCATTAGGTGGGACCAAAAATGGTGGCAGAAGCAATTTTCATGAAATTTGGTTTGGGGGAGTTGTGTCCTCTGATGGTGTTGTGGTGTCCCATTCTTCAAAAGCCTCTACTCAGCAGATTCACCAAGTAGTAAGGTGGACTTAGAGGAGACAATTTTTTAAACCATAGAATTAACTTACCAAAAACTTTTTCTTCTGAACATCTGCACTGTTGACTATGATGCTAAAGTTACACAGGCCAGGGAAATTAGCCCTCTCTGGTGGACCGCGTGGTGATACCTGCAATGGTAAATAATGATAATACGAGGGTGGGTTGAAAAGTAGTCGGCCTAACACTGATCCATTTAGTTCTAAAAATCAAATCTATCCACATTATTTAGTTCAGTTCAGACCTGTTAATTGTGTTAAGTTTGAAACGTGTGCGATAATTAGTTATAATTTTATAAATTTATTAACAAAGCAATCTGACATCATTTCCGCAAATGGAGCAAATCGAGCAGCGTGCCGTCATTAAGTACCTCCATAAGAAGGGGCTGTCATCAAAAGCCATCCATGATGATATGGTCAGTACATTAGGGGATTGTGCTCTTTCATATTCATCCGTCAAAAAATGGATAGCAGAAAGACGAACCCCGCTCTGGAAGGCCTTCGACGTCCACTAGTGACGAAAATGTAAAAATAAATACTCGACTTAATTATGGGAGACCGCAGATTGAAAATTAAGACAGATAGCCGAGATTATAGGCATCTCTTATGAACGTACTCAAAACATAATAGTCAACGTGTTCGGTTTCCACAAGGTGTCTGCGAGGTGGGTTCCGCGACTGCTTTCAGTTGAGCAAAAAAGGATGCGATTGACTATTGCACGCGACTGTTTGGAGTTATTTGAAGCTGATGAATGTGATTTTTTGAATCGTTTTGTTACTATGGACGAAACATGGGTTCATTACTGTACACTGGAAACAAAACAACAATCAAAACAGTGGAAAAGACCTGGTTCACCACCCCCGAAAAAGGCTAAGTCGATTTTGTCGGCAAGTAAGGTGATGGCTTCAGTATTCTGGACTGGGACTCTAAGGGTGTGATTATGGTTGATTATCATGAAAGGGGTCAGACTATAAACTCTTGATTATTACTGTACCTTACTACGTCGTTTACGAGGGGAATAAAAGAAAAACGTCCAAGAATGAGCAGAAGAAAAGTCCTGTTTCATCAAAATAACGCTCGTGTTCACACGTCTGTCCAATCAATAGCAGAAATTCACAACTGTGGCTTTGAACTGTTACCGCATCTTCCTTATTCACCTGATCTGGCACCGTCAGACTTTTTTCTGTTGCCTAACCTAAAAAAGCACTTGGGAGGTCAAAGATTTTTGACAAATGACGAGGTAAAGCAGCAGTAGAAGCATATTTTGACTCTAAGGAAGAATCATTTTTTTTCAACGGGCTAAATGCTTGGAAGGGAAGATGGCAAAAGTGCATTGAACTTGATGATGATTATGTTGAAAAATAAAAATATATTTCATTTATTATGTATTTATTTTCTTGGTTGGGCCGATTACTTTTCAATCCACCTTCGTATTATTAATGCTTGGACTGCAGATTCTATTTATGTATAAAGTTGTTGCCATGAAGCTTTTTGATTGGTATCGTGAAATAACATGTTTTGTACTGAATGGAGTCAGGCGTTATCTGGCGAAAGTCCATGATAAAACAATGGAGAATATGATGTTTAATTTATATATAATTGCAATAATTTCGCTTAATAGAAGACATTACAACGTCGACATATGTTTCACATACTCACGAGGCATTATCAAGACTGTCTCAAAGAGAACAGCCTCCCAGCTGTTATTTTATATATATGTCGACGTCGTAATGTCTTCTATTAAGCGAAATTAATGCAATTATATATAAATTAAACATCATATTCTCCATTGTTTTAACATGTTTTGTATTTTTACCATTTGGTTGGTTCAATTCCCAGTTCATACAGGTGATTTTTCAAAACTATATGAATGCAGTTAAAATTGTTTTTCAAAATAAAATAAAGTCTCCTTTCAGTAAAATTGTATATGTACAATATTTAAGGCGTAAGTATGCTAACCTAGCAGATGATTACATATTTGAGCCGTTTGGGGTTGAGACACTGGGGTCATGGGGTCCGAGTGCTCGCCGCCTATTGCTAAACGCTTAATCGATCCTTCTCAGGACCAGAAGGCTGGCTATTTTCTGGCCTAAAGAATAAGTATCGCCACCCAACGTGGCAACACAGCCAGCATTCTGGGAACCTTCTCAGTCGGCAATGTGACGGAGGATTTTTTAAACAATATTTTGTAATGTAAATATTTTTAGTATATAATTATGTATATTGTAAATAAATATTTAAGGTACTTTCCCTTCATGTAGCACGGTCTGTATAATATGGTTTGGATTACAAAGTGGTTTTTGATTTTCTATTGTTTATGGTGTTTGGTAAAAGCAGCTACCTTATTATAATATGGGACCAACAATAATAATGACATTGAATATAAATGTATCATCAACAACAATGTAACATGTGTCCTGGCTGTGAGAATTTTAGTAAAATTTTCGAGTGGATTTGAAAAACCCGGTAAAGGTTTCGACTGCTTTAGTGGCATAGTGGTATGAGTATGAGACTGCCGGCCCTGCGGTCCCAGGTTCCATTCCGGGTCGAATCAAATTATTTGTGTGATCCACAAATGTTTGTTTTGGAGTATGGTTGTTTTCTTTGTATAATATGTACTAGTGGTCGCCCGCGACTTCGTCCGCGTGGTAATTTGGATGTTTTTCCGTTCCCGTCGCGCCGCGTCATATTTTGAACAATTTTTTTTATTTTTTTTATTTTTTTATATTTGGTTCGCCAAATTGACGCCGCCCGCCTGGTGGTAAGTCGTGACGACGTCTAGCGATTGTGGGCCACTCTCACAGCACACATTACTGTTGAGAGTGGCCCTCAACTTGACGACCTACTGATGTGCCTCTTCACGCTCCGCTTAAAGAACCCAGGATTATATGTGGGAGGAAACACGTGCACTTCTCACAATATCTTTATAAATTGTAGCATATGTGTTATTCTGTTGTATAAGCTATATTATTGTAAAGTTTCATTAAAATCCATTCAGTAGTTTTTACGTGAAAGAGTAACAAACATCCATCCATCCATACATACATACATACTTACATACTCACAAACTTTCGCGTTTATAATATTAGTAGGATGTATTTAGAAATATACATAAAAGTACAAACAATGGGGTAAGATGTTGAATTTTTTTATATAATTGCACTAATTTCGCTACATAGAAGACATTATAAACGTCGACATATGTTTCACCTACTCACGAGGCATTCTCAAGACTGTCTCAGAGAGAACAGAAAATAATATATATATATATACTAGTGGTCACCCGCGACTTCGTCCGCGTGGTAATTTGGACTTTTTCCCGTTTCGTTCGTTCCCGTCGCGCCGCGTCATATTTTGAACAATTCACACTATATCTTTATAAATTGTAGCCTGTGTTATTCTGATGTATAAGCTATATTATTGTAAAGTTTCATTAAAATCCATTCAGTGGTTTTTACGTGAAAGAGTAACAAACAGCCATCCATCCATACATACATACATACTTACATACTCACAAAGTTTCGCGTTTATAATATTAGTAGGATAATAAGTATGTTTATCAGTCGTCTAGACCCCATAGCACAAGCTTATATTAGCTTAATTTGGGCAAGATGACATTGTGTGAGAATGTCCAAAAATATTTATTTATTTAATGGCAATAGGCTTGCCCCCTATTATGTGGCACCAACAAACTGGAGTTTTTGGATTATTGGAAAAGTGTGGGAGTGTAAGCACATCTGCCTACCCCTTTGAGGATATAGCCGTGATGTATGTCTGTGTTGAAGAATAACAAAAAGCAATGGTAATAAAATCTTCTTACTGGTTTGAATTCAGCTAAATTGTCATGGGCCAGGCCTATTAGCAAAGTTTCGTCACTATTCATGAAATCAGGGTCGGCCGTTGCAGTAATAAGCCACCCACTCTCGTTTCCTCCTGATGGGTCCAGTAGCTGGGAACTGAAAAGATATTATAGAAAATGTTAGTAAATTTATATTTTTCATAGCAATGAAATATGCAAATTTTTATCTTCTATAATATAAAAATGAATTACTGAATGTGTTGCTAAGCGCAAATCTAGAGAGCAGCTGTACCGGTTTAGCTAACTCTTTTTTGTTGTAATTGGTGCCATGACGAGAAGGTTCTTATGGAAGAAAAAAAAATTTCAATTTAAAAAGCATAAACCATGGTCTTGTGCTGTTAAATACTTATTTTATTGATTTTTGGATTTGATGTTATATAGGCAACAGAAATACATCATCTGTGAAAATTTCAACTATCTAACTATCACGATTCATGAGATACAGGCATGGTGAGACGGACGGACGAACAGCAGAATTTTACCCCTTGGGTTTGGAACACTAAAAATAAAAGTATAAGTATGGAATAGAACTCACTATTGCTCTAACTCAGAGTCCCTCAACACTGCTTGAAGGCTAGAATCCATCTTAGTCTTGTGTTAACGCTTAGCTGTAAATAAAATGAACTATTAATTTTGAACAAATTGTTAGGGTGCAAAGGGGCCCTTCTTACATCTATCGGGCCCAATGACCTCACCTGCTAGTGGCGCACCTGCTGATTAACGGACGAGGTTCGTATATTACGGTACCCATGTGGTGGCTTCGGCCCCTACGTGGATACCAGGTGGTAAAACAGTGTTGGTCCGGGGGGGGTACCACCGTGCAGCTGTGCTAAAGCCCCCCAAGTAACCCAGCCCAGGCTGGGTTGCGTTAGGGGTTCAGCAGCTGCACTGCCGGGCCCAGGGCGATGTATGGTGCGGCAGGCACGGGTCCAGAGGGGGGCGAAGCGGAGTCTAGTGTGGGTGGTGTGGGTCGATTCGCCGGCCAGGGAGACCCTTAGCGACGGCGTTGCCGCGGCCGCCCTTGTACTTGTACTTGTACTTGCTGCCCCACATGTTGCGCATAATCCTGATGTGGGGTCGCCGCTCCGGGTGGTAACCGGTGTGGGGTAGCGGTGGCCTTGCATCAGGGGGGTTTGGGAGCCCTTCCGTCCGGCGGGTCGGCTCCGACCTAGCCACACGGTTCTAGGCGAAGCTAGCCTCTGCACTTTGTCACTTACTGCCGCACCAAATAACGCCCTGTCTTCACGCTTCCCCATATCTCATCATCATGATGACAGTGCAACAAAGTAATAAACGGTACACAGCGGCCTCTAGAAACCCCACAAAGTCGATTCCTTTTGAGGTGGAGTTCGCAAATATCCGCGGACTCCATGCGAACCTCGATACCGTCCACCATCACCTAGAGACGGCACGGCCTTCTGTGATGTTCCTTACGGAGACACAGATACGCCGCCCTGACGACACGTCTTACCTCAGTTAGCCGGGTTATGGCATTGAGGAACAATTCCGTGACAAAGCCGGAGTGTGCGTGTTCGTCGGGCGGATGTCTGCTGCCGCCGGTTGCGCTGTCTAGAGAACCCCTCCTACTCCGTCCTTTGGCTGCACGTGGATCATGGCTCTATGAGCCAGATCTACGTGTGCGTCTACCGTTCCCACACAGGGGACACTGGGACAACAAGGCTTTTCGAATACCACAGCGAAATGGCTGACGATGCGCAGGTGCGGTTCCCGAACACTGACCTGGTTTTCCTGGGGGACTTTAACGGTAATCACGTTGAGTGGCTGGAGTCCCTTAGGACCGATCATGCGGAACGATCCGCCCATACATTCGCTCTCTCCCACGGGCTGACCCAGATGGTACAGGGGATCACCCGAATACCTGACAGGTCAGACCACACGTCCGCCTTGCTGGATCTACTGCTGACGAGTCGCCCAGCCGAGTACAGTGTGTCGGTACGCGCCCCACTGGGCACTTCCGACCACTGTGTGGTGCACGCCAGCTTCCAAGTGCCACCACCTGCTCATGCTGGGCACATGACTCGACGACTATGGCACTACTCGTCGGCAGACTGGGACGGTCTCCGCGATTACTTTGCGTCCGTCCCGTGGAGCCAACGCTTTGTAGGGAAGGCGCCTTCGGATAGCGCTGCTGCCGTTGCTGGCGAGATCAGTCTAGGGATAGAATATCATATCCCTTTCACTGATGTCGCCAGCATCCGCAAAGCTCGCCCCTGGTTCGGACGTGAATGTGCCGAGGCTGTCCAGAAAAAAACAGTCGGCATATCGCGCCTGGGTCAGGGCTCGGGCGGCACGTGACCCGAATGTGAACCGCCTCAAAGCAGCGTACAATAGGGCCACTAGGTTCAGCAAGAGGGCCTTCAAGAGAGCGGATGCCCAGCGCGTGGCGCGGCTTGGTCAGGAACTCACATCCCACCCCACGGGCAGCCGTGGATACTGGCAACTGGCCAAAGCCGTACAGTCTAATTTTTGCCAACCCTCGCTGCCACCACTGCGTTTTCCTGATGGATCACTGGCCCACAAAGCCCAAGAGAAGGCGGACATGCTCGCAGACCTCTTTGCGGCTAATTCCCGCGTCGATGACTGTGGCCTGCAGCCCCCCACCATCGCCAACTGTGGCCACACTATGCGTGATATTGTTATCAGGCAATGTGATGCACGGGCAGTGCTGCGGTCGCTCGACACGCGGAAAGCCAGTGGCTCTGACGGCATTCCGGCGGTGGTGTTACGAAAATGTGCTGCTGAGTTGTCTCCAGTACTAACGCGTCTGTACCGCCTGTCATACTCTACAGGGCTCGTGCCGGAGGTCTGGAAAGAGGCGAACGTACAACCGATCCCCAAGAAAGGGGATCGCTCCGATCCAGGCAACTATCGACCCATAGCTGTCACCTCAGTCATTTGCAAGGTGCTCGAGCTCCTTTTCAATAAGCAGCTCATACGCTCATACCTGGAGGATCACTCGCTAATCAATGATCGACAATATGGCTTCAGGCCAAAACGATCAACGGGTGACCTCCTGGCATTCGTCACGCATGTATGGGGTGAGGCTATGGAAAAGTACGGCGAGTCCTTGGCTATTAGCCTGGACATCGCCAAAGCTTTCGATAGGGTCTGGCATGCTTCGCTCCTTTCCAAGCTTCCAGCATATGGTCTACCTCCTCAACTGTGCAGCTGGATTGCCAGCTTTTTAAACGAGCGCCGAGTGCGGGTCCTCTGCGATGGCCAGGCTTCTCGCTTCTTGCAAGTGAATGCCGGGGTACCGCAGGGGTCCGTACTATCACCAACTCTCTTTCTTCTGCATATCAATGATATGCTATCCCTCGGGAACATTCATTGCTATGCAGATGACAGCACACTGCACGGGAGTTACTCGGTTCGTCCGACGGTGGGGCGATCTGAGATTGAGGAGGAGAGAAGACGACTCGTGGCTGATCTCGACCGTAACCTCGAGAGTATCTCCCAATGGGGTGCCGAGAACTTCGTCGAGTTCAATGCCCACAAAACACAGGCTTGTGCATTTACAGCGAAAAATCCCCTTTCCTTCCCCTACCCACTCTTCAGAATGCAATATTACCAATGAAGGATAATCTAGACATCCTTGGCATAGACGTACGTCGAGAGCTCAATAACACAAAATACATTGAGAAATGTATTGGGCTAGCTTCGCGGAAACTAGGAATACTGAACAAGGTAAAGCGATTCTTTACACCGCACCAGAGGTGTCTGCTGTACAAAACGCAGATTAGACCCTGCGTCGAATACTGCTCTCACCTCTGGGACGGCTCCGCGAAGTATTTGCTGGACGCACTCGACGCTATGCAGAGACGCGCTGTTCGCATTATAGATTGTCCGGAGGTAACGGGAAGTCTTGAGCCGCTAGCCCAGCGCCGAACAATTGCTTCCTTGGCCGCGTTCTACCGTATTTACCACGGTGAGTGTTCTGAAGAGCTCTTCAATCTGATCCCACCCTCTCCCTTCCGATCCCGAACAACGCGTGCCGGGCAGAGATGTCACTCTCATACCGTGGAAACCATCTTCGCGAGAATTGAGCGTTTTAAACGTTCGTTTCTCTGCCGAACGATGGTGGCTAGGAACGCCCTGCCTGCGCACGTGTTTCCTCCCACATATAACCCTGGGTTCTTTAAGCGAAGCGTGAAGAGGCACATTACTGCGTCGTCAAGTTGAGGGTCACTCTCTATAGTATACCTGTGTACTGTGAGAGTCGCCCACAATCGCCAGACGTCGCCACAGCTTACCATCAGGCGGGTGGAGTCAATTTGTCGACCTAAATATGAAAAAAAAAAAAAATCAGATACAGATCATAATAATTAAGAAAGACTCGTGGTTTCAATGTTTAATTTGTGCAACAAAAATTACTGATAGTCTTTTTTAAACGGCCCCTTTAAAGTCCACCAAGGTACTTTTTAGTGTGATTTAAAGTCCGAGACGCCCAGGACTTTAATTGGCTGTGCCATAGAGGCTGGCACGTAAGATCTTGTTGCCTTTAATCAACATTTCATCACAAGGCAACGGGTAAATTTTTTTTCAAAATTACAATAAAGTTGCTACTTTTTATTAAATTGATTCAGTCATTTTGGACATAACCCATTGTAAATGTGACATAAACCCGGTGACGGCAATAGGCTTACCCCCTATTTCGTGGGACTAAAATACTGCCAAATTGTGGGTGTGTAATGCACCTCTGCCTACCCCTTTGGGGATATAGGCGTGATATGTGTGTGCGTGTGTGTGTGTTAGAAGACTTAGTAGTAATAACTAGGTATTCTAATCACAATAAGGTATGTACATAAAAACCATACAACTGATGTTCACTAATCCCTAATCCAAGCCAACAAAAACTAATTGAGTTGAACTGATAAAAAAACTGATAGTGATTATTGGCGTTAGATAGATAAAAAATGGAACCCTTTCAAAATGAATTACTAAAACATAACAGCTCCACAATAGAAGATAAAGGCAAGATCTCCTTTGATATCTTAAGGCTTTTTTAAACAATGCCAATGATATGAGAATCCTTTCAAGGAGTATGACTGATTCAAATGGTAATGCAAATAAATATGTTTACAGAGCAGTTTGGTCATACCTTATAAAGAGATCTTGCCATCTGCTAATTCTAGCCCTCAAAGCTTTCAGAACATTAACAAAGTAACAATTATTATGACCATCCATAATACATTCCACTTTTGGAATATACTTTAACCAAAAGTAGTTTCCTAGGCACAGTAACTACTTACTGAAAAGATGGCTCTACAAAGACTTTTTAAACTTTTAAAGATTGGAACACTAAAACTAAAATTCTTATTTTATCATCATATAGTACAATATTGATGAACATGAAACGAAAATGGTCACCTCGAGCCACAGATAGTCAAATAATAACTCTAGAAAGCACTTCTCTCACAACCAGTCAGAGATGGGAGCCAGCTGATACATGTGATTATCAAGAACATCTGGCATCTTAAACTAACTACCTTACCTTATAGATAGCTAGCAGTACCACATAGGCCTCATCAGTTGTATTTCAAATTATAAAAAATATTTGCAAGTATCTACGTTAATTTAGTTCTTTCACTGAAATTCATGACGTTTTCACAGTTTGAGAACAATTTATAAATGATGACTGTTTATAGAATTGCCAAAAAAATACCCCGGAGTCAGGAGCTATAAGCAATTTCGAAAAAGTTTGAGGTTTTCTCTTACATCACGTAAGTTTTAATAGAATATAATATCTGTTACGTACTACTTACCAGTATTCCAGGCTTAACCTAAGTCTAACTGGTAGACGAGGCCTGAAAAATAAAACTGAGTAGGTAACAATTTTTCGAAATATAACTTGCTGTGACGAGCTGCCACAAACTTTAAACTCTTTTTTAACCCACTGTTCTGTCATAAACCAAACAGAAATAACTGTTCTATGCAAGAAATTATATACGAATTAACAAAAACTTATAGTTATTTCACATAGTATGTAAACAGATAGTAAAAAAGACAACTTCAAAAGACTAGTTAGTATGTAAGTAAACATGTATAATATGTACTTAGACAAAAACTGCGGCGGCGCGCCATGCACGCAACGAACGAAAAACATACATGTGAAGTGTTGCCGTTTCACAAACTTTAAAGTCCTAAGAAAAATAAATGCCATTAAAAATACAACTCCCGGAATGATCAAGTTTTGATTGTCAGTTGTACGTTATTGTCAAGTTTACGTTATTGAGGGAGTCTTTGACTCCATGGATAACGTCGAGTTGCGGTCGATTAGGGGCGGGTCTAGTATGAGTAGTATGAGATGAGTAGGGCGCGAGTTAATGGGGAGTGGGAGTCGTGTTAGTTAGGGGTAAGTACAGGCGAGAGTTGGGGGAGAGTAGGGGCAATTTGAGAGCGACTATTTCCATAATTTAGGTTTAGTAAGGTTACAGAAATTAATTAATTAAGTACCCCGACAGCACGTGATACAATTATATACGGTGAAGACCACCAGCAGGCTGAAGCTGCGGAGGTGAGGAAACAAGGGCGTAGACAGCCTTCCTCTTCACGCAGCGCTGGAGACGTTACTTACTGAGTCTAAATAGATACAAAAAAAACCAAGGCGGTAAAAGACTAACAGCTCCCTAACGCACCGAACACGTCTCTTTACGCCCCCTTCACACACTTGTGGAGGTTAAATTATTTGCAACAGAGATTCATAATTTTTAAGTTCACTTGGTCCACACATGGTCACGTACTGCCCTTGCCCTTTTTTTATTGTTGTAACAGAATCATTGTATTTACTGGCGAATAAAAAGAGTGGCCGTGAGTTTTTCTTGCCAGGTTCTTTCCTCACAGGCTCTACCTATTGCCTTGCGAATCTGGCGGTAAATGTAAATGTAGAAGCATTTTTTTTGACGTTCATAAGGGTTTCTTTGTGACCTACATGAATAAAGGTATTTTGATTTTGATTTGATTTTGATTTTGCTACTAAACGCAAAAAACACTAAATGTATTAGATTCAACGTACCCAATGTCAGGAATTACGAAAAAATATAACATAGTTTAATAATAGTTCACCCTTGAAAACTTGTAAAATCAACTGTATTTTTGAGAATCACATTGGTACCTACTAAATTATAGTGGAATGTTCAAATATCACGGCTAGAAGGAAAACTCAGTTCAGCTGCTTTTATCATTTTTTACGTGGTTGGGAATGCATTTAGTCACCTCTCCGCTGTGGGGTCAGCGGGACGGCTTCGTGTGGGACTACCGGCCCTTGAGATGAAAAACGGGCCGGAATACCTACTAAATCCCCCCACTCCCCCTAATCGGGGCCGTCACTTCTACGTGAGAAGCGACGCCCCCGAAACACACAAGAGGCGTTGGACTTCTTGGAAAGTCTTACGTAGGTACTTACGTATTTTAAATAAAACCATAGGTATTATTCCTGAAAATAAATAATTTCCAAGTATTTGTTTGGATTTTTGATAATTTTTATTTATTTATTTATATACAAGGATGTTATATTAACTTATTCTACGGCCCACAGATAGATAGAACTTAAACTAAGAATACATATAAATATTACAAAAGTATACATAAATACCTTATAACTAAGAATATATACTAGGTATGCAATGCATTCTGCTGTTGCAATAGTTGATGATGATTGAATATGAATTCAGATATATGCACTCACGGTGATGGTCACTATGAACGTGCCAAATTTCAAAAAGATCGGTCCAGTCGTTTAGGAGGAGTGCGATCACGAACGAAATACACGACAATAAATATATACTTACCAAATTTGACGTAATGGCGTCGACGGGTGGTGGATTGGGGATGCGCGTATCGGCAGGTGTCCCCTGAAGCACTGGAACTTCACCCCAGTCGGCCAGAAGTCAGGACTCATGGCGGCGTTGATGCGGTCCGTGGGAACCCGCACCACAAATTAGTTAAAGCTCACGTTGTGACGAGAGTCCAGCTTCTCCACCCTCAAAGCCAACCCGGTTTTCTTCTGGAGATGGTATGATGAACATGATGAACATGACGTACAAAGAGTGTAATTTTAACGTCTATGTTTACATGATACGTAGACCATCGTGGTTGGGGCCTCTGCGTGGAAGTGCAGCTTGATGGTTCTTGAAGCCAGTACCACACTGGTTCCTGCAGGAGGGCTTCCTCTTCTTACTCACCACTACCGTGAAACCCTCTACGTCTCAAGGCTCCTTATGCGAAGCCTTAACTGGTGCAGTGCTGCGTTGATTGACACTGCTCTGCTTACTCCCCTTTGTCTGATATCTTGATAAGTTAGTAGTGTATGAAATGAGTACTGAATATGCCGATATCGAAAGTTACAAAATTACCCATGAAATATAATTATTCAACAAAACCTGGCAACTATTTCAACTGCAAAACTATAGAATGAAAAAACAGGAACAAGTTGCCATAGAAAAAAAAGTAAAGAAAGAAAAAAAATACAAGAACATCGCTTCAATTGTTTTTCTCTGATTTTACTGTCATTACGCCGATAATTTGATGCATATTTTGTATGCAACAGTTAATTTGACTTGTTCCAATATTCTATTATGTACCAAATCATCGTAGGGAATGCTTTAAGTGCGTCTATTAACTAAAATCAATAACAATCATTGACCAACAAAGGTACGCTTGTGTTTGCTTTTGGTGGGCATATAACCTGTGTTTTGTGCTGGCGTCCGGTTGGCGTCCGTCACAATTATGAGAAAATGCATTGTGTTTTAGTGGTATTTAATTAGAAAAGAGTTTTGTTGAATAAGTGAATAGCGGTTTTACTAGTGCTATTTGTTTTAGTTACTAAGATGAATTATGAAGCCGAAAGAGCTATGAATCAGAAGCGATTACGAATGGAAGGCGAACCGGGCCATGGTATTGTTCAAGGGAACGGTTTGCCGCTTAATTATCTTGGTAAGACAATGGCATGCCTGAAGAAAAGTTTTATAAATCGTTAAACAACGGCGTTTGATGTTTTCATTTACTTTTTTTTAGATAATGGTCATCAAATACCTTATCAACCGTATGCGGGCGCGTACAACACTCATTACCCGCCTCCCGACGCATTTGCTGCATACGGACCTCCACCTCCAGGGGGCTATGCCCCTCAGAACCTGTCATATGTGCCACCTGCACATCAAAACTATCCTCATCATCAAAGCTTCCCGCCACAGCAACCACCTCAAGCACAACTGCACATGCCACAATCCCATATGGGTAATTTCAAATGTAATTTATTTTTATTTATTTACTAATTACCAAAACATAGCATTGGCTAGAATGACTAAAGTCTAAAATAGAATAAGTTAACGTTTCTATATTTGACTGATAGGAAAACTAAAATAAGAATTTCTATTGATTATTGTTGAAATAAAATGTAAATGACTGAAATCATTGATCATCTGTAATATAATAGCACTTAAAATTGAAAATAGATTCAATTTGTTTAAATTTGCTCCACAGTCCAAGGATATGGGGACATGGTTCACAAACCGGCCTGGCCGCCACAACCTCACCTTTTACCAACACTCGATCCACAAAAGGCTTTAGATATACATAAGTTGAAGTCGGAAATTAAACTAGAACCAACAGATGCACATAAAAGACCACATCCAGAAACTGAAATTATGGTAATTACATTGTTATACCTCGTATCAGTGAACACCAGTATACTTTTTAGGTTTTTCGTTGCCAATATTTTGTTGTTTAATTCTTTATATACCTAACTGACCCGCAAACATTGTCCACCCTTACCTAATAAACAGTTTCAGTCAGTTCCAGACACCAAAAATTTCATAAGAATCGGTCAAGCTGTTGGTTTTGTGAGAATTTTGAATATTAGATATGGATTTATTTATCTTTGTAATAATAATCGAATAAGGACATGTAATGATTAACCTGCTGAGATTAAAGATTGTACCTACAGCTTCAATAAGAATTTTGAAGTATTGGAACTTCTGGAACATTTGGAAGTTAATATTTATATTAAAATAATTATATCCAACTGTAAATGTAATGGCCGCTGTCGGTGAACTCAGTTAGCGAGGCACTCGTTTTATTGTACTATTGTACTGTTATGCTAGTAATAATTGTATGGAGCACGATAGAAATAGAAGTTTAATATTTATATGTGTAGGCTTGTAATTAGCAATATTGTTAAACATATTGTAATCTATTACTTTTTATTAGTCTGTAAGCCTTCCTAAAACAAATAAATAAATAAAATAATAATGTTTCAGAGTGGAGATTTAGATCAGCCAAAAATAAAAATAAAAACAGATATATTCAAGCCTGATGATCTAGCACACAGACAGGACAAGATTGGTGGTAAGTATTAAAAGGGGTGGTGTCATTACTACAGGTGGTGTTATTAGATCTAATATGAAGCACTTGTGTGATAAAGTGGGGAATACATCGCAGACTACTGAGACTTGTGAATCACTTTTAGGTTTAGGATGGCCATGTTTCGACATGTCAATGCTCACCATTTACCAAACAATGTGCACTCCACTTACCTAGCCATATTTGGTAAGATCTTAACCAAAAGTTATAAATGTATGTAAGCTTGTCTTTATTTGATGACAATCCTCATGGTTAATGAACACTTTTTATCCAAGTAAACACAATTAAACCATTATATAAATTATTTAACTATATCCACCCATTTTTATTACTTCAAATGACATTTTCCTAAACATATTTATCAACAACAATTGTCAATTTATGAAAACCTACCATAAAGGTTAAATGTACCTATCAGTATATTTTTTTTTCACTGGCAACACATCAATAGAAACATTTCTGTTCACTGGATATACCAATAGAAACTACATGAAGAAGTTATGAATGGCAACTGCCACAGTGGCATAGTCAATCATACAACCTGCGTAAGACTGGTACCCCAGTGGTGTCCTGAGTTCGATACTCGGATACAGGTCAAAAGTGATGCTTAGATGGTATGATCATTGAGACGGTATGTAACATCTGTCCGGGCTGTTTTGATTTGAATAACAGTGGTTATGGATTTTTTAAAGCGCCCAGTAATGGCCCCTGTGGCAAATGAGGGTGTCACCTCTGCCTACCTATCACTTTAGGCATATAGGTGTGGTGTATGTCATCATTCTCTGTTGTAGAATCTTTTAAGTACTATTAATATATCTTTTTCTTTTAGATCTTTCTCAGAAATCAATTGACGTGTCACAAAAACCCACTGATCTTCAAAACAAAGATCTCCCTCATCCAATTGGCATAATAGATAAAATAACGGAAAAACCGACTGGTGAGTTCATATGAACCAGGTAATCGACAGTTAATTTGACTAAATGGACTAATATGAATCTGTGTTACATTTGCAGAAGCCTCGAAGCCAGAAGGTGCGAGTGAAGGAGTGGTAGAGGCACATCGTAGTGCCGAGCCTAGTGTAGCGCCTACGGATAAAAGGTGGGATATTATTATTTAAATACTAAAGGACGTTCGCGGTTTTGCCCTCGTGAAATAGTATTTTTTCCTTACCGTAGAACACGAAATGGAGGGGCTTGTGGTCTAGTGGTAACCGACAATGTTAACACATTGCCAAGGTTAAGTAACAACATTGAGACCCCTCCGTGCCTCGGAGAGCACGTTAAGCCTTCGATGCGGGTTGTCATACAAATATCTATGGCAGTCATTAGGGGTAGTTGGAGCCCTAAATCCCCTTAATACCAGCGGTCTAACAACAGAACTTGATGTCGCCTATGGGTTGTGGACGTCAGATGGCAGTCGCTTCACGGAAAATATGGAAGTTCAGCTGAATTGCAGTTAGACTGGAAAGCCGACCCCATTCCGAAGCCTTGGAAAATTTTTCGGTGGATGAGAACAGGAAATGGAAAAAAAATAGGCGAACTGATTGAGCCGATGTCGAATTTTGCGAGTTTCAGATTATTGATTCCATTGAGCAAGTAAAGCCTCGTTTACACCGTCCCATCGGATGCGACTCTCATCAGCCAATGAGAGTCCGTTTAGTCCCGTAAAAAGACTTGCGATCTCTTTTCGCTGTCTATTGTCTCTGCGCTGACGTCAGATATTTTTATTTTAACACTATTAAATACACAGTCACAATTTTACACTAAACTTTGATATTTAATTGATGAAACAACAACACATTGAAATTTGAATAAACTTCGTAGCTTCACCGAGTCGAAAAATATACTAAATGGAAATCTCAAAACGCAGCGAAATGACCTCTTTTGTTAATGATTATTAATTTTGCTCTCATTGTTTTTTTTGGATTGCCTCCCTATGCAAATTTTAAGACGTTGACGTATTCACGTCAAAAAAGCAGAAAGTAGAATTATCCAATATGGACGCCAAATGTAGAGACTTCGCTCGCTCGGTCAATGATATTATGACGTATGTTTCAGTGAGAATGACAGAAAACCATTCAGCAGTCCGGAGCTTCCAAAATCTGGGTCCATGCCTAATAAAGTGGCAACACCGGGAAGTGAGGTGAGTTGGCAACATTTTGTACGTATAATGACGTGCACGTCTATGCGTTCGTACGAAGTGGACGTACACGCACATAAGGTGTACCTACTGGTGGATCTGGTACAAGTTGTTCCACCGTATAAATTATCAAAAAAGGGAGGACATTTCGCTAGAGATGTGAGAGCCAATTATATTACTGCTGACGGGGAAGTTTTATATTTGCCAGAGTTTAGTTCATGGATTGTTAAGTACATTTATGGTGAGTAAGGTTAGTTTGGGCCTTTAAGATTTGGGTGGAACTTTCTAAAAATGCAAAAAGAAAACAATAGTCGAGTGGTTTCGGAGGGTAGGTGAGTAAAACTTTTAGCTTAGCATCTCGTTTTATTAGTAAAATTTTTAAACAAAAAATAATTTCTATATCTTTGAGTAATTGGTGACATAAAGACTTATTCCGACAAATTCAGATTCTTTCTTGTCCTGGGGCAGTCCTTTCGAGGGCGTACCCGGTTCACCCAGTAAGGGCGAATGAAATAATTTTAGCAACAAATTCGACTTCAAACTGTCTGAACTGGATTAAATTGGAATGTGACACAGGAAGAAAAAAAGAATCATTGAAATCGGTTCAACCACTCAAAACGTACAAAAAATTGAGATCCGAGAGACAAAGAGAGAAAAGAGTTTTGAGGTCGTCCAATAACAGGAGTAGCTTACTGTGGTGTGGGTACGGGTGTCTGTACATATCTATGTGATTGACTACACGTTGTCAGGCGAAGAAGCGCGGTCGTCCCAAGGGCTCCACCAACCGGCCCAAGCCGCCCGCCCCCGGCCCCCGCCCGCCCGCGCCGCGCCCGCCCGCCCCGCGCGCGCCGCCCCCGCCCGGCCGCCCCCGCGCGCAGGGCTACCAGTACGCCGTCAGACCCTTCCGGAAAGACTTTTCCGGGATACAGTTTAGGAGGTCAGTATTAGTTCATTTATACTTTCGATTGTTGGCACCTTGTGGTATTTATTATGTAATCTGTGAACGGAAAAAACATAGAAACATAACTTCAGACAAAATTTGTGAAGTAAACAGCCCATTACTATTGCGAAATAATGATTGGTTCTATTGTCAATGTATATCTCTGATTGGCTAGGAACGCATAGCAACTATAACATGATTAGAGCGAACGTCAACACCGTCACATTTTCGCGCCAAGATCTGCGTTGAGTAATTTTCGAGCACTACAAATGCTTCTAAGTGTTTTCCGTTCACTGGTAACATTACTAGTGATCAAATAGTAGACTATTCCTATCCATTCATCTATTCTCCTCCCAATCAAAAAAAGTTACGAGTGCTTAGTTTCGTGGAGATCGGACAAAAAATGTCCCTACTAGCCCGGAACACACATGCAGACCAGAAGAAAGCAAAATTGTCAAGTCAAGTCTCAAAATGCAGACGCTTTGCTCAGTCTGTCAATGAACAAACATGGTCATGTTTCTGTAATAAATTTGTTATAAGTGTACAATTAAGGCAAGGACACACTGGTCCTTCGTATACGACGTATGCCATGCGACGTGGGAGACAGCGTCACACTGGCCCTACGTATACGACCTCTGACGTATACGTTTTAACTATTTGGGAGCGATAGCCCTCGCAGGGCTCCTTTGTTATTTAACTATCCTTAGTCTAATCTATTCTCTTTCATTCCAATTCTCTAGGTAACATTCCAGTTCTCGCTAGCATTCCTCTCGCACTTCCATTCCACCTTTCATACTCTGTATATTGTGTGTAGGGAAATAGAGTGTTGTTTTTCTTTATTATTTAACAATTTTAAAAACTTTATTACATTTTGCCCCTGAACAAATACGTTATTGGAACGTGGTGTCTGCCAGTATCTTACGCGCTATGACTCTACACGTGTGTGACAGCGTCGTACGCGTGGGATAGCATGGGGACACGCGAGTCTGGCGCGGTGACGCGTGGACAATGACCAGTGTGTTCGTTACCATACAAATTGTATAGGCAGATCCTGTTCAGATGTCATAATGCGTGGTATACGTCGTATACGAAGAACGAGTATGCCTTTCGCTTTAGTGTGTTTGATCATAATTATATTAGCTGAGTTATTTATCTTGTCATCTCAACCTAGGCGATGGAGCGACGACTGCCTAGACTCTTCCCACATACCCAACGAGGTATTCTTCGGCGACGTCCCTGTGTCCATGGAAGTGCTATACAACTACTACGACGCTAACGCAGAGAGGGAACGGCTAGCGTCGCAAGCTGCTCATATCGCTGCACAGAAGGCAGCTGCTGCTAAACTAGCTGCTGCCAAGTTACAAGCCAGAGGGATTATTACGCATGAGGTATGTTTTCTGGTCTGTTCATCATATTGTACTAGTCCGAAACGCCTAGGACTTTAATTGGCTGTACCATAACGCCTGGCACGTAAGATTTTGTTGCCTTTCATTAACTTTTCATTGCAAGACAACGGGTATCAATTTTTTATTTAAAATTACAATATTGCTGTTACTTTTTATTAAATTCATTCGGCCATTTTTGACGTAACCCATTATATGTGTGCCCGGTGGCGGCAATAGGCTTGCCCCCTATTATATGGGACTAAAAATACTGGCGAGTTGTGGGTGTGTAATGCACCTCTGCCTACCCGTTCGGGGATATAGACGTGATATGTGTCTGTGTTTGTCGATATTGTACAACTACTATGACGCTGACGCCGGTAGGGAAAGGTCTCAAGCGTCTTATATAGCTGCACAGAAGACGCAGGAGGTATGACTTGATTTTGTTAACTCCAAACAAATTAAAAATTATAGAACTTGAGTGGTTGTAGGGAGGTATTGAAACTCTTAGTAACAGTATGTGAATTAATGATTTTATTATCGAAATGTATTCGTATTTATATTATAAAAGTATTATGGCTTGACACAAACAGGTTTAAATGGACGCGGATCTAAACAATAGAACGAGTATAATACCTATACATTTGTTGTACTTATAATTGATTGCTTATAACTAATTGGCTAGTTCAACTATAAGGAGGTGTGGCTTATGGCGTATACTATAGATAATAACTAGATTAAGTAAAAGTAATAATCTTTAAGATTATAATTCACCAAGGATTGCTACATCTAGGAACACCGCTATTCGATATTCGCCCCTCAGTCTGTCAATTAATGACAACCCATCACTTTTCTTTTTAAGAACCAGTCCGTCCACGCAAGGATGTTACTAACTATATAGATAGAAACTGGTAGAAGCTTGTAGAAGGGACAAGAACCGCTTTCTAGTATGACATAGACGTTTCGTATATATGACGTTAGAGGTGCTTCGTTTAGATTGCCTACACGCCACAAACTGAACAAAAACTCACGAACCGCCAGTATAAAATAAAGATCTACCCAACCACTTCTGTTGGAACATAAATATCATGAAACTAAGTCGAATCCACGACTCTCATTATTCAACGCAGTTGGGGTCGGCTTTCCAGTCTAACTGCGATGCGGATAAACTTCGATATTTACCGCGACTACCATCTGCCCTCTACAACCCATGGGTATATATATCGAAGTTCTGTAGTTAGACCATGATATATTGGCTTGTCCCTAAAGACTGCCTCGAATCTACGATTAGAGTCGTAGATTCGAGGAGGATTCTATTTAATCTCGTTGTAAATACTAGATTACAAGGAATAGATAAATATGACATCGACGGTGGGCCCATAACCTATCAAAGACATTTTTATCATATTTATAGATGTGTATTGTATTTATAGGTAACGACAGTGGACTCATCATCATCAGACGACTCATCAGGAGAGTCCGGCAGTGATTCGGAGGAGAGTGATGACGTAAGCGTATTTATTATTAGTTAAAAATTATATTTGTTATGTATGAAAATCTTAAAGAAAATCGTGTAGTTAATGATGTAAAAACGAGAACAGTTTATTCCACCCCTACCTAACCTGAGGATGGACGATGGACGGGGCTCGAGGACGATGGATTAGCAACCCACCGCCCTTACAGAAGCAGGCTAGCAGGGCTGCGGGCTGTGGGGCTTCACCTCACGCACGCCTTCACTAACCGTAGCGGGAAAAAACCCTGACCCCAAAGATACGGGGTAACACCCGACCACCACGCAGCGGCCACACGGGTGGCCAAGGTCCGCTGGGCGCCACTGGCCAATTCTCTCAGTGCCTACCGGAGGCGCTCGGCGATGGATGTAGGTGCGGCCGCGACCAAGGGCCACGGATAAAAAAAAACCCTACCTAACCTAGGTTAAAATGTTCTTAAAATATATTCGTAAATCTAGTATATCTAGTAGTATCGTTAAATATAGTCGTAGTAAATTTGTATATTTGAAATATACAAATTTACTACGACTACGATTCAAAGATGTTGCGTAAAAATATGATATTAAAAAGTAATTCATTCTTACAGCGCACCGAAGGGGCGGTAATATAATATTTTTATATTATTTAAAACTAGCAGATTGTTGATTGTTTATTTAAGAAATTATCTAACTGTGTGTGAGCCAAGTTTCATTCGATAGTTTTGCGTGAAGGAGTACATCCACACATTCACTATTCAAGTTAGACATGTTCTGTTATGTATAGCTTTCTCGTCCCTGTTTCTTATAGAAACCTATATTTCGGGGTGTTCCCATGTTTCCCATGTTTCCCATGTTTATAAGCCGCGCACGATGTGAGTGAGATAGAACCTTGTCACAATAACCGCTCCGTGACGTCATCAATCGCTAAAAAGTACGGCTAACAAAACAGTATTGTAGGTTAATCTACGTTACTATGACGTCACCAAAATGGCCGCCAATCCTATTGTCATCTTGCGCGGTTTATTTCAACCAAATAACAGTATACAGTAGAATGATAGTTTCTGATAGGTGTCACCCAATTTGGGAACATTACTTAAGTTCATTGTACTAGTAGAATGAATGGAATGCTTAAAAATTACATTTACACTATATATAAATACGGGTAGTTTATTTTCACAAATATATTTTTTTTTAAACAGGACGTACCCTTAAAACGACGGCCAGGTAGGCCGAAGGGCTCCAAGAATAGCCCTAGACCGAGCAGCACCTCGGGGTCGGGCGAGGGGAAGACTCCCGGCAAGAGAGGTCGACCTCCCGTGCCGCCGGAGTTGAGACAACCCGGTATCACGGAAATGAAGAAATTTTGTAAATCTGCTGGGATTCGATTCGATTATAAGAAGCTGGTTGATGGTGAGTATTAACTCTTCTTCTCAAGTTCTTAAGATTTATGCTCGGTTAAGTGTTGTGTGTGGAAATGCTGTTTTTATGTACGTAACGTTCTCCTTGTAAAGGGCCCCATAGACTGGCCGGTCCGCTGTCCGTCCACCGTAGCTTGACCGGGCTTGTCAGGTATAAGGTTGAAGTTTTTATATATTTTATATATCGTTAGACTAATGGGCCTCTAAGAGAAAGACGCCCGGTTTGAATACTTATTTTTCACCGCTTTAAAATACAAACAATATCTATCGAAATAGCTACAAAATTTATTAATAGGTATGTATAATTCCGCAGGTTGTACGAAAAACAAAGAGCGCGTTCAGAAAATGTTAGACCTACTAATAGCGGCGGGCTTAGAGGGCAAACCCACAACGGAGAAGTGTCAAGCGCTGAAGAAGGCCAAATTGGACAAGAAGGAACAAGAGAAAATGGCTAAGAAGGAAGCTAAAGTTAAAAGTAAAACGCCGTCAGAGACTGATGGTGAGTGACTAAATATATTATTATACTTCTCGCTATCTCACTCCCTCTCTCTTCCATTCTTTTTTCTCTCGCGTAAAAACGGGATTGATATAAAGACTCCTTTATAATTTTGATAGATGTTTCCTATTTCCGTATCCGACAGTGTTATTTCCTTTTTTTTTAAATTCTTTGTTTAGGCTCCAAACACACGTACGATAACCGCACAACATTGTAGCGACAAATAGTGGTCGCACTGCAGCTTTTTGCAGTTTTGTAGGTACCTATCTAGTTATTGGTTTGTTCTATCTTATTCACACAGTAGGTAACATATTTACGAGGGTGGATTGAAAAGTAGTCGGCCTGACACTGATCCATTTAGGTACTAAAAATCAAATCTACCCACATTATTTAGTTCAATTCAGACCTGTTAATTGTGTGAAGTTTGAAACGTGTGCGATAATTAGTTTTAATTTTATAAATTTATTAACAAAGCAATCTAATATCATTTCCGCAAATGGAGCAAATCGAGCAGCGTGCCGTCATTAAGTACCTCCATAAGAAGGGGCTGTCATCAAAAGCCATCCATGATGATATGGTCAGTACATTAGGGGATTGCGTTCTTTCATATTCATCCGTAAAAAAATGGATAGCAGAATTCAAGCGTGGTAGAGAGAGTGTGAAAGACGAACCCCGCTCTGGAAGGCCTTCGACGTCCACTACTGACGAAAATGTTAAAAAAATACTCGACTTAATTATGAGAGACCGCAGATTGAAAATTAGAGAGATAGCCGAGATTATAGGCATCTTTTATGAACGTACTCAAAACATAATAGGTCAACGTGTTGGGTTTCCACAAGGTGTCTGCGAGGTGGGTTCCGCGACTGCTTTCAGTTGAGCAAAAAAGGATGCGATTGACTATTGCACGCGACTGTTTGGAGTTAATTGAAGCTGATGAATGTGATTTTTTGAATCGTTTTGTTACTATGGACGAAACATGGGTTCATTACTGTACACCGGAAACAAAACAACAATCAAAACAGTGGAGAAGACCTGGTTCACCACCCCCCAAAAAGGCTAAGTCGATTTTGTCGGCGAGTAAGGTGATGGCTTCAGTATTCTGGGACTCGAAAGGTGTGATTATGGTTGATTATCTTGAAAGGGGTCAGACTATAAACTCTGATTATTACTGCACCTTACTACGTCGTTTACGAGAGGAAATAAAAGAAAAACGTCCAGGAATGATCAGAAGAAAAGTCCTGTTTCAACAAGATAACGCTCGTGTTCACACGTCTGTCCAATCAATGGCAGAAATTCACAACTGTGGCTTTGAACTGTTACCGCATCCACCTTATTCACCTGATCTGGCACCGTCAGACTTTTTTCTGTTCCCTAACCTAAAAAAGCACTTGAGAGGTCAAAGATTTTTGACAAATGACGAGGTCAAAGCAGTAGACGCATATTTTGACTCTAAGGAAGAATCTTTTTTTTTCAACGGGCTAAATGCTTGGAAGGGAAAATGGCAAAAGTGCATTGAACTTGGTGGTGATTACGTTGAAAAATAAAAATATATTTCATTTATTATGTATTTATTTTCTTGGTTAGGCCGATTACTTTTCAATCGTATAATCCTAAATTTCAAAATTTTTTTTGAAAGTAATTATTATATTTTATTTGCCAAAAACATGTGTGTACAAAATACATAATTAATATTTACATGCCTTGAAACAAATGACATGTCAATGACGTCACGCACGATATGAAAGAGATAAATGCAATTAGATGAAAGAGATGGAACAAAGTGATTGAAATTGCTAACAGAAACGTAGAATTATTAAACACCAGATATGTTTGCTCTCCAAGAGGTATCAGGTTACTTTGGAAGTTACATCGTCACTTTAATATGCTGGCACTATAATATAGGCATGTTGACAAACAATGTTTTTTCATTAATTTGGACGATAGAGGAACTAATTATTTTTAGGCTTTTGCGGTTTGTACTCATAGTTAGAAGTTAACGAGCCCGTTAACATATTTTTAAGTTAACTTAAAAGTTATTCCGTTACTCGAAATGTTAACTTCGTTAATTAACGGATTTACGAGTTAATGCCCAGCTTTGAATCTGCTTGTTTTTTCCGTTCAATGTTTACGTTTTGTTGTCGTAGCCTTAACGCCAACGTAGCTCCGTGCGTGCGTACTAAATAATTGAATTAAAATAGCCCTTGTTTGCTTTGATGATCTATTTAAAGGATTAAGAAGATGGTTATGTTCCAGGTACGGACGCGGCGCCTAGACGGATGACGCGCGGCGCGACCGGCGTGAAGCCTCGCCAACGTATCGTGATCTCGTCGGACGAGGAGGACGACACGCCCGCCACCAGGCGTACGCTCTCCAAACTGCGGTCCTCCGTCAACGACGACACGGACTCCGACTAGGTACGTACATACACTACTGTCGCCGTGGCCGGCCACGTGGCACGAAGATCGGACCGTCGATGGGTAAGAGCCCGTTCCCACTTATCCGACCAGTCTTGTAGTACAATTTGTATGGAACTGTTCACATTATGACTGATCCGGGAAAAAAGACTGATCCGAGTTATTTGACGGACGTTTTGCCACTGCGACGATCAGTCAAAACTCCCGGATCGGATGAGTGTGAACGAACGTTGCGTCAAGACTGAAGACGAGACCGCCTCCGCCCCGCAATTCCTCGCGTCGTCTCAAATACCACCACAATATAAGAACATCATCGTCGCCGTCCATCGCGTACGAAATACAAACGTAAACGGGCGGTGAGTCGAACCACCGACCTTCCGGCAAAACGGACTGGTCGGATAAGTGGGAACGGGCCCTTTAGAATGATTTTCATGTAAGGCAAGCGCAATGTGTGAGGGCCACCTCCCAGTTGGACTGACGACCGATATGAAAGTTAGCTTTCGGTTGACGTCACACGATACGATTCCGGTGCGGCGCGACATCGCTCCGGCGCTGCCGTAACCGGACCGAAAACGAGTTGTGTGACTGCCCTCTTAGGTAGTGCTTCTAACTACTGGACCACACATGTAGTCATTTGGAGCACTCACATTTTAATCATCTTTCCATTCACTATAAAAGTCTTATTGTATTACATGACAATTTTTTTCTTCGGATTAAAAAACATTTGACCATTTTCGTTGATACTGAAATTAATTTATCACAAGAGCGTCTTTGAGTTTTGTTTTTTTTTTTTTTCATAATTGCGATGGTCATTATACTCTCGGCACCTTGTCATCGGTCTAGCAAAGGCAAAGTTTATGTAATTTTGACAGTGGCCTTTAAAAGGTGACCTTGCAGTCGCAGTTCATTGACTAAATATTTCGGTCATGACTTTCGCGTAGGGTTGTCAGAGTTATCACTTTATCTCTGTATTTGACAACATGTGTGGTCCAGTGGTACACTATATAAATAAAGCTAATTATTGGACTGGAAAATCGGCGCCATTACAAATTGTTTAGTGATTACCAGAGGCGCTCGGCAATCGACGTAGGTGTGGCAGCTGCCTAGGGCCGTGGATTAAAAAAGAAAGCTAATATCTTAATTTTTTAAGTATTATTTGTCGTGTCGGCTTATTTATAGTGTCAGCCCTATTACATTATGTAATTAACGATACATCGTGTATATTTTTAAACATGTTTTGTATTCATTAATCAATCATTCTAATTTCGTTTTGTATTTTCCCTTTATCAGTAAGTATTTGTGGTGGCCCAATAGTTGAGTGATTGATAGACATTTTAAATTTACCATGTTTTACTATTTTGCTTGACAATGATAAAATAATATTTCATAATACTTTCCGCCGGGTTCGGAAATCGCGGCTTCCGAAGTTTGTGAATAAGCCTGCAGTTACAGCTCGTATATCCCCGAAGGGGTAGGCGCAGGTGCATTGTGTTGGGAAACCAACATGTAATTTACCAACGGTACGGTCAAATTGACCTTTAGCCATATCGGTGTTAGTACATAAGAACGTGTGTGGTGGCAACACTGCAGAAATATGTATCCGTTCTCTCTTCTCTCGTGTACGTGGAAATATAGACGTGTGAAAGTTGTACGCTGTTGTTTCACTGGATCTGCCCCTATCTACATCATAATACAGTCCACTACAACTACATCTGGGCACGGCTATTAGGAGAAGGCTATATTTCCTCCCTAAGGCCAATTTTTCCTACACATTGCAAAAACAGTGATGCAAATTGCTGCGATG
Source organism: Nudaria mundana (assembly GCA_963556515.1). Classification (NCBI taxonomy): domain Eukaryota; kingdom Metazoa; phylum Arthropoda; class Insecta; order Lepidoptera; family Erebidae; genus Nudaria; species Nudaria mundana. The sequence goes on from OY748307.1 coordinate 2,883,429, forward strand.
CGAGTTCGTGCGACGAAGTTTCCCTTCCGATTGAACAGGAATGAACGATGTGAACGAACAATGATGTGATTGACGAAACGATCGAACACTGTAGTCGAAAACAGTCAAATTCAATAAATAATTCGACTGCTTCGGTGGCGTGGTCGGTAGTGCATCGGCTTTCGACTCCGGAGTCTCGGGTTCGATTCCCGGGTCGAATCAAATATTTGTGTGATCCACACATGTTTATTTCGGAGTTTGGGTGTTTTCTATGTATATTATGTATGTATTTAAAAATATATAAGTATGTTTATCAGTTGTCTAGATCCCATAGCACAAGCTTATAGCTTAGTTTGGGCTAGATGACGTTGTGTGAGTATGTCCAACAATATTTATTTATAATTTTCTATTTGCAGGTAATACTCGAATTCTCTGCCTGGTGAGCGTTACTAATGGTATGTATTGGATACCGCTCGTTGGGCAATGAATGTGGAACAGAATGGCCTCTTAGAAAGTGCTTCGACGGAGGTTAAAAGACTTATAAGTACTATAGTACCGTGATTAACTCCTACTAATGTTAGTGTTTGCGTCGAAATTTAGTGGTTGTCTAATCAGTCCTTAAGTAATGTTCATTATATAAAGTGAGAATAAAGTATGTTGAATGGATTTTGTATACTGTGAGCGTGTAAACAGTCAGAAAGGTGGTTGATATTTGCGTGAAGAGATTGGTGAAAAGTTTAGAAGTGTTGTATGTCTTCCTCGTATGATAAATATTTCATAAAAGGTCGACCATTGTAAGTTATCGCCAAGATAAAATCAAGTAACATTGTACAGTAGAGGTTATAGTATGTATTTCTATTTTATGAAGTCCGTTTGACTATGAATATTGATGGGTGTGCATAGGTATAGTTTTAGTGTGCGTTACTTGATGACCGCTCAAGGCGCGATTTTATTAGACAAGTATGACGTCACATTTTCTACTTGTATACAAGTTGAACAAAACTGTATAATACAGGTTTGTTCAACATGTATACAACTTCGACGAACCTGAATACAGGTATAAAAGTTGAACAAACATGTTTACAACATGAACAAACATCGATACAACTTGTATACAGGTTTGTTCATTTTGTATACAACTTCCACGAACATGTATACAACTTGTATAGACGTTTATTCAACTTGTAAGTTGCAAATGTGACGTCATACTTGCGCGCAGGACTCGCCTAATGGAATCGCGCCTTCAGTCTCTTTCAAGACGTGACCCGAGGCTCTAGTGCTTTTTGGTTTGCGCCAGTTTCGGATTTCGTGAAATAGAACCTGTACGTTAGTGTTTCTTTTTTTATATCAATATTATGTTAAGTTCATATAATTGAAGTTTACTAGAACATGCTCTCACTGATTCGTAAAAGTGTGTTAAGGCTTCCACTGATGATACGTCTTCCAAAGATGACAGACAGATCTGCTTTCGTTCGACATTTCCAAATGTATTGCAATCCATGTCATTTTCACACACTGCACAACGTATTTCTAAACAATACATAATATTATTCTCTATCCAATCTAATGTATTCAGACCTTTAGGTAGAGGTGTTTGCGTACTGCATTCGTTTCAAAAAAAAAATCCTCCATCCAAAAGGGGGAGAGGGGAGACAACTAGTATGCTGGTGCTACAAAAACGAAAAATCTTGGCTAGATCTAAGAGACCGAACTTTATCGCGGAGGGATCGGCTTAAAATTAGACTCAGTGCGCAATAGCCCTAGGTTCTAATTAGGGTTTCTGTAATTTGCCAGGGTTTGTTTAAGGTAAATTCACACATATCAGTGAAGCGGGTGTTTTCTATGTATATTATGTATGTATTTAGAAACTAGTGGTCGCCCGCGACTTCGTCCGCGTAGTAATTTGGATTTTTTCCCGTTCCCGTCGCGCCGCGTCATATTTTGAACAATTCACACAATATCTTTATAAATTGTAGCCTGTGTTATCCTGATGTATAAGCTATATTATTGCAAAGTTTCATTAAAATCCATTCAGTAGTTTTTACGTGAAAGAGTAACAAACATCCATCCATCCATACATACATACTCACAAACTTTCGCGTTTATAATATTAGTAGGATATATAAGTATGTTTATCAGTTGTCTAGATCCTATAGCACAAGCTTATAACTTAGTTTGAGCTAGATTACGCTGTGTGAAAATGTCTAAAAATTATTTATTTTTATTTATGTAAGCCTTCGGACACAGTTCAGTATCCGTGGTTTAAAAAGTGCAAAAAAAATGTTTCATACATTTTCTACGAAAGCGGTCCCCACATGTCAGTATCAAATACGACTCAATCATACTCATCTGACATATGACCTAACCTAACCTAACTGAGGATTCACTGATATGTGTGAATCGACCTTTAAGAGCTGAAACTTTCACATCAAATCATTTATTTTCTAATTTGTTTTATGTGATCTGAATAATTTATATGTCATGCATTTATATCTTGCATTTCATAGACCAGACTTTGTAAGTTTCCTAATTAATTTGATAAGAAGAAAAATTCGTAAATAAAAGAATATTATAATAACAAATAAAATTATAGATCTCTATGTTATTTTAAAACTGCGATTGGAAAGCACTAGTCATGTGATAGTATCGATAGAAAAGCAATCTTTTTTTTTATATATATGGCAGCTTTTAATGTGCTGTATTTTGGTTGGATAGGATTGCTCTTGGCGAAATTGTGTGTATTGTGACAGAGAATGGTCCCTTGTTGAAGGTGGTGAATAAAATTGTAGGACTTAACCCCTCGCCTACTGTAAGTAGTGAAGCTTAGGCACTCGATACTGTTCATTAGTGCCTATAAATACTATAAAAAAAAAGTATATTATAATTCTTTGTGTGATTTTTACGTATAAAGTCATTATTTTCATTTGAATAGCGTTGTATTTTTGATTGAACTCAAATTTTTATACTGTAGAAATATTAATATCAATAAATTGGTAACACAAATAAGTTGAGAAGTTGTATATAATATAAAAAAAAAAAACAAATCATAATATTGTGTGTTGTGCATTATTTTTGTACAGATTTGGACGATGCATAAACATCGGCTTTGTATATAAAGCGTGAGAGAGAATGAGACCGCAATATAGGTAAAAGAGAGACAGGCGATGTAACCAAGCCAACCATGGCTCCAGATTACGTTAATATTTTATAAGAATTATTTACTCCCCTTATTTTTAAGTAAATCAGTTTGAACTGAACCCCAGTTAAGTACACGTTTGTTAGAATATTCCAGAATAACTGAAGAGCAGTCATATATTTATTGTTCTTTGGTTGGTAGTAATTGGTAGGTTTTAAATGTATTGTATGTGAAGTTCTAAAGACTGAAATTTCTGTTCAAGATTATTCATTATGCTAATAGCGATAAGCGATAAGCGATAGCGATAAGCGAGCTATAAATAAAAGAGCACAATGTCCATTCTGGGTGCCGGAAAAACTAGTAATAACGTATACACATTCATCATCGTCATTTTTTGTAATGGCAACATTTTTAGTAGTATTTGTTCCATTTCTACAATCGGAACTTCACTTATGATATGATTTTTTTGTGACAGCTAGTAAATAAAGTTAATAACTTAGCCGAAAAAACGAATTTATATTTTTTTATTTATTAACACATTTAAGAATCTCAACTATATCAATGTATCAATCGATATACATCGATAGTCCTGCGTTCAGTTTATAGAAGCATAGAATTTTCAATATAATTTTATTCGGTTCATTGTCATGTTATAAAGTAACACAATAGTAGGTTCTGTTTTTTTTATTATGGCAGCAACGGACAGGGAAATAGTTATACTGGGGCAACAATTATAGTTGGGGTAATAGTTATAGTACAATAAAATTTTCTGTAAATTCGATCGGGTAAATATTGTGCTAATATTACAGTAAACATATAGAAAGCGTCACAATGAAAGTCATAGACACAAATGTTGCTAGACTAGTCTTTCTGTGGGGTTGCCAATTCATTCCTTTGCAAAGTTGGCGTGGCCAGACTATTTTGTGTATTGTGTAATGCGGACGTGATTTTTCGTGGCATATTGATGAAACCTTTTATCATCTGAAGCTGTTGCCCCACTCACTGTAACTGTTACCCCACAACTAATAATGTAGTCGATTCGCCTCGAAGTGGTGTTCATTATAACAAATTTGACGCTGGCGTTTAAGAGATATTATATAAATAAATTATACTTATTGCAGCAAGTGACTTGAGAATGATTAAGTACGATATCACAATATCATTAAAATATATAAGTTGTACATAATAGATGTAGTTGTAGTATTAAGTTCAATATTATATAAATAACATATAATAGATATTTGTATTTGTGAGATATGTTTATATGTGTTTCTTTTACCATACACATAATAACGGCCCCGTTGAATAGGCTTGTAGATGTACTGGCAAAAGTATAAAGCGTCATATTTAAAAAAAAAAAAGTTATTACATAATTTTGTTCTCAAATGATTTTGTAAGTCTATAATGTTTTAGGTCTATATTTTTCTACTGTCACGTACTGTACGTCAACATTGATATGTGAGATTTGACAACTTTGCTTTCGTCCGTCTGTCTGTCGGTATAGTTCGCGAGGCGTAAGCTGAGCTTTGCATATGTGTGAATGATCATGAAAAGTAGAGTAAACTAGTAGTAGGGATGTTTGCGAAGTCTACTGTTCGACCATTGGACGACCACTTGTTTTAATATTTGTATGGGACGCTTTTTTTTTAAATGATGGCCTGATACCGTGATGACATTGTGTTCTGCCTATTGAACGAGGCCGTGCCATATTAGCTTACTATATTTAAATAAAAAAATAATACATAGCTTAAGTGGAGGAAGTGCTTTATTCACCGGCAATATGTTTTTAAATACACTTATTTATTTTCTTTGACATAATTTGTATACTCAATTTCAAAGTTTCGTACTTGCAATCCTACAGTAGTCGGTATCTATTGTCACAATCAAGATGTCCATTGTACGCTCTATTCAATTATGCAAGTCTTGTATGCAAGTATGGCGTCAAATATGCAATATGTCACCGTAGGATTGTGAAAATTCGTAAAATTGTAAACACACTCGCATGATTGATGGAATTATTGTAATTACTGGCGATTGGAAAAGAGTGGCCTTGCTTTTTTATTGCCAGGTTCTTCACTCACAGGCTCTACCGCTAAATATACATTTGCAACTTGCATACAACTTGTGACGTCAAACTTGCATGCAAGAGCGCTATTCTATTAAACAATTAATAGAATAGCGCTCTTAGACACAATCAACACTTGAATTATGTCGTTCGTCATTCGTTTACTTACTATTAATAAATTGTATCTCACAGACGGGTAAGGTACGACTTAATTAAATTTATTATTTTATGTATTTATCAATACAGGTATCATTACAGGACAACCCAATTCGACACCGTAGCATCTATACAGGGTGTAACATTTATATGGGACAGTGTGGAAAAGTCTGAAACTATAAGACATCTTAATAGAAATGTAAATTTTTTTCTTCAAAAAGTCCCGGTTCGATTCCCGAGCTGTGTACAAGTTTCTTTTTTAAATCTGAGTAGGTATGCAGTTTTTATTTTTACTCAAATCTATGATATGGGTCTTAAGAATAGATCTTCGTATGTTTTATAGTTTGACTTTCCCATACTGACCTATATGAATGTTACTAAGAAAAATCAAACCCACAGAAATGAAATCCACATAATAAATATTTCGAAAGCTTTATTATTTCAAATATAATTCAATTAATAATTTGAAACATTGACATAGTTATACAGTGTAATAAAGTTATCTGTGGCTGCAATTAAATGTTGATAATGTGGTACTTAAATAAAAGAGGCAAATAAAAATAAACGATGTCCTTGACCTAGATGAGAACCTTGGCCTTGTGTATTAATCTGAAAAAATAAAAATATAATGCTAGTTATCTATTTAAACTTTGATTATACAAGATGTTACAAAATGTTTAAACTTGCTTTTTGGTTTAGTCTGGAACATTTCTCAGCTCCTGTAGTTGAAAGCAATGAGTTCGCTTCTACTATTCTTAATTATTTAGATAGAAAAAGTATAAATCGTATAAATGAATGTCATCGGAGTACTCTCTAACCGTAATTACGCGATCTAAAGTTATATACCGTAAGCCGTGAGCTTAATTGCCAGGTTCTTTCTCTCGGATCTACCTATTGCTTTACGAATCTGGCAGTACATGTAAATATAGAAGCAATAATATTTTTATTTTAAGTACTTACTGACGTTTGTAAGAGCCATTTAATGTCCTATACAAGTAAATAAATAATTTAATTTTATTTCATATATAAAACAAAAATTGAGTGATATTGGTACGGTCATCGTAGCTTAGTGGCAGAGCATAACCCTTTATAGGGAAAGGTCAAGTTGGAGTCCTGCCGATGCCATTCGTTTTAGATATTTATTTCTATATAAATATTCCCCAGCTCTTTAGCTTTCTATTATTGTATTTATAGTTTTGTACCAGTGGCAATTGGGAAAGATAACTATTCGAAGTAGGGGGCATCAAGCAAGTCGGTTCCTTTTAGTAACGTAATAAATTTTTTGTCGTTTTTTGGCCACATTTTGAATGAACGGATAATGAAAAAATTGGTCTAGTGTCAAAAATTAAATATGAATTTGTACATATTTGAGTAGGTAGATGTAGTCTAGAGGGTGCAGTGTTGCCGGTGATGTATAACGGCTTATAATTTATTTGCAGTAAGAAAAGTTTGTATAATAATGATTTCGGACGTAGTACGCCATATTGTGATTAGTTTTAGCTACCACGAAATATTTTTCAAATAAAAATATCTATGTATACATGAGTTTTGTGGTTTTATTCGAATCTCCCGAAAGGAGTGGAGGGGTCTTGGTTAAGATCTTAGATATTTAAGTCGTCTTCACTGCACGCCTGAACCTATTGACAGAAATCCCACTTCTGATGACGGAGGCTCACCGCTTCCGCCGACATCTTCACTAGTGATTGCCGGCTTATTGCGAGGCTTTTCTAAATATATCTATGTCACCGGTAATAGGCTCGCCCCCCCCCCAAACCCCCCCCCCCCCCAATTACTACAGACCTATAAACGCTGTGTGTAGAATTTTGTAACCGAGCGTAATTCGGGTAACGATGGTTATAGTCTGTGACAGATCGAGGCTTTGAGCCAATTGGAGACTTCGCGCCCTATGGAGATCCTCTTGCCTTGTAAAAAGGATAAGCATTTCATTGTCATCCGGTTTTTTACAGTGGCCTCGACTAAAAAGATTTCCTCATACAATCAATACCTAAGTACCTACTTGGTTCTAATTAATATTATCCTGTGTTATGTTGAGTTTTGATCAATAATTTCCTTCTAGAGTTGTCCAAGTAGTCGTTAACCCAAAAACAACAGAAACCCATCATAATATTTCAACGTCTTCGCTAACACTTATTAGTTTGCCGTAATATTTTTTTTCTTTTATTTCCAATTTATTTGAAGTAGATTCGTATCTGCATAGGTTCCTCCCTCTTTCAAAACCCTAATGCTGATGGCACCCGGCGGAAATTAACTCGTCTTTTCTAGAACCTTAGTCACTACCACTAATGCACCCATCAACTGGGCCGGCTGTTTAAGAGGTTTGTATTCGTCAAGGCACAGCAGCAACAAATGGTATTGACAGGTGTAGCCTGTAGGTGAATTGGCTTGGGTGATGTGGGTGGAACAGGAGCTCTATGTATATGTATATGTCTATGTATATATCTACCTAGAAAATTGGGATTCAGCCGACTGAGCGTGACGCATATTATGTTTACAATGTAATAAAGAATTATGTAATAATGTCATACACACAATGTCGGCGAAGTGCCAATACAAGCACATCGTCCACATTTCAGCGCTGAATATCGTAGACCATTTGGAGCATTGTGTCTCCATAAAGAATATTTTTGGTCTGGGTAGTTGATTAGGTACCTACTTGTTACGAATGCGCAAGAATCACAATATGTGGGTTTAAAAACCCCGTGGCCGTGGGTATCGGTGAATGCATATGCGTAGATGGGGAGCACCATACTAGCTGGAATGATAATTCTGTACCGAAATCTTAATGATAGGAATAGGTAAAATTCTCGTGTTTGTTGCTAAACGCTTCCGAAACGGTTTGACCGATTCTTATGATTTTTTTTTGCATATTCTGGGTCTGAAAAAAAAGGTCTTTAAGTATTTTTAAACACCTAAGTGATAATAAGGGTTGTTTACGGATTCACCTTATAAGGATTCGTAGAATTATGATAATTTAAGGTTAATAGTAAAAAGTAAAATGTCCTCACTTTCCTCAATAGCAAGTTATAGTACGATTCGCCGCATAATGTTGTGTTTAAGGCAGGTGTTCACAGCGACGGGCGGTGCTCTGAGGCGTCCGATGCTTGCACTAATCTGCCCTTGCGTTTGCGTTCCGTCCGTTTCTTGGGGTTACCGCACATCTTGTTTATAATTACTCACGTCGCGTCACACAAGCTTGCTGGTTGCAGATTTCATCCAATCACAGCTCTAGTTCAGACACACCTCCGCGCCGCTTCACGGGTTTTAAAATTGGATCGGCTGCGCGCGCATATTCTCGGTATCGAGCGGACGTCAGTCAGTCATCAGTGTCAGTTGTCAGTTGCGGCGGACGGCAGCGTGTTGTGTCGTTGAGCGTCGAATAAATACCCGGTGTTTCAACCATGTCTTTGCTCAGACGGCTGGCAGTGAATGCGCCGAGGAATGTACGCGTGTTATCCTCCAGCCCGGCACCGTCGCCGTCGACGTCGCCTCGAGACGAACTCGACCTGACATTCAACAGCCCTAAAGACGCTTTCAAAAGTAAGAAGACTAGCGAACTGGTGCGAGCTTACTTCGTGTACCAAATATGTTCTATCAACTGGTTGGTTGAGAAAAACGAAATGGTGAGTACGCTAATATTCGTTAGCTGTTTGCTTACGTAAGACGATACACGCCATGCCCATTGTTTCTTGTATGTTGTTCAGTTCATTCGCAAGTCGGATGTGTGTGACCAATAAGTAGGTACCGATATTCACACGACAGGTTCATACAATGATCGCAGATCAATAGGATGCTTTATTACAAAACGCAATTGAAATGATGCTTAGTTTTTGTGGAGGCCAATTACTGGTGGTGAACAATGATGGCCGGCATGTGGTTCCGATCGAATGTTACCTAATCGTTGGGGAAATCCGTGGAATAGATTTTTATTCGGCGGGAATTGCGCATGCGCGTGACTTGGGTTAGTAACTCCTAGTTCCTACTGGCAGTGGATAATGCCCTTAGGATAGATTTTAGCGTTATTTAGACAATGCATCTGGCAACATTTAAATACTGGCACTGTTTTTTGTCTTTAATAATAATTAACAGTTGCATAACTGTTTTTACCTAACTGAATACATAATGGAGTTATGTGTCACTGAAATTAAATTATGTGGTAGATATAAATAAGTGCCTGATTGACGACAACAGCGACTAGGCAGAATATATTTTGTTATTGTCAATGGTGGGAAGTTTCTGGCACGGTGCGTGACCTGAGGAACGATTGGTAACAAGATAAAAATCTAACGATATTCGAGAGGTGTATAATTAGAATTTTAGTTTGCCAGAGCCTTGATCAACAGGTGCACCATTAGGCAAGGTTCGCTTGAGCTGTCTCTTGTCATGAGTGTTTCCACCCACGGTCATACGTACGGTCCGGACCATATTATATTATGTCAATGTCACTGTCAAATCATTCGCGACTCACGTGTCGACAGCCCGTGTGTGACAGACAGGACACTTATTTCAACCCTGTCAACCCCCCCCCTATAGAAATTTACCCATTATAAAAGGAACCCCCCCCCCCCCCCCCCCTAAGTCAATCATATGTGTCGCAACACAAGTGTCATATGGGGGTTAACTGGTTAATGTATGAAATAATCTGGGCACGGTGCGTGACCTGAGGAACGATTGGTAACAAGATAAAAATCTAACGATATTCGAGAGGTGTATAAGTAGAATTTTAGTTTGCCAGAGCCTTGATCAACAGGTGCACCATTAGGCAAGGTTCGCTTGAGCTGTCTCTTGTCATGGGTGTTTCCACCCACGGTCATACGTACGGTCCGTACCATATATTATGTCAATGTCACTGTCAAATCATTCGCGACTCACGTGTCGACAGCCCGTGTGACAGACAGGACACTTATTTCAACCCTGTCAACCCCCCCCTATAGGAATTTACCCATTATAAAAGGAACCCCCCCCCCCCTAAGTCAATCATATGTGTCGCAACACAAGTGTCATATGGGGGTTAACTGGTTAATGTATGAAATAATCTGGGCGGAACTCATGCGAAAGGGTTAGGTATTTCGGAGTGTCACTTCGCGATCGGATCCGTAAAGACGAGATCCAAAGGAGGACCAAGGTCACAAAAAGTAGCCAGTCTCAATTGACAGTGGCACAGGCCACGCAGGACTGACGGCCGCTGGGGCCAAAAATTTCTCAAGCGGCGACCGCGCACTGGAAGACGCAGCGTGGGTAGGAATTCCACAAGGTGGACCGATGACATTGTTAGTAGCTGGATGAGGGCAGCACACGACCGAATGTTGTGGGGTTCGTTGGGGGAGACCTGTGCCCAGCAGGAGGCGTCAATTGGCTGTTGATGTTGATGAATCATGCGGGCCGGAACCGCACGTCGCCACCGTGCCGGTGTCTGTAGTCGAACATGCATGAAAACTGCCCTAAAGATCCCGTTATACGCCTAGGGTCAACCACTCGAAAAGTTTCTGTATCCATCGGATCGGGAACCTACAGCGGAATGAGCTGCAGAATCCGAGACGGAAAAGTTTTCGAGTGGTTTAGAATAGCCTAGCAGGTGGCAAAATGTCCTGAATGATCCTACACAAAGTTATAACCCGCATTTGAGGAAAAACTTATTTTAGGTTTGTTTATCAGATATCTACATCCCAACACAAGCTAATAATTATTATAAGGGCTACGCGTATGCTTTAGAATCCACATACTTTACGTATGTAAGTATTTTAACCATGTCTTCACGTACGTAAGATAAAATAATCCCCCCATTAAATGTCCACGAAATGTTATTGTAAATGTCCTTGTGTTAAATTATTCAATGGCATAGGTATTTGATGTGTATTGACATAATTCAATTATACCTACAACGAAATACAACGAACTGTCGCTGAGTTATAAAAACTAGGCCAGTTGCAAATGCTAATGACGGCGAGATAACGACTTCTAAATTCAAGACCTTAAACTTCGATCTATAATGCATACATTCTGTAGATTTGTCTCAAGCCTACGATGCTGTTGACTCTACAGCTCAATTTGTCACGAACGGTATCTTCACTTCAAGAGTACATTAAAATTTATTTAAACTCTGTAAAAGTACTAGTAAAATCCGAAAAGTTAAGTTATATCTTTCGTAACTTTTTAAAAAAAAAAAGTAACGAAAGATATAACCTACTGCTACAAATGAAGCCAATACTTTCAAGGATTTAGTGCAAAGGACCTAGTTGTGGTCCAACTCCATGACGAACATTGATACCCTTTTTTAATCTGCAACCATCGAAAACATTAAATATGGATCAGTAAATTATCGTGTCTGTCAAAAAATTTAATTAGTTACCCCTACTATGACGCTCAGTCGAAAGACATTAGGTAAATAGGTAATGTAGTATTCTTGCTACGATAATAAATAAATAAAATTTAAAGTACATAATAAAGTAATATAAGATTAAAGTAATTATTTATTTATTGTTGAAACCCCTTAATAATACTAAACCATGACTGAAAGGTAGGAAGACTATTTGATAACGGAACGATAAAAAATTTTGCGGGAACTTGTATCGCAAATTTGCGAATATTGTGTAATCGTTTTGTTGAGGCTGAATAAACAAACTGATTTTGCCAATTGTTTATGCTGTGATTATAAGGAATTTACGACGCGTTCAGTTTCAATCGGCAAGCGGCATTTCTGAACGTTACGTTCTGTTATAGATTCTAAAGGACTTCTAAATCTGGTTTTATGATCTTTTATATTTACGTTAATGGCCTTGCATTTCGGTGCAATGATTTTTCTATTGTTCTCCTGATTCTTACTCGATGCAAAATATGCACTTATAGTATTATTGTAGATCATCAAATAATCTATAATCCTAAAATTTGGTTGTTTGTTTTAATTTCATAAAAGCACGTGTTAAACACAACATCACGTCATCTTTACAATATCAATTGAAATAAAATTAATTTTAAACCGTCCGCAAAAAAGGAGCAGATCAATTCGACTGAAATTTAAATCAAAACTCACAGTCGCGCATATCTTTCTCCCTAAAGATATAGCCGTTAAGGATATCATTCTATGGGCTCCTCGTAATACTGGCGAGTCTATTAACGTTTCAATAAATTCAGGAACTTCATGTATAATTGCCAGAGCGTCGTATATACTCAGATGCTCGCAAGTGCATCATGTACAAGTGACTTAACTTTAGACTTAAGAGTTTTCGGTCGGTCCCTTTAGCATTTTTGACGTAATTCAATGTACTTTTATTAGTAACTAGCGGACGCTTCGCCCCTGATTTTGTTAGATTAAGTTTAAATGAAGTCAAACCTTCCTCGGGAACCAATCTATCCATTAGTGAAGGCAGCATGCAAATCGGTGGAGTAGAGTGATTTATCTTATTAACCACAGTGATTATGCTAGTTTTATCTTTGAAGGTCACAGTCTTATTTAAAGCTGGTAGCTTTATGATTTTTTTATTGCTAAATAATATAATGAAAGGTTTTTGAGTGCCGTAGACATACGACAGACTTTATTATTTATTGACAGACATCATCACAGATTAACATGTAATAATCCTACTAATATTATAAACGCGAAAGTTTGTGAGTATGTAAGTATGTGTGTATGTATGTATGGATGGATGGATGGATGTTTGTTACTCTTTCACGTACAAACTACTGAATGGATTTTAATGAAACTTTACAATAATATAGCCTATACATCAGAATAACACATAGGCTACAATTTATAAAGATATTGTGTGAATTGTTCAAAATATGACGCGGTGCGACGGGAACGGGAAAAAATCCAAATTACCACGCGGACGAAGTCGCGGGCGACCACTAGTTTGTTATAAAGTAGGCATTTACTTTGTGATTCAGGGGAATTCAGATATAACACGAAGGAACCTGTACTATCTTTTTTACCAGTAGGTATACAGGGGTGTAACATTCATATGGGTCAGTATGGGAAAGTATGAAACTATAAGACATACGAAGATCTCTTCTTAGGAACCATGTCATCGATTTTAGTAAAAATAAAAACTACATTCACAGATTTAAAAGCAGGACTTGTTTACATTTAAATCTTCACGTTAAGAGTGCCTTTCGGCCAGAGATGTGCTATGCTACTTTCCTATAGATGCGTTTGACATCCACCAATCATATTAATTTGTCTACACGGCAAGTCATAACACAAGCGTTTTCATTGGTACCCAAGTAATTCCTCGCGGCATAGCTACATACTCGTAGCACATCTCGTCGAAATGCACCCTAAATGTCTTTAAGTTCTTTGTTCTTGAGAATAGTGCAGGACTAAACAATCGAATGGTCTATCTGACATTAAATATACATCTTTATTAATACCAGAAGTGTTGTGAGGTTAGAGTAAAGGCAGGTAAAATGGGTCTGATCTCGCGTGGTTTATGATTTGCAGTTGCAGCATCTGGACTGATGCGTTTTGTGAACACTACTGGTGATTTAAATAAAATATCCGTGATTTTTATTGCCAGGTTCTTTTCTCACAGCCTCCACCTATTACGAACCCAGCCGCCTTACGAATCTGGTATTAAATGTAGAATGGACGTCTAAGGTGCGTAAATATTTTACCTCGAGTCAACTACTGAGTCTTTACTCAGCACAGGTTCGCTCCTGCATGGAGTACTGCTCGCACCTTTGGGATGGATCCGCTCGCTACCAGCGTGAGGCTCTGGAAGCTATTGACAGACGCGCCAGAAAACTTATAAGCGATGAGGCGCTCACAAGCAACCGACTTCAGAGCCTCGACCATCGCCGTCTGGTTGCGAGTCTGTGTGTCTTCTACAGGTTACATTTCGGAGAGTGTGCGCAGGAATTGCATAAATTAATTCCACCAGCACCATTCCATCAACGGACATCAAGGCGTGGTCTGAGATTCCATCCGTATGTGGTCGATATACCACCTCTTCGTACCTCTCGATTCGCTACATCTTTCATCATGCGAACCGCAAAGGAATGGAATTCCCTTCCAGCGTCATTGTTCCTGTAAATAGGCATTATTTGAGTTTGCGTGCTTCATCTTAGACCGCATCGTTACTTAACATCAGGTAAGATTGCGGTCAAACGCACTCAAATATATTCATAAAAAAAAACTAACAATGAAAAATTACATATTTAGGTAACTTGACTGGAAGCTCTCCCATACCTACTTCCTCGCAAAAGACGCGAGCAACCCTGGTACACAATTAACCGTGGTAAATTGGTATCTCATGTCTAGCGCCATGTTCACGGATGTACCCACTAATATATCCACTTTTGAATCCACGCTTGCAATAGCCACAAAATCTCGATGACGCTAGTTACATTACATGGCAAATTATTGAGTTTGCAAAAAAGTAATATTAGACAGGTTATTGAATATGAATCAGCTTTACAAATAAGTAAATTAATTAATGATGTCCAGGTTTTTGGGGTTCCGTAGAAAAAATCTCGGAACCCTTATAGTTTCGTCATGTCCGTCCGTCCTCGCCCTTCCTCCTATACGGTTAGTTCTAGAAACATGAAACTTAACATAATATGTAATATTTACTACGCCGACAAAGTGCTAAAATAAAGTTTTGAAAAAAATTTTTTTTGGGGGTAGGTACCTCCCCTACATGTAAAGTGGGAATGATTTTTTTTTCGCGTCTATCCCATCGTGTGGGGTATCATTAGATACGTCTTTTAAAAATATGTTGCTAGGATGATTTTTTGATTTAAGTATCTGTTTGCGAGATATTTAGCAATGAAGAGCATGTTTTTGGGAAAGCAGGGCTTGTCCCCCTCTAAAATTTAAAAAAAGCGGCTGGCGTTAAGAATCTGAAAACATTCATGATGGTAGTCCATGTACCTACTTACAACTTTGAAGTAAAACTATAGCGGATTAGATAGCTCTGTTAGTTCAGGCTTTATAGAGGCTATTATGAGAGACTACAGAACTACTCTATGCGTGCCACGACACGCACTTGGCCAGCTTTTTTATCTACTACGAAGTGTTTTTGTTTTGTACCTATTTACACAGAAAGCGAAACCAGTTTTGCGATAAACGTACTCGTAACAACACAATGAAGATAAAAGAGCAACAAAGCAGTTTCTTGCTCGTTCTCCTCCTTGGGAAACTGCCTTTTGGAACGTGACGATACATTACAGGACCTTCAAATGTCCGTGATGGCCTGCTTGAAATGTAGAATTTATTCTAATACGAGTATATGACATTATTGTATCGTCCTATAAATATTGCATGCTCGTTGAGGCAGAGCACAGCGGATTACATTTCTGTATCATCTAGGATAACCTTCTAATAATTTACCTGTGTCAGCAATAAATAAATGATTGATTGATTGATTTGATTTTCATACTCTTAAGTAAAAGTATAAGTACTTACCTCAGTCATTAATAAGATGATTATAGCCGTTTATACTCACTGATTCTGATTACTTGACTTAAAAGTGTATTATGCGTACTATAAACGTAAAATGTAGCATTTTAGTTGTATGGCGGCTACTCTACGGTTGTTAAGTCAACCAAGTAGGGTTATTAGAGTGATTAGAACAACTCTAACTCTGGACTTGGGTTTTTTGCGGAGTGCGTGGCTGGTTGCCTTTTAGGTTAGCTGGCGCTGGGCAAAAATCCAGGCCCAAACGCTCAATTGCAATACCAAACAACGTTTCCTCGTCCCGCACCGAGAATTAGTTCAGAGTAACTAGTTCTTCTGTATGGGAAAAATCAAGCAATACCTTGACATTGGCGAAATCAACGATGAACATCGATGGAGCCACGTTTATAAAAAAAGAAGACGAAGAACTCTAACTCTAGATTGGTCACAACGTTTACCTACAATAACAAGAAAGCATACTTAATGTAATATTGACACGATTTTTTTTAAAATTCCGCCTAAGGCCGCGGTAATCTTGACACGGTAAACTAAAAGAAACCCTTTTTACCCTGCAGTATACTCTCAGTCGGAGATCTAAAGATAAAGTACTCTTTATTGCACACAAAATTAGTAACAAAAAATTGACACAATAACCGACTTCAAAGTACTGAAATGGGACCAAATAATTGTCGGAATGGGACCAAATTGGTCCCATGGTAAATGGGTCCGCTTGGGATGTAGTAGGTAGCTTAATTTAAAAAATATTTTAAAATCGGTCAACCCAGTCCAGAGATATAAATATAAAGAGGTCATCCAGGCAAGGCTAGAAATCTATTAATTAAAACATTTTACTTACCATTGTTTTGTCATGGATTTTCGCCAAGTAACGCCTGTTTCTATCCAATATTTCTAGAAATCTATATTTAGAAATGGGGAATGTAATTTTTGTCCCCCCTTAGCTCTCGAGAACTGCTTATGCTCCAATGATGGTTGACCCCTCTATGGATAGCCCTCGATCTGGAGGCAAGCCAAAGAAAATTTGACCTAACCCTAAGGGGTCAAAAGTTATAGGCCAAAACCTATGGCGTGGTGCGGCGCGAAGCACCGCGCAAGACACCGTACTAGTATTACAAGAAATAAGTAACTCCACACAGCCCCGACTGAGAGATTTGAGTCTCTTGAGTCTTTTGGAGAGACTTTTGAGTCAAGAAAAGAAAGACGGGGTTTATACCTACACCAAAAGTGTCTTAAGAATTAATTCTCACGCACACACAAACACACACATATCACGCCTATATACCCGCAGGGGTAGGCAGAGGTGCATTACACACCCACAATTTGCCAGTATTTTTAGTCCCACGTAATAGGGGGCAAGCCTATTGCCGTCACATAAGTAATTCTCGCAGTCTAAAATAAATCCTATCATAACTTTAACCTCTGTCAATGAACCCTCTGTCCCGGAAAAATCCCTACCCTATATAGGTAGATCCTAGGTACCTACTTAACTGGTTTCGTTTCTAACTGCATCGACAAAGCATCTGCACATCAATCGATTTCAGAACTTACTTCCTTATCTTAAAATTTAAAATATTGTTATATACAATAATTAAAATATAAAAATATTGTTATATACATTAATTAATGAAAAGAAAATTTCCTATACAGGAATCTTGCTGTGGTGTTATTATAAAACACGAGTTAATTGAATAAAGTTGAATTTTGTGTAGCTATGTAGAAAACAAAGCAAATGAGACTAGTTGCTATTGTAGGTAAATATTGGTTTTCTTCTCATCGATTGATGTGGTGCAAAAAACATAAATTCCATTGCTCCACTTCACATGATGACCTCAATTGTATTGTAATTTCGATTTTTATGAAGATAATCACGGTTTGCGTGCGGTATAAGTAACAGCATTGTGCAGATCTAGACTAGAACATTGGGAAGGATATAAGTGTTTTGGACTATGGTTTCTGTGCTATGATGTGTCCTAACAGTGAGGCAGTGCGAGGCAACCACGCGTGGCATTCGCAGGCACAAATTTTCCGATCGAGTTTTCTAACTAACACAAAAGCCATGTTTGATCAAAGGTTCGCGCACTTTAATTTTGTTTATGTGTTCAGAATATGTTCTTTAATTAACCGCTGATATGGATGGAATTTCGGAAGGTGTCACGTGACGATACGCAGACATCTCGAGATCACACCCGTATGTTGTATAGGTAGGTACCTACGTCATTACTATAAACATTACACGTTATCGGTGTTTAAACATGTTGGTAAACATGTATGTAGGTATGTCCTCTCGAATGAGATATCTTTCTCACTCGCAACGGCTAGACAGATTTTTATGAGATGAAAATAAAATTTTGACAAATTGTAAGAGTCACCTAGTTGTAGCCTGCTAACCTACGGGAATTAGCGGCGGCATGTTTTATTTAACCTCCTGTACTCAGGAAGCCTACTGTTCTAACTAACCGTGCATACTCTGACCCGGGGTGAACCACTAGTATGTAGGTACCCTATATTGTTTGCAGTCAATTGCAGTAATGTAGGTAAGTATCACTTGCTGACAATGTATACAAGTGAATCGGTAATGGAATGTGGGCTTGGAGTGAGGGGCGAGAATAGGTACAAAAGTACTTGACCTACGATGATGACCGAAAGCTGAACGTATGCCAAAATTATGTGTCTACTCCCGATTATGTAAGAAACTTGAGAATATTTCCACACTTTCTCAAAACTTTGGTTAGCAACAAGTTATATGACATTTAAAATAGTGCAATAGTATCTAATAACTAGTATTGTACTAATCAAACACTTTTATAATAACCTGGGTACCTATTTTACAACACTTCGCCTTCGCCCAAGACTTTGGCCTAAGATGTAGACACAATTTCCAGTTCTTCAGTCTTGGAATTGGTCAGAGTATTCCCCCACACGAAGACTTGACGCTGGTACAAATTCAGCTAAAAGCTTTCGTTTTTGCGATTTACAATATATAAAGGTACACTGAGCTTGGATATTTTAGGGACTGGCCATAGACAAAATTTATTCACATATCTATCCATCACAGTTTTGGGTTCTTGCCAAATTAAAACCATATTTTACAAATATATCATTTAAACATTGTTAGTAAAATATTGTTATGTATTGAGATTCTTAAAATGTAAAACTAGGATACCTGGTACCTAATTTGAACGATATAAGTAGGTACTTACCTAATTTTTATTTCTTAATACGAGTAGGTACAATTATGGTACATTTTTTGGTTAAAAAGCTTAGCAAAAGCGTATGTGAGCTTTTGCTAAGCTTTTTAACCAAAAAATGTAGTCACTGATCCGTAAACGTTAATGTGAGTTAAGTGGTACCCTGATCTTGACTGGTTTAGTGGCTGACCAAGAAGTCAGTTATCGTTATATATAGTTAACTAGCTGTTGCCTGCAGCTCCGCCTGCGTGTTATAGTTTTCTGGATCACAAGTTACTGATTTATTATGTAGCTGTTGCCCGCTGCTCCGCCTGCGTGGTACTTTAGATCGACATAACTTTTTTATTTATGAACCGATTGAAATAAAACAAACCTTAAATGTTAAGTTAAAAACCACAACGCATTACTAAAAGCCGCATTTAAATCGGTTAAGCCGTTTCTGAGATTAGCGTGTTCAAACATTCAGACAAACAGAAACACAGACAAACAGAAAAAAAAATCTAAAAACCATTGTTTTGGGTACTATTGCGTTCATAAAGCCCCGCTACAACAGTTTCTCTATTATATCTTCGATGTAATAGAGAAACACACAATTTTATTATATGTATTGATTACCCAAAACCCATACAAAAAAACCTTTTCTATAACGAAGTGGATGCCAGAACGTTACGCATAAAGGTCTTAAAGGTACATTTCGCCATTCACAGTTCGTCCCATGTACGAGTATTACAGGGAGCGCAATTACCGCACAAGTTTTTGTCAGAACCAGAGTCTCTATCAGAAGACCGTGCATCGCGTGCAGATGTGGATGCGTTAGGCCTTTAGGGACTTATAGTTTCATGTAAAAAAATAACTTGTTTCTTTTTTCCAGTTACTCAAGAGGTTACGCCAGGTCCTGGGGAAACGCCTCTTCGAAATGGTCATGAAGGCGACATTCTACGGACAATTCGTTGCAGGAGAGAGTACCGATCAAATTAGATCCACTCTCGAACGGTAAGTTCTGTAACTTGTTAACCGTATTTGTCAACAGAATGTTGTCGTGGCCAACGCCTTATCTACCAAGAGCCCCTGACTGACAGACATACCTCCCGTTATAAAGGCTGGAAATTTCTCAGAGCATTGAAATGTAATGAAATGATTTATTTATTTGTATTCGTCATTAAATGGCTCTTACAAACGTTAGTAAAGTCCTTAAATAAAAAAAATATTATTGCTTCTATATTTATATGTACTGCCAGATTCGCAAAGCTATAAGTAGAACCGAGAGAAAGAACCTGGCAATAAAGCTCACGGTCACTCTTTTTCAATAATGGACAGGTAAATTACACATTTTCTTAAGACTAAATGTGGACGAATGTACGAGTACATTGGTCTCGTGTCAGAATCAATAAGCGTGTATAATGGAACAAAAAATTGTAGTCACCTAGTTACAAAATATGCTACAATTACGGCATTTTAGGAGGCGCCTGCACCATGCTCAAGCCAGACACTTTAATCGTTAAGGTAATCAACTGTCTTATAATATTATTTATTGTCAGGCATACAAAGGACCGATTCAGGCAATTTATTATAAAAGCGTATACCTTAGCTAGTTCCCAACACAGGTGACAGCGGAATATCTCCGGAAGTCACCACAACGGTCACTTCATACTTACTGATCGTTCTCACCTGTGTTGGGAACATGCTCTAAGACATTTCCAGCCTTTATAACGTGAGGTATGTCTGTCAGTCATGAGCTCCAAGTCTATTATTGTTTACTAATAAAAAAGTATTAAAGAGGAAAGATTTTGGTGTTTGTTGTTTGAATTGAATATACTCCGTTACTTCTGAACCAATTTTGAAAATTCTTCTTCTGAAAATGTAGCTGCATTATCCTCGAGTAACATAGGCTACTTTTTCCCACGGGAATCGGTAACGGCGGTATTCAGCTAGTAGACTATACAAGTGGGAGTATTAGGGATCTTCATCACACGTCATCACATTGCCCATAATTTCTTCACTGATTGCAATGTAATTAAACTATTTTTAACGTCCCCTGTTGTTATTTTGGACACAATTCCACCTGAAGAATGTGTTCACAAGCGTGGGACATAAATCTGTCGTTTCACTAACGAGTGAGTTATTTCTGTTGTTAATATGGTACTCGTGTAGGTTCAAGGTCAAATTACTGATTCACTATGACCTTTTGCAATCAGAATAATTTCCCCGTAATCAGATTCTTCTTCTTCTTTCTTTAAAAACGTGGCTCCATCGATATTCATCGATGATTTCGCCAATGTCAAGGTAATGCTTGATTAATTGATAGTCCCGCACAGAAGAACTAGTTGTTCCTAACTAGCTCCAGGTGCAGGGCAAGAAACGTTGTTCGGAATGAGAGAGTTTGGAAACCCGATTTTTGCGGAGCGCCAGAGGTACCTAACCTAAAAAGCCACCTGCCACGCGCTCAGCAAAAATCGAACTCCCGTAATCAGAGTCAATCTTGATGTTTGTCGTCATAGCCTTTTCTTTAGATATACTTACATAATAATATATCCCCAAAGGGGTAGGCAGAGGTACATTACACACCCACACTTTGTCAGTAATTTTGTTGATCCCACGTTATAGAGGAAAACCTATTTATTTATGAAAGGAAGTAAGACAAACTTACAGTGGGTACCAATACTACCATACAATTCATTATCATTGACTTACCATTACAATTTTAAAGTCACTTAAGAAGCCACCTGACCCTAACTTGACTACCTTTATTAACCTAAATCTCAAAATCTATAAGGTCTAGGAAACTGATTTTTTATACAAGTAACTTCAGTTCATGAAGTAAATGCTCAAGATGAAAACACGATTACTGAAAAAGTGCTCGATAGTTTTTTTTATTACAAAAAACCTTGTTTTAATCACATTTTAACTTAGATCTTTTAGGTTAGCTTATTTTTTTATATCTAAAAAGGCATTGATAAAACCTACATTTGCTCAACATACTTTTTTCATAATCATTATAGTTCGTCTTTAATTCATAGTTTTTATTTTGTCGCTTACGTTAAATTTTCGAGAACGCGCACTAGACCCGTTGATCTCTGTCTGTCCTTTGGAAAGTGAATATCGCTATCCTTCACTCGAGTCCTTCACTTCATTCGGGTTAGCGGTAGCGAATCGGGCGAATCGATTAGGGTCAGGTGCCTTCTTAAAATAATTTTGTTACAATGTCAGTAAATACTTATCAACTATTTCATAAAATGTCAAGCCTTTTCTTTTTATTGCCGCTACCGAGCACTATATAGAACAACCATCACCAATCTGTAATTAAATAAATCCAACAATAAATCTGTAACAAAACAAAATTCCAACTGCCAAAACAAAATGTTACAAGATACCTACTTACCTACGACTAAATAGAATCTCCGTAGTTCAAGCATAATTCCTATTTTTTATTCAAGAAGAATTACCAAAAGTGTTCCTCAATTTGTTTGATGACCTCCGTAGCTAGTTATCCACTTAGGTACCTATAAGGATATTATGAGTAGCAATATCGCATCGTACAAGCGCGGTGCTCAGGTGATATCTTCCTCTCGGTGGCTTTATATTGCTTACTAGCGGAGGCCCGCGGCTTCGCCCGCTTTAAAAATTATGCTTAAAAGCCTTTCTAGAGAACCACTCTATCCATTGGTGAAAACCGCATCAAAATCCGTTGCTGTAGCCAGCTAGTTGTAGCCTGCAACTTATAGCTTGCAATGACGATTAACTTTCTGCCATCCGACTTTGTATGAAACAAGGCCTTACAAGGCCTATATTATGTGGCCCTGGGGTAAGCTTAATCTATAGAATCTCTGAAAACCGACATAAATTTATTTATTTATATATGCACAGTATATACAATATTGTGAATGAAAACATTATATACATGTTTACAAAGGCACCACTTATCTGTCAAGAGATCTCTTCCAATGGGCCTGAGAGAGGAGACGTGAGTTCAATCAGGTTTTGGTGTGTGTGCGCAGGTTAATACTGTTGTTCAGGTTAATAAACTTACATACATTATAACTACATGAATACACAAATACATACATATTAATTTATCATAAAAACAGATACATAAACATACAAATTGTTAAGAAAGGGAAGCGAGGAAGGGATTTATTCAGTTTTTAAGATGAGCATGTGAATAAAGGAAACTCATTGCTTTCAATTGACTGAAATATGTGAATAAAGACGGACAATAATAAAAATAAAATGCAGGTTTTGTGTTTTATTAGATAGGTAATCTCGACGCTAATTTTTCAATAATTTTAATAAATGTACAGACGAAGACCCGAAGGTTTAGGAAGTGGTGCAATACACACCCGCAGTTTGCCAGTATTTTTGGCCTAAAACATATAATGGTTTATATCTAAGATGGCAAAATTAATTTAATAAAAAGTAGCAGCTAAATCGTAAATTTAAACCTGTTGCCTTGCGATGAAATGTTGATGAAGGCAAAAAAAAACTTACGTGCCAGCCGCTGCTCGATCACAGCCAATTAAAGTCATGGGCGTCACTGACTACTAATACTCGTAAATGTAATGTAACCTTTAAATACGGTGGGTCATTGTTGACACCGGCACACCTCGCTTGCCGACTGCACTAGGGAACTAATCGATCATTTTCACTTGTACAAATATTTACCTTACTAAGCTTTAGCCTTAATAAGCATACCATTGTGTGCTATAAGCGCCCTGTCTTAATTTAAATTTTGTTATAATGAAGAATTTTTTATTATCCGCCTCGAGTTCTGTCAACAATGGTATCAGAATATTACTATGTACTTATATACTATGTATTAAAACTCAGGAATAACACTGTCTCAGATCGTTCAGACGGTCGATAAGGTTGAAGTAGGCTACGAACTTTATTCTATAAGGTTTTTGGGTTTTTAAGTTAGGATTTGAGTCTGTAGGCGATCTAATAAATATAAATAAATGTCGCCATCTAGTCTCAAACTAAGCAGAGCTTGTGATATGAGTACTAGATAAACTGATATAAATATTTATAAACATTTTTTTTGTAAATACATACATATTTATACATAGGAAACGTTCAGACTTCGAAATAAACGTATATGTCATCACACAAATTTTATCCTGACCGGGAATCGAACCCGAGACTCCTGCGTCGAATGCGGATACACTACCGACCACGCCACCGAAACAGTCAGATCTGTCAGTGTTTGAGCTGCTTTATACCTATAATTACTAAGATTAACTTTATAAAATAAAATTTTGATTAACGCCTCTTATTGTTTTTAGGTTGCGATCATTCGGTGTAAAATCAATCCTGGATTACTCCGTAGAAGAAGATTTGTCACACGAAGAGGCGGAGAAACGTGAAGTAAGGTACAAAACTTATTTAATTTATTTATACGGACAAGAATTAAGATATGAGTTGTTTACGGATTGACTATCTTGTAGGTACAAAGGCGGTGGCCAATTGGCTCGTGTTAGTGATCCAGTACCGTTCCAAACAGGATCAACTGCGCCACCGGTGGTCTTTTGCACAGGGGACTTAGAACTGGATCACCAGCTTAAATATCTACATTTCATAAAAATCATATTTAAATATCTACTTTGTTGTTCTGAGTTTGTTATCCATCATCTTCGAGTATTTATTACTTGTACTACTATATAATCTATGGTATTACTAAACATTTTTTAATTAAATAAATAAATATTTTTTGACATTCTTACACAATGTCATTTAGCCCAAATTAAGCTAATATAAGCTTGTGCTATGGGATCTAGACGACTTATAAACATACTTACATTTATACATAGAAAACATCCAAACATTTGTGGATCGCACAAATAATTTGATAGATATAGAGACAAAGATAGACATCAAGTTAGTTCTGCTGGATGCTTCTTCTTCGTCTTCACATGGCCTTTGAGGCATATTGCGTATGCCACAAAAGCCATGTGAAGATCCACCGGTTCCATCGATCTATTCTGTTATTTATATATATATATATATAGTTTATATATAGGTATATAGAAATTTAAAAAAAAGTTCATAAAAAAATATAACAAATTTTGCTAATTGGGTTTAAAGATCTTTATTAGCAAGCAAGACATTCGTCACTTATGTGATAACTTAGTATTAAAAACACTCATCTGTCCGTCGTCACTAGACAAGTAGCTAGGTACACAATATAAGTGTGGGTAGTGCTAAATAATTATTCAGTAACATTAGGTAGGTCGGTAAACAATTTTGACAAAACACGTAAGAACGGCAATTTTGAGTATATACAACCAGAGACAACTTCATCACAAAACAAAATCTCAATTTAAAATTTTATATTGCAACATGACACCGAAAATTACTTTTTATTTTGTATTAATAAAAATATTTATATATTTTATATTTTTTTTTTAATTACACCTAAAATAAAGCTACAATCTGACAAAATTAGAAAAATATAGAATTACATAATAATATATTATATTACAGGAAAATCCCTAGTAGATAGCTTCTTAAAGAAATATATATTTTTAACGTTTAACACTGTATAGGTAGGTTTTTAAAACAATCAGCTATTATAAATACAAAGCGTCGTCGCTGGGCAGTTACGGTTTTTTACATTGTGACGCATATGCATCGCGTGTCGTTTGATTGGTAGACTAGCTTAGCAACTGATTCAAGGTCATTGAGACTTGAGACGCTGAGGTGTGTTGGCTAAGCCTGGACGGTTCCGAATATTGCCGTAATTTGAAACGGAATTAGGCGGTAAGTATCTATTAGACACGCACCGTGATTAAAACATTAAATACACGGTTTTAAACCGTGTAGCCAGCAGTTTATAACCGCGTTTGCTCTCGTGTATTTATCCCTTTACTTATCATTTCAAGTTACATTATTGTCCCAGTAACATGAAAAAACACAGCTTGCGTTCGACTTCAGTGAAAGCCAATGATCACACATACACACATATCACGCCTATATCAGAGGCAGAGGTGCATATACACCCACAATTAGCCAGTATTTTTAGTCCCACATAATAGGAGGCAAGCCTATTGCCGCCACCGGGCACACATATAATGGGTTATGTCCAAAATGGCCGAATGAATTTAATAAAACGTAGCAGCTATATTGTAATTAAAAAAATATGCGATGAAATGTTGATAAAAAGCAACAGAATCTTACGTGCCAGCCGCTATGGCACAGCCAAGTAAAATCCTGGGCTGTCTCGTACTAGCCAATGATATCGTAGTAAATTTAATTGGTTCTGCAAGATCAGTAGTTGATTAATGTCGACCGACTTTAGTCGACACTGCCATGCTCGCTCTATGAGCATGTCTGTCTGTATTTATTTGCCAGATCCTTGTCCTTTTGTCAGCAGGTGTACTGTGCGAATGACTTGGACCACGAGGAACGATAATCAGGATTGAAAGTAGCCTAATATCCGCCAAGTCTCACTCAATCTATACCAAACTAGTACGATGTCTTGCGCGGTGCTTCCCGCTGCACCACGCCATAGGTTTTGGCCTATAAATTTTGACCCCTTAGGGCTAGGTCAAATTTTCGATTTTTTGGCTTGCCTCCAGATCGAGGGCTATCCATAGAGGGGTCAACCAACTTTGGAGCATAAGCAGTTCTCGAGAGCTAAGGGAGGACAAAAATTACATTCACCATTTCTGTATGTAGATTTTAACATGATCGGTCCATTCAGCAGCCTTTCAGTTGTGCTCAATCAAACAACCAAAATTTTTCAATTTTATAAATTGCGGTTGTTAATGTCCACTTCACGACCTCGTCCACGAGGTAGTTTTCTAGATCCCAATTCCCACGGGGAGACATTTCCGGGATAAAAAGTAGCTTAGGTAATTTCACGTTTAAATCATTCAAAAACTAGGGTCAACTAGTTGAAAGAATAACAGACAACTTGGTAAGTTATAATTAATAACATAATATGCAAGTACAGAGGCGGGATTAGAAGGCAATATTTATGACTGTTATTTACCCCATTTATGAACATTAAGAAACTATAAATACTATTTATCTGTAACATTGTAAGTGTACAACATGAATCTCCTTTTGTTATGATAATTCTACTGAAGACGAAGGTTAAACTACATTATCCAAAGAAAATAAAGTATTGTTACAAGCTACAAAGTAATGGCACGACACAACGTGATTCAAATCATGTGTGGTAGATTTTGGTCTCGTAAATTGAATAATAGAATCGAGAACATTATTTATTGTTATACATACTTACATATAATCAAGCTTAGACTTACTTATCTACAATTTGCCAGTATGTACTTTTATTGTTTCCACAGACGGTTTATTCCGAACCTGCCCCGAAAACCTGACCCGGTCGCGGGTTAGGTTAGAAACTTAAAAAAAAATATATAATATTAAATGTAATACATATGTAGTTGTTGCACCTATTTGTTTATTGTAAGATTGGTAATTCTCTCGGTATTTTTTTTTTACTGTACTGTAAGAGGCGTCGGACTCCTCAGGGCCATTTGCGTGGACGGTGGGCCCCCCGACCCACCGCCCACGGCCCTATCAGTCGGGGGCTTGGGCGTAGGCAATGCGCCGTCGCCCTCTGACTGGTGCCCGCCGGGGCGGCACGCTCCCGCTCACGCAGGGCCTCTCTCTTCGCCGCCATCACCTCCCGAGCGAAGGGTCATTCTCTCGGTTAGGTTAGCTTAGGTTATCTGCGCAATTCGGGTTATGATAGGAAGTAATAGGAACGAGACGTCGGGTCAGGTTAGGAAGAGGGTTACGTTCGGAACAAATATTAACCTAACCTAACCTAACCCGCGACTGGGTCAGGTTTTCGGGTCAAGTTCGGAATAAATCCGACTTGCATTCCACGTCTTAAGTACCAATGAGATTTTAGTGACTTAGTGGACTTTCATTGGCTTATTTGATCATCCGAAATCTTTTCAGGGTACCTTGCCCAAAGGCTCTATTACTAAGACTCCATTATCCGTCGATAATGGAGTCTGGATGGTGACAGACGGCTGTCACCATCTCATGAACCGTGATAGTTAGACAGTTTACACTTTCACAAATGATGTATTTCTGTTGCCCCTATAATAACAACAAATACCTACTATGAAACAGAATATCTATATATAGAAATGGGGAATGTCCCCCTTGGCCTTGTGTCCTCTCGAGAACTGATTATGCTCCAATGATGATTGACCCCTCTATGGATAGCCCTCGATCTGGAGGCAAGCCAAAAAATCGAAAAGACCTAGTCCTAAGGGGTCACAAGTTATAGGCCAAAACCTTTGGCGTGGTGCGGCGCGAAGCACCGTGCAAGACACCGTACTAGTGAAACAGAATATACTTAATATTTAAGGGCCCCCCTTATGTACAACAAACGTGATTTTTAGCCTAATCCAACTCGCAGTAGGCTAGATTTTTTTCTTAAACTATTTAATTTCATTATTTTCTTTGTTAACTCCACAACATTATTTCAGCGGCTGTCTATCGAGTGAGCAGGTCGAGTTGTTGTTAAAGTATTATGGCTCAAGAAATTTACAAGAACTTGCCACAACCGGGTTACTAAACTATGTTTTTTGTTATTTCATTTATTTAGTTTGTTTTATTTTCATTTGAGTATTTTGTTTTTATAAGTTTTGATCGGTTACGTAGGTCTGTAGTTGTGTGGGTTATTTTAATATTTCACTATTTTGACATCATTTTCATTTCTTTATCGGAAACATTAATTAGTTCATGTTTTTTATTTTATCTGGGTGACCATTTCTTAAAACATTGAGACCCCTTCGTGGCTCGGAGAGCACGTTAAGCCGTCGCCGTCGCGCGTCGGTTCTCATACAAACATCTATGGCAGCCTTGAAACAAAATCCGACAAAACAAACTACAGAGTTTCGATATCGCCCATGGGTTGTGGAGGTCAGATGGCAGTCGCTTCACGGAAAATATCGAATTTCAGTCGCATCGCAGTTAGACTGGAAAGCCGACCTCAACTGCGTTGGTAAAAGGCTCAGTGGAAGATGACTAATATGAGATATAAGATGAATAATATGGTCAGAGCTTAAGTATGACTTAGTAACGTATTACGTGTCACACATATCTATGTCACTGACGTCATACATTCTGTAATAGCATTCATCTCGCGGTAAGGCTTCGTTCATTCCGTATCGGCTAATGAGAATTTCAAGACGTCTCTAATTCTCACTTTGTTTTGATCTAATCGTAGTACTTACCTACTTTATATACTTGTGTATGAACAGCACTGCTAAAACGAATGTCTTTTGAAGTGTTATACATCTCAATACCTCTGACACATTGCATCTTATGATTTCTTGCAAGTAGTCATCATCATTAGTCTCATGACACTCCATTTCACCCGATCCTGGGTCACTTGCGACCAACCAGAGCGTATGTTATTCCACGTTTACCCATCGTCGATCTACTGAATCTAAGGTTACCCCCCAAAATAATAGTCGATGTATTCCTTAAACATTCAAGTTAGAGGAAAATAAACTCATCAGTTATAGAGTTATACCTAGTTGAAAGCTAAACGGGGATTTGTCGGCCTACTTCGGTCTATTAGTAAAGTGGACAGACCCAGGGTTTTAGGAAGTTCCGTTTGGTAGATACTAGATACAGTTTTAAATAGAATTCCAAGCTCTTAATGGTTACATACCCAATGGAAACTTCCAGATTGAATTAAACATTGTATTTCTATTAATTCCAGTGCCTCAATATCGGCGTGCGGTGATAACAAAGAAGAAGGTCAGTTGAAGCAGTATCATGTCGAGCAGAAGTTTGCTGACAGAAGATACAAGGTGTTCAGCGCAAGGACGTTTTTCTATCTTAACGAGGCAGCTTGTGAGAAAAATATGGAGGCGTTCCTGCGCAGTATTGATGCTGTAGCCAGTATGTAATAGTTATTTATTTGTATATATGTATACGCCGTAGTGTAGTTACTTAACTTAAAGCCTTTCACACACGGCAGCTATAATGTAAAAATGTAGGTATATTATAGCTTCAGCAAAGCATAAGGCCTTGGGGTTTATCATCAGAACCTGCTCGGAATTCCAGTCTCAACCACCTCGAGTTTAACTCACAAGTTTGGAACCCGCACGCAATACGACATTTACAGGAACCGTATCGGATCAGTACAGCAAAAAAATCCTGCGTTACCTGGACTACAAGGGGGAACAGTCATCTAGAAAGCAAAGAATTTTTTTTTTCTTCGTTGTTTTTTTTCAAACCCGCGACTGTCATCATTATTATGTGGAAGCTTGTTTTTGGCATATATCACTGACCACTCTTAATTAATGCTTGTAAACTTAATAGCTGTAAGCTTTCCTTAAAAAAAAAATCTCATCTGTGTTTTGAGAACTAAACGTTTTTCTTTCTTTCTCTTTCTTTCATTAAGTACATACATCTTTTGATAGAAATCGTGCAGGCTGGAGACCACATACAGCTATAATGTAGATATACTATACATATTTACATCTCCGTATTGCATTGTCTTACAGATATCACCAAAAGTACGGGATTGATGGCCATCAAACTTACAGCTCTTGGAAGACCGCAATTACTTGTAAGTCAAGCCGTCTATTTTTTATTAAAACAATAACAGACGTAGAATTTTGACTTCAAATGGGTGTAATGTCGAAACAGCAATTGTTATGGCTGTCACACACACAGTTTAGTATGAACTAGGGTTGTGCAAGTATATCGTTACGTGTGTGGCGGCCTTTAGTGATTCAATTGAAAATAATAAAGGCAAGATAATAAAATTGCATAAAATATTCTAAGCTATTTTAAGATATTTTATTTAAAAAGTACATTTCAAAACTAAGTATTTTTATCAGGCATTCCTATTAACTAAGACTAGTTATCACGGCGAACTTTGTATCGCCTCAAATATAAAAAAAAAGAATATTTTAATATTTCATGCAAATGTATGTAAATTGAAAAACGCGACCGACGGACAGACAGACAGACAGACAAATTGTCGTATTAAATATATAGATGATGATTTAAAAAGTTGGCTGTATAATGGCGGTCCCATAGCGTAACGCGTTTCTTTAAATTCAAACTACACAAAATTCCAGTTGCAACTATCAGAAGTGATCATGCGTGCCAGAAACTATATGCATGAGATAGGGGGCGGCACCGGCAACGTCCTCGCACATCACAAGACCATCGAGGACTTCCAGCGGTACTTCGGTGACTACGGCAGCAAGCCCGAAGTACAGGACTTCATGAAGAAGATCACCTCGGACAAAAAAGGGTGAGTTCTTCAAATTAAATAGGTGTAACAGTTATTTATTTGAAATGCAAAGAGGTCCGTCTTGAAAGTCTGCTGCTTCTCAGTAGCTCAGTTAGTCAGAACGATCCCCCTAAAAGACAACTGGTGCTTGTTCAGCATCAGCAATCATAAATAAAAATGTATGTACCCAAATCCAAAGATCCATTCTACATAAGTTTCATAAAGGAAAATTGGGTCATATTTTGACACTGACAGAAAGTTTAGTTTCAGCACTGTCGTAGCGACCGTGTAAGGTTAAAAGTACATAGTAAATTAGGTGGGGTCTGACTGAGATCTTAGAGGCACAACCCCTTTTCAAGCGCTTTCAATAAAACTTGCAAACAAATTCGTACGTGGGACCAAAAATTACAGTTGAAAAGAAAATATCCGTGTTATTTAATGAAAAAAATAAATAAATAGAGAATATACATTAGTATATTCTCTATTTATTATCATACTATCATTTTTTTATTGTTTATTTTAGTTTTAATTTGTGGGAGGGGGGCGCCATCTCGTCATTAGGCCCTCTCTGAAAAACAGCGCTGTCCAACAGCATCAAGCTGAGAGTGGGCCTAGTTTTTACACAGATAAGGCACAAGGTGGTTGCACTGGCGCGGTTCATGGTTCAGTGGTACCTTCACAAAGGCACTTCTCACTCACTATATTTTATTTTGTTTTATGCTTGTTTCTTTTTTTTTATGTTTTCTTTTTGTGTAGGTACTTACCCTGTATTTCTCTGTATTTCTGTGTGTCTGTATCTGTTTGGAAATTAAAAGCATTTTCTTTCTTTCGATATCCTAAATTATCAAATTATATTCCAGTATCGTCCACCTGTTCCCCTGGACGAATATTCTGGACGAAAACATGAACCTTTCCGACTCATTCCGAGTTCCCGACCCCAAGACCGGACAGATGCGGCGTCTCATTTCTCAAATATCCACCAAAGAAGAGGAGATGTTCCGTAATATGCTTCGGAGGTTGGACCACATCATCAAAGTGGCGAATGAAGTGGATGCCAGGATAATGATTGATGCTGAACAAACTTATTTCCAACCAGCTATATCTAGGATCTGTATTGAAATGATGAGGAGGTATAATAAAGTAAGTATTATTTTAAAATAATGTCTGGTGGATAATGTATAATTCTCTTTAGAATTTTACCCAGATAATTATCCCAGAGTCTGGAACTTGTGCCCGGTAAATGGCAATAGGCTCGCCCCCTATTACATGGGACCTAACATAGCTGGCGAGTTGTGGGTGTGTTTGCACACCTCTGCCTACCCCTTCGGGGAAAAAGGCGTGATGCCATGTTATGTTTTTTTTTATTATTTTAAAACACTTCAAAACTCTCTTCTTCGCTCGAGCCCGTTGTTTGCTGTTACCTCTGTTGCCACATTCGTTGATTCACATTCATTCATTGATTGGTAACATAATCTTACAGGTTTACACGTAATTGCAATATTACGCACAGCCTACCATAGTGGGTAGTTCCTTAATTGCTGCTAGATGGCGCTCTGAAAGCGACGCCGTAAGTCGCACACTGATAACATATGAACGCAAATTAATTAAGACATCGTTATTTGGTCCTGTAGGAGCGAACGTTAGTATTCAACACGTACCAGACGTACCTGAGGCAGACGTACAACGAGCTGCTGACAGATCTGGAGCAGGCGCAGCGACAGAACTTCTACTGGGGTGCCAAGTTCGTGCGGGGAGCTTACCTCGAACAGGTCAGTGTAGCTGGCTGTGCTAGCCAGATCAGACTTAGTCGATAACCAATAATATCTTAGAAAAAAAAAATTGTTATCTGGGTCACGTGACCGACGTTCTTTGCGATATGATTGGTTCAATATGTCGATCGATTTTAGTCGACACTGCCATACTCATAACTACTTGCATGTAAGGGGTGATATCCGGTTCTACTGATCCTGTACCAGCCACTAATGGTTGTACAAATATTTTGCAACAGTTTTGGTCCTTCGAGCCAGATCAAGTGAGAGTTTCTGTTCTATTCATTTGATTTGAATAGAGTAGTGTCGTGATCGCAAAACTATTTCTTCTTACAAAAATTAACTCTTTTTCTACTTTCCCTTTGGTTGAATTGTAACTCTTTCATTCTACCCGTCAATCTGATCTGAGCTGAAAATAGTATTATTTCCCAGGAACGCGCTCGATCCATAGCGATGGGCTACGAAGACCCAACTTGCGCGAACTTCGAAGCCACAACCGCCTCCTTCCACAAATGTCTTAACGAAATTCTAACAAGGGTCTCGACGAATAAGGAGAACCTTAATGTTATGGTCGCTTCACACAACGAGGATACCGTAAGATATACCATACAGTTGATGAATGATCTGAAGATAAAGCCTGAAGATAAGATCGTGTGCTTTGGGCAATTGTTCGGCATGTGTGATCACGTCACTTTCCCACTAGGTAAGACTGTCAGATTAAAAAAAAACTGTTAAAAATGCACATCAAAAAGGATGGTCTTCTCAATTCAAAATAAGAACTTCAGTAAGTTTTTGAATTGAGAACATCCTTTTAGGTATATTCTTTGAGCTCTATTTAAAAAAAATATGCGTTTGAATTTTTTCATGAAGATATTTGGTTTCTTTTTGTGTTTTTTTTTTAATATCCTTTTAGTTCAACAGATTATAGATTATCTAGTTTTTTTTTAATAATTATCTAAACCTTACAACTTGCTGGGTTGTAAATTATGGAAATTCGCAACTGTTTAGATAAGTTACTTGAAATGCTGCGTTAACCGCGTTATTATCACTTAATTGTAAACTGCCTACTCACGTCATTCAATGTACATTTTTGTTCCTAGGTCAATCTGGCTACTCGGCTTACAAATATGTGCCATATGGTCCCGTAGTAGAAGTTCTACCGTACCTTTCCCGACGAGCCAATGAGAACCGAGGATTCCTCGCGAAAATTAAAAAAGAAAAGAAATTACTTCTTCAAGAAATCGTAAGGCGAGTGTTCGCCGGTGAAATGTTCTACAAACCACAAGGGAACTACACACCCATGTAAATACGTACCTTAATACAAAGTTGTTATAGTGTTATTTACTTTGCTGTGATGTCGTTCTACATCTAGTCGTAGAGCTGTGGTTTTTTTTTTAGAATGGAGATACAATTTCAAATAAATACGCGCTTAAAATATCCTATGGTGTAAAAATTAAAAAAAAAACAATAAAAGAAATGCCTTCATTTGTATCTGAGTTTAGTAGACACGAAATGGAATGACTACGGTCTTAAAATTGTTGAGTTGCGAAGGAAATATGAGCGTCTTGACATGATTTCTACTATTATCTACTCTTTGGTACGAACCAATCAGGTCATCTACAAAGAAAAAAACATTCTATAATGCACAGTAGGTACTATAAGGCCCAGTTTTGTACGTACTGAAATAGTTATATGTTTCCAAAACGATTCTCTTGGAAAAATCATCGATATTATAAGCACTGAAAAATTGTTCTGGATGCAATATAAATTTCCTAGTTAGTATTTCTTTACATCTAATATTTTAACGTTTTCAGTCCATAGTGCAATGCAAAAACAGTTTGGTGATATACCTACAGCTTGTCTATGGCAACTTGCGGGCAAGATGTCTGTACGAAGGTAATTCTACCAAAGTTTTAGTATTTTTTCTAGTGGCAACTCTTTCGACATTTTAGCGGTATATTCAGTTCTTTTTCATTCGTTTAAAACGGATAATGTTCCATGTTTGAAATAAAGAATGAAAATGAAAATCTTAATTTAATCGAAGTAAAACGTTAACAATATTATGAAGTTTTTGGTAGAAATCTGTCGTAATGTTGACATCTACTTGGGAGTAAATCGTACCAAATTTGATGTTTATAAGTAGTTCGGCTGTTGTTGTATGTTGGTAACTTAGTTATGTAGTTACTATGTACGAGTAGAAGTATCCCTTTTAAGGTTGCTTCAGTAAATACGCCATTTTGCAAATTTATAAAATACAATCGAATTATTGTTTTTTTTGTTTTGGATTACTAGACCGTTAGACCGACGACGGCGGCGACGGTCGCCACACGTAGCTATATCTATTCAAATGTATGAACATGTAGCCGTATGTGTGTACCTCATAATCAGCGCAGCAATATAAGCCGCGCAGGATGAAAGTGGGATGGAACCTTGTTACAGTAATCGTTTCGTAACGTCACAA
This sequence comes from Nudaria mundana, assembly GCA_963556515.1. Classification (NCBI taxonomy): domain Eukaryota; kingdom Metazoa; phylum Arthropoda; class Insecta; order Lepidoptera; family Erebidae; genus Nudaria; species Nudaria mundana. The sequence goes on from OY748307.1 coordinate 2,918,853, forward strand.
AGCGGTTATTGCGACAAGTTTCCATCTTGCTGTCATCGTGCGCGGCTTATATAATAGTTACCTATTGCTATATGCGACCAACGAACATCGGCGCTGACAGTTCGGTCGAACACTATTTTCAGTCTAGCATAAAACTTAAGAATCTCAGTGGGATAAAGTAGAATCTATGAGATACTACACCTTTAAGGTTGAACACTAAGTTAACTAAGTTAACAGCGTGGCAACATAGTAATTTTATTGTGTAGAAAAAAAAATGAATTCTTAGAAATATGTAGGCTTGTAAAAGGGCCCCTTATACAGGATGTTACGAAAAGGTTATATCAACCCGAAGCCAGCCCCATCAGCTGGTCGACCATAACCCGTTTCAATATATGGCGACCGCCAAAGAAGAAAAAAAAAAATATCAAATCAAAACAAACGTGTCCCTACGCTACGGCTTGACGTAGCTACTACTAGACAATGAACGCGTGGTACGTATGTACAATGCCCTTGGTGGTGGCGCGGGCGTCGCGGTGGTGTGGGCGTCCTTAAAGGATAATTTTTGTTTATGTAAATAAAATTTTGACCAACACATAGTTATGTTTCCCCAGATCCTCGTCCGTGGTTCGACAGGTGCACCAGTGCAAGTGATAGTAAAATCTCTGTCCCCAATTTTAGAAAAATCTTACCTGTTTACAGGAAAGGTTCAAAATGGCCGCCTTCCCGCCTCACGGTACAACTCCCGGGCAGCGCTCAAATTGCCTTCCGATGCGCCTACACAAAGCATCATCTCGTAATACTCCAAAACTTAACACAACTCACAAATTAACACACTAAACAACTATTTAGCTACCTCACTGCACAAAGCAAAGAATGCAACTTAACTGACCTGTGACCTTGCTAAATGATATTTTAAATAAAATTCTAGGAAACTTCAAACGGCGACCGAAGCCGACTGACGCACGGCTTCGTGCGGCATCGCTTGATGCGAAACAGAGACAAAATGTTCCTACCAGGAGTGAGACGGAAGGCTTTTCACAGGCACGCATTATTTGTACCTATTTGATGTCGATGACCGAAGCAGCTGATTTTAGCTAGTGTTGTTTAAACAAGTGTGTATTTTATTCGGTAATAATGTTTTTTTTAGGAACTTTTTTTTTCTTCTCTGGCGGTCGCCGCATATCGAAACGGGTTCTGGTCGACCAGCTGATGGTGCTAGCTTCGAGTTGATATAACCCTTACGTAACACCCGGTATAGGTACTAACAGACTCCCTCGAATATCTTGTTAGCTTGGGGCTTTGGAGCAAACACTCTTAAACAACACTCTATTTGTTTATTGTTTGTAAAAGTATTAAACACGAAGAAATTACAAAGATCAAGTTCGAAAAAATGTACTTAATGTCTGTTGAAGTGAACGGGAATTTGTAAATATTGTTTTTAATTTTATTTCTTTACAGTGTTGCCATTTAAAACGTACGTAAGGTTAAGTTATATACTTATACAAATACTTTATTTGTCAAGTTATTCACAACAACACATGATTGATGTTCCAAAAGGTATCTAATAATAAAAAAAGAGTATGCCAACTGTATTACGTTCATTTGTCCATCATATTGGATTAAAAATAAATTACTGGGCTCGGTGTTACTAATAGGTGGGGCTCGTGGTCTAGCGGTAACCGATAATTTTAACACATTGCAACGGTTAAGCAACATCTAGTCAGGCCGGTCTTAGAATAGGTAACCATTCCTTAAGAGACTGAGACCACTCCACGCCTCGGAGACCACGTTAAGCCGTCGGTCTCGGTTGTCATACGAACATCTGTGGCAGTCGTTAGGGGTAGTTGGAGCTCTTAATCAAAAATCCGACCGGTCTAACTACAGAACTTCGATATCGCCCATGGGTTGTGGTCAGATGGCAGTCGCTTCACGGAAAATATCGAAGTTCAGCCGAATCGCAGTTAGACTGGAAAGCCGACCCCAACTGAGTTGAGAAAAGGCTCGGTGAATGATGATACTATGTAATTTGTAGTACCTATGTGTTTACTCTCCATTTGAAAACTGGACATTTATTATTAAATTACAGGTGCTGCGGAACGTTCTGAACAGCTCATTGTAACTGTTCAATCCGTTACGCCGGACCCTGTATGTATTTAGAGGTCAATGTTTCAACAAGTGTTGTCAACAAGCAATTATTTTGTGACAATGATGTATACGTTATAACTACACTTACAACTATACCGCAACACTGTTAATAAGAAGACAGGCGTTGTAGTATTATGCTTTTATAATATTTTATCAATTTAGTTTTTGAATGGAGCAAGCGCCATATTTCGATAGAAAAAAAACTTCATAATTTACCTGGTATTAATATGTTCTTTTTATACACAATATACTTACCTTTACATAAACAACTTCACAATAATTATATTTTTATGTGGTATGTAATATTTTTATTTTATGCCAAAAGTAATAATTTTAATATAGTTTTAATTCTGTTACGGCGCTTGGTCCCACCAAAAATCTGAATTTGAGTATTGTATTGACATAATTTTTAACTTATACTTGGAACAATAGATCTTAATCGATTTATTTATATAATTTTAATATAAATAATGCAATCTTGTTATTTATCAACGATTATAATTTTTATATTTAGTTATAGAATTAAGAACGAACTTGTATCGATAATAATTATATAATTATGATGAACGAAGTGAAAACTTGAGTTTGTCGGAAAAAAGATTAAAAAAACGTAATATGCTTTGGTTTTTTTGTATAAATTCTGTAAGTACCTATAATCTGATCTGTAAGTATATAAATAATATTTTTTTGCTTTTTAAGCTCAACTGTATAATAGTACCGCCGGGCGCCACTGGAAATACCTTCTGGTGCATACCAGAGACGCCCAGCAATGGACGTAAAAGCGGCCGCTCTTGCGCGGACTTAAAAAAACTGTATAATTGTATCTATTCGTCGATTCTGCGTGTGAACCAGAGATGCCCGGCAACGGACGTTAGAGCGGCCGCGGCCATGGGCCGCGAAATTAAAAAAAATCTATTCATCGAGACGTCTAGAATTTGTACTAAAAAGCTAAAACCCTTAGTATATACCTACTAAAATAATAAAATCGATAATGATGTACCTTTTACGTTTATGTGTGAATATCGAGAATTTTCAAACGCTTCATTATAATAGAACTCAGATCCTACACATTCGATCATACTTAATATTAAAATGCTAATTCACAACCCTTGATTTAAAACTTTAGATGTGTTTTTAAACTTTAGATCCTTTGACCAAATGCTACTTGACATTACACTTGATGATTTGGATGAACGCTTCTTGATACTTGATTCTTGTAACAGTGATAATATTGACTGAACCCAATCATCTTCATATGCATAATATTCGAGCAACTTACAAATTATTATTATACCTAATAAACCCTAGAAGACTCATAAATAACTATGAAAAGCATTTTCTCTTGACATTCAATTTTGACAGGTATTTGACAGCATTAAAACTGTTTTCGCTCGATCCCTTTTGTTAGAGCTGTATTGGTAATTTAAGGTTGAAATTAAGTAGCAAAGCTAAACTGATAATGCTATTACAATCTCTTACAAATCCAGATACCTAGGCCACTATTCTATGGTTAATCTTTGGTTTTATTTCAATGGTTAAATGATAATGTGACTTGTTAGGTTTACAAAATACAACTAAGTTATTGTTGATATTGGTAAAACGTATTGTCTCTTTATTGTTTAATTATTTCGGCATTAAGTTAATTTTAGTTGCTTATATTTCGTATTACATAATTTATTTTGCTATTTGTTATGAGTTTCTCTTGCGCTAATATTATTGTGATGCTATATTTAAATACTTTAAAGATATTATGTACATGTAATAAAAACAAGAATTGTTTTGATTTCTTTATTTTCTTTCACCTATGTTTTATATGCCTCCTGTTTATTATATTTCTTTTCCTACACCTTTTTTTTTTGTAATTTGTAATTGGCAGTCTGTATGCAGATAACGGAGATGGAAAGCAAATAGTCACTATAAAATACAACCTTATAACATGAATACCTAATAGTAGGTGAAACAAATACCTACTAACTAAATTATTTAGTATATTATACGTACTCATTTCATCGTCAAAAGCGGTGTCCTTGCTACGTGTCCTACAGCTAACCGAGGAACACTCATAATTATTGTTTTTTTTTCATGAACCCTCTCGTGTAACTTATAAATAGACCGAGATGTTGTTAGGGAATGCGTATAGATAAAGTGGATGTTGGCAGTTGATATTCGGTTAGATGTCAATTAAATGTTATTATAAGTCTAGAATTATGGATGTATTATGTTGAAATTAGTATCGTAAGATGAGGGTCTGGTCACTTAGTGAAAGTATTTGCTCTCATATATACATCAATGGTACGTTGTGTAATAAGATTCAATAATATTAATATCACCACTGCCACGCACACAATTTGCATAAGATTACATTTAAAAAATGCTGTAAATATAAAAAGATGTCAATTCTGACAAACCTGTGCCAGTTTTTACAGCAATTTAGATCTGGCTATCAATCTCCCGCGCAAAATGCTATTACGCACCAAAAATGGTACAAGAAATTGTGATATCTTTTCGTGATTATTCCACAAGAATTGATCTTGTCTGACATTTACCATTAAAAAAATATATCACAGAATTACAAAAATAAAATATTTATTCACAACCAATGGTCTAAGATTGAACATAAAACTGGACAATCTAACAGTGTGCTATGTTTTATATGGATCCCTATTCGCTACTATTGATTGAACCAAGCTAGTACCAAGTATGTTCGTATCTAGTACAGCGGCAGCTTCGGTCTTGTGTCAACTGATACCTATACCGACCTAAGAGAAACAATAACAACAGTTAGTAGAAAGTGCGTTCCTACTTCTTTGAAGACAGTTGGGAAAAATGTATGAAAATGTACATTTGATTAGGAAAAGGAACTATGCAGACAATAATATTTATGATATTTGTTATATTTTATCGTAAGAATATGAGGCAAAGGTAAGAATAACATAGAGCTACAATTTTGTTTCACAAATGAAATCAAATAGAGAGCTTCGTTTTAACTGTTTAATTTAGCTGAACAAGAAGTGGTGGAGTGATACAAGTCACTCACTACCTACATACTTAGGTAGAAACCATATTTCCAAATACATAATATTTAACATCACGCTTAGATCAATAGGAGGGGAGCAACAGTAAAAAAATAATCACAGTCGCAGGCGTCCGCTATTTATTTATAATTTCGTGTTTTTAGGGTTCCGTAGTAAAAGTATAGGAAGTTATTTTTCCGCGTCTTCTCCATTGTGTGGGTATCATTAGATAGGTCTTTTAAAATCAATGTGAGGTTGCTAAAGTGATTTTTTGATTTAATTATCCGTTTGCGAGATGTTTAGCTTTGAAGGATATTTTTGCGAAAACAGCATTTTTTCCTTCCAAAATCTAAACGGCTGGCGTGAAGACCATGAAAAAAATCATGATGGTGGTGCATGTAATGAACTTTGAAGGACAACTATAACGGATGCTATAACTCTGTTAGTTCAGGAGTTATAGATGCTTTTATGGGTAACTATGGAACCCTATCTTATGAGTGAAGACACGCATTTTTTTTTTAAAATACGGTTGTAAATGAATACCTTTGCCTCGTGTATGTAATATTAATCTATATGTAAAGTAATACCCTCCACAAGTCGTCACAAGCAAATAACTTTCTTATGTTAATGATGGAGTTAACTTTAGGTAGACGCTTAATTTTTTTTTTGTTTGTACCTAGATGATCTAAGATGTCATTGTTTGGATGATATTATTATTGGTAGGTATTGTAAAATTATCGACAGTATAATGGAGGTGTTAGATGTGAATAAAGTGTTGTGTTAATGTTCATATTTGTGTCTTATTTGGGCAGCATGTCGGGCCGCAGCGCAAAATCTGCGACGGAAAATGCAGCCCACTGCGATGCGACGAAGTGGGCGATAGGTCATAAAATACATAGGATGTAGACGGGATTTTTGCGCTGCGCCCTGGCACAGTGGGCACTCCTTTACTAGAGAGTCTGTGACGGCGCCGCTCAGCATTTGAAAGGCTTGCATTAACTGAATTATGATGGTGGCCTCGCTGCAGAGTATGCTCTTCAGCGCTCTCATAGATATAGCTGGCGCATAGAAAAATATAGATTATATAGTTATCTTTCTTACTTATCGAATTTAAAATCATTAAAGTCTGCCTGGGAGTATCACACAAATCTACAGCAGCTTCGATGGAGATGGTTTTTAGCTATAAGTTTGAAGAGCATCAGCAGGTGATGTTCTCTTATTCGCAACATAACGCTATACAACAAGGATTACGTAAGTATAACATTCAAATGACAGTATTCAGTCAACAATATTTATTCTCATAAACATACGGTTGGGAGTTGGGAGTCAAACATTCACATCAAACATTAAAAATTGTAAGCAACTTACATACTATTCCCTATTCTGTGGTAATAGGTAGGTTATCAAACGAATACCAAAAGTCTGTCGACTAATAAATGGCTTTTAAACAAAACACTTACTTGACTTTAGAATACATATTCTTTTTTATTTCACGATGTCCGTTTGACTATAAGATAATAAGATGATAATAAGATTCACACATTCGTGCGAGTGGCGAGCCGAGACGAGACACGAGACGCGAGACGAGACATGAGACGAGCGTGTGAATGAAATAAGTTGAGACGAGAGAGAGAGACACTGTCAGAATCATAGATTAGCGACACAGGTCGCCGTACTACATCAAACACGAAACACAGGCAACGAGCGATAGTCCAGCGCCCGGAGTGATCATATCCCCTGTCCTAGGTGTAGGTGCAATACACCTAATCGCAAGTATAATTTGACGTTCCAATAGGGGCGCTATATTACATTAAAAAACGAGATTAAGAGAACAATAACTCCATACAATTATAAGTTCCATTTTTTGCCACGTGCCAACTTATTACTTGGCAAACTGTATGTACTGAAGTAGTCGGGATGCGACCCGAGTCTCTCTACTTTTAAACTGCACCGATTTTGTCTACAAAGTAACGTCAGCATAATCGACTAAGCGTAAACTCATGAGCCAAACTGACTTGGTGAAATAGAAGAACATCTGCATCAATAATAACTAAAACCATTTCTTGTCAAACTATCCCCTAAAGGTACGCGCCCATATGGATGGGGCGCAGCGTGCCGGGCGGGTGCCAGTCCTACCTACAGATGCAATCCGCTTCCTATCGCACACTGTGACGGTGTGCAGCGTGAGCGTGCCCGCTGCGATCCGACAAAGAGGCCGCTATTTCATTGTAAAATACATAGGAGTTGGAGCGATGTTAACGGATTTTTGCGCTGCGTCCCGGCACACTGCGCCCCGCCAAAGTGGGTCCTTTAAACCGCATAATATTATATTTTATAGCAGGTAGAGGCAGATACTAAGGATCTGTTTTGACGAGAGAAACCTAAGGGATCTAACTTTGAAAAATTCTGACCCCGAGAAAATATCGTCTTTGTAAAGCCATGATTTGTCTATCATTGTATTATTGTCTTTTAAAATACTTAGGATTTAAAAAGACAACACTTAGAGATTTGCTACAATTAGACTAGTTTATACACAACGTATAGGTTTACAGACAACGTAGGTATATGTAGGTAAGTATTTAGTAAATATTTTAATCATTGACACTGATATTGTACCATTCAGCCTAACAACATTTAACATCAATACACAGCATTTTTTTTCCTAATAACTACACATATAAAATATTGACTTAGTATTGTTAACAGTCAGTCGAGGTTTTATTGGAGCCATAATTAGATACGAGTAGGTAGATATAGGTGTTTAAAGTAGTGTGTCACAAAACTATCTTTTTTCTCTACTGAACTCATTATAAGTAAGTTATGTTAATAGGAAGGAGGTGGGTACTGGGAAACAAGTGACTTCTGACTATGATAGTAACGCTATTAAAACTTTGGTTTACATTTAATAATTTAAGTAGTGCAAACTCTGTATAAGTATAAAAGGACAGTAGAAAAATCTAGAAGTACGTATAAGTAGATATGGATTAGAATTTCTGCATCAAGTTATAGAATTTGGTGGGTCTCACTTGTCTTTGACACATTGATCAGTCACTGTCATAAAGTGGACTGACGTCACTAAGCAAGGTGACAGGACTGCGACGTTAACTGATGACGTGGCATGTGATCTGGGTCTCTTCAACGTCATCAGCAGGGGGAGCAAGCGGCGCGAGCTGCGTCGCTGTAGGTCTTCGCTAGGATCTATTACGGTTTGCTTCACCTGGAGCACAAACAAATGGTCAAGACCCCGTGGTTAAATAAGTATTAGCAACTGCTTGAATCACTGGTGTGAACGACATGTGCTTGAAAATTGAGCAAAGTAATCTCTCACTTACCGACTCTCTGAACTTCTTATAAACTTACCACCTGCAAAGTCATTACACGGTTCTAATATTTTCATGCGACAATAACTCTTAAACTGAAGTTTCATAATTACCTCTGCGCAGTCTCAGTTCAAGTGCAATGTGTGAAGCCAGTGCAGCAACCAGGGCGGCTGCCAGCACGGCCAGCTGCGAGCGAACGCACAGCACTTGTCGCGCCACACACGCGAGGGCCAACCCTGCGTGCCGCGCTGCCAGGGTCAATGACCATGGGCCACGCCAGCCAGGACCACCGATACATATTCCAGCCTGTAATGGAACAGTTGAGACAAATTAAAATGGCATGTCCTAATAGGGAATAGTCAACTACTTATTTAAATGTTGATCAGAAATATTTGAAGAACTGGAAAGCCTACCCCAACTGGGTTGGGGAAAGGCTCGGTGGATGAATTATCACTACATATTATAAAACAAAGTCGCTTCCGCCAGTATGTATGCTTAGATCTTAACGGTTTTCACCAATGGATAGAGTGGTTCTCGAGAAAGGTTTTGTGTATATAATTTGTCAAGCGCGCGAAGCCGCGGGCCTCCGCTACTAAGTTATAAGTTGTTATAATCACAAGTTACCTGTAGCACGTCCCAGAGTGCAGCACAGGCGCCCCAAGCAGCGGCCGCGAGCGTCGGCAGAGCGAGATCGGTCCGCGCCGCCCGCCACCGCAGCAGAGCCAGTATCAGTGAGGCGTGTGCAGCCCCTCCCCCGGCAGCGAGGGCTCCTCGCCGACCGCGAGCTGCCGCCATACTGAGGGTACCCGCAGCGAGGGCTTGAAACGCGCCAGCTCCGCACAGTGACCGCCATGCACACCACCATCCATCCACACATACTCCATACCACTGACAATATAAAGGCACAATTTTGTTCGTGTTAGAGTTTATTTAGTTCGTCATTAATTAAGTGTGTGTACGTGAATAATTGAAAGCTCACTGCTGCGGGCGGTCATGGCACGGTACTTCGATTTACGGCTAAAGAGGTGGCCAGGCACAGTTCGGTTTCAGGCCAGAACTTTCAACAGAGAGCGCGATAATGAGTTTCAAGCACACCGTCCAGTACTACATCTCTCGACAAACGCCTGTGTTGCATACACAGGCGTTTCTTAGATCTCTCCAGGGCTTTTGATGTTGTGTCATATGACACGCTTTGGAGAAAGCTGGAGGGGGTGGGCGTGCCTACAGAGGTATTGCGTATATTTCAATTTTGGTACGGTAACCAGTCTAACTGCGTGAAGTGGGATCAGGCTATTTCGCAGCCGTATAGGTTGGAGTGTGGAGTGAGGCAGGGGGGGCTTAGGTCACCTCGGTTCTTCAACCTGTATATCAATGACCTTATCGGTGGGCTCAGCAGTACGCGTGTCGGCTGTCACGTACGAGATGTGTGTGTTAATAGCATTAGTTACGCTGACGATATGGTGCTGCTTAGCTAAACGGTAGGGCACTTAGAGGCTGACGGTAAACTACCTGAACACGTACCTCCATTACTCTTAATGGAGAAATACTCAAAAGGGTGAATGAGTTTAAATACTTAGGTTATTGGGTTACCAACGGACTTAAGGACGATACAGACATGGGCAGAGAGCGTAGGGAATTGGCGGTTAGAGGTGACATGTTGGCCCGGAGATTTTTCAAATGTAGCCAACAAGTAAAAATTAAACTTTTCAAGGCCTACTGTCAAAATCTGTACACGGGAGGTCTGTGGGCTAGTTACACTCAGCGATCCTTGAATGCCTTGAATGCATAATTACGGATTCAGAATGTTGTTGGGATTGCCTCGTTATTGCAGTGCATCGGGTATGTTCGCAAATAGTTAAACTGCGGACTTCTATGCCATACTCCGTAACAAGACAGTACGAATCGTCAATCTATCATCACCTTGTGAGGCGTACGATTCGTGCGGTCACGTAAAATATATCTTAAAATAATTACTAACACAACTAACATAGTCATAAGATATCGTTTGTAACTAATAATACTAATAAATTATGGATTGGTAATATCTGAATTAAATGTTTAAATAAATAAATAAAATAAAAAAATGTTTGTTATTGTTAATACATGAGACACACATACTCACCTTAATATAAGACGTATAAATGAATCCCTGTTGAAGTCCGATGAATAATCCCATCGGTGCTCCCAGCAGCGTCCTGGGATCTCTTACGATGGAACGGGCATCGGGTGGAGGTGCCGGCGCGGATGTTGCACCATATACGCCCAGGCCCACGGACAGAATGGCGAGGAGCGCCCAAACTGCGACCAAGATCCTTCGCCCGTCAGCATTGAGGACTGTCCCGGATAGTGTCTGCGTGTCTGGACATCCAGCAGCACCACATGTAACTTCCTGTTGACAAAAATTCTTTTTACACACTCAGCTGACTGACCACGACGCTTTCAGTGTTTCCAACTTTGAATTAGGGACTTGCGACTACCTATGCAATTTGGGACTACCCCTAAAATAATAATGTGATTACCTCCAAGTCATCTTCTAAAAAGTATTCCTCTTGTGGCGGCCATGTTGGTGCGCTAACATTTATGGGAGCTGGTGTAGAAGGACGTGCTGTTTCTTCTGGCCAGATAAGCAGCGCACCACCAAGGAGCAGTGAACCGGCTATGAGCCCTATATCTTGAGCAGCCCTTAAAGCTCTTAGTGCTCTTCGAAGAGCAACTTTTCTTCTTGCCTCATCGCCTGCAGCCTGAGCCAACGCTGTTGCTGATGCTGATAAAGCCAAAGACATTGGAGACAGCGTCACGCCACAAATCCCATATAGTGGAAGTAAGACTGACAAAGGAGTTTCTACAGTGTGCGCTGTTAGCAAGATACAAACTGATGTGTGTGAAATTGCTATTACCACTCTCATTCCTGTCTTTTGTAGAATTAGGGGAGAGAAAGGAGCTACAATAGCTGCTATGGTGTACATTATAGCTAGAGGCATAGCTCCAGCTTCTGCTCCGGCAAATGCTGTGAAGGGAAGGAGCGCTGTGGCGCAAAGTCCACTTGAAATACAAAGCAGCGTAAATCTTCTGACCAAAGGTTGGGGTAATTTGGGAGGTTGTCGCGCCAAGAGCCGACGTACTGACGCTGCCCCAACGGATGAGGCAGCGGAATCTCTTCGTCGGGCAACAATAACTGGAGCTAGCGAACGAGAAGCAGATTTCTGCTTTTTCCACGGCCATTCTTTCTTATATATTGTGCTGACTGGTATCTGTAAAAGTGGGGATTTATTTTTATTTTCTTACCTATAACTATACTTAAATTAAACCCGTAACTATACTTAAATGCATTTTTCTCAAAAATCTTACGATATAACGACGTCATTGCACAACCTTCTTTGGGGTACATCGTAATTTTGCAGATCTACTAAGTATTAAAATTACCGAGCAATACCTACTTTATCAGATCGCTTCTGGCAACTGATACTACAAACGACTACTAAAAAGTGGGCGGGCTTATCTTCTGAACTTGATCTCTAAACGTTCTATTCTTTACAAATTTCTCTCAATTTAACCTGTGTGATGAGGGTCCGGTGCCGGTGCGGATCAGACACGGTCCGGACAGCGGCACGGACAGGAGTCGGACGCGAGCGCTCCGTGAGGTCCGGTAGGCTGCCCATGCGCTCGAGCCGGCTACTCACCGGTTGACATGTGCTCCGCTCTCATACCTGAATGACAAAAGTTTTCTGAAGGTTTTATTCCAGTAAAATGGATTTTAAAACATACATGGGGCACACTAAAAGTTTTGCACTTCTAGCTAATCGGAACTATTTGAATTTCGAATGTTATATTTTTTTAAACGTTGCAACTTTCTTAGTAATAAAAAAAATCAATTGGCGGGAAATCATTTGTCAATTGTTTTTTATCGCACATCTAAGTTCTACGTATGGAACGAAAATGGAATTAAGTCGAAAAGATTTTAGAGCGATGATTTTTTATGATTTTAAAAGTTCTCTCTCCGCAAGACTGTGCCGCTCGTCTTCAAAATGCTTTTGGGAGAGAAGCACCTTGTTTGAGCACCGTGAAGCGATGGTTTGCTGAATTTGAGAGAGGTTTCTTTACATGACGAATTTCGTGAAGCGCCCTTCGCCTTCAACTGCCGTCAACGAAAATAATGTGGCTACTGTTAAGCGGTTAATTGAAGAAAACCCGTGGATTACCTATGAGACAATTCGAGGACTATTGGGGATTGGTAGTCAAATCCAGAAAATTTTACACGAAGAATTGAAAGTTCGGAAACTTTGTTGTCGTTGGATCCCTCATGAACTGACAGCGGAGCAGAAGCGGGCTCGCGTGGAATGGTGCTAACAGATGCTACTGAAGTACGACCACGGACATTCTAACGCTGTTTATGACATTGTCACAGGAGACGAAACGTGGATTTATTGTTTTGAACCCGAAAAACAACAGTAATCTTGTGAATGGGTGTTTGAAAATGAGAACAAGCCAACAAAAGTGAGGCAGGCGAGAAACGTTGGTAAAAGAAAGATCGCGTATTTTTTCTCAGCTACGGGTCCCATCTGTACAATTCCACTTGAAGATCAAAAGAGTGTTAATGCCGAGTGGTATTCTACCATTTGTTTACCCAGGGTGTTAGAAAAAGTTCACGAAAGATGACCCAAAAGCCGCGTTCTCCTACATCATAACAACGCTTCTTCACACACGGCCAACAAAACAAAGTCATTTTTAGCTTCCGAAAAAGTACAACTCGTCACCCATCCTGCGCATAGCCCCGACCTAGCACCCCGTGATTTCTGTATTTTCCCCAAAATCAAAGAATTGATGAGAGGTTTCACTTTTACCAACTCCGAAGAGGCAGTGATAGCGTTCAATCAGCACGTAGAAAACATGCTTTCAGATCTGTGGTCCTCCTGTTTTAAAAAATGGTTCGGTCGCATGAAAAAATGTTTAAAATGTAAAGGAGAGTATTTTGAAAAGCAATAAACATAATATTTTGGTTTTAACATGTTGTTTTTTTAAGTTACGCAAAACTTATAGTGTGACCTACGTATATGTTTAAACAATTCCGTTCAATTTTTTTTTATTTAAAGACTAGCTATTGCCCGCTCCTCCGCCTGCGTGTTACTTTAGATCTACATAACTTTTTCATTTATGAAGCGATTGAAAACCAAACCGCAAATTCAAATCAAAAATTCAAATCGGTTAAGCCGTTTCTGAGATTAGCGTGTTCAAACATTCAGATAAACGGACAAAAGTTGTAAAAACCATTGTTTTCGGTTTTATTGCGTTCATAAAGCCCCCCTACAACAGTTTTTCTCTATTATACCATAAAAATTCATCTTAAGATACGAAAATATGAAATATTATTTCGATACCGTGGGGAAGAAAGGTCGTAAAAGCCACTTTTGGCGAAAATGACTTAATAATGCAGTCTTGTTCAGAATTTCGCGCTCTATCGATCTGTATATTTTAAGTTTCAAAAAGTTAATAAAAATGTCTTTTACACCCCAGTACTTTTTACATCCTAAACATTATTTTTAAATAAAAAATATCTTAAATCCATTTTAAGTTTATCTTTTTAGTAATTTGGGCGTATCACTAATTTTAACAGTTTGGCTGTAACAGTAAATGTCATAATCAACTGGCTTTTACGCCGTTTTGACTTCACTAAAAGTACAATTATTCCTTTTACACCTTTAAATGTTTACGCTACTAGCTTCTTAATTGCTTGCGAATGTTTTACTACATTTCCAATATGTAGGAGTATTGCGATAAAAGGTATCTTATATCTTATTGTAGACTATACTATTTTTTTTTAATTCCTTGAGATCGCGACCGCTCCCATGTCCATTGCTGTGGGCGTCTCCGGTGACTCCAGAAGGTATTTCCGGTGGCGCCCGGCGGACTTTGACCAGCTGTGTGGCCTCTTCGGGGGTTTGGTCGTAATGAAAATCCCGCGTCGTTGGGGTTGGGTTTTATCCCGCGTCGGTGAGTGAATCTGTTTGCTTGTTGTGGGGCAACGGTCCCGCAGCACGTAACCCTTCTAGCCTGCTTCTGTAAGGACGGCGGGTGGCTATCCCGCCGTCCTCAGGCCCCGATCATGGAGGTTGATGGTCCTGGGCGTAGATGAGTCTGCGGCGCCCTGGCCGCTGACTACGAAACTCAGCGGGGAGGGAAAGGGAGCGTCCCTTTCCCTCTCGGCCACCTCCTTCGCGAACATGACTTGCTCGCAGAAGAACACCGCCGCGTTCCACCTACTCGCGCTGGAGACCATGGTTTCCAGCGAAAGGATATCCACGCCCAGACCCACTACGAGGTCCCGGCGCTGACGCTGAGCACTCCACCAACGTGTGGAATGTGGTGTCGTCGTCGGAAACCTCGCAGTGTTGACACCGGGGTGTGACCTCACGATGGATGCGAAACAGATAGCTACCGAAGCATCCATGCCCGTTAACGATCTGCGTCGCACGATACGTGTGGTCACCATACTGCCTCTGCAGCCACTCGTCCATCATCGGTCTCACCGCCGCGATGACGGTAGTTACCCACTTTGGTTGTTCAAGTCGCACCCTCCAAGTCTCGTTGGGACCGCTGCTGGTCCTCGATTTCTCGTGTCGCAGGCCTGTGGTCCCTCCTCAGCGCCTCTTTGTGCCATTGAAACAATGACGCAACGGCTCTCGCTTCCAGGTCCCATGGAGGGGTACCGGCTAAGAGACATGCAGCCTCTCCGGAGATCGTGCGATACGGGGGGTATGGTTATGACGGCCAAGGTTCGCAGAGGTCTGTTTAACAGAGCCGCGTTCACCTGGACTGCCAATCTATCCGCCCATACGGGAGCCCCATATAAGGCCATACTCCGCACGATCCCCGAGACTATACTCTTACTAAATAGTAACAAACATCCATACATCCTTAGAAACTTTCAGATTTATAATATTCGGGCTAAATGAATCACTTATGGTATTAGTTAAAGCTCTATTATTATTTTAAATTTAGTTAACGTAGCCCATAAATAAAGTAAAGTTCAGTAAAGTAATATAAATGTAGTTATGCCCTTGCTCCAATACAAAAAAAATAGTTTTATAGGGCGTATCCACTACTTTTTCATCATTTTTACGTCGTAACTCCAAGCTTACTTTTAAATTACACAGTTAATTCTAATTATGCGTTTTTTGCTTTAAAATACATTAAAACACAAATATATTGCCCTATTCTATATATGATTTTAAGTCTAAAATTGAAAAAGTTATGATAGATTTTTTTATTTTTTTTCTTCCTTTCTTCCCCACGGTTTCGATTTATTATCTTCGTCGTGTGTGATAGTCCATTGAATTGTATGGCGAGCGATATTGTATCTTAAGTAAAAAAAATATAGTATCTTAGCCGTGTGCAGCGCCTGTTAGTGAACTCCACTGTGGGTGACGTAACCTGTTCTGAAGAGCTCTTCAATCTGATCCCACCCTCTTCCTTCCGATCCCGAACAACGCGTGCCGTGCTTCGCGAGAACCGCGTTCGCGAGAACCGCGTTCGCGAGAACCGAGCATTTTAAGCGTTCGTTTCTCTGCCGAACGATAGTGGCCTGGAACGCCCTGCCTGTGCACGTGTTTCCTCCCACATATAACCCTGAGTTCTTTAAGCGGAGCGTGAAGAGGCACATCAGTAGGTCGTCAAGTTGAGGGCCACTCTCTATAGTATTGCGTGCTGTGAGAGTGGCCCACAATCGCTAGACATCGTCACGACTTACCACCAGGCGGGCGGCATCAATTTGGCGAACCCAATTAAAAAAAAAACCTACGACAAACCTATTATTTGCGGTTGGTACAGTAATCGGGTCTAGGAATGAAACCGCAAAATTAAGTTTGTTTTTTATTGTATATACTCGTACTTTTCCGGGATAAAAAGTACCCAGCGTGGTGCCCAGGATATTAAAGAATAATTATACCAAGTTTGATCGTAATCGAACCGGTAGTTATTGCGTGATGCCTGAACAAACAGACAGATAGACAAATTTTTTTTAATCACATTTTTGGGTTCGGTGTCGGTCTAGTAACGTTGCCGTTTATTTTTTTGATATTTTCAATGTACAGAATTTTCACTTCTACAGATTTATTATAAGTAAGTATAGATTTAATTTCAGTGCTGCCCACTAGAGTATATTTTATTTCGTCCATGCCTCCGAGAGCACGAAGTTTCCCAGATTTTAAGGGAATTTTACAGGTTTATGTAATTTTTTTGCATGTAAAATTACAGAATTTTTAACAGTGTATCAGTCCCGGTGTCATATCCCACTGGTCTATCTAAAGACTTGAATAAGAATGTCACCAATCGTTTTTCACCCACTTCGCAGTGGGACTAGAAAACTGACCCCAACTGTGTTGAAAAAAACGCAGAGGATGCCATGACGTAGGTACTGAAAAAAGAATCCAAATTATAATTAAACTATGTAAAATATCTCTCAGCTTAGTGGTACCCGTCTAGGTTAACACATTGTAAGAAACATCTACAAGCTACTCTTAGGATGGGTGATTATTTCTAAAGACATTGAGACACCTCGGGGTACCTGGTCCTGGGGTACCTCGGAGAGCACGTAAACCTGTTGGTCCCGCGTATGATACGTAGATCTACTTATGACAGTCGTTAAGGGTATTTGGAGCCCTAAGCCTGGTCTATCTCTAACTACAGAACTTTGATATCGCCTACGTTGTGGAGGTCAGATGTTAATCGCTTCACGAAAAGTGTCGAAGTTCAGTCGCATTGCAGATAGACTAGAAAGCAGACCTCAACTGGTTTGGTAAAAAGACTCAGTAGGTACTATTTAATATGCCTACAACTTGCTAATTTAGCGTCCAATTATATCTATAGTCAGTAGGTACCTATTTGAAATACGTCTTCGGGGTTATGTCAAAAGATTTCATAGGTTCTTTGCCCTGGCTAAGTCTGGTTCAAAGTTTCAATTACAGACGAATATCCATTCCGTTAGTGTAAAAAGTAATAACTAGGTAAAGCTACGCTGCTGTAAACAGTGCGTGGATTCGTATTGAGCGAAGTGTTTTTTTTTTGTTTTTTTGTATTTAAATTGAATATTTGAGCTTCGTCACAACTTTAATTGAAATCAGCTATTAATTTAGGTGAAAAAAATTTAATTATCGGTCAAGATGTTGCTGAGAAACGAACATCCGGACATTTTACATTTAACCTGCTCCGCTCCTGGAGCTCCGCTCAACAAGTACAAGTTTAAATGAAACGAATTCTATGAACGTAAAGAAAACTTTTCTCAACGCTCCGAATGAGTTTATCTAAATTACTTTGTCTCTCACATACAACATAATGACAACTTCGCAGATATTTTTATTAGATTCTGTATTCAAAGATATACCTAGGCAATTAGATATTTAAAACAATGGGGTAAGATGTTGAATTTTTATATAATTGCACTAATTTCGCTAAATAGAAGACATTACAAACGTCGACATATGTTTCACCTACTCACGAGGCATTCTCAAGACTGTCTCAAAGAGAACATCACATATCATGGACTTTCGCCATGTAACGCCTGATTCCATTCAATACTTAGATATTTGTTAAGCTGAGATAAACATATTGAAGTATAAGTAAGCACTTGATTGGCGTGTCTTCTTCCTTGTATAATTCTATCGTATTTACCATGGTAATAGAGTTCTGAAGAGCTCTTCAACCTCTCTTCCTTCCGACGGATCGTGTCTCGCAGGGGTGCCACTCTCACACTGTGGAAAACATATTTGCGAGAATCGAACGTGTTAAACGTTCGTTTTTCTGCCCAACGATAGTGGCCTGAAACGCCCTGCCTTCGCTCGTGTTTCCTTTCACATAATAACCCTGGATTCGTTAAGCTGAGTGTGAGGCACATCACTAGGTCGTCAAGTTGAGTGCCATTATTTACAGGTACGTACTTACTATGAGAATCGCGTACTATCGCCAGACGTCATAGATATAAAAAAAAATTAACTACACTAGAGGAACGTTCGCGTTTTCGTCCGTGTCCAACAAAATCTGCAGTCCGCAGCACATTCTATTACTTAGAAGGTACATACACATAGTCACGCCTGTTTCCCCGAAAGTGTAAGCAGACACATTAACACTACCATTTTCCAGTTTTATTCTCAAGATCAATTTACTTATTTTTTGATGTTTCGTGTAATTTGTGAACCCCTTGATATAGAGACAATCCTCTGACAGACACACGTTCCCGGTAACCGGCAATAGGCACGAATTTTATTCCCTAGAACCTAGAAAATAATTGACGCAATAACAAAATAAAGTTAAAGTTTTTAAGTAGGGGTCCCAATGGTTGAACAGTAGACCTCACGTACATTAAAAACATTTTTGGGAATAATTGTGCTAAGTTTCGTATATAGAGGTCGGATAATAAACCCGGCCGCTAGCCCGGAAACACATTTAAAAACATTATTTTTCTCCATTTTCACACCAATCCAAAAAAATTCACTACGAAAAAAAAATTACAGAATACATTGAGCGATTTTCGCGAAGATCGGATAAAAACTGTGGCTGCTAGTCAGGAACACACATACAGACAGAAGGACGAATGCAAAATTGTCCAATCTCGAAATGTAGACGCTTCGTTCACTCTTTTAATTACAATTATGTATTATCTATAGGTTTATAGAGGTCCCATCAAAATCTTAGAGGTTAACAAACATTTATGTTAAGCTGAGAATAAATATATTGAATTAATCTTGGCACATATGTATTTTATTCAGCAAAGAAGGAATAATTTATGTGTTGAGAGATATCGATGGATAAAAGCAGTCTTCGTTTTTAATGACTGATGATTTTTTTTCAAATCTTATAAGTATTCTAAAATACTTACATATACCTACAGACAGACATACATCAGGCCTATATCCTCGAAGGGTTAGGCAGAGGTGCATTACACACCAACGCCTTGCCAGTAATAGGAGGTAAGCCTATAGAAGTTACCGGGGTCTAAATATGATATTCCGTTCTAAAATATACTTAATACTAATTGTAATTTTAATATCACTCAAGTCAACCATCAAGATCAATGTGTGATAAAAATATTACATATTTTATTGAACATGTAGGTAATCATTTGAAATAAATAAAATGATTGCATGTAAGACGGCATTGCATCTATGATTAACAGTTAGCTTTTTAATAAAGTCTATTTTGAAGTGTGATAGTGATAAACTGGTAACTGATAATCACCTTAAATAAATATAGATTTATTCAATAAAGGTATGTACTCACTACAGAAACATATGGTTATTATTTCTCGCACATCACTAGTTTTGCGTCATTATCACAATTCACTCAACCAAGCCATAAATTCTGCAAAAAAAAAATCAATTCACTCAAACTTTTAAAATTCGAACTCTTCAAATTCACTCTTTATTTTATAATCAATTTCTTTTTACCATTGCAATGATATGGCAGATATGTTTACTGTCTTTGCTACGATGTTGTTGTCGCGTGTGCATTCCTCGGGCGAAATACAGCACTGGGATTCGTTTGGTGTGGGATGAAAAGGGTGACAACGTTTTAGTATGTTGAGAGACACTTTAGGGTAACAAATAATATGTTATAGGTCCATGAGGATTCCGCACGTAAAAAAGAAAATTACCATGTTGTGCAGTTATGCGGACAAGTAGCACCAGTCGCGTGAAATACGTTTCCTGCATTCCCAAAACACTTCAAAATATTATTTAATTTGTTGCCCTCCGAAACTTTTTAGGTACCTTTACTTGTATCAGAATCATCTTTGATCATATATTTTTCAATTCAATCATTTTCATGTGTCGTAATATATAGGAATTTGTGTTTTATTTCTTGGCGCACAAAGTGTACAACGGCAGACTTAACGCCATTGTAGAATTTCTTCCAGTCAACCTTGAGGTGATACAGTGAGATATTTTATTATTACAAAACCTTAATTGCAGAAACTAAACTTACAATACATAAATTTATAAACTATCAGCTGAACAGCCAAAGACAGAAATGAATGGAAGCAGTTGGATGAGGCCTACGTGTTACAAGATACGCCGAAGTTCAGATATAGGTAATTACTAGTTATAATGAAAATTACTAGTAGGTACACAACTTTCAATGTCAACCTGTTGCTATGATATCTTTTCTATCCGTCTTCATGGCTACCCTAGTACTCCAGGGTTGTGATGTGTAGAAGGGAGGCTCTGTCACGCATGCGCAGTACGTCGCATCCCGTCTGTCTGAGGCTTTTCAGAATACAGATTAGCCTCTATAACTGTAGATATATGTATGTATACATAATAGCCAACGGACTTTAATTAAGCATAGAAATATTCAATGTTAGGTGAAAGTCATTTATGTGGTTTTATTTGAGAGGGGTTCAAAAACACACGTTTAGTTAATTTATTTTTGTGCACGGTTCAATAGGGCCGAACTGTCATCGACCTTCACCCCTCTCACAAAGGTTTTAGGAATATAATACTTTTATGAAGGCTTTTATTATGCATTGTATAGAAAAAGTGAGTTCGGCGGCCTAATCCGAATCAACGGCTGTTAATCAGCCGGGGACCGACTTTTAACGTGACGGGGAGTAGGTAACTACTTTAGAAGCATCTACAGGTCCGGGGACTGCCAGCACAGAAAAAGGATACTACTTATTTTGTGACTATTAATTCTGTCGATTGACGGCACTTGGTGGAATCTGCTACACATATTGCACAAAAACACATAATTATACTTTTCCACTGTTTTAACTTATTTTGTGCTGCCAGCGTCGCATTCAATCGAGAAGAATCAAGAATCAAGAATCAATTTCATTTATTCAGTTTAGGCACATAAAGAGCACATATGAATGTCAAAATTTTACAATTTTGTCAAGTAATATTATAAAAATACTAAATTAAGTAAGTACATAAATAACCATTAGAAAATGATTCTTTCGCTGGTTCGGTAATTTGGTTCTCCTGAGAAGAAACCAGCAAGAAACTCAGGTAGATTATCCATTTTCTTTTTTAATATTGTTTTGTTTACATTGTTACAATTAGTTTCTATTGTATTATACGAGTGGCCAACAACAGAAGATTAGGGTGACCATGCATTTTTATCATTAAGATATTCGTCTACATTATAGTAGCCTTTCATCATCAAACATTTTTTAACTACTATTTTAAACTTATTAAGAGGCATGTCAACCAAATCCTGAGGAATTTTATTATAAATTTTTATACATTTGCCAACAAACGAATTACCAACTTTATGAAGTCTAATTTTTGTCATTGCCAATTTATTTTTATTTCTTGTATTAAAATTATGGTTATCGGAATTTTTTTTGAATAGATCTATGTTCTTCCGTACATATAAGATGTTGTCGTAAACATATTGAGAAGCAACTGTTAAAATATTAATTTCTTTAAATAATTCTTTCAGCGAGTCACGGGGTCCGAGTCTATAGATTGCTCGTATAGCTCGTTTCTGTAATATGAATATTGTCTCAATATCGGCAGCTGAGCCCCACAGCAGCAGACCATATGACATAACGCTATGAAAGTAGCTAAAATAAACTAATCGTGCCGTTTTTTCGTCAGTCAGAGACCTTATCTTTCTAACCGCATAGGCAGCTGAGCTAAGTCTTCCTGCCAAGGCTGTGATATGAAGACCCCATTGTAGTTTACTATCTAGAGTTATCCCAAGAAAAACTGTGGTATTGACTATTTGAACTAATTCATTATTCATAGTAATATGAGTATCCACCTGTCTAACATTGGGCATAGTAAATTTTACACATTTTGTTTTCTTCGCATTGAGCAGCAAGTTGTTACTTGTGAACCAATGCAATATTTCCGAAAGGGTATTATTTACATCGTCAAGTGCTACTTTTTGTCTATCACTTTTAAAAATTAATGATGTGTCATCAGCAAATAATACTATCTCACAAAGATTTTTAGTGAAATAAGGAAGATCGTTTACGTATATTAAGAATAAAAGGGGTCCTAATATAGAGCCCTGGGGTACTCCCATGACTAATGAGGCGCCAGAAGAGTCGGTGCCATTAATGTTTACTTTTTGTACTCTACCAGTGAGGTAAGACTCGAGTAAGCCAAGTGAGCTGTTCGAAACACCATAATAACCTAATTTTAGTAGCAAAGTCCCATGATCAACACAATCAAAAGCTTTTGATAGATCACAAAATATACCAATAGCATCCTGCTTTTCCTCCCAAGCATCAAATATATGTTTCACAAGTGCAACTCCTGCATCCGTTGTGTTCCTGCCTTTAGTGAAACCAAACTGTTTGTTATGAAGTAACTTATTGTCTGTAAAATGTGAAAGCAATTGATTAAATATTATTTTTTCAAAAATTTTACTGAGGGATGGGAGTATGGAAATAGGTCGAAAATTTGAAGGATCACTTTTGTCTCCTGCTTTAAATAAAGGATTGATTTTACTGTACTTCATAAGATGAGGAAACTGATTTTCATCTATACATTTATTGAATATGAATGCAAGGTGAGGTGCTATAGCGGGCACTATTGATTTTATTATATTAGTTGAAATGCCCCAAAGATCCTCGGTATTTTTTATATTTAGTTGTTTAAAAGTTTTAAGTATAGTGACAGAGTCAATATACTGAAAATCAAAGTTAATTCTACATTTATCAACACTAGATTTAAGAAGAGAATTGGCTACGTTTTTTGACGAATTTAACTTATTTGTAGTGGTGATTGGAACATTTGTGAAGAAAGATTCAAATGCATTGGCCACTTCAGAATCAGTTTTAATATGTTTATCATCCATTTTTAACTCGAAGGATCGATCACGTGACTTTGCTTTACAAGTTTCTTTGTTAATAACATTCCATATTGCCTTCGTTTTATTATCAGATTTTTCAATTTTAGCCCGTATATAATTAGATTTAGCTGTTGAACATACTTTTTTGAATAGTTTGGAGTACTTTTTAATCTGTTCAATTACTTGTGGCTCATTAGTAGATGCCTTTGTCTCGTATAATTCATATAATTTCCTTCTACTTTTATAGATTCCAGGCGTAGCCCAATCACTAAATTTTATTTTAAATTGATTTACATTTATTGTTTTTTTAGTGAAAATGTTATCACATTCGTATTTGATTACTCCGAACAAATCTCCGTAATGATCATTCGGGTGTTTATCATTATTCAACTCCAAAAGAGGTACTTTATTCTTAATGTTTTCTTTAAATTTTTCTAATCTATAGGTTGTGATTGGTCTACAAACAATATTTTTTGATAATGGAACATGTTGGAACTTAAATCTAGCTAACTGACCTGCATGATCTGAATTTACAAAATGTATTATAGATTTCTCATCTACATCGCTGTTAGAAAAAATATTATCTAAGCAGGTAGCTGATGTGGCTGTGGTGCGTGTTGGTTCACAAAAAAGATTTTGTAAGTTAAAAGATTAAAAAAGGTTGAGGAACCTTAGCGCGTTCTGAGAGTTTTCTAAAATATTAATATTAAAATCGCCACATACAACTATAGTCTTCTTACATTTACATACCTTTTTTAAGGCTTCCTCCATAATGGACTCAAACAGGTAGTAATCTCCAGAAGGAGGTCTATAGACGCTAATAATAATATATTGTTCTAGCTCTGCACATGATAGTTCAATATTTCGCTCACTTGTGAGTGCTACTACGTCTTTTCGGTCTTTTGATTTTAATTTGTCATTAATTAAAATGAGAGACCCACCTCTTATAGCGGAATCTCTAGTAAACGCACTAATGATTTTATAATTATCAATATTAACTAAGAGTTCATGTTTTTTTAACCAGTGTTCAGTTAAACAAAGTACATGGATACGTTTTTCATTTAAAAATAATTCTAGTTCTAACTCTTTGCCAGAAAAGCCTTCAATATTTTGATGAATTATATTCATGAACATAGACTTTTCCTTTGTCCTTAAATTTAATTTGCTAGGGATTTCCTCTATTGTCCTACAACTAAGTTTAAATTATTGTCACCCTTTTCAGGAACAGATTCCAAGGTCACAAGACAAACATTGTCACTTTTCTGCTCAATAAAAGCAGATTGTTTAGCCAAGTTTTTGGCTGAATAACTAATAAAATATGATAGCGAAGATGCTATCTGTCTCCTAAAATATCTATTCAAATAGAATTTATCTTCCGTCAATAACAATTTATTTTCTAAATACATGTTAATGTCAATCAGATGGAATTTATTTGGATTATGAAATGTCAATGTAAGTCCATGATATCGCAGAAAATGTCAAATAATGTCTCGTGTGAACTGCATTTACTGCAATATTGTTGCTAATGAGAGAAACTTCATATGCCCATGCATTCAACGTGTATTTTAAGAGACTTCAATAGTAAATCAAATAAGTTCCTAAGTATTTATAATAATTTCACATCCACTCATGAGGGGCAACGCAGTAGTCTCTCTTCCCATCCTTCTCTTTCAGTAAACCTGAGGTAGATTCCTCCCATCGGTTGATTGACTAGTGCCCTTGGTTCGAATTCTAGTTTACTGCTCATGCCTGGGGCCAACTCCACTCGGTACTTCTTCAACAAGGTGATCAGACCAGCCAACATTTGCATTCTAGCAAATCTCATTCCTAAAAAAAAAGTATTTGTTTAAAAGACGTTATGAGGTATTCAAAGTGCAAGTTCATTAATTTCAAAGCTAGGATTACGCTGGATATAAATTCAAGGACTTTTGCGTAGTGTATCAGGCTGCATAACATTGTGCCGACGGATGCATTAGAACTGAGGTTACAATAAATGATAAAGTGTTTCGACGTGAGACCATAAATTAAGTAGGAATTAGCATTAATTTAAGAAATCAAATTATTACCCAAAGTACCTATCACAAAACAAATTGTACGGAATTTGAAAAAAGTTGCGGTACGAAGGTTTTTACGGCTCTTCAATGTCCAACTGTTAGTATTCATAGGACAAGTGGAAATTAATAACGATGACTGTACTACACCTTACTCTGTACTCTAAGCCTATTAAGATATTAGAGGCCTTCGAGAGACTTTAAGGCTGCAGTTGGTGCATCTGACGATAAACGATCGAGGTTCTAGTGAACAAAAGTTCCTAGTTCGCGCCAATAGGCTCAACCGCTATAACAAATGACTAACAACGTTATTGGGAAAAAGTGCTACCTGTAATCCATCGGATTAACGAGTGCGATTGTATTGTAACGCCATCTCGTAGCGAGTAATAAGACTACCAAACTCGGCGCCATCTAGTAGCAAATCGCAGTACTACTACGTAACGTCTTTCGGGAATGTTCTGTCAAGGTACTTCTATGTAACGTGTTATCTAGAAGCATCTCGAAGGTGTGGAATGTTCGCGATAATTCTTCCGTGAAGATTCTAGAGTAATCTAGAGTAATGACCGTACTATAAAGGCGGAGCACTTCGGTGGCGGGGGATCAGTATTTCCAGAGCGATAATACGAGTTATACCTGCGAGTTCAAGTGCGATTAAAAGTGTTTAGTGAAGCTTTATAGTGAAGTGTAAATTAGTGGTGTAATAAATAAAGTGTTTTGTGGTAGTTTGATCGGCATTTTCCATTCCGTAGAACCCCGGCTCGTAACAATTGGTGTCAGAAGTGGGATTTGGACAATGCCGGTGTTACCGAAAGAAGACACAGAGGGCGTCCGTACCAGGGGTCAGCGCCAGCAGGAGTTGGACAGCAGGCGCTTCGGAGGTAATACGCCGGAGAGGTTGGGTGGTCAGGAGCAGCCAACGGTGGAAGCAGGCCCGCCCACGGTATCTCCAGCGCCAGCACCTCCAGACTTTGCTGCGCTGATGGCGATGCTACAGGAGCAAGCCCGTCGCCAGGAGGAGCAGGCCCGCCACCAGGAGGAGCAAGCCCGTCGCCAGGAGGAGCAAGCCCGTCGCCAGGAGGAGCAGGCACGCCGCCAGGAGGAGCAGGCCCGCCGGTTGGAAGAACAGCTACTGCGTGACAAGGAGGAGCAGGCACGCCGCCAGGAGGAGCAGGCACGCCGCCAGGAGGAGCAGGCCCGCCGGTTGGAAGAACAGCTGCTGCGTGACAAGGAGGAGCAGGCACGCCGCCAGGAGGAACAGACGCTCCTCATGAAAGATCTTCGAGCGACTTTTGGCAAGGAGATGAATGTGATGAAGGATCAAGTTCATCATGTTGAGAACCGCATCACGGAAGCCGAAACTCGGATTGAAGATGTAAAAAACCAGATTACAGATGTGAGGAAAGAGCTGGGAAATCTGAAAGCTGGAGATGGGATTGCGACTTCCTTACCTGCCGTACCTTCAGCGCGTGGATTTAAAGTACCGCCATTCGATGGGACATCTTCATGGTCAGCCTATAAAAAGCAGTTTGAAGCCGTTAAGAAGGCAAACGGGTGGAGCAAAGCCCAGGCCATGACTGCGCTTACATTGGGTTTGCGAGACAAGGCGTTAACCATCCTAGAAGCTCTCGGAGACGATGTTTCCTACGAGCAGCTACTAGAAGCCTTGGAAACCAGATACGGTGACGCTCACCTGGAACACGTGTATCGTGCGCAGCTGAAGGATCGTGTCCAGCGCTCTGGTGAAAACTTGCAACAGTGGGCCCTGGAAGTTGAGAAGCTGGTACGGAAGGCATACCAGTCGGTACCTGCGCTCATCGATGGGAATCTGGTGCAAGTATTCATCGACGGCATCCACGACCTGGAAGTCAGGGCCGCTGTCAGACTCGGGCACCATGAGACTCTCAAAGACGCCTTGGCTCATGCTTTGGAGGTCGAAGCCGTACGGAAGGATCATCGATCTCACCGTGTCAGGGAAGTTGTAGCATCACCGGCTCGCGACCGTTTCACGAGGTATAGCCCTAGGTGCTACACATGTGGTGAGAGGGGCCACCTTCGATCCAGTTGCCCAAAGCGGACTGCTGAAAGAGAAGAAAGTCGTTCCCAAGAGGATAGGGTGGCTAATGTCACCGCCCAGCAACAGGAGGGAAACGAATAAATGCCTGGACTGCGGGGCGGGTGCTGGCTGATGTTGGAAGAGCCCCAAGGGTTTCGATCTCACAAACCCAGGATGGGAACAGCCTGATCATCAAGGGCGAGGTAAATGGAACACCATGCAAGCTGACAATAGATACTGGAGCATCTCGCACGGTTGTCAGTTCCCGACTTGCAAATCGGTTCCTTGGGGACTCTGCAAACCGTGACCGCATCAACTTGGTAACGGCCACGGGTCAGCGCATACCCGTCCGAGGAGAGAAAGAGATGCAGTTAAAGTTGGGCTATGGAATTTACCTGCATAATGTCATCGTGGCTGACATAATGGACGACTGCATACTGGGCTTAGACTTTATGAGGAAGAACTCTTGTGAGATCGACGTCAAGCAAGGAGCGATGAAATGTGGTCAAGAGGAACTTTTCATGGAAGGAGCGTTATCAGGAAAAGTGTACAGCTTGAAGAAGGTCGTGCTTCCTGCCAGATCAGAAACGACTGTACCAGTTAGTCTCCCTCAGAATTCTGGGCGAACACATCGATGTGTACTCATAGAAGGGATATACAATGAACTTCCATGGAAAATGGCCCGAACTCTGGTAAGAGCCAATGAAGCCTCAGTGGTACGTGTGCTGAACCTTAGTGATAAGGAACACGTGATAGAAAAGAGCACATTGATTGGCACTTGCGAAGAAGTAGATTGGATGCGCCGATGCCAAGAGTTGAGTACTGGGAACATCGTCAACAAGGACGCTAGAAACAACGTGTTGACACTTTTAGAAGACTGTCGTAACATCTTAACGAAGAATGAAATGGACAAGGCTAAGAAGATGTTACTCAAGTACGCCGATATTTTCTCTTCGAGTGATGCTGACATTGGGAAGACTGGATTGGTTCAGCATAGAATCAATACAGGAAATGAGGCACCCATCCGTCAGCGACCAAGGAGACTGCCAGTAGCACGGGAAAAGGAAGTTGAGACCATGATTGAAGGAATGGTAAAAGATGGTGTGATAGAACCATCGTCAAGTCCATGGTGCTCACCTGTAGTGCTGGTGAGGAAGAAAGATGGCAGTATGCGGTTTTGTGTCGACTATCGTCGTCTGAACGACGTTACGAAAAAGGACAGCTACCCTTTACCAAGGATCGATGACACGTTGGACATGCTGACAGGGGTGAAGTGGTTTAGCACGCTAGACCTGAAAAGTGGCTACTGGCAAGTTGAAATCGATCCGAAGGATAAAGAGAAGACTGCATTTTCCACAGGAAAGGGTTTGTGGCAGTTTAAAGTTATGCCATTTGGTTTATGCAACGCCCCGGCTACTTTTGAAAGATTAATGGAAATTGTACTCGCCGGATTGACTGGGGACGCCTGTCTTGTCTATCTAGATGACATTATCATCGTGGGCCGTACGTTAGAAGAGCATCTTCAAAACCTGGAACGCGTGCTTGTAAAGATCCGAAGCGCGAACCTGAAGCTCAGCCCGAAGAAGTGCTCATTCCTCAAACGGCAAGTAAGCTTCCTAGGCTACGTAGTGTCTGAAGATGGTATCCGCACGGATCCAGAGAAAATCATCGCCGTCAAGGATTGGCCGGTTCCAAAGGATAAGACGCAGGTCAGAGCATTTTTGGGTTTGTGCTCATACTACCGGCGATTCGTCCAGAACTTTGCGGATATTGCCAAGCCCTTACACAAGCTCACGGAGGAGAAGCGACAATTCTGTTGGGACGGAAGCTGCGGCATCGCATTCCAGGAGCTAAAGAATCGTCTGTGCAATACACCTATTTTGGGTTATCCTGATGCGGAAAATGAATTTATAGTTGACACAGACGCAAGTGATATCGGACTCGGAGGTGTGTTATCTCAAAGGAAAGGAGATCGAGAGGTTGTTATAGCCTACTTCAGCAAATCCTTATCGAAACCTGAAAGGAATTATTGCGTCACGAGGAGAGAATTACTCGCCGTGGTGAAGACATTGCAGCATTTCAGCAAATATTTACTAGGGCGAAAATTCCTTATACGTACCGACCATGCTGCATTGAAGTGGCTATTACAATTTAAGAATCCAGAAGGACAAGTCGCCAGATGGATTGAGCTATTACAGGAATATGACTTTGTAATCGAACATCGCAGTGGGAGATCCCATGGCAACGCAGACGCATTGTCAAGAAGACCTTGCCCTGAAGACTGTAAGCACTGTGCCAAACAGGAGATAAAGGAAGCCATACCTGTGAAGATGCTTAAAACGGATCTGAGCGACGAATGGAAAGAAAGCCTACAACATGCTCAACAGGACGACGCAGACATCAAGCCAATATTTGAGTGGATTAAAGCAAGTGCTCCTAAACCCATGTGGAGTGACGTCGCTTCAATGAGTTCAATCACAAAAAGTTATTGGGCGCAATGGGACAGTTTAGTTATTCAGGATGGAGTCTTGTGCCGCAAATGGGAAAATGCTCGAGGAGACAGCTGTCATTTGCAAATGGTCGTCCCTAAAATTAAGGTCCCAGATGTGCTACAGCTCTACCATAATGGATGTTCAGGGGGCCATATGGGAGTAAAAAGGACTCTGTTGAAGATACGTGAGCGGTTTTACTGGATCCACTGTCGCGACGACGTTGAGGACTGGTGTCGCAAATGTACGAGTTGTGCTGCTGTGAAAGGACCTCATACACGGAGCAGAGGTGCACTGAAACTGTATAACGTTGGGGCACCATGGGAAAGGATAGCCCTAGATGTTGCGGGACCGTTTCCTGAAAGTGAAAGCGGAAACAAGTACTTCATGGTTGTGATGGATTATTTCACGAAGTGGCCAGAAGTCTTCGCTATACCTAATCAAGAAGCTACTACGGTCGCAGATAAATTAGTTCACGAAGTCTTCTGTCGTTTCGGGGTGCCTCTAGAAATCCATAGCGATCAAGGAAGAAATTTTGAATCTCAGGTGTTCCAGGAAATGTGTCGGGTCATGGGTACTCACAAAACCAGAACGACCTCTTACCACCCGCAGTCAGATGGAATGGTGGAGCGATTTAATCAGACATTGGAGAGATATCTGGCAAAAGTTGTGGAAAGCAGGCAAAAAGATTGGGACAAGCACATCCAACCGTTTCTTTTGTCTTACCGAAGTGCGGTTCACGAAAGCACGTCAGTGACACCAGCTTATGCGAACTTTGGAAGAGAATTACGGTTGCCTGCCGACTTACTAACCGGTATACCACCTGACGCTCCACGCAATATCACTGATTATGCGAATGACTTGCGCAGCAGGATGAATGACATTTATGAGCATGTCAGACAATCAGGTCAACAAATGTCTGAAAAGATGAAGACCCGTTACGACCGAAAGACAAACAATAAGAGCTTCGATGAAGGTTCGTTAGTGTGGTTACATAACCCAGTCCGCAGTAAAGGGAAGTCTCCTAAGCTGCAAGCTAAATGGGATGGACCATACCGAGTTGTGACCAAGATTAACGATGTCACTTACCGAATACGGAAGAGTCCAAGAAGTGCGCCAAAGATAGTTCATGTGGATCGATTGGCGCGATATTATGGGCCTGACAATGCTCGGGACGAGCATGTCTTAGGAGGGGGCAGTGTAACGCCATCTCGTAGCGAGTAATAAGACTACCAAACTCGGCGCCATCTAGTAGCAAATCGCAGTACTACTACGTAACGTCTTTCGGGAATGTTCTGTCAAGGTACTTCTATGTAACGTGTTATCTAGAAGCATCTCGAAGGTGTGGAATGTTCGCGATAATTCTTCCGTGAAGATTCTAGAGTAATCTAGAGTAATGACCGTACTATAAAGGCGGAGCACTTCGGTGGCGGGGGATCAGTATTTCCAGAGCGATAATACGAGTTATACCTGCGAGTTCAAGTGCGATTAAAAGTGTTTAGTGAAGCTTTATAGTGAAGTGTAAATTAGTGGTGTAATAAATAAAGTGTTTTGTGGTAGTTTGATCGGCATTTTCCATTCCGTAGAACCCCGGCTCGTAACAGTATGTAGGTGTTGTACTGCAATCTATGATATGGAGAAAATGTTATAAAACGTTGAAATACTCACCAATACATATTCTGGGTCCTTCACCAAAAGGCATGTATGTATAAGGTTTTATGTTATTTCTTTCATCGCCATAAAATCTCTCTGGATTATACTTCTCAGGCTCTGGGAAGTATTCAGGGTTGTAATGCAAATGATATACTGGTAAATGTATCCGCAGTCCTTTTTCCAACTTCAAATCATCTTCAAATGTAAAATCTTCGACTACTTCTCGAGTTAATGTTAGGAGTACGGGACATAGTCTAAGAGCCTCGTCGATACATGCATCTAGAAAAGGCATTTCGGTGATGCATTCATACTTTATAACGTTATCATGACGACGTAGATATGCTTTCACTTCTTCAAATGCTTTATCTTGTGCTGCCGGGTTCTTGGCAAGCTCAAACAGTGTAACTGCTAATGTAGTAGCGGATGTTTCGTAACCAGCAGCAAATAATGCAAAACATTGTGACACTAGCACTTTCTCTGTAATTTCCAAAGTCACTGTATGTCCCTTACTTTTGGTGCCCTTATGCTTCATATTTGTTAAACTGTCTCCAGATAATTCTTTGCTGTGCCATAAACTTAAGACCAAGTCAACAAAATCATGCCTAGAACTAGGCTTGTAATGACGTCCTTTAAAAATTCCAGTAATGAGATTGTAAAAAAATGACTCAATTTCCTTAGGGAATACTCTGAACCCGAAGCCATAAAATATAGCTGGCCAAATAGAACGTATTGCAAGTCGAAGTCCTCTGGAAGTTCTAAAATCGAAGATTACGTTGCCGATGTCACTGAAAGGGTTACCTTTTCTTTCTGTCAAGGTATTCATGTCGACACCGAATGCACAAGAGCCAATGCAGTCCATTGTAAATCTTGCAGAGAGATCCTTAACTTCCATATGCTTAAATGTTTTGGTTTCTTGATCGAGTATATTTTCGAATACCCTGGCACATTTTTCTATTAAATGAAACATATTCTTCATTTTCGCAGATGAAAAAAGAGGTGTAAGGTTCTGACGCAGAGCTTTCCATTTATCTCCGTACGTAAAGAATAGGTTCTGAACTAGAAGTTCTTTATTAGTATATTTTGTAATTTCCCGCCCGCTGAAGAAGTAGAAGTCCTTCGTCATAATTTGTTTGATCAGAAGTGGATCTTGAACGACAAGAGCAGGCTCCGTGCCATAGAACACACCAAAGTACGGTGCATCAGGAAATCTTCTACATAGATCTCGTGTGAGTGTGCCCATGTCTTTTCTCATTAAAATATATTTAGAATAATTTCCGAAAATGAGTGATGGTTGGAGGTAAGGTACATTCTTCTTTTTCCAATATTGATGTCTACTAGTTAATAAAAGATATGCAGTTGAAATTATTATGACACCGATGAGAAGCAGTGTCGCTACCATGGTTGTTTCTATTGTCAACTGTAGGCATGTAAGTTTTTTACACTCAATTTATATACCTACCTATTATTGTAAATTTTCTTGTACGCTGACCATATTTTATAAATTGTGTAGAATGTCCCGTTTATTATGTCCTATATCAAACATCAGTATCCCAATAAGAAACTCTTGGGTAGCATATTTATTAAAGACGGCTTTAGAAATTATAACATCACCCTGCGATCAATCTACGCCCAATAGACGCGTCCCAGAGCAGCAGTGATTAAATGTTTGAATAAGAATCCACATGAATGAAGTCCCGAGCGTTCGATGCTTTTTTAATATTTCACATGATAAGGGCATATGACTATGGTACATATGATACTTTCTGTACTTTCAAAGGAATATCCGCAAAGGTCTTCAAGCATATGCAGTGCGATGAGCTTATAATAATATGATGAAGCATATTCTTGAAACACGTACTTAGGTAAAAATAATTATGGACTACTATGAGTAGTATTTGCCTTTAAAGTACCACGTCATGCGATTGTATTTACAGGTTGCATTAAAATTAAATCTAATTATATCTGTCTAGGTATGAAGTACCTTACTCGAGGTAATAAATCCCTAGTTCCCTTGGTCACTGCATCACCAAGTAGTATTAAACTAGTGGTCGCCCTATGGTCGAACAGTAGACTCCGCGAGCATTAAAAGCGCTATTGCTAACTATTGTGCTAAGTTTCGTGAAGATCAGATAAAAACTGTGGCTGCTAGTCTGGAACACACATATAGATAGACGGACGAAAGCAAAATTGTCGAATCTCGAAATACAGACGCCTCGCTCCAGGACAATAAGAGGGTACCGCACGATCTCCCTAGAGGCTGCATGTCTCCTAGCCGCGACCCCTCCATGGGACCTGGAAGCGAGCGCCCTTGAGTCATTGTTTCAATGGCTGCGTGCTGTAGGGCTTCACCCCACGCATGTCTTCACTCACCGACGCGGGATTAAACCCGACCCCAAAGATACCCCGCGTAACAGCCGACCACCACGCAGCCGCCTCACCACAGCCACCGCAACACAGGTGGCCATGGTCCACTGGGCGCCAGTGAGAATTCTTTCAGAGTCTACCGGAGGCGCTCGGCAATGGACGTAGGTGCGGCCGCGCCCGAGGCCGCGGATTAAAAAAAAATAGACGCTTCGTTCGCTACGCTCGCTCGGTCAATAATATTATTATTATTTATTTTTTCGTTATTGTAGAAGTAGGCAATTTTATCACACAAACAGTAAATATTTACTTTTATAATAATCTAAAATCTAAATAATATTGTCGCTAATATTATTAATACCTATTTCCTTTACTGCAACTCATACTTATTTTATACAATTTTAAATGGATCTATAAAAAATACAAATATGTATATTTAACAATAAAAAAAACAGTCACTAACCATTAGAGGAGTAGGACCCAATGCCCAAACTGCCGGTGGTGGAGGCTACAGACTTAAAAAACTCCACAATAAGACACGTCACGAATCAGAGTGGGTAGGTAGGTACCTACGTTTCTCTGTCTTCACTGTTTTCTTTGAATTGAAGCGAATAGTTTTTACTTAGATGACTGCATCTACAGTCCAACCCATTAACCCGTAAATAATTAATCTAAATACACCTATCATTTCGTGGTGTACTTATACGGGCAATTTTTAGAGCAATCATTGCTAGGAAACAAATTGATTCATCTGGAGCAATCAGTGGAGCAATATGTATCTGGCAATTCAATATGCAAATCTTAAATAGATTCTTGTCGCCTTGAATTGCTTGACGTCATAATCGACCATGTTGTGCTCATAATTGAGCCATTTTTATTGCCCGTGTAAGCGCACCTTTAGAACCTACTATAGAAACATCTTGTCATCCGCAAACACAATTGATACAAAATGACATAGTTATTACATGACATGTATTATTCCTAATTGATATGTAAACGGTAGTTAATCATGACAATATCAAAGATACCTGTGACCATACTTTGTAATATGGTTGACGTTTCGGTTGGAACAATCCAACGGTTGAGTTAGCCTGTGATCATAGTTGGAGTTGATCCATAGGTGTCCTTAAAACAGTATATTATATGTTTTTGAGTAAGTAAGTAAGCATTTATTCGCATAAACAGGTGTCCAAAACAGTTTTACAGTGCGCTGCTTTATAGCCTAGAAAGACATGCAAATTTTAGTTACATGGCATATACAAATTACGAACAAATGGTCACAGTAAGGTGGTACCTTTTTTTTTTTTTTTTTTTTTTAAGAACGTATTTCCAGTGGCGCCCGGCGGACTTTGACCACTTCTGTGGTCTCTGCGGGGGGTTGGGTCGGGATGAGAATCCCGCGTCGTTGGGGTAGGGTTTTATCCCGCGTCAATGAGTGAATCTGGTTGCGTGCTATGGGGCAAAGGCCCCGCGGCACGCAACCCTTCTAGCCTGCTTCTGTAAGGACGACGGGTGGCGATCCCGCCGTCCTCAGGCCCCGATCATGGAGGTCGATGGTCTTGGGCGTAGATGAGTCTGCGGCGGCCTCGCCGCTGACTACGGAACTCGGCGGGGAGGGCACGCTCCCTCTCCCTCTCGGCCGCCTCCTTCGCGAGCACGACTTGCTCGCAGAAGGACACGGCCGCGTTCCACCTACTCCCGCTGGAGACCATGGCTTGAAGCATGGTCTCCAGCGAGAGGGTATCCACGCCCAGACCCACTACGAGGTCCCGGCGCTGACTCGCCCACGCTGAGCACTCCACCAACGTGTGGAGTGCGGTGTCGTCGTCGGAAACCTCGCAGTGTTGACACCGGGGTGTGACCTCACGATGGATGCGAAACAGATAGCTACCGAAGCATCCATGCCCGGTAACGATCTGCGTCGCACGATACGTGAGGTCACCATGCTGCCTCTGCAGCCAATCGTCCATGATCGGTCTCACCGCCGCGATGATGGTGGCACCCCACTTGGGTTGCTCAAGTCGCACCCTCCATGACTCCATGAGATCCTGGCGGAGTTGGGACCGCCGGTCATCGATTTCTCGAGACGCAGGCCTGTGGTCCCGCTCCAGCGCCTCCTTGCGCCATTGGAACAATGACGCAAGGGCTCTCGCTTCCAGGTCCCATGGAGGGGTCCCGGCTAGGAGACATGCAGCCTCTCCGGAGATCGTGCGGTAGCCCCTTATTGTTTTGACGGCCAAGGTCCTCAACGGTCTGTTAAGGAGCGTTGAGTTGTTGGCCGTCAACCGCGCCGCCCATACGGGAGCCCCGTATAGGGCCATACTCCGCACGATCCCCAGGTACAGTCTCCTGCAGGAAGCGTTGGGTCCCTTTAGGTTGGGCATCAGTCGCGAAAGCGCGACCGATGCCTGTGTCACCTTGGGGACCAAACTTCGGAAATGTGGTCCGAAGTTCCATCGGCTATCAAGTACGATCCCTAGATACTTCATCGAGGGCTTGATGCCGATGCTAACGCCTCCCACATTTATGCTGGAACCTTCAGGTGGACCGTTCCGAGGTCTGTGAAAACACAGAACCTCGGACTTGTGCAAGGCCACCTCCAGTCCCAGCCGCCGTATCCGACCCACGACTTGAGCAACACCCGTCGTGACCTTGAGTGCTGCCTCCTGGTACGTTGCACCCCGCGCCGTGACGAGGGTATCGTCGGCGTAGCACGTTACGCCGACGCCCTCAGGCAACGCACCCCGCAGCACCCAGTCGTAGCCGATGTTCCACAGAAGCGGCCCCAGGACCGACCACTGCGGAACACCGCACGACACATCTCGCCGTGCTGGCCCGAGCCAGCTGGGGAAAGCTATGGCCCTCTCAGAGAGATAGGCCCCGACAATACGACGGAGGTAGAGAGGCGTTTCGTGATACACTAGCGCCTCCCTAACGCAGCTCCATGGCAAGGTGTTGAACGCGTTGGCGATGTCAAGAGACACCGCCACCACCACCCTGCCCTGTGAGACTGCTTCCTCCGTCAGGCTCTTGACGCGCATGATCGCGCTCACGGTGGAGCGTCCCCGACGGAAACCGTACTGGTTGTCCGCCAGGTCTGGCCCCACCGTCGAGAGATGCTCGACGAGGCGTTCCGCGATAATTCGCTCAAAGAGCTTACACACCTCGTCGAGCAACACGATCGGCCGGTATCCGGACGGTGAGTCCACCGGCCGCCCCACCTTACGAATCAGGACCAGTTTCCCCGTCCTCCACACCTTGGAAAACTGGCCCCTTTCGAGGCATGCGCTAAAGAGCCCCATCAGTCGAGGCCCGAGTTCTTCGAGGGCCAGGACCCATGCACGGCCAGGAATGCCGTCGGGTCCGGGGGCAGTGATTTTCCGGCGTTTAAGCCGGAGTACTGCCGCACATAGCTCCCCCACCCTGACTTCGGGTACGTCGTCTTCACTGATGCTATACGCGTCGGGCAGAGACGGAGCCATGCGCGGAGGGACGTGCTCCTCCGCGCTCGTCGGAAACAGGGAGCCCATGACCCGCTCCAGCTGCTGCGGCTGGAGACTCTGGGTCAGTGGGGGCGCCCTAGGTCGGAGTTTCTCCCTGACCTGTAGGTACGGGCGCCCCCATGGGTTCTGCTGCAGGGTTTCCAGGAGCTCCTCGCGGGCCGCCGTCTTGGCCCGCTTTATTGTCTCCTGGAGATTACCTTTAGCCTCCCTGTAAGCCTGATAAAGCTCCGCCTCTCGGGTTGCCGCGTCGTCTGGGCGGCGATGCCTCCGGCGAAACCTGGTGTACTGGCGGCGGGCGGAGATGCATGCTGCGCGCAGCTGTGCAATCTCCGGCGACCACCAGTACACCTGCTTCCTTGCCGGTCTGGGTGTAACCCTAGGCATCGCCGCATCACAGATTTCGCCGCATCACAGATTTAAGGTGGTACCTACATAATTTAAAGCTGCAAACAACAAGAACATATTGCACTTAGGATTAAAAAAATATAAAATGGATAGTGGGGTAAGGATTTGTGAGTACAAGCACCAATGTCA
The DNA here is from genome assembly GCA_963556515.1 of Nudaria mundana. Taxonomy (NCBI): domain Eukaryota; kingdom Metazoa; phylum Arthropoda; class Insecta; order Lepidoptera; family Erebidae; genus Nudaria; species Nudaria mundana. Next base: position 2,956,748 of record OY748307.1, read on the forward strand.
AAAATACAAGCAACAAAACAATAAAACAATGAAATTAGTCATCCGGGTAAAATTATACAATACTAGTGGTCGCCCGCGACTTCGTCCGCTTGGTAATTTGGATTTTTCCCGTTCCCGTCGCGCCGCGTCATAATTTGAACAATTCACACAATATCGTTATAAATTGTAGCCTATGTGTTATTCTGATGTATAAGCTATATTATTGTAAAGTTTCATTAAAATCCATTCAGTAGTTTTTATGTGAAAGAGTAACAAACATCCATCCATCCATACATACTTACATACTTACATACTTACATACTTACATACTTACATACTTACAAACTCACAAACTTTCGCGTTTATAATATTAGTAGGATTATTAGATATAAATGTCAATGGCTATTATGTCAAATTATAATTCTTCAAAGAAGTTTGTGTCAGCAAGTTAGGGCAAGTTTGTTTTATAATCATCAGAGTAATTAATCGTAGTTACCGTTAACACACTATTAAATTGATTGTCAGCACTTGGTGAAACCTATTGTAAAGGTGAACGCACACTTATCCGAGCCGAACGCGTCGAACGAGTCGAATGAAACGAATTTTAGAATTCTGTATATGAAATCTCATGAAACCTCGCACACTTTCCCGCGTCGAATCGTCCGAATCTGGAAGAACCCCAGAAATCCTAGACGAATTCGGATGACGTCATCAGCTTTGGCGCGGCTTATGCGGTCGATTCGACCGATGCGCTTGCATTCTATCAGTTGCGTACGGGTACGACACTACGACACAGCAACGTGCGAATAACATGTATAATAATATGTAATAACAGTGCGACAGGCGTAAAGGAAATAGAAATGATTTCTTCGCCGCGGTCGATTCTTTCGGGGTGGTCAGTTCTTCCGGTGCGGAAATGTGTGCGAGTCCTCCTTAACTTCGATTCGTTCGACGCGTTCGGCTCGAATAAGTGTGCGTTCACCTAATACAGACTTGTACACTTTTCCAAAGATTTGTTTCCCCTTACGGCATTATCAGAGGTATTTTACTTCTACTAAGTGCCTCCCTATAATAGGTCCAACACCATGTCCAGAAAAGCATTTCCAAATGTTCACATTTGTGTGCTTTCGGTGGAATGCTTCACCTAAGTACCTGTTATTTTTTAGCCAGTTCATGTCTTTCAACGCAAGCAAAATGAATACACGGTATTGAACATAGATTATGTAAAAAGATACACAAAGACATTTCAGAGGCGATCCCAAAATCAAAATGCAAATGTTTGGGTGATAGTGTTGTGTACACTATGGAATACGCAAAATATCGATAAAGTGTTATTTCTAAGTAATACAATAGAATTTGACTAATCCGTTATACTTTTAGCTTACGTCTCCTTTTCGTACTGGCATTAGTTAATAAAAAAACCTGCCAAGTGTGGTCCGTAGTCATGTTATATAGCCTATAACTCCTGAATTAACAAAGTATTTTTCTTTTAAGTTTAATTATATAGACTATCATCATGATTTTTTAAGATTTTTCGAGCCAGCCTTTTAGAGGAAACGCCCTGTTTTAACGAAAATATGGGTTTAAAAGTTGAATATCTCGAAAAATTCTTAAATCAAAAAGTTATCTTTGTAACTTCTTAATATTGTTAAAATAACTATCTATTCATACCACACACGATGGGGTTGACGTTAGAAAAAAAACATTTTCACCTTATGTATAGTATAGGGGAGGCAACCGCAAAAAAATGTTTTCATTATTTTATTGTAACCCTTGGTCATCGTTATAAATACACATATTTATGCAAAGTTTAATTTTCCTAGCTTTAACCGTTTAAGAGAAAAGCCGAAAAAAAGAGAAAAGACGGACGAACGAACATGACAAAACTACGAGTATGTTTCTAAAAGTTAGTTTACCATTTAGGATATTATATATTCGAAAGTTTTTTTTTTCAATGGTACATAACCACGAACTGTTCAGCTTCTATAGCAGATTACCGCGGCTCCATCCGTTTCTTCTTCTCAATTCCCGCTGGAACACATTAGCGGGATAAAAAGTAGCACTATAATATGCTGTTATCCCGTTAATGTGATCAAAAACCGGCGTATACGTATAACATTACACTTCATATTGGCCATGGTTTATCGATACATCGATAATCGTGACGTCATCAGGTGGTCAAGCCCTATCGTAAAAGAACATTCTCCTATTTTACGTTATTTAAGATCAATTCTTCATTGTGAATAGTAAAATATTACTGCACAATGCAAGGATAATGAATGTACTATGATTAGAACTTTTTACTTATTTGATAAACACAAGACATAAACAAATATCTTTTATGTAAGAATTGCTGGAAAATTTTGTATTTACCTGCAAAACGTGTACCTAATTATTTGGATTGCCTGCTTTATCCACATTACAATTACTTTTTTTTTTTTTTTTAATTCCGCGGCCCAAGGCCGCGGCCGCTCTAACGTCCGTTGCCGGGCGTCTCTGGTTACTAGCAGAGGGTATGTCCAGTGGCGCCCGGCGGACTTTGACCACCTCTGTGGTCTCTGCGGGTGTTTGGTCGGGACGAGAATCCCGCGTCATTGGGGTCGGGTTTTATCCCGCGTCAGTGAGTGAATCTGGTTGCGTGCTATGGGGCAAAGGCCCCGCAGCACGCAACCCTTCTAGCCTGCTTCTGTAAGGACGGTGGGTGGCGATCCCGCCGTCCTCAGGCCCCGATCATGGAGGACGATAGTCTTGGGCGTAGTCGCGTAGTCTGGGGCGGCCTGGCCGCCGACTACGGAACTCGGCGGGGAGGGTACGCTCCCTCTCCCTCCCGGCCGCCTCCTTCGCGAGCATGACTTGCTCGCAGAAGGACACGGCCGCGTTCCACCTACTCCCGCTGGATACCATGGCTTGAAGCATGGTCCCCAGCGAGAGGGTATCCACGCCCAGACCCACTACGAGGTCCCGGCGCTGACTCGCCCACGCTGAGCACTCCACCAACGTGTGGAGTGCGGTGTCGTCGTCGGAAACCTCGCAGTGTTGACACCGGGGTGTGACCTCACGATGCATGCGAAACAGATAGCTATCGAAGCATCCATGCCCGGCAACGACCTGCGTCGCACGGTACGTGAGGTCACCATGCTGCCTCTGCAGCCAATCGTCCATGATCGGTCTCACCGCCGCGATGATGGTGGCACCCCCCTTGGGTTGCTCAAGTCGCACCCTCCATGACTCCATGAGATCCTGGCGGAGTTGGGACCGCTGGTCCTCGATTTCTCGAGACGCAGGCCTGTGGTCCCGCTCCAGCGCCTCCTTGCGCCATTGGAACAATGACGCAAGGGCTCTCGCTTCCAGGTCCCATGGAGGGGTCCCGGCTAGGAGACATGCAGCCTCTCCGGAGATCGTGCGGTACCCCCGTATGGTTCTGACGGCCAAGGTTCGAAGTGGTCTGTTTAACAGAGTCACGTTCCCCTTGACCGCCAACCTATCCGCCCATACGGGAGCCCCGTATAGGGCCATACTCCGCACGATCCCCAGGTACAGTCTCCTGCATGAGGCATTGGGTCCCTTTAGGTTGGGCATCAATCGCGAAAGCGCGACCGATGCCTGCGTCACCTTGGGGACCAAACTTCGGAAATGTGGTCCGAAGTTCCATCGGCTATCAAGTACGATCCCTAGGTACTTCATCGAGGGCTTGATGCCGATGCTAACGCCTCCCACATTTATGCTGGAACCTTCGGGTGGACCATTCCGAGGTCTGTGAAAACACAGAACCTCGGACTTGTGCAAGGCCACCTCCAGTCCCAGCTGCCGTATCCGACCCACGACTCGAGCAACACCCGTCGTGACCTTGAGTGCTGCCTCCTGGTACGTTGCATCCCGCGCCGTGACGAGGGTATCGTCGGCGTAGCACGTTACGCCGACGCCCCTAGGCAACGCACCCCGCAGCACCCAGTCGTAGCCGATGTTCCACAGAAGCGGCCCCAGGACCGACCCCTGCGGAACACCGCACGACACATCTCGCCGAGCTGGCCCGAGCCAGCTGGGGAAAGCTATGGCCCTCTCCGAGAGATAGGCCCCGACAATACAACGGAGGTAGAGAGGCGTTTCGTGATACACGAGCGCCTCCCTAACGCAGCTCCATGGCAAGGTGTTGAACGCGTTGGCGATGTCAAGAAACACCGCCACCACCACCTTGCCCTGCGAGACTGCTTCCTCCGTCAGGCTCTTCACGCGCATGATCGCGCCCACGGTGGAGCGTCCCCGACGGAAACCGAACTGGTTATCCGCCAGGTCTGGCCCCACACTCGTGAGATGCTCGACGAGGTGTTCCGCGATAATTCGCTCAAAGAGCTTACACACCTCGTCGAGCAACACGATCGGCCGGTATCCGGACGGTGAGTCCACCGGCCGCCCCGCCTTACAGATCAGGACCAGTTTCCCCGTCCTCCACACCTTGGGAAACTGGCCCCTTTCGAGGCATGCGCTAAAGAGCCCCATCAGTCGAGGCCCGAGTTCTCCGAGGGCCAGGACCCATGCATGGCCAGGAATGCCGTCGGGTCCGGGGGCAGTGATTTTCCGGCGTTTAAGCCGGAGTACTGCCGCACCTAGCTCCCCCACCCTGACTTCGGGTACGTCGTCCTCGCTGTTGCTATCCGCGTCGGGCAGAGACGGAGCCATGCGCGGAGGGACGTGCTCCTTCGCGCTCGTCGGAAACAGGGAGCCCATGACCCGCTCCAGCTGCTGTGGCTGGAGACTCTGGGTCAGTGGGGGCGCCCTAGGTCGCAGTTTCTCCCTGACCTGTAGGTACGGGCGCCCCCATGGGTTCTGCTGCAGGGTCTCCAGGAGCTCCTCGCGGGCCGCCGTCTTGGCCCGCTTTATCGTCTCCTGGAGATTACCTTTAGCCTCCCTGTATGCCTGAAAAAGCTCCGCCTCTCGGGCTGCCGCGTCGTCTGGGCGGCGACGCCTCCGGCGAAACCTGGTGTACCGGCGGCGGGCGGAGATGCATGCTGCGCGCAGCTCTGCAATCTCCGGCGACTACCAGTACACCTGCTTCCTGGCTGGTCTGGGTGTAACCCTAGGCATCGCCGCATCACAGATTTGCGACATGGCTCTCCTGAACCACTCCGCCTCGGCATCCACATCGGCAGGCCGGTACGGCGCCGGAATCCAGGCCTGCACGAAGGATGCCTCCAGGAGAGCCTCCCGATCCAGATGGTGAAGTGCCCAACGCGGATCCGGGGGATTTGCCACCGGCTGTGGGAGGTCAGGTGGGGGGACGACATCGAACCGGATGTACCGATGATCCGAGTGCGTCTCCTCACCCTCCTCCACGCGCCAGCCTGTAATACGGCGGGCGAGGTCAGGGGATGCAAACGTTACGTCCACGATCGATTCCCCCCCCGCCGCCAAAAGGTGGCGACATTCCCCCGGTTGAGGACCTCCAGACCACGTGTTCTGGTCCAGTCCTCAAGAAGCCTCCCCTTGTCCCTGGTTTCCCGGGAGCCCCACGCCTCACTACAGGCGTTGAAGTCTCCCAGGAGCAGGACAGGGCGAGGACGGCACGCAGCGAAGACGACATCGAGCTCAGTGAGCCATAGCTCAAACTGAGACTCGTCAATGTTCGGCGAGATGTAGGTAGCCACGACTGCCAACCCATCATAGTCCGCCGCAACACACCCGCGGCCCCTTGCAATGATCGCAAGGCGCGAGTTGTCTGCGGCGTCCCCAAAGATACAACAGGCCGAGCCGTGCTCGTCCACCGGGCTTCCCGGGTGGACGTAGTACGGCTCGGCGACCACGGCCAAGTTTATGGACCACTGCCGGATGCTCTGGTACAGAAGATCCTGAGCAGCACGGCAGTGGTTCAAATTCACTTGCAGGATACGGATACGGGCGTCAGACATTAATTGACGTCCATAACCGCATCCCGCCGCGAAACAACTGGCCGCGCAAGGGCGGCACCCCCACCGCTCTCAGCGGACGGACGAGGTTATGACCTCGAGGCGGTGCAGGTTGTGCTGCCGACCCGGTGATCCGCGGTCTTGCCCTCCGCCTCGCATCTAAAGCAGCGAGGCGGGCGTCACAGGCGCTTGCCTTGTGACCGGGCCGGCTGCAGCGGAAGCACCGATCGCCCACGGTGACTTCCGCTGTACACTGCACTCCGACGTGCCCCACCACCATGCACCGGAAACATCTGGTTTCCCGGGCACGAAGCAGGTGCACTTGCGCCTTTAGGAAGCCCCCTACGAGGAGGCTTCGTCCGTCCGCCACTTTCAGTGCCGCCGCGACGGGGCATTAGACGACTGTCATCCCGTAACCAGTGGAGCCGAAGGAGATATCTCCAGCCTTCACCTGGTCACGGGGGCAGCCGCCCGCCTCCACGACGGCGGAGACAACTTCCTCCTACGTGGCTGCGTCAACCAGACCCGTGATGCGCAATGCGGCGCATTTGGTGGGTCTGGCGACGCGGACGGCTTCTTCCTCCAGCGCGACCCTAAGCTGAGCCGCTAGGGCGTCAGCTTAAGGGCCGCTGGAGGCGCCGGAGACCTCGAGGAGGCGAGCCCCGGTGCGTGTCGTCTTGCACCGGAGCCCCCCTTGTATTTCGAGGGCCGAGAGGTTGACTGAGGACTTCAACGTCCTCAGTACGTCGGCGTACCCCACCCCCTTCTCCACACCTACCGTCGTCACCGTCAGGACGACGGCGGTGGAGCGAGGAGGGCGGGGCCTCTTCGGCGCCTTCGCCGCGGCGGCTTTGGCCGCTTTCTTTGCGGCCTTCGTCTTCCTCTTCTTGGCTCCCACTACTTCCCATCCCTCCCGTCTGGAGGGATGTAAGGAAGCAGCGGGAGCAACGATAGAGGAAGAGGAGGCGGCAGGGGTGCCACTCTTCTTGCCGCGCCCCTTGGCCTTCCGCGCCTGGGCCGCGGTCTCAGCCGGCATCCGGCTCACCGAAGCGGACGGGGGCGGAGCGGGGCGGTGGACAGCAGGTGTGCCGCTAGGACCGGGAGCGGGAGCACCGCCATCAGCCGCCGCGTATGAAAACGCGGGGCGCGCTAGCGGAGGGCGGTACGCCCGGTCCTCCAGGACCGCGAGGCGCCTCTCGATCGCCGTCAGGACCTGCACCGTAGTCGGCACAGGCTGTGGCGGCGAGGCGGGCGCCGTGGTGGGCGCGGTCCTAGGCGCCGTCTTCGGCGCTGGTCCAACTGTCAGAGGAGGAGGCGGCATGGGACCTGGAGGTGCCTTGACCACTGTGGTCAACTCAGCGACCTCCCGACGCAGATCTTCCATCTCCTTTCGGGAGGCAGTAAGCTCCACCTCCAGGCTCGCAACCTGCTTGCGGAGCTTCGCCTCCTCCTTTGTGACGCTCCGCGCGAGGAGCTTGTCGAGGGAGGATTGGGTTTCATCCACCAGTGAAGCCACAATCTTCTTCCTCCCCGACATGTTGTTACTCCCCCGCATGGCCGCGTTCATGCGGGAGAGAATGCTCATGATCTCCCGCGCGGGCGGCACACCGATATCCCTGCGACTGCGCAGGGATGGTACAGATGACGGGGGTGGCGTCGGCGGACATTACAATTACTTAAAGTAAAAGTACGTCATCGTCTATCTTTATTACTTATAGGCAATGTTTGATTGATGATGACTTTTCCAGACTTCTCTTTCTCACGCTCTGTTGATCTGTTAAGGAAGCAAAGCGAGTGGCATCCCAAGTTTCTGGTATTGAATATATATCATTCAAATATTGGATGGAATCAGGCGTTACCTGGCGAAAGTCCATGACAAAGCAATGGTAAATATGATGTTAAAACTTTTTAAATTCATAGCATTATTTCGCTAAAATAGAAGACATTACAACGTCGACATATGTTTCACCTCTACACGAGGCATTCTCAAGACTGTCTCAGAGACAACAGCTGACTGTTCTCTCTGAGACAGTCTAGAAAAGTTTTAACATCATATTTACCATTGCTTTGATACGAGTATCTATATCATTCATCAAAATGACAATTGTCGTGTCAGTGATTGAAATCTTTGATAACTATTTATAACAAGTAAAGAAGCATTTAATATCCACCGTTTCTATCAGAGTTTTGTGAGTTGTTCGGCAGGTGCTACAGTTGCAGATGAAGCAGGATGACGTAGAAATAGACTTTTAAGAAGAACTAAATTCAGTATAAAAATATTTAGCTACGGAGATTGGTAAACTTTGCTATGACCTTCTAGTTTTTGTTAGGCTTGTTGTAGATATTAGAAGTATTTACTTTCCGTGTACCCAAAAAAATCAACATTCGACTGCTTGTAGGGTGCACACACTTACAGACTTCTTTGAACCTGTCCCATTTCCTAGATTTTGTAAAATTGCAAAGTTCATTTATTTGTTCGGGCGCCACATAAAATCAATCAAACTAATCTTAATGAAATTTGGTACGGAGATAGATACACAACTTGAGCATACATTGGCATATATTTTATCCGGATAATAGATTCGCATGAGAATCCATGCGTGATTATTTTTATAACATGTTTTTGTTACATACCATAACCTTTATTAATAAATTATTTTCACACCTTAACTAGTGCAACGTTTCAACTGAAATTTGATGCCAAAATCGTCTAGAGCTTGAGAAAGAACATAAGCTCCTTTTTATTCCGGTAATGAGACACACGATTTATGAAAGTCATTAAAGAGTGATCCTAGGCGTTGGGTCCCTTTATGTTGGGCATGAGTCGCGAAAGCGTGACTGATGTCCCCATCAGTTTGGGGACCAAACTTCGGAAATGTGGTCCGAAGTTCCATCGGCTATCAAGTACGATCCGTAGGTACTTCATCGAGGGCTTGATGCCGATGCTAACGCCTCCTACAGTTATGCTGGAACCTTCAGGTGGACCGTTTCCAGGTCCGTGAAAACAAAGAACCTCGGACTTGTGCAAGGCCACCTCCAGCCCAGCCGCCGTATCCGACCCACCCGTCGTGACCTTGAGTGCTGCCTCCTGATGCGTTGCTCCCCGTGCCCCCGTGCGAGGGTATCGTCAGCGTACCACGTCACGCCGACGCCCTCAGGCAACGCACCCCGCAGCACCCAGTCGTAGCCGATGTTCCACAGAAGCGGTCCCAGTACCGACACCCGCGGAACACCGCACGACACATCTCGCCGAGCTGGCCCAAGCCGTAGGGTAAGCTATGGGGCTAGGGTAAGCTATGGACGCACCGATTGTGAATGAAGAAGGAAGTGTCAGCCTGTAATGTGTTAGTATGGTAGGACTAGTTGAACTTACTACTGTTTTGAAACCAAGACGTCTGTGGTGCTTGTTTACTCTCTGAGTAGAATTATGATAAAAACTTAAAATAAAATATTGTGAATATTGGATGGAACCAGGCGTTACTTGGCGAAAATCCATGACAAAGCAATGGTAAGTAAAATATTTAAAAAAAATGTTTTAAACTTATTTTAAATTTTTTAATAGCACTATTTTCCGCAGGATTAAGGATGAATGGTATTCATGAGTTTCGTATCTATAGGAAACCTACATGTACAGACACTGTTATCCCTTACTCATCTAATCACCCATGGCAACATAAAATGGCAGCTTTCCACAGCTTACTGAGCAGGTTACTGACGGTACCGTTGAGCCCACAGGCATTTAATGAGGAATTGTCTATCATTTGTTATATAGCACACAGTAATGTCTACAACGTAGGTATGGTCCACTCATTACTAAATAAAAAACGCAGAAATGCTAGTTTTCATTTATTGCATCCAACTTAAGATCCACCTAGGAAGTACACTGCCTGTTTGCCGTTCGTGGGTCCCGTTTCGTTGAGTATAGCTAAGATCATGAGGGAAAATAGGATATTCGTGGCTTTTAGAACACAGAACACCTTGAGGGAGCTGTGTAATGGCAAGGACTCGGTGTCGGTTTCACGCAGATCGGGTGTTTATTTGTTGAGTTGTGATGGATGTGATATGAAGTATGTGGGGCAGACGGGCAGGTCCTTTGAGATCAGATACAAGGAGCATATGGCGGCGTTCCGCAACGGTTGTCCCGAGAAGTCCCTCTTCGCGAAGCACCTCCTTGACACTGGTCACCCCTTGAACAATAGTAACACCTTTAAAGTTTTACGCTTATGTGAGAAAGGGTTCAAGCTGAGTGTTTGGGAAAGGCTAGAAATAGTTAGAAGAGATGCAGACACCTTACTCAATGAATAAATAGATTTTCACACGTCTCTCTTACTTAATCTGGTTGTAAACAGACAGACACATTAGTTGGTTGTTGGTTTGTATGTGTCATTTGGCATTTCTACACAATTTATTAAAAATTAAGAAGATAAAGTCTTGTATTGGTGAATACCTATTTTTGGGTACTTAGTTAGCATGATCTGAGGTTTCTACCCACGTTAGTTATTGTGAAAAAATCCTACATCGCGATAATGAAATTTGCACACGTTTACTTATAAGCAAATATGTTCTAACCACAAATTTTGCTGTTCTCTCTGAGACAGTCTTGATAATGCTTCGTTTAGAGGCGAAACAATTGTCGACGTTTTGTTGTCTTTTTAATCCTGCGGAAAATAATGCTATTAAAAAAATTAAAATAAGTTTAAAAATATTTTACTTACCATTGCTTTAAAATATTGTGGTCAACCTCGCGTTATTTATCTACATTACATACGAGTACATACTCTGAGACTACTCAATATGATATGAGAATATTCAATAGTTATACTCAAAATGTTCACAGTGATTGTTCTTGTAAGTGTGATAACCGCTTTATTGTTTACTTTATTATATAATTTTCAAAAAAGGTACCAATATTGGAAAAGGAAAAATGTACCTCATCTTCCACCAGTACCTCTTTTGGGGAACTTCTCCGACTATATTCTACAAAAGAAAACTATTGGTGAACTCACTCGTGAGCTGAGTATGAAATTTCCAAACGAACCATACGTTGGTGCCTACTATGGAACAGAGCCTACTCTTATTGTGCAAGATCCAGAATTCCTAAAACTAGTTTTGGCGAAACATTTTAACTACTTTAATGGCCGTGAAGTTACAAAGTACAATCACAGAGAACTACTTGTGCGCAATTTATTCTTCACTTACGGTAAGCAATGGAAAATTTTGCGCCAGAATTTAACACCGTTATTCTCTTCAGCGAAAATGAAGAACATGTTCTACTTGATCGAAAATTGTTCCCTAGTACTTGAAAAGGTACTTGATCAGGAAGTTAGGATGTCTAAAGTGGTCGACGTCAGGAGTCTCATGGCTAGGTTCACTATGGATTGTATTGGTTCTTGTGCTTTTGGCGTTGATACAAACACTCAAGAACACAAAGATGGTAATCCTTTTAGTGCAATTGGAGATGCGATATTTGATGACGGGAGTATTAGAGCGTTCAATCAAGTTTTACGTTCTATTTGGCCAGCTGTGTTCTACGGTTTAGGTTGCAGACTTTTCCCTAAACAAATTGAAACGTTCTTTACTGAAATCTTGAATAAAACATTCGAAGGACGAAATTTCAAGCCAACTAATAGGAACGATTTCATTGATCTAGTTCTCAAACTGAGAAACAATATGGAATCATACGGAGATGAGGCACTTATTGGGGAGTCAGGTGAAGAAAAACATTTAAATTATAAAATAGATGATGGTATAATGATGTCACAGTGTTTCGGAATATTTGCCGCTGGATACGAGACATCAGCTTCAACTTTAGCATTCGTTATGTATGAGCTAGCAAAGAACTTTGAGGCGCAGGAGAAGGTATTGGCAGAGGTGGATGCGTATTTACGAAACCATGAAAACGTTCTGAAATATGAATGTGTATCCGAGTTGCCTTATCTTATAGCATGTATTGATGAAGCCCTTCGCCTGTACCCTGCTTTATCAGTATTAACTCGTGAAGTGACTGAAGACTATGTTTTTCCGAATGGGTTAAAGCTGGAGAAAGGAATACGAGTACATATACCAGTATACCACTTACATTATAATCCTGAGTATTTCCCTGAGCCTGAACAGTATCGTCCAGAAAGATTTTATGGTGACGAAAAGCATAACGTGAAACCTTTTACTTATATGCCTTTTGGTGAAGGGTCAAGAATCTGTATCGGTAAGTCAACATCAATTTATCGTAAGTGTACCATACCTATGTCTCGGATATGGTTGGCAGGGGTGAATTATACAGAATATTACATAAGGGTTATATCAACCCGAAGACATCGCTATCAGCTGGTCGACCAGAACCCGTTTCGATATGTGTCGACCGCCAAAATAGAAAAAAAAATCATCCAAAAAAAAAACATTATTACCGAATAAAATGGTCTTGTGTAAAACTAGCTAAAATTAGCTGATTCGGTCATCGACATCAAGTAGGTAGTACAAATAATGCGCGCCGGTAAAAACCTTCTCTCTCTCTCTCTCTCCTGGTAGGAACATTTTGTCTGTGTTCCGCATCAATTCCAAGGCGTCCTTGGGTTCTCCTCAATAAGGAGGATAGGACGGTCGTAGTAGCCGTATATATAATCTATACTTATAATAAATCTGTAGAAGTGAAAATTCTGTGCATTCAAAATATAAAAAAAATAAATGGCGGGGGTGTTACTAGACCGACACCGAACCCAAAAATGGGATTAAAAAATTTTTGTCTGTTTGTTCAGGCATCACGCAAAAACTACCGGTTAGATTACGATGAAACTTGGTATAATTATTCTTTAATATCCTGGGCACCACCCTGGGTACTTTTTATCCCGAAAAAGTATATACAATAAAAAATAAACTTAATTTTGGGGTATCCCTTGTTTGACCGAAAGGAATTTGATAAATGTTCACTTCCCAAAAAAATTTTCGCATAATTTCATTTGCCAAATTATTACTTAGCAAAAAATCTATTCACAAAAAATTGTAACGCAAACCTAATGTTTGGGAAATGAACGTTTAAACTATAACTTGTTTACCAACTAGTACTTTTAACATTTTTTATTTAGTCAAATATTTCAGTTGGAATAACAGTTTTTACGCAAAATCATCGTTTCTGGCACTCGCCGGCCGCTGCCGTGGCACCGCTCGCTTCCCTCGCTCGGCTCGTGCGTAGGAGGGAACAGTTTTAACCTAACCTACCCTACCCATTTTGTTTAAAGAAGAAATTAACCTAATCTAAATAGTTCAGTTCCGGGTAACCTACTAAAAACAATCTCTTTTTTCTATTAATGCAAGTCGTTTCTGGCACTCGCCGGCCGCTGCCGCGGCACCGCTCGCTTTGCTCACTCGGCTCGTGCGTAGGAGGTCACAGTTTTAACCTAACCTAACCTACCCATTTTGTTTAAAGAAGACATTAACCTAATCTAAATAGTTCAGTTCCGGGTAACCTACTAAAACCAATCTCTTTTTTCTATTAATGCAAGTCGTTTCTGGCACTCGCCGGCCGCTGCCGCGGAACCGCTCGCTTCGCTCGCTCGGCTCGTGCGTAGGAGGTCACAGTTTTAACTTAACCTAACCTACCCATTTTGTTTAAAGAAGAAATTAACCTAATCTAAATAGTTGAGTTCCGGGTAACCTACTAAAAACAAATTACAATTAAATTTTTTTATCTTAAATGATTTCACCAAACGTTTATTGTCTGAAGATTGTTTGCTGTAATAAATCATTTAATTAAAGACCAAATGCCATAATGACATTATACTTGGTAATATTTTGCCAAGTAAAAATTTTACCAAATTAAAATATGCCTAGGTACTAAAATCATTCCAAATATTGCATTGGTATTAAAAAAAGGTTGCTAAAATTTGTTTGGGTAATGAAATTTTGTCAAAATCTTTTCGGCAAAACGGCAGGCATCCTTAATTTTGCGGTTCGATCCCTAGACCCGATTACTGTACCAACCGCAAATAATAAGTTTGTCGTAGGTTACGTCACCCGCAGTGGAGTTCACTAAGGGGCGCTGCACACGGCTAAGATACTATAATATTTTATCTTAAGATACAATATCGTTCAACAGCTATACATAATAAATCAGTAAGTGGTGATCAAGAAAGCTATAACACGCAGGCGGAGCTGCGGGCAACAACTAGTAAATAATAAAATCATAATATTTTTTTTAAATCGTCTATCATCATAATATTGCATTGACATGCGATTTACATAAGCGGGTAAGGTTTCATTTCAAACGAAAACCGGGAAGTGTGTTAAATTTAACTTGCAAGATTTGATTCAGGACATCGGGATAGGTGAAAGTAAATAAAAGCTTGTAAAAAAGCCAAGACCGACGCTACGTTATATAGGTCTACAATGTCTGCAGTCCGGGTAGAAGTGTTTAATCACATGGACATTCTCTTTATACCTAGGATCTAAGCATACGACTATGGTTGTATTATAAGTTGGCTTCATTTATTTTACGTTCAACCGGTTGTTGACAAAATATTATGCAAAAAATAACCTTACCTACTGCCCACTACATGCTTATTGTACTTATAACGTCCTTCAAATGCTAATACGGAGAACAGTCAAGTTGTTTTGGCAGTTCTTATCTACGTTCATTATCAAAATTATATAACACTTGATTGTGAGGTTTAAGTTGACTAAGTTCACACAAAGGAGCCGATATGAATAGAAACATATTATTATTAAAGTTATACTCATTCGTATTTAAATTACAGGAATTAGGTTTGCCCGAATGCAGATGGTGGTGGCTCTGATAACCTTGCTGAAGAAGTATCGATTAGAGCTGGCCGCAGACATGAAAGATAAACTGGTGATAGATCCTAAAGCATTTGTAACAGCACCTGTTGGAGGAATCAGACTTAAGTTTATAGAAAGAGATGGATGGGAACAGAAACTACTACGATCTTCGTCTTAAGACGATTTTATTAGAAAACAATTCATATTCTGAATTAGTGCGTATACGTATTTTCCGAAACATTTCCAAAGTTTTTCTGCCATGTTATTGGTTGTAGTCTACATTATTATATAGTTCGATAATGTGTCTAAACATTTACCTACAGTAAATAGTTTATAACATGGCAAGTTTAAAGTTATATTTAATATCATGTACCTACATATTGTAGATAGGGAAGTTCCAGTTCGACGAGTAGTTATCTATTTGATGTCATTCTGAATTGAATTAATTTTCTGAAGGTAAGTTGGCTGTCATAAAATTTTGAAAAGTTATGGATTAATATTTCATCCTGACGGATGATCGGATAAGATATAATAAATATAGAAGATAATGTAAACAAATACTACAGTTATCTAATAAATAAAAACAGATTGAAATGTAGATATTTTATTGTCATCTAAGATCTAAGTGGATATTGTCAATAGAAGCGTTTACTGATGTGTGTATACGTGTAATTAAATATTAACCAAGGGTAACTGCTCTCTCAACACGGACAAAATTCGTCGTATCTTTAATTGCGATTGACTTGAGACCCGGCAATGTAGATAGAACCCGTGACACCAAGCCAGAACCAAATTTTAGGAGCAATCTCAATAACCATTCTGCCGGCGCCAAACTCGTAAAGGCATAGTATCTACCCAAAAAGGATAATGTTGAAGAGACCATAAATTGTGGATTCTGTCAGTCAACACCTCGAACTATACAGCAAAAGCAGACCCAAGACGAATGACGACCTGCTTGTGAAAGGATTCTCCGAATATCATTGGAGAGGCTCGGTTGACCTGCCCCGGCAACGGGCGTCTTTCTCAAGAGCGCACCAAGGGTGCTTTCGTAAACTTCTTTCTTAAGGACCCCGGTCTTCAGATCCCACGGTGGACTTACCGCTATCAGACACGCCACCGCACCCCACCGTCTCAAAAGAGACGATGTGCCTGAAGTAAACCTGTGCCCGTTATAAGCCGCTGCGGACGTCACAGCAAGACCACGTTTTATTTATAATTTATTTCAGGCTACATGAGAAGAGTTACAAAGTGTTATATTAACTTAGTCTACGACCCAGATCCTACCGACCTACAGACCTACCTTAAAACTAAGAATATTATAACAAACTTTTTTTTCTAAAAAACCAAGAAATTAAAACCATATTAGATAGTACATAGATAACTTATTACTAAGAATAATGTAAATATACTAGTAGACGCCCGCGACTTCGTATGCGCAAGGTTATTGGTTGTAACTACTTCTAGTAGTCTTATTGATGCTTAACTTATTAAAGTAAAAAGTTTATGTACATGATGCGTCAAGCTGGCAAAAATTCGATAAAAACCCCTTGCAAAACCCTTACACCATAAGCTTCAATTGTTATTATGGGCAGAAACGGGTAATCCACGGGAGAAAAAAGATGTCCCATTGGGGTAAGATGTTGAATTTTTATATAATTGCACTAATTTCGCTAAATAGAAGACATTATAAACGTCGACATATGTTTCACCTACTCACGAGGCATTCTCAAGACTGTCTCAAAGAGAACAGCTGTTCTCTTTGAATGAAATTCAACATCTTACCCCATTGTTTTATCATGAACTTTCGCCAGGTAACGCCTGATTCCATTCAATATAAAAGATATCACACCTGACATCATAGGTCAGTTCTATTAATTGGTACCACTTCGGTGTATGCTAATCTCAACGCAGCACAGTTCACAGAGAGGTAGGTATGCAACTCTTTTTCGGCGTAATTAATGTATAAACTGATTAGGAACTACATTTTAGTATTCTTTTTTTTTAACTCCGCAGCCCAAGGCCGCGGGCCGTATCTACGTCTGTTGCCGAGTGCCGAGTGAGTTATACATTTTGAGACGGTTTTAGCCTAAAACTTTTAGGTACTGATCAAATTAGTGAGATATAACGAGAAACACCATCTCTGATGGAGAGAAAAATGTACTAAAAATTATAACTTTGACGTCCTCTACTGTATACTTCTGGTCGATTCATGACGATAAAGTGTTTCGTTTTAGCAACTGTTACAGATATTAGAACTCTATTGGCTATACCAGCCAGGGTTCATACAAAAATGCCTATCATTCTTTATTTTCCAAAGACTCGCAAACAGAAGATTTTTTGCCGACCTTATGAGATATTTATTATCATATTTTGGCCAATTTACATAATGGCTTCTTAAATTATATAGCCTATGTGTTATGCAGATGTATGAACTACATTATTGTCGAGTTTAATTAAGATCCGTTCTGTAATTTTCGTGGAGAAGAGGCACAGAGATTCAAATATCCATCCATAAAAACTTTCACCTTTATAATATTAGTAGGATATTAATCTAATTGCAGCACAGAGATCGCCAGAGTGTGTGTTGATGACCTTCTTGGTCTTGTTAAGCCAGAAGTATAGTCTAATTTTTTAGAGATTACAATTTTGAAATACACACCAAGGATAGTACTCGTACAATAGGTAACTTCTATCTACACTCAAAGCTTGCCTGTAAGAGATCACTCTTGGTGAGTAGGCCGCCATTTGTACATACTAAAAGTTACGTTTCTGTTTTTTTATGTATTTTTGTATTGGTGTACAATAAAGTTTATTCTATTCTACAATTTATTTTGGCTTCTGGTTTAAAAAAACAAACAAACATTCGACTAATTATAAGGTGCACACACTTACAGACTTCTTTGTAACTGTTTAGATACCTACCCTTTTGTACATTATAATATTAGTAGTTATCACGGCGAACTTTGTATCGCCTCAAATATAAAAAAAAAAAAAAAAAAAATATCCTAATATTTCATGCAGATGTATGTAAATTGAAAAAAACGCGACGGACGGACAGACAGAGAGACAGACAAATTGTCGTATTAAATATATAGATTGTAAAATTGCAAACTTTATTTGTTTTGTAGTCACATATGACTGGGTGGGACTGGTGCTGATAAAGTTTAGATAAGCAAGTTTTTAATCTGATAGTAGCATAGGAATCGACAACGAGATACCATTCTATGCGGGCGGAATCTTTGCGTTACAAAACATTTAATCGATCAATTTAAAAAAAATTAAGTACCTTATTTTTTAATTCCACGGCCCAAGGCCGCTGCCGCTCTTAGAAAAGAAAGCTGGAGAAAGGAATACGAGTCGGTACATATACCAGTATACCACTTGGCATTATAATCCTGATTATTTTCCTGAGCCTGAGCAGTATCGCCTAGAAAGATTTTATGGTGACGAAAAGCATAACCTGAAACCTTTTACGTATATGCCTTTTGGTGAAGTTTCAAGAATCTGTATTGGTAAGCTGACATGATTTTATCGTAGAATTTTTTTCACATACCATATTCATATAAATAAAATATACATTTATTTACAATAAGAATTACAATATACAAAATAAACATAATTATAGACTAAAAATATTTACATTACAAAATATAGTTTAAAAAATTCTCCGCGTCATTGCCGACTGGGAAGGTTCCCAGAATGCTGACTGTGTTGCCACGTTGGATGGCGATACTTATTCTTTGGGCCAGAAAATAGCCAGCCTAGCCTTATCGTAGAAATTGTTTATTTCTACGATAAAATTTAAAATATTATTTAAAAAAATTATTATATGAGGATATAGGCAGGGGTATTCACCCTTGCCTGGTTATGTTATTCAACATAACCAACTAATTGCAAATGCACGATATATTATAGCCAACAACATCAGTAAACACTCTGTAATCAGAACCTAAATTCCAATAGCCAGACTGATGTTAGGACAGTACATAATCTCTGATATCACTTAATCTCTGCAGTCCGGGCAGAAGAGTATAGAGATTTATTGAGAATAGGTAAGTATGTTTATAATACGTACATGATTGTGGGTGTACAAAAGTTGGCTCGATTTATTTGACATTCAACCGCTTGTTGATAAATATTATACTAAAAAAATAACCTTATTGCCCTTTATAATATTAGATAACGTGTTTGTTATGCTAATACAGAGCACGTCCAGTTTAACAACGTCTAAGTTAGTTGTTTAGTAGGTGCTAAGTTTTTTTTTGCGGTTAGGGATAGGTTCATTCATTATGTATCAAAATTAGGTATAACTAAATATAGCAATTAGTTGTGAGTTGCTTTTGAACTAAATTCTCACAAAAGGCACACAGGTCCCCACAACGATTTCACAAACACACACACACATATCACGCCTATATCCTTGAACGGGAAGGCATGTCCAATGCACCTCGCATTACACACCCACAATTTGCCAGTATTTGTAGTCCAACGTAATAGGGGGCAAGACATTGCCGTCACCGGGCACACATATTATGGATTATGTCCAAAATAGCCGAATGAACTAATTAAAAAAGCAGCAGCTAATTTGTAATTTTGAAAAAAATTGTAACCTATTGCATTACGATGAAATGTTGATTAACAAACTTTCAAGCAGCTATAAAGCAGTTAGCACTCCACATTTTTGGGGGACTAAGCAAATTACTGGAAGAAGTGGACGTACCTTAATATCTGCATCTGCCTACTTCTTCGAGGAAACAGGCGTAGGTACTACACGATTGTTGATGTATACCGGTGTATGTTCAGATCTTTGGTTCGTGAAATCAACATAAATCGATTTTGTCTCATTTAATTTGATTCGCCATTTTTTCGTCCAATCAGTGATGGCATTGACGGCAATTAGTACCTTCTGCACTGCCTCTTTGTGAGTGACACCTGTGGCCATGATAGCCGTATCATCTGCAAATGTAGCAATGGTGCTATTTTTTATATCAGAGATATCGCATGTGTACAATAGGTACAGGGTAGGCCCAAGGACACTTCCTTGTGGTACACCAGCGTTTATTTGTTTGATATCTGAATAAGCATTGTCATGTCTCACTCTGAATGTCCTTTCTGTAATGTAAAATTCTAAAATGTCCAAAAATTGTTTTGGGAGCATTTTACCTAATTTGCATATGAGGCCTTTATGCCACACTTTATCAAATGCCTGTGCTACATCTAGAAATACTGTTGAGCAAACCTTTTTTTCTTCTCTTGTTTTTTCAATGACATTGGTAATTCTGTGTATTTGGTCAATTGTTGAATGTTTTTCTCTAAAACCGAATTGGTAGTTAGGAATCAATTCTCTATCTTCTATAATTGGTTTTAAACGCCTAAGTAGAAGTTTTTCGAACACTTTTGCTATGATTGGTAAGAGTGATATGGGTCTGTATGATGTTACTTCATCAGGTGGTTTTCCTGGTTTAGGGATCATAATGACTTCCGCCACTTTCCACATACTAGGCACATGTTTTAGTCGAAAGGCGGCATTGATGAGGGTTGAGTTTTACCAAGGCTTTACGTGGGAGATTTTGTAGAAGTTCACCGGTGACAAGGTCATATCCCGGAGCTTTCTTTGTGGCCAAATTATTAATCATATTATTAACTTCTTTTGGGGTGGCGAGTTTTATTTCTAAGTTGTCGTGGTAAGTAACGTCCAATGATATGTTTACAGAGGTTTCCTCAATGATTGTTTGAAAAATTTGCTCTAGATGTTCAGCAAATAGAAGTGCTTTTTCTTCATTACTACTAGCCCATTCGCCATCTATTTTTTGAATAGGCGACGCGTGAATAATGAGCTTTTTAAACTTTTAGTGGCTATCCATAGTGAGTAATCAGATGTACCATTACTTGATAATTTGATAAGGTAATCATTAGTAGCATTATTATGAAATGCCTGAATTGTTCTACTTAACCTTTTTGTGAGATTATTTAGTAGTGTTTTATCAGCTGGATATCTAAATTGTTGCCATTTTTTCCTCTGGGTTCGTTTTATAGCTATAAGTTTTCTTATTTCTACTGGATATATGTGAGTCGCAGCTCTGCTTTTTATGACAGGTGTATTTCGCCAGGCGCAGCGTAGGATGTCGGTAACAAATTTTGCTACTTCTTCATCTACTTGCTCTATATTTTTAAGTGGTACTCTAAGATCTATATTATAATCTAAGTCAAATTGAAAGCTCTCCCAGTCAGTGTGTTTGTTTACTAGACTTGGATTGCTTTCTTTTTGTATTATTGTCTGGCTCAAAGTTAATATAATAGGCGAATGATCAGAATGCATATCATATCCTTCTTCTATGTTAATGTATGAAGCTGATAGATTTTTGTATATGAAGAAGTCAATCAGATCTGGCTTTCTTCGTATATCCGGGGGCCAGTAAGTGGGTTTCCCTGTAGAAATTACATTGCACTTAATTTCTCTAATAGCACATAGCAATTCTTTGCCCTTGGTATTTGTTAGTCTGGACCCCCAATGTGTGTTCTTTGCATTAAAATCACCTCCCATTATGAATGTGTTACCAAGAACCTCCAGTAGATTCCTGTACTGTTCTCTTTTCAGCGCATACTTGGGTGGAATGAATATAGCTGCGATGGCAATATCATGAAGTTTGGTTCCGACCACAACGGCTATAGTTTGTACAAATTGTTCTTCACATTTGTGTTCTAAGTAATGATAGATGCTCTCTTTAATGATGATGGTACTTCCCCCACTCGCAGAGTTGTTGGGATGTAGTGCATGATATGTTTTATAGCCTTTTATATGAATAAAAGATTCTGTTGTAAAATGAGATTCTGATATGAGGCACACATCAATTTGCTCTGTTGTTAAGACTGCCTGCAACTCGTTTAGGTGCTTTGCTTTAGGAGTCCATTAGCGTTCCACGTCATAATTTTTAGTATAAAAAAATAAAATAAAATAAAATAACGTTTATTATCTTTGAAATTTTTAGAAAATTATTTAGATTCGTCAAAAGTTGGTGTGACTCTACCGAGGGTTCCAAAATGCAACGAGACTGAGAAGAGCCCTCAAGAAACTCAGTTCGGCTTTTTTCCAAAATATTTCATCTTAAATCTAATACAGAGTTATTTAGAAAGGAGCAATTCGTGTTACAACCAGGCAGCCTTGTCATCTAAGAAATCATTAATACTATAATAAGCTTTATGGCACAATTTACGTTTTATTAGTTTTTTAAATTTATTAACAGATAAATTTGCTATTTCGGTTGTCAATGTATTGTACATTCGAATAAAGTTCCCCGCAAAAGAATTACTCACTTTATGAAGCCTAAATTTAGGAACAGCCAGTTTATCCTTATTTCTTAACTTTAGATTATGATTATCACTATTTTTCACAAATTTACTTTTGTTCTTGTGGGTATACAATAAAATTTCATAAATATACTGTGAATACACTGTAAGGATGTTAATATGCTTAAACTTATCTCTTAATGACTTAATGACTAGCTGAAGTAGACAAGACGCGCCGTTTTAATGTCTGTAAGTAGTCGGATCTTTTTGACAGCATAGGCTGCTGAACTAAGCCTGGCCGAAATTTTCCCGATATGAGGCCCCCATTGCAATTTGGAGTCTAACGTTATGCCCAGAAAGACAGTGTCATCGACCAATTCTATTATATCATCCCTAACCTTAACACTGGTTTTAACAAGTCTTACATTAGGTAAGGTGAATCTTACACATTTAGTTTTATTTTCATTTAATAATAAATTATTAGCACAAAACCAGTGGACTATCCTAGAGAGGGCAATGTTTACATCGTCAAGTTCGCGCTGTCCACGTTTAACTTTAAATATTAAAGAAGTGTCATCAGCAAACAAAACTACCTCGTGGTCGTCTCTTATGAGGTGAGGGAGATCATTAATATATACTAGAAAAAGAAAAGGTCCCAAAATTGAACCCTGCGGTACCCCCATTGCTACAGGAGAACCAGGTGACTGTTTACCATTGATCACTACTTTCTGGACCCTATCACTTAAGTAAGAATTGACGAAATTCAAGGCCGTCCCCCGGATTCCGTAATGATCAAGTTTCTTAATTAAAGTCTGGTGTTGAACGCAATCGAAGGCCTTAGATAAGTCACAGAATACACCATAAGCATCATATGACTTATGCCAGGCGAAACGAATTGTTTTGTATGTAATAGTTTATTAACGTTAAAGTGATTTTGCATTTGATTAAGCATAATTTTTTCAAAAATTTTACTAAATGTAGGTAGTACAGAAATGGGACGGAAATTGGACGGATCTGAAGTACTACCCGATTTAAACAGGGGAATTAATTTACTAGATTTCATTAAATCAGGGAACACACCACTATCAACAAAATTATTAAATATTATTACTAGTTCAGGAGCAACCATTTCAATAAAAGAATTTACTAAATACACAGAGGTGCCCCAGAGGTTAGCTGTTTTCTTGATATTTAAAGATTTAAAAGTTTTTAAGATGGTGTTTATGTTAACTTTACTGAATTTAAATATATCGTTACAACAAGGAACGTTTGCTTTTAACAAAGATTCTGCAATGGGGGTTTTTGTCAAATCTACAGGAATTCGGGAGAAAAAATTTTCAAATTCATTAGCGACCTCGAAGTCTGATGTTGTTATTTTAAAATTTATATTAAGTTTAAAATTATTATCATTTAATTTTTGTTGTGTGTTTGTCATTTTGATTTTGAATGAGTAGGTAGTTGTGTACTTTCTATGTTCCTCAACCTTTGGTCGAAGGAGGTTAGCATATTAAGTATTTTGCTGATATTTTCATCTGTAGTAGTATTTCCAGAGTGGGGAGCATCGACAGCTATGACTGTAGCTGCGGCGCTTTTGTCATTTGTGCATAGGACACACTACTTGTTACCTTTCGGTTAGTAGTAAGTAACGGTTGTTGTCGCTCAACCCCAGTGACCAGGGTGTTAGTTACAGTTGCTTTTTTCTTGGAAGCTTTATTTTTTAAGAGTTGTAGTTCCTTAGCTACTAAACATCCTCTATAATTAGCCGGGTGGGGTTCGCCACAGTGAACACATTTAGGCTTTGTTTCGATTGACTTTATGCAGTCCTTGGTGAGGTATTTACCTGTGCACTTCACACACCTAGGTTCCTTTGAACAATTTTTTGGGTATGCGCATATCCTTGACATCTCTTGCACTGAGGAATTAATTTAGATGCTTTTAAGGGTTGCACATCTACCTTACAACCGAGAATGGTCTTGATGCTATAGATATGGTTTATATCTTCATCTTTTTGGAATGACAACATAAACATGTTAAAAGGTTTCTTAGTCCTCCAACTTAGTTTGTTTACTGCCTCCTGGATCTTGTATCCTTTAACATTCAGGTCTTCGACTATTCGGTTCGGCAAACATGACGAATGCAAATTTTTGACCATTACTCTTATAGGTCTGTCCTGCTTATTCTCATACGAGTGCCAGAGACAGTTATTTTGCAATAATAATTTGGTTATCGCTCTATACGAGTCCTCGTCCGTGGCGTTTATTTTAACGGTGTCCCCGTTCATCATTTTAACCATGAATGAATCTCTATTTAAAGTAGTTAACAGAAGGTCGTAGAACTGCTGATAGTTCTTAATGTTTTCGACTATGATTGGTGGAGGTTGTGGTACCCTTTTATCTTTTGGTTTCTCGTGCTTTGTACTGGCCCGAGATTCATTTCAGCTATTCCCTGAGAACGAGGAGACAGTGATGTGTTATTCAACTTCCTTTTTTTCCTACTTTTTTGTCGGACCAATTCTGTTTCTTTGGCATGGTCCTCTTCGTCAGTCTCGTATTCTACTGCCATCTGAGTTTTATTACTCGAGGAATGTTCCGTCTCTGAACAAGCATTATTTTGGCCCTGAATAATTTTTAGCTGCTGTTGTAGCGCTTCTATCTGACCACTGAGGTCTTTTATGAGCTGCTGCAATTCTAAGCGCTCATTCTGTTCCTCTTTGTACCGGGTGTACAACTGATGCTCTAGTTCAGTTTTGAGGAATACTTTGTTTGGTGAAACCATAATGGAGTACAAGTTATAATTTTAAATGCTATAACTTTCCATTTAATTGCTCATTAAAACATGATTCACTCACGGTGGAATGTAGGTCATCGCGACGACCGTGTCGTCAAGTCGCGTCGGAATAGGATTATAGGAAGTTAACATTTCGTTTTTAAGTTAACTTAAAAATAAGTTAACGAACACGTTAACTTCCGTTACATTTCTCCAAGTCCGTTAATCATTAATCCAACTACCGTGATCGCGTTGTGTCCAGTCACACTGCGACCATACGTCGCTAAATTCGCGTGTCCCAAAAACTACGTAACTAGGAGTACAAACCGCCAAACCCTAAATACAATAAGTTCCACTAATTAGCGTTTCGTCCAGAACGCAACTGAATCATCCAAATGAATGGAAAATCATTGTTTGTCAACATGCCTATATTAAACATACTCTAATAAGTATACCCTATTACTAAGACTTCGCTGTCCATCCGTCCGTCTGTCACCAGGGCTGTATGTCATGAACCGTGATAGCTAAAAAGTTAAAATTTGACAGATGATGTACCTATTTCTGTTGCCGCTATTTATAACAACAAATACTAAAAACTGGTCAAGTGCGTGTCGGGCCACGCATAGAATATGGTTCCATAGTCACCCATAATAGCCATAGCTTCTAGAGGGGGGGCACTCCAATTTGCGTCGCACGATAAGTGGGTCACCGTACTGCCTCTGCAGCCACTCGTCCATGATCGGCCTCACCGCTGCGATGGTTGGGGTTCCCCCCATTGGTCGCTCAAATACACATAGCCATGCAAAGTTTCATGTTTACCGTTTGGGAGGAAAACCGAGGACGGACGGACAAACAGATAGACGGACGGACATGACAAAATTGTAAGGGTTCCGAGACTTAAACTACGGAACCCTAAAACCGAATAAAATCAATATTTCAGGGGACTCTCATA
The DNA here is from genome assembly GCA_963556515.1 of Nudaria mundana. Lineage (NCBI taxonomy): Eukaryota > Metazoa > Arthropoda > Insecta > Lepidoptera > Erebidae > Nudaria > Nudaria mundana. The sequence goes on from OY748307.1 coordinate 2,982,401, forward strand.
GAATTAACGTGTTTATTTGCCTATTTTTGGTACGGTTTTGTTGTTTCTAACCTGTTAACATCCAGAACCAACAGTAAGAAGATGCAATTTTTATTACGTGTTAACGGATTAACGATTAACGTTAACTTGCGTTAAAATTTCTAAAAAGTAACGCATCAACGTTTAAAGAAGTTAACTTTTTGAGTAAAGGATTAACGATTAACGAAGTTAACTATTTGATTAATGGTGCCCAGCTATGATTCCACTCTCACATTTTGACAGACAAATAACAACAAGACAGTCCCCAACCATTCAGTAATCCGAACATAAATTCCAACTATGTTGGATAAGACTGTCTGGTACCCTTCAACCTTTGCAGTCATAGGAACATTATACTGATTCTTTCTTATTTAAATTTCAGGAATAAGGTTTGCCCGAATGCAGATGGTGGTGGCTCTGATAACATTGCTGAATAAGTATTGATTAGAACTGGCTGCAGACATGAAAAATAAACTGGTGATAGATCCTAGACCCTTCGTAACATTCGACTAAAGAGATGGATGGGAACAGAAACTACTACGATCTTCGTCTTAACACTATTCAGAATCTAAATAGTGTTATTTATACTCTACATTTGTGCGTAGAACAAAAATAATTATAGGTATATTATGATACAACCGTCTCTTTGCCCAGTGCTAAGACCAATAACTTCGGAGAAAATATCGAGCATAGTGACCAAATACAATAGTTATCTACCAAGACACAGATTTGATATTGTCTGCGTTATCATTGGGCGAATTATGTGATAGACGTGTCGACACTGGCTGTGCTAAGTCTATAGCGGCACGAATGCGTTGACTTGACATTCTACCATCGATATAATATTCTCCTTTATTCGCATAATGGCAACCTCTTATAAGGGCAAGTTCATGCGTTGTTTTTCACTATGTCTGAAAGTTTAAGAGACCTTACTTCCTAGTCGATCCATAGATCGATCGATCTATGGATGGTGTTCATTTCCACAAGTGATATGTTAATTCTGAAAGGAAGGTCAATAAAGGAAGGGCTTATTGTATGGTAGACATACAATTAAAAATGCAATTAAACATTAACATCCACATGGCCCAAAGCTCACAGGTCAGTCAGCTTAGCAGATAAGTCCAGGATATCAAAGAACAACTTGTGGTTTTATCCTTCCGAACCAATTAGATATAATGTCGTAACAACTATTGTAGCATCTTATGTGTTAGTTATAGCATCTAGGTAGGTATGTATACTATAATTTCTTGATATACCTAATAAAAAAGCCATACAGTAAAAATTTTATTACATGGCAACTTCAGCTTTTTTCTTAGTTTTATTGTAAAATACTAGTGCATTAAACATAACATAACATAACAGAAGTTAAGTTAAATTGTTGAACATAACAATGTTCAACAACTTAACTTAACTTCTCAAGACCGGTTACTTTTTTAATGCTGCCAGCCTTCTGGGAACATTGCCAGTCGGCGACGAGGCGGAGGAGTTCTTTGATGCCTGTATAGTTGTAAGTTATTTATAATCTTGATTTGCAATAATCAGCGTTAGTTTTTATTTACGGTTTTAGGTGGTTGAATGTGAACCAGGTACCAACCCAACTTTACATTAAAATATAGACACTATAAAGGACCCACGGCATTTTAACATTAATTCATATCAAGATACCGAGCGATACGAAAATATACATTTACATATAGAGGTAAGTAGGTACTATATTCCGAATACCATCAATACATTTTCGTACTATCTCTTTCATCCTTAGTATCTGGAAAGTGGGTCATTGAGACAGATACAATAAGAGAAAGATATACCTATGTAAAATGATCTTTAAATAAGCTATACATTCCGGGATGTATGTACCTAATTTTAATATACGTACCATTAATGTACATTATAGCTGCCGTATATGTCGTAAAGACTTGAATAAATAGGTACCTATATACTTAGATATACAATTAATATCTGAAATGTAAATATTTTTGTCATCCAAGAGGACACTGTTCTTTGCTTTTTATTCTTCCACGCGTTATTAATTCTCACCATTTCAAGGGCATACTACTCCGCTATAAACAAAAAAACATTCGTGTGTCTTTATTCCGAGGAGATTAGGTACAGCATTTATTAAGCTTACATTTCGACAGTCACTTTGTTGATTCCACGTTATAGGAGGCGATTCTGTTGCCACTTCTGGGTACATTAGTGTACTACATGCTCCGTGTGCAAATGAGGATGACTTGATCCCTGACGATGTTGATAGGACCTCTTAGTATCAGAGTAATTACGTAATTTTTGAAATTCGAAATCTCGCCAACCATTCTTCTTGCAAACTCCGTAAAGTAAAAAGGATGAAATCTTGAAGAGACATTTATGAATGAGACATGTATGTATGTACATATAGCTACACCGAGCTGTCGAATGGTAAGAGGTGATCAAATAGTGAGAGTTATTAGCGTTATTTTCATATTAAGGTAAAAAAGCGAAACTTCTCGTAATAAAAGTTATTGGATTATTTTATATCTATAATCTGTATCACCTATTTTCATCATAATATATGCCAAGCTTCTGAGACGGAGGAATTATTCGGGTCACATCCTTATTTTAAGTGATTTGTATTCATTATCATAGGTATCTACGTTGAATTGAGCCGTGACTTGATAGTTTTTTTTTCATACGAATTGCCAAAACATATAATAAAGGTAGCTAGTATTTAAAGTAGAGGTACATAGTCAACTTTTATATTTCGGGCGAGTCATTCAATAACCCAAACACGGTTATGGAATGACTCGCCCAAAATATAAAAGTGTATGTGGTTTTATTACAAAGTTTATGATTATCCTTATGTCACTTCTGTTATAGCATAGAAGAGTTATAAATAATAGTAGATTATACAACAAGTGAAAAAAAAGAAAATTTAATTCGAGTTACGAAGTTGGATCCCGAGAGTAGAGAAGGATTCTAGAATATTAGATATATCTACTTTAGAATCCTGAGCGGAGCGAGGGATACAAGGAACGTGATAATTTTATTTTTCGCGATTAGTCTACTCTACTTTATACCATTGACTGCGAGAAAATAAGGTAAAGGTTTCCAACACCTACATTGTCAGATAGATAATTGCTGCTTTCGAACGAAATGATTCCTGAGTAAGCGACTCATTTTCATCATTGGAAGAACTCATTTTATAAGTTATTTTAAATTTTCCTATGAAACACTACGATCTAAAATTGGCGGGTTGTGTTTGTTTTTTATACCATTGCCCCTTTTGTTTTTTTGTCAATGGAATGACTTCATTCAGAATTCAGCCTGCTAGTTATGTTCAGCTTTGTTTTTTTTTGTAGTACGTATACTTAATTCGTCTATTGAAGCTTGTTCCAAATTCAAATGTAATTTTTCACTTGTGAGTAAATGAGCGTTTTATTCACTGTTATCGATGAATAAAGTTCACTTTTTCGAGGGGCAATGGTATAAACGATATTATACCTTTCGCATAGGTAGGATTTATTTTGAAAAATTTACATCAGATATCACTGATCAGATCCAGATCACCAATCACTATTAAACAGTGCTTACCTGTTCAATTACCACTTAGCCACGAGTCTCTCTGCTTCACTTAATCTAATAATGTTCTAAAAAATTGTTCCTCTTTAAAAGTTCTAAAAAAAGTCAAAGAAAAATCTATCTAAGTATTAAGGTCACTATAACATATTTTATGGAAATGAAATTCGTTCGAAAATAATTATTTGCAAAGCTAGATGTTATTACGGGTGACGCGACAGGAACAATAATTACAAGCGACGGGAACGGGAAAAAATCCCAATTATCACGCGGACGAAGTCGCAGGTGACCGCTAGTTTATTATATATAAACAGAAAGAAGTGAATGAAGCATGCCTAACTGAATACTAATGCGTAGGCGTTCACGTGGATAGGCCACGTGAGCTATTATCACCTCAACTGTAGTGCTGCCTGCATGTCATGATATTGTGGTTAAGAAACTGGAGTCGACATTTTGCTAATCATGTTTAATTGCAAATGATTTACATGATAATAATAAGGATAAAACTCTTCTACAGACTTCTACAAGGTAGGTATATCTTCTATAATTACTATATTCAGTTTATTCCATTACTTTTCTTTTCAGAACTTTTCCATCTTTCTTCTCATCATATATGCCAATACCTATCCACTGTTTACTTCACTTCTATATACTTATGTCCATCCAAAGGTTGCCTGTAAGAGATCACTTAAATATTAAGTTTTTGTTTCATTTGTATTTTTGTATTGGTGTACAATAAAGTATAATCTAATCTAATCTAATCTAAAACGCCATCTACCATGGTTGGCTGGTTCTTAATTTTCACATAGCATTAGCGAGAATTATATTGAATACTTTGTGCAAATTAAGAACCAGCTATTATAAGTAGTTCTCTTCTCTATACTATCCTTCACAATCTTAGTTCTCCTGGTTATCTGGGTGAGCGTTTTGAGTATTTGGTGCCTAGAGACAAAGCATGTCGCTTTTCCTCATCCCTACTTCTTTGAACTCCTGCTCATGCCTCTAGTTGATATGATAATTCCTTTACAATCCAGGCTGTCAGATTGTGGAACTCACTACCACATGATATCCGTGCGTGTCGTTCATTTGACATTTTTAAGAAAAGGGTAAAGGAGCATTTCCTCTCCCAACTTTGATTTTCCATAATTATTCTTTTGACTTACATTTGTTTCATATTATCTCCTTCTTATATACCTAGTATATTCACATCTGTATGTAGCATTTAGTCTTATATTATTAAGTTCTTATGTGTATATATTAAATGTATGATATATGTATTAAATATCTATATTAGTTAATTTTTTTAATTTTCTTCTTCTATTATTTAATATTATATGTAATGTTGTATGTAATATATTTATACGTATATCCTGTTCCTATTTAAGAATACGCGTTTACACAAAATAAAATAACGTTTATTATCTTTGAAATTTTTAGCAAATTATTTAGATTCGTCAAAAGTTGGTGTGACTCTACCGAGGGTTCCAAAATGCAACGAGACTGAGAAGAGCCCTCAAGAAACTCGGTTCGGCTTTTTTCAAAATATTTCATCTTAAATCTAATACAGAGTTATTTAGAAAGGAGCAATTCGTGTTACAACCAGGCAGCCTTGTCATCTAAGAAATCATTAATACTATGATAAGCTTTATGGCACAATTTACTTTTTATTAGTTTTTTAAATTTATTGACAGATAAATTTGCTATTTCGGTTGGCAATGTATTGTACATTCGAATAAAGTTCCCCGCAAAAGAATTACTCACTTTATGAAGCCTAAATTTAGGAACAGCCAGTTTATCCTTATTTCTTAAGTTTAGGTTATGATTATCACTATTTTTCACAAACTTACTTTGGTCTTTTGGGTATACAATAAAATTTCATAAATATACTGTGAATACACTGTAAGGATGTTAATATGCTTAAACTTATCTCTTAATGACTCCCGAGACCCCATTCCATAGATAGTCCGGACAGCCCTCTTCTGCAACACAAAGATGCATTCAATATCGGCAGCGTTACCCCACAGTAGTATGCCATATGTCATGATACTGTGGAAGTAGCTGAAGTAGACAAGACGCGCCGTTTGAATGTCTGTAAGTTGTCGGATCTTTTTGACAGCATAGGCTGTTTCACGTAAAAACTACTGAATGGATTTTAATGAAACTTTACAATAATATAGCTTATACATCAGAATAACACATAGGCTACAATTTATAAAGATATTGTGTGAATTGTTCAAAATACGACGCGGCGCGACGGGAACGGGAAAAAATCCAAATTACCACGCGGACGAAGTCGCGGGCGAATAGAAACAAAAATACTGGAAAAGTAGAACAACATCCTATCGACGCATTTTTACAGGGACTTGCACCCACTTAAAATCATTTTCGCCATATTTGCAACATTTGGCCAAAGGGCAAATATTTCAAGTAATACACTATTTGGAGCTTCAGCAATTAACAGAAAATCTTCGCAATCTTCGCCTATTATTTTGTCTTCTCCTTCGCCTTCATCATCAATGCCGGTTATATCATCGCCTTTGCCATCTTCTGAACAACGAGAGACGTTGGATTCAATACAACTTTCTGAACAGCCAGGGTCGTCGGAATCAATACAACTTTATTTCTCGCAGTATGATTCTGTTAATGACTAATATTTTAAAATAAATGTTACATGATTACAATATTAAAATAAATAACTACTAAACAATGGTAAGTAAAATGTTTTAAGAAAAACTTTTTAAAATGATATAATAGCATTAATTTTTCGCAGAATTAAAAGGACAACAAAACGTCGACAATTGGTGCGCCTCTAAACGAGGCATTATCAAGACTGTCTCAGAGAGAACAGCCCAAACTTGGGCCCAAACTTTTTTTTTTTTTTTTTTTTTTTTTAATTCCGCGGCCCAAGGCCGCGGCCGCTCTAACGTCCGTTGCCGGGCGTCCCTGGTTACTAGCAGAGGGTATGTCCAGTGGCGCCCGGCGGACTTTGACCACCCCTGTGGTCTCTGCGGGTGTTTGGTCGGGACGAGAATCCCGCGTCATTGGGGTCGGGTTTTATCCCGCGTCAGTGAGTGAATCTGGTTGCGTGCTATGGGGCAAAGGCCCCGCAGCACGCAACCCTTCTAGCCTGCTTCTGTAAGGACGGTGGGTGGCGATCCCGCCGTCCTCAGGCCCCGATCATGGAGGACGATAGTCTTGGGCGTAGTCGCGTAGTCTGGGGCGGCCTGGCCGCCGACTACGGAACTCGGCGGGGAGGGTACGCTCCCTCTCCCTCCCGGCCGCCTCCTTCGCGAGCATGACTTGCTCGCAGAAGGACACGGCCGCGTTCCACCTACTCCCGCTGGATACCATGGCTTGAAGCATGGTCCCCAGCGAGAGGGTATCCACGCCCAGACCCACTACGAGGTCCCGGCGCTGACTCGCCCACGCTGAGCACTCCACCAACGTGTGGAGTGCGGTGTCGTCGTCGGAAACCTCGCAGTGTTGACACCGGGGTGTGACCTCACGATGCATGCGAAACAGATAGCTACCGAAGCATCCATGCCCGGCAACCATTTGCGTCGCACGGTACGTGAGGTCACCATGCTGCCTCTGCAGCCAATCGTCCATGATCGGTCTCACCGCCGCGATGAAGATGGCACCCCCCTTGGGTTGCTCAAGTCGCACCCTCCATGACTCCATGAGATCCTGGCGGAGTTGGGACCGCTGGTCCTCGATTTCTCGAGACGCAGGCCTGTGGTCCCGCTCCAGCGCCTCCTTGCGCCATTGGAACAATGACGCAAGGGCTCTCGCTTCCAGGTCCCATGGAGGGGTCCCGGCTAGGAGACATGCAGCCTCTCCGGAGATCGTGCGGTACCCCCGTACGGTTCTGACGGCCAAGGTTCTAAGTGGTCTGTTTAACAGAGTCACGTTCCTCTTGACCGCCAACCTATCCGCCCATACGGGAGCCCCGTATAGGGCCATACTCCGCACGATCCCCAGGTACAGTCTCCTGCAGGAGGCGTTGGGTCCCTTTAGGTTGGGCATCAGTCGCGAAAGCGCGACCGATGCCTGCGTCACCTTGGGGACCAAACTTCGGAAATGTGGTCCGAAGTTCCATCGGCTATCAAGTACGATCCCTAGGTACTTCATCGAGGGCTTGATGCCGATGCTAACGCCTCCCACATTTATGCTGGAACCTTCTGGTGGACCGTACCGAGGTCTGTGAAAACACAGAACCTCGGACTTGTGCAAGGCCACCTCCAGTCCCAGCTGCCGTATCCGACCCACGACTCGAGCAACACCCGTCGTGACCTTGAGTGCTGCCTCCTGGTACGTTGCACCCCGCGCCATGACGAGGGTATCGTCGGCGTAGCACGTTACGCCGACACCCCTAGGCAACGCACCCCGCAGCACCCAGTCGTAGCCGATGTTCCACAGAAGCGGCCCCAGGACCGACCCCTGCGGAACACCGCACGACACATCTCGCCGAGCTGGCCCGAGCCAGCTGGGGAAAGCTATGGCCCTCTCCGAGAGATAGGCCCCGACAATACGACGGAGGTAGAGAGGCGTTTCGTGATACACGAGCGCCTCCCTAACGCAGCTCCATGGCAAGGTGTTGAACGCGTTGGCGATGTCAAGAGACACCGCCACCACCACCTTGCCCTGCGAGACTGCTTCCTCCGTCAGGCTCTTCACGCGCATGATCGCGCTCACGGTGGAGCGTCCCCGACGGAAACCGAACTGGTTATCCGCCAGGTCTGGCCCCACACTCGTGAGATGCTCGACGAGGCGTTCCGCGATAATGCGCTCAAAGAGCTTACACACCTCGTCGAGCAACACGATCGGCCGGTATCCGGACGGTGAGTCCACCGGCCGCCCCGCCTTACGGATCAGGACCAGTTTCCCCGTCCTCCACACCTTGGGAAACTGGCCCCTTTCGAGGCATGCGCTAAAGAGCCCCATCAGTCGAGGCCCGAGTTCTTCGAGGGCCAGGACCCATGCACGGCCAGGAATGCCGTCGGGTCCGGGGGCAGTGATTTTCCGGCGTTTAAGCCGGAGTACTGCCGCACCTAGCTCCCCCACCCTGACTTCGGGTACGTCGCCTTCGCTGGTGCTATCCGCGTCGGGCAGAGACGGAGCCATGCGCGGAGGGACGTGCTCCTCCGCGCTTGTCGGAAACAGGGAGCCCATGACCCGCTCCAGCTGCTGCGGCTGGAGACTCTGGGTCAGTGGGGGCGCCCTAGGTCGGAGTTTCTCCCTGACCTGTAGGTACGGGTGCCCCCATGGGTTCTGCTGCAGGGTCTCCAGGAGCTCCTCGCGGGCCGCCGTCTTGGCCCGCTTTATCGTCTCCTGGAGATTACCTTTAGCCTCCCTGTATGCCTGAAAAAGCTCCGCCTCTCGGGCTGCCGCGTCGTCTGGGCGGCGACGCCTCCGGCGAAACCTGGTGTACCGGCGGCGGGCGGAGATGCATGCTGCGCGCAGCTCTGCAATCTCCGGCGACCACCAGTACACCTGCTTCCTGGCCGGTCTGGGTGTAACCCTAGGCATCGCCGCATCACAGATTTGCGACATGGCTCTCCTGAACCACTCCGCCTCGGCATCCACATCGGCAGGCCGGTCCGGCGCTGGAATCCAGGCCTGCACGATGGATGCCTCCAGGAGAGCCTCCCGATCCAGATGGTGAAGTGCCCAACGCGGATCCGGGGGATTTGCCACCGGCTGTGGGAGGTCAGGTGGGGGGACGACATCGAACCGGATGTACCGATGATCCGAGTGCGTCTCCTCACCCTCCTCCACGCGCCAGCCTGTAATACGGGCGGCGAGGTCAGGGGATGCGAACGTTACGTCCACGATCGATTCCCCCCCCCGCCGCCAAAAGGTGGCGACATTCCCCCGGTTGAGGACCTCCAGACCACGTGTTCTGGTCCAGTCCTCAAGAAGCCTCCCCTTGTCCCTGGTTTCCCGGGAGCCCCACGCCTCACTCCAGGCGTTGAAGTCTCCCAGGAGCAGGACAGGGCGAGGACGGCACGCAGCGAAGACGACGTCGAGCTCAGTGAGCCATAGCTCAAACTGAGACTCGTCAATGTTCGGCGAGATGTAGGTGGCCACGACTGCCAACCCATCATAGTCCGCCGCAACACACCCGCGGCCCCTTGCAATGATCGCAAGGCGCGAGTTGTCTGCGGCGGACCCCCCAAAGATACAACAGGCCGAGCCGTCCTCGTCCACCGGGCTTCCCGGGTGGACGTAGTACGGCTCGGCGACCACGGCCAAGTTTATGGACCACTGCCGGATGCTCTGGTACAGAAGATCCTGAGCAGCACGGCAGTGGTTCAAATTCACTTGCAGGATACGGATACGGGCGTCAGACATTAATTGACGTCCATAACCGCATCCCGCCGCGAAGCAACTGGCCGCGCAAGGGCGGCACCCCCACCGCTCTCAGCGGACGGACGAGGTTTTGGCTTCGAGGCGGCGCAGGTTGTGCTGCCGACCCGGTGATCCGCGGTCTTGCCCTCCGCCTCGCATCTAAAGCAGCGAGGCGGGGCGTCACAGGCACTTGCCTTGTGACCGGGCCGGCTGCAGCGGAAGCACCGATCGCCCACGGTGACTTCCGCTGTACACTGCACTTCGACGTGCCCCACCACCATGCACCGGAAACATCTGGTTTCCCGGGCACGAAGGAGGTGCACCTGCGCCTTTAGGAAGCCCCCTACAAGGAGGCTTCGTCCGTCCGCCACTTTCAGTGCCGCCGCGACGGGGCACTGGACGACTGTCATCCCGTGACCAGTGGAGCCGAAGGAGATATCTGAAGCCTTCACCTGGTCACGGGGGCAGCCGCCCGCCTCCACGACGGCGGAGACAACTTCCTCCGTCGTGGCCGCGTCATCCAGACCCGTGATGCGCAATGCGGCGCATTTGGTGGGTCTGGTGACGCGGACGGCTTCTTCGTCCAGCGCGACCCTAAGCTGAGCCGCTAGGGCGTCAGCTTTAGGGCCGCTGGAGGCGCCGGAGACCTCGAGGAGGCGAGCCCCGGTGCGTGTCGTCTTGCACCGGAGCCCCCCTTGTATTTCGAGGGCCGAGAGGTTGACTGAGGACTTCACGGTCCTCAGTACGTCGGCGTACCCCACCCCTTTCTCCACACCTGCCGTCGTCACCGTGGGCCCAAACTTGGGTTTATTATATCATTTTAAAAAGTTTTTTCTTAAAACATTTTACTTACCATTGTTTTGTCATGGATTTTCGCCAAGTAACGCCTGTCTCTATCCAATATTTAAATAACTACTACTTAAAAATGTCATTGATTACCTTATACTCGTACATACAGCCAAACGTTCTCGAGGTGTGATAGCTCTTTTCATAACAGTGTCTTTCTTGAGTAAATGAGGGCTTAGCTTATTTTCCAGTAAAGCAAAACATTCTTTTGACATACGAAAATACTGATAAAATTGAGTCTCATCATCCAGAAGTTCTTTGTAAAGAGTGTGGTATTCTCCTTCTTGTTCTCTATCGTGCCATGTGGGATGTACAGAAAATCTCCTTTTCTTGTTCGGGTCCGTAGCTACTTCGTCATCTAGGGCAATAGCAATTAAAGCCAATTCTTGAAATGAAAAATCCATCTTTCCTTATTACAAAACTAGCACGTTAGATCCGAGTCACTGTCACGGTGCGTATGCATTTACACCACGTTCCCGTTTTGAACAAATAAATCACGTCCCCGTCTCGTTCACGTCCCGTCCGAGGTATTATCTCGTTACGTATGCAGTGATTAACTTAACTTAACTTGCTGCATAAACACGCTAACTGCAAAAATGCGAACTTAACAAATTTCAACTAAATCAGTCTCATGATAACGCGTGATGGAAAACAAACAAACATATAAAATTTTGAGTTTATTTTGTTACGATTTATCAGAGCTTTTAAAGGATGATCTTTTCCCCTCCAGAAATGTGGAGCCCGTAGAAACTCAATTGGCCTTGACTCTGCTATACGGCGAGGTCACCACGAACTACCACTGGATCTACCCAGGACCGAACTATGGCAACTAAAAGGACATTAAGTTGGTTAATTTGTATGAGTAGTTGGGACTATCCATCTAGTTCATCTGGGAATCCCAGCTAAATTTCTTTACAACTTGCTTAAAGACCTCGGATTACCAAGAGCTTCATTAAGCTCTTTACTAGGACAAATATCCAAGCGGCACTGTTAGGATCTTACCAAATTTGGCTAGGTATAGAGCCGAGGGGGAACACGTCGCGTGGTGAAGGTGAGCGCTGACTTGTCGCCAGGAAACCTTAAACTTACAACTGAGCCGCAAGTCTCGGTCACCTGCGATGCGTTCATCACTTTATCACACTATGGACGCGGCGGCACTGTGAATCCATGGAGTACTTAGTATTAGTTCTGTGGGACATAAACACAAGATCTTGGAGGGTAAAGTTAACCAATGAGTTGAAAATCTGCGATGTTTTTCGTCCGTCAATCAGGCTTTAGTTTTCGTATTATATGTCGTTGTACCAATATGGCAACCAACATGTTATAATTAACCACAGCATTAAAGGATTTTCCGAAAAAAAACCGACGTACTTATGTATGTTTTTTACTTTGACCAACTTTATGTTAATAAAAATAATGGTTATTTTTATTTTATCTGATGAAACGTTCGTTTGCTATTATTCTGGGTGGTACAGATAACCTTCGTTTATCTTAGGTTATTAGTGATTAATGTGACTTTTTCTAGTGAAACAAGTTATAAAACGCTCTCTAATCTCTAAATAAAGATAACTTGAGCACAACATTATGTGATTTTTACCTACTGATACCTACTACGAGAAGTATTGACAAAAAACCAAAATTTTGTACTTAACAAAAAACTTCGAATTCCCCTAAAAGGAAACTGAGGCTGACTCGAGTCTACGTAGCATAAGATTTAATTAGGTACTTACTAATTAAAAGATTATATTATTACTCGTATAATAATAATTACGTACTCTGTGCAACTGAGCTACTAGGAGCACAAACGAAGGCATCGTAATTGCGATCCAGAGTTTACGTGTATCTGTGGAACCCAAAACCTATTTAAATTCCTTCGGACTGCTTCGGTGGCGTGGTCGGGAGTGCATCCGCTTTCAACGCCGGAGTCTCGGGTTCGATTCCCGGTCGAGACAAACTTTATGTGATGACACTTACATTTGTGCCGAAGTCTACGTCTTTCCTATATTTCTTATGTAATTTATGTATGTATTTACAAAAAAAAGTATAATAAAAATATTGGATAGAATCAGGCGTTACCTGGCGAAAATCCATGACAAAGTAATGGTAAGTAAGATGTTCAAACTTTTTAAAATAATTGCATCATTCTCAGAACAGCCTTGTTCTCTCTGAGACAGTCTTGAGAATGCCTCGTTTAGAGGTGAAACATTTGTCGACGTTTTAATGTCTTATATTTTTGCGAGAATGATGCAATTATTTTAAAAAGTTTGAACATCTTACTTACCATTACTTTAGTATAATAAAAGTAATGGTAAGTAATATGTTAAAACCTTTCAAAATATAATAGCATTATTAAAGACTGCAAAATTAAAGACTGTCTCAGAGAGAACAGCTGTTCTCTCTGAGACAGTCTTGATAATGCCTCGTTTAGAGGCGAAACAATTGTCGACGTTTTTTCTTTTAATTATGCGGAAAATAATGCTATTATATTTTGAAAGGTTTTAACATCTTACTTACCATTACTTTGTCATGGATTTTCGCCAGGTAACGCCTGTTTCCATCCAATATTTATAATAAAAGTATTAATATCAGTGTATCTAATACTCATATCACAAGCTCTGCTTAGTTTGAGACTAGATGGCGTTAAGTAAATTGTCATAACATATATTGTATTAAAATTAAAATTAAATTTATACAATTCTTGGCATAACTTAGTAAGCAGGTAAATTTTAATTATATTGATAGAAAATAAATTGTACCTACCTTGCACCTAAATACCTACTTTAAAATTTCCATGATAGAACGTCGGATTCATACCGAGTAAACCGCAGTGTCTAGAGGTAGTCTATACCAGGTAGGTACTGTTACCTAGTCTGGGACACTACTTCGAGATATATGTCATTGTAATTAATTGCTTAAAGGCGGGTGTGCCTTTGGTAGAAGTCCTCGACGGTATAGTTGGTGAAGCTGTAGGTTATGAGACTAACCTCGAGGGTGTGCAAAAATACAAACTAATATTTAACCTTGATATTATATAAGTACGCAACGACTTGCAATTTGTATTTACGGTTTAATACCAATGATATGTATAAGAATATTGAAACAACCAATCAGGTTCAATTACTAAGACAAATAAGTCCTGTTAATAGCCTTTATTGCCCGTGGTCCACCTCATAGTTCACCTGGGTGAACTACGAGGTGGACCACGGGCCACAAAGGGTTAATAGTGAGTAAATACAAAGTATTTAATTAACACCTTCGAAGTAAATGGACAAATAACTTACCCAATATACAGATGAATTTTTGAAAAGGGCTTGGGTGGCCAAATCGAAACTATAGGGAATAGCGAGAAATGCTCAAAGAAGTCACGAGCCCGATTTTGATGCAACTTTAAACCTCATCATTAGATTTTTGAAAAATCAATAATCCTAGCTGGGAATCGAACCCATTTATTTAAAAAAACACACCCTATGTTATTACATCATACGAGAGTGATGCTATTAAGGATCTTATTCAGGGAGGTAATGACATACGGCAAACTAAAGGAAAGAGCTCATATTTAACAAAATACATTTTATTTTTCTTACATTAACTGAGTAATTGTTCAAAATGTAGACCATTGTTTTCAATACATAGCTGGATTCGAGACCTCAAGGATCGTACTGCATTCAATATTACAATGTTATTGATTCCGTTTAGAATATTCTCCAAAGAACGTTTCAAGTCATCAACTGTATCATATGTGTCTTTGTAAATTTCGTTTTTAACATACCCCCAAAGAAAGTAATCTAAGGGGGTAAGATCCGGGGATCTCGCTGGCCAAGGCACAGGACCATGCGTTGCAATAAAATTGTTGCCAAACTGCTGAATCAAAATCTCTTTTACTTTATAAATAATTGTTTAATATTTTAAGAACATTGAAAAATATTGAGTAACAGCAAGCTCATTTTTACTACGCTTTTATTAGCTTCACTTGTATGTTTGCTTGTTTGTAACCGACTCTTTTGGGTTCGATTTTGCCCTACTTTGAACGATCAGATTTAATTCAAACTTTGCACACCTGTCAAAGACCGATGACAATGCAATAATTCGATTGAAAATAAGTACCTATGTTTGTTTGTTAACGACTCTTTTGGGTTCGATTTTGCCCTACTTTGAACGATCAGATTTAATTCAAACTTTGCACACCTGTCAAAGACCGATGATAATGCAATAATTCGATTGAAAATGAAAACTAAAAAATGAAAAATAAATAATAGTTAAAAAGAACTAAAAAAACACGCTTTTATTGAGAATCCAACTAAAAAGTAGAAAATAAAGGATGATGGGCAAAATGTACGGAACTTGGGACCACCCTCCAATAGCAAAAAGATACACGTCGTTGCATAGGTCTTTTTAATTGGAACAATAATCATTATCACAGCTTTGTTGTTACTGCTGTCCGTTTGGAGCTATGAAGCTTGTTATTGCTTAAGAAAAATATTAAACAATTATTTATATCCACGTACTTTACAGACATAAAGGTTAAAGAAAACATTTTTGAACAGGGAAAATAATAACACATAAGAAATATTTAATTGGTCTCATGGGTGATCTATATCATATATCATCGTTTAAAAATGTTGCGGGTGCATTAAATCCTACATGAATTGCATATCCTAAATACCAGATAATTGATATTATATGTGCACATGTGCCCATCGTTCGTCGTCCTGATAGGCATGTACAATAATGTACTATTACACTGTAGCTGTTTAAATTTTGGTCGTTATTTATTAAAATGTAGCAATCGACATGACGTGACGTGATTGAATGCGTCCACGCAAAAGCCACACATTTTCGTATATGCCATAATCAGGTAGATCGTCTAACCGATTTTCCATATACGTTTCTATTGAGTATCAGCCATCACGGAGATGCTCGCTGCAATAACTTCGCGCCAGTTTCAATTGATATGTACCTGAGGCTAGTATAATTATTTGGTCTTCGGTCAACGATGGGAAGTTTTCTATTTGATTAGCTTCCAGTCGTTGAAAATCTGTCCTCCGGTTATTCAAGCGCTTTCTTTTTACATAATTGTATAAGAGATTTCGTGCATCAACCTTGCGTCTTATATGATTTAAAAAATCTTCTGCGTGGACGTTGTCATGGATAGGTACGTGGAAGTTTATAATAGCTGCCTGAACGCGTACGCGCGTTATTACAGTGTCGAGATATGTATAAAAACATTAAACATTAGGATCTGTCTTAATATTTTTCTCAAGTAATTAAAAGCTTCATCACTCCAAACGGACAGCAGTAACAACAAAGCTGTCATAACAATTGTTGTTCCAATTGAAAAGACCTATCTAACGATGTATATCATGTTGCTATTGGAGGGTGTACCCAATATGACCATCCTCCTTTTAATAAGCTTGAATTAAGAATAGTGTACTACTACTATTCTTAATTCAAACTTATTAAAATTTTCTACTTTTTAGTTGGATTCTCTATAAAAGCGTGTTTTTTTAGTTTTTTAAACTATTATTCGTAAGTAGCTTTATTTTACCGAGTCCTACCTAATAGCACAGTATTTAGTTACACGAACAGTCGTCTGCCATGCCGAGTACCTACCTAATTGCATGCTGTAAGTACATGCTGTAAGTGCTGTAATTAGCTAATTGCATATACAAGTTGTATGTACCACATTAATTTGCTTTTCACAACCACTATTATTTATTAATAGAATATATCAGTATCATTATCACCCTACTGCTATTCGTGGGACTTTGCTGCGGTGGTTTATTTGCTATATAACAAATCGATTCCATAGACTATTTGTACTGTCGATTGACAGCACTTGGTGGAATCTGCTACACATATTGCACAAAAACACATAATACCTTTCCACTGGTATAATTTTATTTTTACTGACCAGTTTCCACCTCACGCCATCATCAAAGATTTTAATACAGTTTCAATAAATCATATAATAATATCGTACTACATATTCATAAGGACATCAAAACTAAGGATACTTTTTGATCCTAAACTCTGCGTTACTAGGAGTATATACCGTTTTTCTATTAGATCAATTCTGGGTGATTTAAAAAAAGGGTCTGAGTCGGGGTGTTAACCATAATGACGTTTTTTATATTATTAAACGTTAGACCTAATGATTTTCGACTACATAAACGTTATATCAAACAACGTTACTAATTAAGTTTTAGAATAAATAAATGTTATATGTAAAGGAATTATATCAACAGATGGTATATCTCACGTTGATTATCTATATCTTATAAATGATAATAAAATGAAATTAAACTAAATGAGTTTATACGTTATGAGACGCACCCCTTTGCGGGGGTTTGGTCGGGATGAGAATTCCGCGTCGTTGGGGTAGGGTTTTATCCCGCGCCAGTGAGTGAATCTCCGGGGCCTTTGCCCCACAGCACGATGACGGTGACGATCCCGCCGTCCTCAGGCCCCGATCATGGAGGTTGATTGTCTTGGGCGTAGATGAGTCTGCGGCACCCTCGCCGCTGACTACGGAACTCGGCGGGGAGGGTACGCTCCCTTTCCCTCTCGGCCGCCTCCTTCGCGAGCATCACTTGCTCGCAGAAGGACACGGCCGCGTTCCACCTACTCCCACTGGAGACCATGGCTTGAAGTATGGTCTCCAGCGAGAGGGTATCCACGCCCAGACCCACTACGAGGTCCCGGCGCTGACTCGCCCACGCTGAGAACTCCACCAACGTGTGGAGTGCGGTGTCGTCGCCGGAATACACAGGCATGCACAAGAACGTTTAGCGCAGGTATTTGCTTGCAATGCGTGTTTTAGTAGGCATAGATACATTCCTAATTACTCGTTAATTAGGTATACATAGAACGCTCCAATCTATAGTAATATTATAAAGCAGAAGTTTGTTTGTTTGAACGCGCTAATCTAAGGAAGTACTGGTTCGATTTGAAAAAATTTTTTTTGTTGAGAAATGCATTTATCGATGAAGGCTGTAGGCTATATAAAATCATGCTAAGATCAATAGGATCGGAGCAGCAGTGTGATATGTTTCAAAAACGGGAATAATATTTCTTTTAAGAACTTTCGTTGCGTGCGCTGGCCAAAAGGTTAATGTTTCGAAGAGTTATTCCGCTTTAAAAGTTCTAAAAAGAAGTCCGCGGATGCTACCGCGGACTTCTATCTTCTATCTTCTAAGGTTAACTCACTATAACATTTTTTATGGAAATGAAATTCGTTCTAAAATTATTTTTGCTAAGCTAGATGTTATTACGGGTGACGCGACGAGAACAATAATTAAAAGCGACGAGAACGGGAAGAATCCAAATTACCACGCGGACGAAGTCGCGGGCGACCGCTAGTATCTACAATAAAAACTGATCACACAAACATTTGTTTCGACCCGGATCTAATATTATTATAACCTTTAGTGTCATAGGTGTATGCACTACCAACTACACCACAAAACCGGTCGAATATGTATAGACCCTTTTTTTTTTTAATTCCGCGGCCTGTGGCCGCGGCTGCTCTAACGTCCGTTGCCGGTCGTCTCTGGTTACAAGAAGAACGTATTTCCAGTGGCGCCCGATATGTATAGACCTTAGATTAAATTATAACTATATCTGATGGTATAATTAAATGCTTTTTTCCTAAACAGAAAACACATTGGCCCCTGTTTTCAACTTCTTTTTTAGACTTATATTTTTATCTTATAACTTTTAATCGGTCGTACTCATTAATCATCGCATATAATATCATGCATGACTATACCAAATACCAAGTCTATATATATATAATAGAACGCCAAATATTTTAAGTTTTAATCTGGCCTTGAAGGCTGATGTATCTAGTTGGTTTGTACTGAAAATAAATAACCATATTGTGGTTCCACGAAAGTCTGTAAAGTGTCATAAATTGATATTTAAAGTCTGAATTTTCAGATAATATCTCACAATGAGCCCCATACTAATATTAGTGTCACTGATTTCAATAATTGCAGTATTAACATTTTTATTAGCACAAAGGAAATACAAATATTGGGAGAGGAAAAATGTCCCTTACGTGAAGCCAATGCCATTCCTGGGAAACTATAGTCAGTATCTGTTGTTACAAGAATATCCTGGACAATTAGTTCAAAAATTGTGCAACCTGTTTCCTGATAAATCTTACTTTGGAGCATTTTTTGGTACAGAACCTGTTCTGATAGTAAAGAATCCCGAGCTCCTCAAAGTTATATTTACTAAAGACTTCTACTACTTCCATGGAAGAGAAATAACGAAATATCACAGCAGAGAAGTATTCACTCAAAATCTTTTCTTCTCTGGAGGTAACAGATGGAAAGTCGTGCGACAAAACTTAACTCCACTTTTCACTTCTGCAAAAATGAGAAATATGTTTTATTTGGTAGAGAAATGTTGTCATGCCTTTGAAGACTTATTAGATCGTGAGATGAGCACATCCAACGTCTTAGAAATCAAGCATCTCAGTGCTAGGTACACTATGGACAGTATCTCCTCATGTGCGTTCGGAGTCGAAGCTAATACTTTAACTAAACCCGAGAATAACCCGTTTGACTTCATAGCCAAAGAGCTATTTAGATCCTCAAACTACAGAGGGTTTAAGATAGTGTTAAGAGCCGTGTGGCCAGCTATATTCTACAACTTGGGTTTCAAATGTTTCCCTACAACAATTGATGACTTCTTTGGTGATTTATTGAAAAACGTTTTCAAGTCGCGTAATTATAAGCCATCGCCCAGAAATGATTTCGTAGATCTCGTTCTGAGTTTGAAAAATGAGGAGGTCATTTCAAGTGACAGTATAACAAATGTAAAAACTGGTACTGATGAGAAGGTGTCTTTGAAAGTTGATGACGATTTGCTTGTGTCCCAGTGCAGCGTATTCTTCGCTGCTGGATTTGAGACTTCCTCCACTCTTCTGAGCCTAACACTTTTTGAATTCGCAAAGAATCCAGAAGCACAGAAACGTGCAGCAGAGGAAGTGGATGAATTTTTACGACGTCATAACAATAAGTTAAATTATGACTGTGTTAAGGAGTTAACTTACATTGAAGCCTGCTGCAATGAAACAATGCGCAAATATCCTGCAATTGGTAATCTCACAAGGGAAGTCATGGACGACTATGTATTTCCCGATGGGCTGCACGTAGACAAAGGTGTTCGTATTCACATACCTGTGTACCATTTGCACCATAATCCGGACTACTTCCCGGATCCAGAAGCATATAAACCAGGACGATTCATGCCTGAAAACAAGGACGATATTAAACAGTACACATACTTACCATTTGGAGAAGGTCCTCGGATATGTATAGGTAAGTGGTAGTTGAAGCTCTTACTACTGGAAGATAATAACGACTAGAAAGGGACAGTTGGATATTGATGAGAAGTTCCATAATGATTATCTGTTTATTTATTTATTGAGTAAAATTCTAAATTAATTATTTATTTGCACACATTATTATAAAACTTTACTTCAGATAGTTTAACTAAAATACTGGGATTCGTTCCAAAGCGAAATTAATTTACTTAATTTCTTTTTCAGGAAAGAGATTTGCGTTAATGCAGGTCTACGCTGGTCTGGTAACATTCCTGAAGAAGTACCGAGTGGAGCTAGCTGACAATATGCCAGAGAAGCTGAGATTGGAATGCAGATCGTTCCTTGTACAGCCAAGAGATCAGGGTGTTGAATTAAAGGTCTTCAAGCGAGAGGGATGGGAAAAACGTACATTACTTAGAACTTGAAACTCACAAAAAATCATAATATTTATATTAAAAAAACTACATAATTTTCTATAAAAATTCGTGAATGTCTTATTTTTACACACCTAAATATTACTCATTAAGGTAAAATATACGTGTTTCGACTTGGCGAGGACCAAGAATCAATATTTCGAAGGTTGAAACAAAGAATTTAATATAAATAACTGATAATAAAAATTAAATACATTGACTCGCGACGATTCCAAAATACGATTGAGTAAATTTGGCTCGATAGGAAAACATCTGAATGTTTCCTCAAAATTGTAAATTTTCCTGTGACAGCCTTTAGAAAAATCTGTTGCATCCCGATGGTTATACGTAGGTCACACTATAAGTTTTGCGTAACTTAAAAAAACAACATGTTAAAACCAAAATATTATGTTTATTGCTTTTCAAAATACTCTCGTTTACATTTTAAAATTTTTTCATGCGATCGAACCATTTTTTAAAACAGGAGGAACACAGATCTGAAGGCATGTTTTCTACTTGCTGATTGAACGCTATCACTGCCTCTTCGGAGTTGTTAAAAGTGAAACCTCTCATCAAATCTTTGATTTTGTGGAAAATACAGAAATCACAGGGTGCTAGGTCGGGGCTATGTGCAAGATGGGTGACGAGTTGTACTTTTTCGGAAGCTAAAAATGACTTTGTTTTGTTGGCCGTGTGTGAAGAAGCGTTGTCATGATGTAGGAGAACGCGGCTTTTGGGTCGTCTTTCGCGAACTTTTTCTAACACCCTGGGTAAACAAATGGTAGAATACCACTCGGCAGTAACACTCTTTTGATTTTCAAGTGGAATTGTACAGATACGACCCGTAGCTGAGAACAAAAAACGCGATCATTTTTTTACCAACGTTTCTCGCCTGCCTCACTTTTGTTGGCTTGTTCTCATTTACAAACACCCATTCACAAGATTGCTGTTTTTTTTCGGGTTCAAAACAATAAATCCACGTTTCGTCTACTGTGACAATGTCATAAGCAGCATTAGAATGTCCGTGGTCGTACTTCAGTAGCATCTGTGAGCACCATTCCACGCGAGCCCGTTTCTGCTCCGCTGTCAGTTCATGAGGGATCCAACTACAAAAAAGTTTCCGAACTTTCAATTCTTCGTGTAAAATTTTCTGGATTTGACTCATACCAATCCCCAATAGCCCTCGAATTGTCTCATAGATAATCCGCGGGTTTTCTTCAATTAACCGCTTAACAGTAGCCACATTATTTTCGTTGACGGCAGTTGAAGGCCGCCCTTCACGAAATTCGTCATGTAAAGAAACTCGACCTCTCTCAAATTCAGCAAACCATCGCCTCACGGTGCTCAAACAAGGTGCTTCTCTCCCAAAAGCAATTTGAAGTCGAGCGGCACAGTCTTGCGGAGAGAGAGAACTTTTAAAATCATAAAAAATCATCGCTCTAAAATCTTTTCAACTTAATTCCATTTTCGTTGCATACGTAGAACTTTGATGTGTGATAAAAAACAATTGACAAATGATTTCCCGCCAATTGTTTTTGATGGTTGCAAAGTTTAAAAAAATTTAGGTAACATTCGAAATTCAAAAAGTTCCGATTAGCTAGAAGTGCAAAACTTTTAGTGTGCCCCATGTATAATGTACAACGGTAATATATTTTTTCTACGATCCTAATAAGTTGCTGTTGTTGTTGAGTGAGTACATCAGTTTTTGTGATCTGTTTATCATCATAATTAATCTTGACTTAAGTATGTTTGGTAAGTACTGAGGATTGTGTCTACTAAACACAACCAAAACTAAAGTGATTTTGTCACTGAAAAACTCTGGAAAAAAATGCCAGTGATTAATAAGCCAATATCTACTGCAAAGGGAGAAGAAGTTATAACAACCGTGCTTCATAGGTTGAGTTGTTCTTCCGTTCTGCTTTTGGGTTAAGGTCTTGTCCCAGCTTGTCCTGAAAAAAAGACCTTTTAGAAATTTTCAAGCTATGTATTGGTGTAACAGTGCGGTGTTGGGTTCAGTTTCACACCCATTTAGTCAATAGATAGATACGTATTATGAAACCATTACTTTTGTACAAATTCCAAATTAATGTTGCCATGATGTGGCTATTAAGCATTTTTTACGACCCGTCTTCTAATTTGAAGTTTTTGCCTATAGTTGGTATATGCCTAAATAGTAGTTTTGATTTAGAACTACAGTTTTTGTCCGAGAAATCAATCAAAATGATTATATGTAGCATCATAATTATATGTTCTGACTAAGTTTTTTATGATTTGACTACATGATTACGTCAGATAATGACTGGTCGAAAATAGTTGAAATATTTTTGCACATCGTGACTTTTTATTTATTCCAGTCCAAAGTAGGTACAATAAACTATAGGGGCCCCATTAGGAAGATCTTAGTTAGGGGTCTAAACCAACCGCCCTTGTGAATGGGGGATAACCAAACGAGCCTCCAGGAAACGTTCCCAGTGGCGACAATAGGCTCGCCCTTACTACTAGAATCCAACAAAGTTACTGGTGAAATAATACTCATAGAGTAAACCATGATGACTGAATATACTGCAGAAGCAAGAGAGCGAATAATGAGCTTCCTACACCAGAACATTATGAAAACTATAAATATATTCAATATTCGAAACCGCCATACGGTAAAGCATGATATATACGGGTTACAAACGCTGTTTGAAACAAAATTATGGAGACAATTGCATACAGTTGTTTTAACCAAATTACCGTACGATGTTCTGAAAACTGTTGGTTTTACCGTGTAGCTAGCTAAAACGCTTGGTTTAAAACAACGTTTGCAACAACGTGTGTATTCAATGATTTATGTTCACTTACTATACTCATATCACGCCTATATCCCCGAAGGAGTAGGCAGAGGTGCATTACACACCCACAATTTGCCAGTAGTTTTTAGTCCCACGTAATAGGGGGCAAGCCTATTGCCGTCACCGGACACATTTATAATGGGTTATGTCCAAAATGGCCGAATGAATTTAATAAAAAGTAGCAGCTATAGTGTAATTTTGAAAAATTTAAACCGTTTGCCTTGCGGTGAAATGTTGATGAAAGGCAACTAAATCTTACGTGTGCCAGCTGCTGTGGCACAGCCAATTACAGTCCTGCGCGTCTAGGACTAATAAATTATCCATTTAACAAAATTAACATGCATCGTGTATTCTATCTGTTTTAAGGTAAATTATAGATAGATTATAATATGCACTTATAATGAATAATGGCCGGCCGTGAATATGACTTATCCCTGATCTAGGTTGTCAGCGCAAACCTGGAAAGGCTTATCAACAACGTATTTTAAAATGTGATTTGTTAGTATGTTAAATAAACAAAATAAACGTGAAGGGATACCTACTTTGCATCACTTAGCAACTTATAATATAGAATCTCTGAATCAACCTGTCAAAGATATCTTTGACAGATTGATTCAGAGATTCGATATTATAAGTTGCTATATTTGAGTTGATCAGATAATGCACTTATCTGATCTTGATCTATCATCATGATCAGATATGCACCTGTTGTGTGTATATACCTATTTTGCGCCGACTATTGTTAATTAATTATCCATTCCATTTAGGTAAGTACCTATTCAGACTGAATGATGATTGCTAATTTAAAATAATATATTTTTGCAGTCACGTTGTCCAACCTAAGTATAGTTCAACAGATTCCCTTCCCAAAGAAGCGTATTCCACGTAGCCCAAGTTTCACTAAATATTTTTCTGATCTAAATAACTAGAGCCTCTGAAGTAATATGGTCCCAAATAACTCCCAGTAAGCTATTTTCTTTAGGAACTAGCTGAGACTTCCGAAACAGATAGGTAAGTCGCGAACGGGATGACAATGTATACAGTACTTAGTTATTGTAATTCACTAAGATCCAAAATAATTTCTTTCTTGCACTGTTATAGTATATACTGTTTATAAAAGTATAATGTACCTAAAGAAAACTTTATAATTTTAGCAATAAAACTGACTTATTATGTTATAAATCATCATAAAGTTTATAATATTCGGTTTCCAATGATTGTTTACTATAATCGGCAACTTAATAACGACGCCATTTGCTTGAATCATACTTGCTACTTAGTGAACGGTGAACCTTGACGATTCTCATTGACGATTCCGCAGACTCGGTCTGACGTTGTGTGTTTTTGCACATACTAATATTACCTCCAGTTTTATTTGACGGACTGTAAATAATTCTACAATGAGCGCGTTAATTTTATTAGTGTCACTTGTAAGTGTAATTGTGTTTTTAACATTAGTGTTGGCACGAAGAAAGTTTAGATACTGGGAGAAGAAAAATGTCCCATACTTGAAGCCAATGCCTATACTGGGTAACTATAGTCATTATTTAATTTTACAAGAATACGCTGGACAATTGGTGCAAAAGATGTGCAAACAGTTTCCTGACAAGCCTTATTTTGGTGCATTTTTTGGTACCGAACCTGTTCTAATTGTACAGGACCCTGAGCTTCTTAAAACTGTATTAACGAAAGATTTTTACTACTTCCATGGTAGAGAAGTAACAAAATATCAAAGCCGAGAAGTGTTCACTCAAAATCTCTTCTTCTCTGGCGGCAATAGATGGAAAGTTGTGCGACAGAATCTAACTCCATTATTCACTTCTGCCAAAATGAAAAATATGTTTCATTTGGTTAAGAAATGCTGTCACTTGTATGAAGACTTACTAGATAAGGAAACGAGTTGTTCCGAAGTCTTAGAAATCAAATATCTGACTGCCAGGTACACCATGGATAGTATCTCCTCATGTGCGTTCGGAGTTGAAGCAAATACTTTAACAAACCCCGAGAACAACCCATTTGACTTCATAGCCAAAGAGCTATTTAGATCATCAAACTACAGAGGGTTTAAGATAGTGTTAAGAGCCGTGTGGCCAGCTATATTTTACAACTTGGGTTTCAAATGTTTCCCAACAACAATTGATGACTTCTTTTCGGGTTTACTGAAAAATGTTTTCAAGTCTAGAAATTATAAACCATCTACCAGAAACGATTTTGTGGATCTTGTACTTAGTTTGAAAAATGAGGATGTCATATCTAGTGATAATATAACAAATGGGAAGACTGGTCTCGATGAAAAGGTGTCTTTGAAAGTTGATGACGATTTGCTTGTGTCTCAGTGCAGCGTATTTTTTGCTGCTGGATTTGAGACGTCTTCCACTCTTTTGAGTCTAACACTTTTTGAATTCGCGAAGAACCCTGAGGCCCAGAAACGCGCAGCAAATGAAGTGGATGATTTCATGCGGCGTCATAATAACAACTTAAATTATGACTGTGTTAAGGAGTTAACTTATATTGAAGCCTGTTGCAATGAAACAATGCGGATGTATCCTGCAATTGGTAATCTTACAAGGGAAGTCATGGATGACTTTGTGCTTCCTGATGGACTGCATTTAGACAAAGGTGTTCGTGTCCACATACCTGTATACCATTTGCATCACAATCCTGATTACTTCCCGGACCCTGAATCATATAAACCAGAGCGATTCTTACCTGAAAATAGGGATAATATTACGCCATATACTTACCTACCATTCGGAGAAGGACCTAGGATTTGTATAGGTGAGTACAACGTTTTATTGACTTTAAAGTTTATAATGAGATGACATTTAGAATCGGCAGATTATTTCTTTCGTGATCACTCATATACCGTTAAAAAGATTTGGATGAAACAAGCCCTTTCCTTCCGCTACCCACTCTTCAGAATGCAATATTACCAATGAAGGACAATCTAGACATCTTTGGCGTAGACGTTCGTTGAGAGCTCAATAACACAAAATACATTGAGAGATGTATTGGGCTAGCTTCGCGGAAACTAGGAATACTGAAAAAGGTAAAGCGATTCTTTACACCGCACCAGAGGTGTCTGCTGTACAAAACGCAGATTAGACACTGCGTTGAATACTGCTCTCACCTCTGGGACGGCTCCTCGAAGTATTTGCTGGACGCACTCGACGCTATGCAGCGACGCGCTGTTCGCATTATAGACTGTCCGGAGGTAACGGGAAGCCTTGAGCCGCTAGCCCAGCGCCGAACAATTGCTTCCTTGGCCGCGTTCTACCGTATTTACCACGGTGAGTGTTCTGAAGAGCTCTTCAACCGGATTCCACCCTCTCCCTTCCGATCCCTTGATTTGTACTTTAATAAGAATTGGAGACACGAAAACTAATCAACATAATCTCTGTATAAACCTAATAAACCTATATAACCTGTATAAACCTAACGCATTGCAATAATATTTTGAAAATCCTCGATCAATCTGTCTCGATAACTCAAAATGGTGATTTAACACAGAAAGTACATTGTTGACTTTCAGGAAAAACGTTCTACCAACGGACCAAGACACTACCTTCTTGGTGTACTGATCAGTTGGTAGAACTTCTTCTTCTTCTCCTTCTTCAACTTCTTCCTCTTGGAAAGGAAACAATCGCTGGTTCAAGTTCAGCCCTCGATTATAGTTTATGCGATTTATACTGTTTACATTATAAAATATCGTTGGGATACCTACCATGTGATGATTGTCTCAAGATAATGTGTCAGATGTGATCGTATAGGATAGAACAAACTATGACAAATTTAAATAGCGGAGTATTTTTAAAAAACAAAGTCCTCCGCTGCGTCTGTCTGTCTGTTAGCCCAAAAACTTCAGCACCGATTTTCATGCCGCGTTAATTAATAGATAGCGTGGTTCTCGAGGAAGGTTTTACTATTTAATTTGTCACAGGCGAAGCCGTGGGTGTCCCCTAGTTATACATACAGAGTGTTACATAAGGGTTATATCAACCTGAAGACACCCCCATCACAAGTAAAATAAAAATCATCAAAAATATAAAAGTTAATAGGTACTGCGTTACTTCAAATCAAAACAAACGCGACCCAACACTAGTGCTTGACGTACCTACTAATACTAGTACTAACTACCTACTTGATGTCGATGATCGAATCAGGTGATTTTAGCTAGTGTTTTTCAAAAATTCCGTAATAATGTATTTTTTATGAACTTTTTTTTCTTGTTTGGCGGTCGACACATCTCGAAATTGGTTCTGGATGGGGGTGTATTCAGGTTAATATAACCCTTATGTAACACCCGGTATACGTAAAAGACCATTATTATTTAGATTAACTTTTATCGAGACACCCTGTCAGCGTGGCCAACCAAGTTCACCTCATTTCACATTTATGTTTTTGATCGAATTAATTTAACCTAAATAGAATAAACTAATTTAAGTAAGACGATTCGATATATCTAAAACTAAGTTACATTTACATTTCAGGAAAGAGATTTGCATTGATGCAAGTCTACGCTGGACTAGTAACATTCCTGAAGAAGTACCGAGTGGAGCTAGCTGACAATATGCCAGAGAAACTGAGATTGGAATGCAGATCATTCCTTGTACAGCCAAGAGATCAGGGTGTTTATTTAAAGGTGTTCAAGCGAGAGGGATGGGAACATCGCACATTGTCAAGAGAAAATGAATTATAAGCTTACAGTGTGGGATCATGCTGCCTGATAAGCGGGTGCAGCTTGGGACAAAGCTAATTCTATATAAATTAAATCCTGGAATGTTTTGAGTTAAATATTTAGACAGATATTGTAATTTACAAAAACTAATGTCATCGTCAGGACTCTAAACCGCGGGCTGTCCCTAACAATAAAAAAAATCTATGTTTAAATATCGTAATTATATTTGAAACTAGATGTCTCGTCCAGCCGAACTTCGTACCGCATTTAAAACCTTCCCTGAACTTCCAGGATTATTTTAAGACCAAAATTAGCTAAATCGGTCCAGCCATTCTCGAGTTTTAGCGAGACAAACGAACGGCGATAAATTTTTGAGAGTGGGGGTGGATACCGCACTGTATTTGTATTTACAAAAAATTGGATATAATCACTTTCTCGGCATAGTAAATACTAACAATACCTATATGTTATTCATCCAACGCTTTTATCTTTCCAGCACTAACCGTTTAGGAGAAAAGCAGAGCGTAGTCGTACGGACTGACAGACATGACGAAAGTATAGGGTTGCGAGACTTGAACTACGGAGCCCTAAAATAGAGGGGTGCTTAATATACAATTTGATACGTAATGTATTGTGTAATACATATAGATAACTAACTTAGTTACTAACAAAATTATGCTAAGTGAAGTACATACATATATATGATGTAACAATTAAAATTATAAGAACTGTAAATACCTATATAAGTAAGTTATAAATTAATTAATTTATATTCCTTTTCCTTTCTCCCTTGCCTCTCAGACAAGTAGCTGATAATTCTGTATTGAAGCATGATGCATTGGTCAAGGTAAACACAATCCGCAAAGAGGCCAAACAGGTGGCCAAAGTCCTCCGGGCGCCACTGGAAATACCACCCTTTATTGCCAGGTTCTTTCTCTCGGTTCTACTTATTGCTTTGCGAATCTGGCAGTACATGTAAATATAGAAGCAATGATATTGTTTATTTTAAGTACTTACTGACGTTTGTAAGAGCCATTTAGTGACCTATACAAATAAATAAATCATTTCATTTCATTTCATTTCATGGTGGTACCAGAGACGCTCGGCAATGGACTTTTTACAATTACCCCGGAGTGGCCGTGTTATTAACTACGCAAGTAAATAATACTTACAAAGAAAATCAATTAGATATTGTGGATAAGGATAAGGAGTGCAACTAAATTCAAATTAGGTAATAACAACACGTCACTGGCTTCGATTATACTACTCTTACTTATTTGAAATTATATTGAAGTGAATCGCTCGGACTGTTGAGATTCTATTTTGTGGTACCTACCAATGTAACATCTGTCCTGGCTGTTTAAATTTGGGTTTGAATTGTAGGTTGTTATGGTTTATCTATAGTGCGCGGTAACAGCAATAGCTATAATAAATAAAATAGCCTTTTTATATTTTTTTTGTGTTTTAAAGCAATGAGTTCGTACCGCCTTTACTAACGCTAACCTTAATAGCGCGATGTAGAAATTATGAATATGATATGAAGCAAAAATTCGATGTTGGCGGTAGTGGTCATCGTAGCTCAATTATTGGTCAGAGCACTCCCCCTGTTAGGGAAAGGCCATGGGTTCGAGTCCCGCCGATGACATCAGTTTTTGTGATCTATTTATAATTTCTTTCTTAATATTTTAAGAATAGGTCTTTTTACACATTACTGACAAAGTGTAATACACCTTTACCCACCTCTTCAGCGGTGAAGGCGTGATATATGTATGTATTAAAGTGAATCCCACCTGCCTATAGTTGAATAACTATTTGGTTAAGTGCAGTTTGTTTTTTTATCATTTATATTTGCAAGTTTTTCGTGTCAACCATAACAAACGAATCTCGCAACCATACCACACAGTATACTTACCTACCTATTAAATAGGTAAACCCAAGGATAGACCAACCTATTGTTTCATAATATATAATTCTTAGTTAAATTGTAAACATTGTATGTATATATGTTTTTGGAACTACATACACACACACATACAATATACCTATATGTGTATAGATAGGTACACGCATTTTCCAGAAATCACTTTTTGCTAGTCAGGGGGAAAAGTCTGAGGAAAAAGATTATGGGAAACTCAAAATCTCAAAATTGATGTTTTTCGCAATCATTTACGTTACATTACGTACATGTTCTTATCTACCTAATTAGACATGTTCTAATGGTAGATATAAAATTATGATAAATAATGTGAAATGGTACTTTCATTTACTTATATTCATAGCTTTTGACAATGAACGTGCCTATTTTAGTTGCGTTTATGTTTGCTATTATATATTTTCGCTAATAGAAAATATAGATATTGGAAGAAGAAAAATGTTACTTACGTGAACTTTTCTTTTTTTTTTTTTTCGGCGGGAATACATGGCACTCAGCGCGAAAAAATATGACCTCATTGTTCTCATCCGCAAAAATGAAAAGTATGTATGTTCCAATTGGTTGCGTAATGTTGTTATTCCTTTGAAGACGTACTGGACCGTGAAGAAAAGATCATCAATGTCATTGATATAAAGCGTCTTAGTGCGAGATACACAATGGATTAAATTTCTTCATGTGCTTTTGGAATTGACACAAATACATTATCAGACCCTGTGGACAATATATTCGTTGCAATAGCAGAGGAGTCAATAATTAAACTTTATGAATTTGCAAAAACACAGCAAGTGCAGAAACGTGCTGCAGAGGAACAAAGAGAATACAATACTATACTAAAGACCTGCCGTTTATTAAAGCGTGTATAAAAGAGACTATACACACGTACACCAGGAAACCTTACTAGGGAAGACTGTGTTCTGCAGTTGCAGTTAGAGAAAGGAGTTCGTATTAACGTACGCGTATAGGTACCATTGACATGACATGACCCTGAATACTTCCTAGAGTCAGAAACATACAACCCAGATCGATTTCTTCTTGAAAATAAAGACAAGATAGTACCGTATACATATTTTCCATTTGGAGAAGGTTCCAGGATTTGTATGTAACATTTACATACATTATATAATCACGACCGTCCCCTCGAAGGGGTAGACCAATGGCCATACGCCGATGTTGCGATAGTAAATTTGTTGATCCCACGTAATAGGAGTGAATACGTTTCAAACTAATGTTGTTAATGGTCGCGTTTGTGAATATCTACTCGTTCATGTATAAATGAATTTTCACAAAACTTGAAAATAAGGAAATGTTTGACCACAACATTTACCTATTGCTAAAAAGTGGACGTGTAATATTGACACTTTTCACTAGCCTTCACTGGTATTTTATCTTACCCCTTTGTTATAATAGGGGCGATATTTTAATTTTATACCGTTATTTTTCAAGGAAACGACTTTGGCTTATGCAAGTAATGCCTCATTACATACCTGAAGAAATATCAAGTAGAACTCGCTGATAATATGACAGAAACATTAAATTTGGATGCAAGAATGATTTGACACAGACCAGGGACAAGGGAAATGTTGGAACTCTTCAAAGGAGAAGGTTGGGAAACACGAATTTTTGTAAAGTCGTTATCATAAACTGACGAAGTATAGTTTCAGTATTTTCAGTATTTTTTTTCGATTCTAGACTACAAAGATTGTAGGTATCTATGTAACATGGGTCCTGGTTTTTGGAATTTCGGTCCGGATAACAGAATCTTTATTAATAAACAATAAGCCTGCACTGTTAAAATTTTTTACATAATTCTTGGGCAACTTTCGTTGCCCTAACCTTTCTGTATTTTTACATAACTATTTACATGACATTTACACATGACTATTTACATTTATCCTATTACACGGGACCAAGAAACGTGTGTGAACAAAGGCCCTAACCTTTTAGTAGTTTTTGCATGAAAGAGTAGCACATACATTCAAACTTTCACGTCTATATACAACGTTCATTAGAATTTTTCGGTAATATTTCAAGCAAATATGTGCGTTGTTCCAGTTATTAAAACAAAAACAACACTGAGGTCTATGTTAGCCAGATCCCCTTTTCTAATCGCCAGTATCCAATTCAATTCATTATACGAACTGTACCTATCCAGCAAGGTATAAAATACCTCTTTACGAAAATAGGCTTGATTATAGGTATGTGTCTAAGAATAAATTTCGTATCATGTTGATCTTTCTAATAATGTGATAACAAACCGTGCACAAGGGTCTCGTGAAAGTTGTAAAATAAACAAAACCAACATTACAAACTTATATACATATAAAGTCCCACAAGTTCTAATTTTATGGAGGTTGTCCCTTATTCCAACAAAGTTGCAAACAGTCGTATTTTCCTCGGAGAATTACCGACCTTTTGGGAAGATTAAGAACCAGCGTTGGTAAGTAAAAATTATGTTCCTATGTTTTCTTGCCACGCAATTTTTTAACAAATCTTGTTTAGGTAAATATTACTTCTCACCGACGCGGGATAAAACCCGACCAAACCCCAGCGCAGAGGCCACAGAGGTGGCCAAAGTCCGCCGGGGGGCCACTGGAAATTCCTGGAGTGTTCACCAGAGGGCCAAAGCAACGGACGTGGGAGCGGCCGCGGCCTCTACGGATCATCAATCAGATGGCTCTACAATCAATTAGATGGCTCTACAAAAACCCTAATCCATCATACGAAAATACTGAATTGGGCAAGAAATCCATATAGACAAAACGTGCAACTAAGTATTTTACTAAACTCTCATTTGTAACACAAAATTTTTCACAAAATCTCTCTCAAATATGTAGGGGAAAGGGTAGAGGCTTGTTGTAACGCGGGTAAGTAGTAACAGCGTTAAAACACAGGTGGCTTCGGTTCTTTTTTTGGGAAAAACTTTGACGGGAACCTCAAGAATTTTTTAAAATAATAAAAGTATTTTTTCTGACTTTTTTCAATGAGAAATAAACCTACCACATTTATTTATTTATGTGTATCGTACGTTTTCTACAGGCGCTATCTGACCGCCAGGTGCCTCTGGAAATACCTTCTACGTGCGTAGAGAACTAGGTACCAGAGACCCTTGGGACATGTTATAAAAAAAAAAAAAATTATGGTTCATCATTAGTATAAAGGATGTTGGGTACATCGTTTGTCAAATTTAAATGGGTGATAGAAGAGGTTTATTACCTATAAATTAGCACCCCTGAAACTAGTTTAACATCATCATTTTGCAAGACACAGGAAAAGGAAGAAACAATTACGTAAAGCTTAAATATAAAATACAAACTATACATCTATCTAAAACTAAAAGTTAAAATAAATATGTGAAACAGGGAGTTCTAGGCAGAGTGCCCATAATACAGGCAGCATTCTCGCGCTGGATTGCCAATTACATTACATTTGCAGTTACATATTTGTGGTATATCAACACTGAAAATATACGTTACCGAAAATATGATTATATCGAATACTTATTTCTCACAATGTTCACCATAAACTCCTGATAAAATTTATGCAGCAAGCGGTACTTTTGAGTGATCACGTGTTAACTAATGTAACTTGAGTACGTAAGTAGACAGTCTGTATTCTGTTTTTCCAGTCAGCGACACTTTTTAGCCTTTTTTAGGTAGTTCGAGACGCCCAGGACTTCAATTGGCTGTGCCGTGGCGGCTGGCACGTAATATTTTGATGCCTTTAATCAACATTTCATCTCAAGGTTTCAAATTTTTTTCAAAATTACAATACATATATCTAAACAATGGTAAGTAAAATGTTTTTAAGAAAAAACCTTTTAAATTTATATAGTAGCATTAATTTTTCGCAGAATTAAAAGGACAACAAAACGTCGACAATTGTTTCGCCTCTAAACGAGGCATTATCAAGACTGTCTCAGAGAGAACAGCAAAATTCGTAGTTGGAACGTTTTTGCTTATAAGTAAACGCGTGCAAATTTCATTATCGCGATGTAGGATTCTTTACAATAACTAATGTGGGTAGAAACCTCAGATCATGCTAACTAAGTTCCAAAAATAGGTATTCACCAATACTTGACCTTATCTGTTTGATTTAATTACTATCTTTTGATAAGTTGCGTAGAAACCCAAATGACACACACAAACCAACAACAATTAATGTGTCCGTCTGTTCGTAAATAGATTAAGTAAGGGAGATGTGTGAAAATCTACTTGCTCGTTGAGTAAGGTGTCCGCATCTCTTCTAATTATTTCTAGCCTTTCCCAAACACTTAACTTGAACCCTTTCTCACATAAACGTAAAACTTTAAAAGTGTTACTATCGTTCAAGGAATGACCAGTGTCAAGAAGATGCTTCGCGAAGACAGACTTATCAGGACAAGCATTGCGGGACGCCGCTCTATGTTCCTTATATCTAATATCGAAGGACCTGCCAGTCTGTCCCACATACTTCAAACCACATTCATCACAACTCAACAAATAAACACCTGATCTGCGTGAGACCGACACCGAATCCTTGCCATTACATAGCTCCCTCAAGGTGTTCTGCGTTCTAAAAGCAACAAATATACTACTTTCCCTCATGATCTTAGCTATACTCAACGAGACGGGGCCCACGAACGGCAAACAGGCCGTATACTTCCTAGGTGGATCTTGAATCGGATATAATAAATGAAAACTAGCCTTTCTGCGTTTTTTATTTAATAATGAGTGGACCATTCCTACGTCATAGCCATTACTTTGTGCTATGTAGCAAATGATGGACAATTCCTCACCAAATGCCTGTGGGCTCAACGGTACCGCCAGTAACCTGCTCAGTAAGCTGTGGAAAGCTGCCATTTTATGTTGCCATGGGTGATTGGATGAGTAAGGAATAACTGTGTCTGTAACTGTTGGTTTCCTATAGATACGGAACTCATGAACACCGTTCCTTCTAGTAATTGAAAGGTCCAAGAAATTGAGAGTGGAATCTGTCTCCAACTCTAGTGAAAAATCAATTCTAGGGTGTACCGAGCTGACTATTTGATATTTAGAGTGAGAGACAATTTGAAGTGGCATTTAAAGGTTCTACACTCTGAGTTGTCATTCAGTTTACACAGAGTAGAATTTGATTTGTTGGATAAAAAGGCACGAGATTTAGCTTCTAAATTTATACATAAAAAAATTTTAATACAATCAAAAAAATTATTTAATTTAAAGGTGGGTAGAGGGGAGATTCTTGACCGAAGGGAGCAGGTGTTTTCTAATCATACATTTTACCCCAGAATCAAGAACCTTTCTGATATACATCTCAGCAACAGTGAGGTGTCCCTTTTAAATAAGGGCTTAAAATATTCCATACCTAAATCATTTAACAATAAAAAATCTTTAGAACCTTTGGCAGTAGATGCGGAGGTCAGTAAGGCAATCATTAGAAATAAGGGTGACATAATGTTGAAGGCACTGGTTGCACAAAAAATCGATTCTGTTTGTTTGTCTGGTACTTTTAACTCCGAATTGACTGTACAAAGGTCGATTCGCAACAAACTTAGGGACGGGGATGTGGTTCTGAGTAAGGCTGATAAGGGTAACACCGTGGTTTTGATCCCGAGGGAGGCTTACATAGCAAGAGTCAATGACATCATTTCATCTGATGATTTTCAACGCTTAACCTTCAATCCTACAGCTAAGTTCCAGGCAGAACTAAAGCTTGCTTTGAAATCCACGACTTATTTATTCCCTGAGAACTCTTCGTTGCATAAAACTTTGATAAACATGAATCCCAGTTGTCCGTTGTTTTATGGCCTTCCTAAAATACACAAGGAAGGGTGCCCAATTAGACCTGTTGTCGCATACAGGGGCGCCCCAGCATACAATTTGTCAAGGTTTTTGAACACAATCATTAAAGAAGCAATAGATTTTAACCCAAAATTTTCTATAAAAAATAGTACTGACCTCATAAACAAGATTAAAAATATTAAGTTACCGTCCAATGCTCAACTTGTGTCTTTGGACGTGAAAAGTTTGTTCACTAACGTACCGTATAATGAAGTATTAGATATTTTAAAATACAAATTAACAATAAAAAGGATCAATTTCAATAAAATAGAAGAAATTTATAACCTAACAAGATTGTGTATGACTCAGAATTACTTTCAGTTCAACAACAGTTTTTTTCTACAGAGGAATGGTTTGGCTATGGGATCGCCACTCAGTCCTTTAATAGCTGAAATATTTATGGATGCATTCAAGACTAACCACATAGTTGGGAACGTTCATGTCTTGTACTATTTTAGATATGTGGATGATATTATTATATGTTGGACAGGAACAAAACGTCAGCTCGGTGTCCTTGTCTCCAAGTTGAACTCGGTACACCCTAGAATTGATTTTTCACTAGAGTTGGAGACAGATTCCACTCTCAATTTCTTGGACCTTTCAATTACTAGAAGGAACGGTGTTCATGAGTTCCGTATCTATAGGAAACCAACAGTTACAGACACAGTTATTCCTTACTCATCCAATCACCCATGGCAACATAAAATGGCAGCTTTCCACAGCTTACTGAGCAGGTTACTGGCGGTACCGTTGAGCCCACAGGCATTTGGTGAGGAATTGTCCATCATTTGCTACATAGCACAAAGTAATGGCTATGACGTAGGAATGGTCCACTCATTATTAAATAAAAAACGCAGAAAGGCTAGTTTTCATTTATTATATCCGATTCAAGATCCACCTAGGAAGTATACGGCCTGTTTGCCGTTCGTGGGCCCCGTCTCGTTGAGTATAGCTAAGATCATGAGGGAAAGTAGTATATTTGTTGCTTTTAGAACGCAGAACACCTTGAGGGAGCTATGTAATGGCAAGGATTCGGTGTCGGTCTCACGCAGATCAGGTGTTTATTTGTTGAGTTGTGATGAATGTGGTTTGAAGTATGTGGGACAGACTGGCAGGTCCTTCGATATTAGATATAAGGAACATAGAGCGGCGTCCCGCAATGCTTGTCCTGATAAGTCTGTCTTCGCGAAGCATCTTCTTGACACTGGTCATTCCTTGAACGATAGTAACACTTTTAAAGTTTTACGTTTATGTGAGAAAGGGTTCAAGTTAAGTGTTTGGGAAAGGCTAGAAATAATTAGAAGAGATGCGGACACCTTACTCAACGAGCAAGTAGATTTTCACACATCTCCCTTACTTAATCTATTTACGAACAGACGGACACATTAATTGTTGTTGGTTTGTGTGTGTCATTTGGGTTTCTACGCAACTTATCAAAAGATAGTAATTAAATCAAACAGATAAGGTCAAGTATTGGTGAATACCTATTTTTGGAACTTAGTTAGCATGATCTGAGGTTTCTACCCACATTAGTTATTGTAAAGAATCCTACATCGCGATAATGAAATTTGCACGCGTTTACTTATAAGCAAAAACGTTCCAACCACGAATTTTGCTGTTCTCTCTGAGACAGTCTTGATAATGCCTCGTTTAGAGGCGAAACAATTGTCGACGTTTTGTTGTCCTTTTAATTCTGCGAAAAATTAATGCTATTATATAAATTTAAAAGGTTTTTTCTTAAAAACATTTTACTTACCATTGTTTTGTCATGGATTTTCGCCAAGTAACGCCTGTTTCTATCCAATATTTATACATATATCTGCTACTTTTTTATTAAATTTATTCGGCCATTTTGGACATAACCCATTCTATGTGTGCCCTGTAACGGCAATAGGCTTGCCCCCAATAGGGGGGACAAAAACTGGCAAATTGTGACTTACACAATAAACGCGTGAGATTTGCTGCGAGGGTGTCTCGGCTCACTACCCCCATTACTTCCGATAGAGTACCTACCCTGCTTGGTCTACTATATAGAGTCTAGTATTCCGATATTTATGGATACAACGTAGTTAATGTATTTGGCATTTGGACATACATTAAAAATTTGAGGAAGTAATAATCTATGCCATCGTTTTCCTGGGTAAGTACCTCCTTCAAGGAAATGTCCGAGTGTGGGTAGGGAGGAGACCGCAGATTAAAAGAGAATATTAAAAAGCGAAGTTTTAGTCATTATTATAAAAGCCTCATTAA
Organism: Nudaria mundana; assembly: GCA_963556515.1. Taxonomy (NCBI): domain Eukaryota; kingdom Metazoa; phylum Arthropoda; class Insecta; order Lepidoptera; family Erebidae; genus Nudaria; species Nudaria mundana. Next base: position 3,020,429 of record OY748307.1, read on the forward strand.
TCTTCATAAAACGTAGCCGAAACTTTAAGATAAAAAAGTAAATTATACCTTTTATTATGATTAAGTATGTAGGTATTACATAGATTTATATATACAATAATATCTATCTCGATGAGGTATAAGGTGTGTATACAGTGTGTAACATTCATATGGGTTAGTATGGGAATGTCTGAAACTATGTGACATACGAAGACCTGTTCTTAGGACCCATGTCATCGATTTTAGTAAAAATAACTGGATTCGTAGATTTAAAAAAAATCCTTTCCTTTCCCATATTATGTTACATCCTGTATAATACCTAGGTGAGTATTCTAAAACCCGGTATCTACACCTGGGTATGTGGATAGTAGGTATTTGGACATTCTCACACAACGTCATCTAGCCCAAACTCAGTTATAAGCTTGTGCTACGGAATCTAGACAACTTATAAACATACATATTTCTAAATACATACATATTATACATAGAAAACAACCAAACTCCGAAACAAACATTTGTCACTAATACTTCACACACATACACACACACACACACACACACACACACACACACACACACACATATTTGATTCGGCCCGGGAATCGAATCCGAGTCGGGAGCCGACGCACTACCGACCACGCCACCGAAGCGGTCAACTATTAAAGTTGCCCTAAAAATTCCCTTTTTAGGGTTCCGTAGGTTTCCTCCTAATTGTATTTGGATCTATTAACACTTATCGACCAACGAGCGTACGAACACTGTCATTGTGTCGACTGACATTGATCTACTTATTCATAAAGAAAATGCCGATCAGCACATTTTTAAAATTTTCTGATTTCGATATCATTGTCATCAAGTTGAGGCTGGATGAGCTCTATAATAATATTAAGTTGAATTATTTCGTTGCTTATTGCGGAAAGCGCCTACAATTAAACGTTATAGCAATTGTCAGTTCGACATTTTATTAAAATAAATAATATTCAAATATAAAACTATATAATTTTCCATGACGGGAGAGAGTAGACTGACGGCCGGTTTCTGAATTGAGAATTCCAAGTTGAGTGTTCGTTAAGTACGTGAAATGTCAAAATTTGTACCAAAATTTTGACATTGGGCGTACTCAGTGGATGGCTCAACTTTAACGTAATACGGCTACGAAACTAAAATGGGAGATAAGCAAAGAATCAAAGAATCTATTTCATTTATTCAGTTTAGGCACATAGAGCACATATGAATGTCAAAATTTTACAATTTTATGTCAAGCAATATTATAAAAATACTAAATTAACTAATTACATAAATAACCATTTGAAAATGATTCTTTCGCTGGTTCGGTAAGTTGGTTCTCCTGAGAAGATACCAGCAAGAAACTCAGGTAGATTATCCATTTTCTTTTTTAATAATGTTTTGTTTACATTGTGTTACAATTTGTATTGTACGAGTGGCTAACAACAGCAGATTAGGGTGACCATGCATTTTTATCATTAAGATATTCGTCTACATTATAATAGCCTTTCTTCATCAAACGTTTTTTCACTACTATTTTAACCAAATCCTGCGGAATTTTATTAAATATTTTTATACATTTGCCTACAAACGAATTACCAACTTTATGAAGTCTAATTTTTGTCATTGCCAGTTTATTTTTATTTCTTGTATCATAATTATGGTTGTCGGATCTTTTTTTGAAGAGTTTTATGTTCTTCCGTACATATACGATGTTGTCGTAAACATATTGAGAAGCAACGGTTAAAATATTAATTTCTTTAAACAGTTCTTTCAGCGAGTCACGGGGTCCGAGTCTATAGATTGCTCGTATAGCTCGTTTCTGTAATATGAATATTGTCTCAATATCGGCAGCTGAGCCCCATAGCAGCAGACCATATGACATAACGCTATGAAAGTAGCTAAAATAAACTAATCGTGCCGTTTTTTCATCAGTCAGTGACCTTATCTTCCTGCCAAGGCTGTGATATGAGAACCCCATTGCAGTTTACTATCTAAAGTTATTCCAAGAAAAACTGTGGTATTGACTATTTGAACTAATTCATTTTTCATAGTAATATGAGTATCCACCTGTCTAACATTGGGCATAGTAAATTTTACACAAGCCAAATGGGATGTAAGCTGGATGAATTCTGAACGTTGGGCAAGGGTCGCTACTACTTGGATACCGAAAGAACATGGCGCAACGATCTGGATGCATACCACGAAGACTGGTTTGAGGACAGTGTCTAATATAGATGGAATATATTCTATAGATGTAATCTATCGAAAACATTTGGTAATTTGACCCTCATCCGTTGTTCGGAAGGTTGATGTTCTTAGAGGTGAGGTAGGTTTGTGACCCTAATATCTCTTGGTGGTATCTCTTTATACCTACGTTTCCTATCACATAACGTTATTACTGCTGTAATATCGATCATTCATCTAATTGATTCAACAACCTTGAAACTGAAGTGTGTTGTTTTTGTCCTTTGACGCGTGCCACTTTTGTTCACTAATTTAATGTAATCAACTAGAAACAAATACTTAGTTAAGGAAGTGGTTTATGTGAAAGCTTAATTCAGTTTGACCTTCAAATACTTGTGCCCAGCTTGTTGTTGTGCCCCACGAAGTTTACGGTATTGTTTATTTTATTACTTTTAGCTGACCCACCAGCAAACGTTGCTCTGCCAAGTAAATTGTAAAACAGGAGGTTGAAAAATATTTTACCTAATATATTTATATATTTTTCGACATTCTCACACAATGTCGTCTAGCCCAAATTAAGCTACTATAAGCTTGTGCTATGGGATCTAGACAACTGATAAACATACTTATATATTTCTAAATACATACATCATATACATAGAAAACGCCCATACTCCTAACCAAACTACGAGTATTTGTGGACCACCAAATAATTTGATTCGACCCGGAACCGAAACTGGGATCTCAGGGACAGCAGTAGCATTCTCATACCACTGCGCCACCGAGGCAGACCTAATTCTCATACACACCCAATTTATAAAAAAAACCGAGTGAGACTCGAGATTTTTGTATTTGATTAGGCGATTAAGATATTACGATTTATTGATTGAATGAAAATCCGCATTATAATACAGTTGAGTCGAGTTTAAGGAAATTTAAAATAGAGATAGCATAAAACGTTGGGTTGGGAAATTAAATTCTAACAAAAACGAAATGTTTTAGCTCGAATTTAGTTTTACCGAAACCTATAGACCGACATCTTCGTTCAAGAAAAGGAAACCGTTGAAGCAGGTTAGCAGGTTAGCAAAATTAACCCATTTTGGAACGTTTTTAAACACTCTGCCCCTATTTGCCCCATGGCGCAATGATGGCATATATGTTACCATTCACCTCCTCAATTTGATGTTAAGTTTTACAGGGTGTAACATTGAAATGGGTCAGTATGGGAAAGTCTGAAACTTAAAGCCTTACGAAAAATCTGTTCTTAGGAACCATGTCATCGATTATAGTAAAAATAAAAACTAAACATACATAAAAAAAAACAAATCCAGATATAATAAGGGAATGGTCCAATTTAAAGAGGTTTGACCAAAACAGGTAGAGTCTGCACAGACGAGGGACTTATATATTGATCGATAATTCGATCGAATACATCGATAAATAGTCCTACTAATATTATAAACGCGAAAGTTTGTGAGTATGTATGTATGTATGTATGTATGGATGGATGGATGTTTGTTACTCTTTCACGTAAAAACTACTGAATGGATTTTAATGAAACTTTACAATAATATAGCTTATACATCAGAATAACACATAGGCTACAATTTATAAAGATATTGTGTGAATTGTTCAAAATATGACGATAAGTGTCAAGTAAATAGGAAGCGACGATGACAAACCGAGTGCGCAATAAATACTACGGGAACTGGAAAAAAATCAAATTACCACGCGGACGAAGTCGCGGGCAACCACTAGTCGGTTTTAAATTGTATCAAATAACGCACATGAAGCACTTCACAGTACCCCGTAATTTTGATTGAGATCTGTATCGACGGACAAAAGTACGCGGACGAAAGTCCCTCGTCTGCGCAGACCTTTTAACATACCCTTTGCTATTGTAACAAACAGCGTGAAAACGTATATTTCTGTAACAGGAGCCAAATGGTCTCTTTCTCCACTGCCGAATGGCTGCTTGGAGCGGGACAGGAGGTTTGTTCGTGCAGACTTGCTACGTCACTGATCGTTACAAATAACCGAAAAATTAATCGTGGCCATTTTGCCTCCTATGGCCGCTAATTCCCCTACCGATACCGAGGAACATCGTTTCTTTGATATATCTGACAGTAAAAATTGAGGAAATGAGTTATGAAATACGATTTGGCACCATAGCGGCTGTTTCCGCAAGATAAACTGGTTATTTAAATGTATGAGTCACGAAACATATTACCACAGAATACATAATATATTACTTTGTATATGTACCGTTATTGACAAAATATTTATTAAGGTGCTTCTCAGGACCAGAAGGCTGGCTATTTTCTGACCCAAAGAATAAGTATCGCCATCCAACGTGGCAACACAGCCAGCATTCTTGGAACCTTCCCAGTCGGCAATAACGCGAAGCATTTTTTAAACGATATTTTGTAATGTAAATATTTTTAGTATATAATTATCTATATTTTGTATATTGTAATTCTTATTGTAAATAAACTTATGTACCCGCTCTACCACTAAATAAAAAAATTAAGGTGCTATTATTTTCCTATTTATTTTTATGTCCGCGGCCTAATACGACTATCGCCCGCCGCCCCATCTTCCATTGCCGGGCGCCCCGGGTATGCCAGATATTACCTACCCCATGTCGCAATGATGGCATATATTTATATTTACCTCATCAATAGGCAAAAAAGCGACTTTATTTATTACCGGATTGTAACCAAAACAAGGGGAATAACTTTCAAAAAATGTTCATAACTAATTTATGAAATAACAAACCTAAAAAAATTGCACAGTCGGATTGAGAACCGAATTGAGAAAAGATTTTTGAAGTGTTAAAAATACCTACCCATGTATGTGTCCGGGCCGCAGAGATTATAGGTAGAGCCCTCTGCCACCTCTCGCACGTCACAAACAATAGGGTATTAAGTCGGACAACTCGACTTTTTTTTATTTGCGATTCGAAAACTAGATGTTTTTCGCTATAATCTGGTAAAACAATTGTAATTTATTTCAAATAGTTTTTGAAATACAGCAACGTACTTAAGTCTTTATTGCCTGTTCATGCACCTCATTTTCGAGACAAGCAATACAGTATCAAGTTAGTCATCTCAGCTATTTGAACTGCTTATACTGTACAAATAAAACTAAAACTAACTATTCGTACACAAACTAAATTTACTCAGCATAAAGACGGATAATGTACGTTTAAATCAACGTACCATTTTAGATATTACAACCAGTAGTTCTGAATATACGATTTTTTAAAACTTTAAAACGCGATATCTCAATAAACTTTTCATACGGAACGATATGTAGTCTTGGGGTGGACTTGACCACCGCAAGACTATCGTTTCATACGTTTTTGGTTTTTGCTATTCATAGGTATTAAAATATTATCTGCCAATGGTACACAACTTATTCATACCACGCTTTTTTTAGTTATATATATTTACATAACTGTGGGGTGGGGGTCTAGTGGTAACCGACAATGTTAACACATTGCAAAGGTTAAGCAACATCGACTCAGGCCGGTCTTAGGATGGGTGACCATTTCTTAAGACATTGAGACCCCTCCGTGCCTCGGAGAGCACGTTAAGCCGTCGGTCCCGGTTGTCATACTAACATCTATGGGATAACATTATTGGGAAAAGGCTCGGTGAATGATGATTTATTTACATAGTTGTACAATAAAGTCTATTCTGGTGCCTTTCATATTAACGTCGGCGATACTTTAACGGACCTGAATTTCATTGTTAACGTGTTAAGAGGTCATCAAGAACCTTAATCACTCGTATTGGAAAGGAGTATTGTGTCATACACAATAAGACCTAGGTACGTAAATAGATACTGTTAATCTTAATACTTATTATTAAAGTCGTTGGCAATGTTATGCCAATGTTGACAATTAATTACTATAAAAATCCCAATTATTTTATTGTTACCGTTAACGGAGTTGGAACTGAACAAAGAAATCTGTGGAGGTGTATTTTCGTTTATTTACTGAACTTCGATATTATCCGTGAAGCGACTGCCATCTGACCTCCACAACCCATGGGCGTTATCGGAGTTCTGTAGTTAGACCACGAGAATTTTGTGATTTAGGGCTCTAAGTACCCCTAACGAAAATAGTATTCATAAAGGAACTTATTATATCTTCCTTCTGTGCTTCGTTATGGCACGTTAAGCTGTCGTTCCCGGTTGCCATATATATGAACATCTATCAATCATGTACCTAGTTGAAGTCAAAAAAGGGGTATGACTGTGTCATGGACACGGCCGTTTGTGGTACATCCATAAATACGTCTCGTAACGAGTTATATTTTCTATATAAATTATGATTATTTATTAACTTATGTCTGTACTGTATAACTTTATGAGCAGCCAGAACTTGTCGCACAAGGCAATGAGCGCTGTGTAAGAGGTGTGATTTTTGTAAGTATGTCATCGTTGATCCGCTGAAGCCCCCCTAACCCCCCCCCCCCCCAAACCCTACGCCCACCTCCTTCCCCCCTAACGCTACACCCCCCCCCCCCCAACCAAACCCTACCCCAATTCTCGTCTCGTGTCAAAATCAAAAAGAGTGTATAATACAACAAAAAAAAATTATAGTCGCCTAACTACAAAATATGTTACAATTACGGCATTTTAGGAGGCGCCTGCACTATGCTCAAGCCAGACACTTTTATCATTAAGGTAATCAACTGTCTTATAATATGCTGTTTGACATAAAGTGGTCTTTATAAAGCTTTTAAATTTATTGTCGGGCATACAAAGGACCGATTCAGGCAATTTATTATAAAAGCGTATACCTTCCCCCTTGAAAGAATGACTAACCTTGTTAAGCCGAAAACACGGAGGGAGTAGTTTATTTTTATTACGTAGATTTCTGTCTGTAACGTCACTTACTTTAGTATAGCTAGATATATTTTTCCTGGCATACAGCATGTTATCAAATATATATTGGGAAGCTACAGTTAAATCGCTCCCTAAGAGAATCTCTTTTACCTAAACAATAAATGGCATTGAATGCCCTTTTGTAATTTAAAAATTGTTTCTATATCTGCTGCATTTCCCCAAAGTAGTATTCCATAGGACATCAAGCTATGGAAGTAACCAAAGTAAACTAGCCTAGCAGTAGCTACATCTGTCAACTGCCTAATCCGTCTCACAGCATATGCAGCAGAGCTAAGCTTATTAGCTAAAATGGTGATATGGTCACCCCATTGTAATTTAGAATATATTGTTATTCCTAAAAAGGTAGTGTTATTTACAAATTCTAACCTTTGGCTACCCAGCACGACATGGACGTTTGCTTGTCTGACATTGGGCATTGTAAATTTAACGCATTTGGTCTTTTCTGCATTCAACAATAGGTTGTTTGTAGAAAACCAATTTGATATATCATCAACTAACTAAATATACTTAGATAGTATATTTAGTAAATTTAAATTGTATTTTTTAATAAGTATATTTTAAAATTATTTCTTTACTCCCAAAAAAAAGAAGTTTCCTACTCTACACTTGTCGATGTCCTTGTACTAACGTAGGACGTATGTAATTGATTCCGGTAGTGCGCTGACAGTACAAACGATTCTTAAAATGTATTGTACACAATCAATTGTGACGGAAATGGTATAACACCTTCCTGAATTACCTGTATTTGAGGTAAACACTCAAGTGCAAGTCATATCCTTTTAACTGACTGTCAAAAATTGACACAGCAACCGACTTCAAATTATTGAAGTGGGACCAAATAATTGTCGAAATTAGACGAAATTGAAATGTAAAAATGTGGGAAAGTAGTAGCTTTCAATTAAAATGAAATTAAAATTGAACAGATTTGACATCAAATTGACCCAGTCCAAAAATAACAAACATAAAAAAGCTTACAGTCGAATTGAGAACCTCCTCCTTTTTTGGAAGTCAGTTGAAATGGAGGTTTTAAAAACATACATACACCATGTATGATTAGAAAACTGGTGTTTCGCGTGTCCCATTTAAATTTGCTACTGTTCTGACAATTTGAAGTCGGTTTTTGTTGCGAAAATAAATAATTTTCGACTGCATCGACTGCAAAAAAAGATCTGTAGATATTATTTGATCCGAATTTATGTGAGACTGGCCATAAATACTGTTAGGTACATAATTTATTTTTTTTCAACTTTTTAATTAATTTGAATTTGGAAGACGTATATTATTTTAAAAACTTCTTTCGATTTCGAGTTCGTAATTTCGTATATCGTACTATCAATAGATACTAATATTACATTAGTCACAAAACTAAATTTTTGTGAAAAAGGAGTAAGTGTATCAAGATACTGTCTTTTTGATCATGTTGTGAAACCTCTCAGCAATACACTGTTTAAACATATACCGTGGACTTTCCAGCAGGACTGCTCCTGGTCACATGGCACGAACTACCCAAGCCTGGCTAGAAACCAACGTTCCGGACTTAATAGCTAGCTAGCTTAAGCTGAAGACTGGCCCTCATCTAGCCCAGACCCCAACCCTTTAGACTACAAATTATGGTCAGTTTTAGAGGACATGGCCTGCTCTAAATGACACGGCGACATTGACTTTCTTAAAAAATCTTTGGAGCAAGCAGTGGCAAAATTTCCCTTGGAAACAATGCGTAAATCCAAAGATTCGTGGCCAAACAGATTAAAGGCCTGTATAAAAGCCAAAGGTGGCCATTTCGAATAAAATATATTTTTATTTTTTTGCTAAGACTTTAATAAATATGTAAGTAGGTATAAATTTTAATAATATTACATTACTTCATTTAAAAAAAAATACATTTTCATTTGTAACAAAACTTATGGCTGGACTAGGTAAATGGACAAATTTGCATAATTATTTCTCTATCTTATACAATACATAAATCATAGGTATTATAAGTAGGTACCTATCAGTTTCCTGATTCCTATTTACGTACTTAACTTATTAACTAATTTATTAGCAGATTCCACCGGACGCCACTGGAAATTCTGTGTGCTCACCAGAAGCGCTCGGCAATAGACGTATGAAAAATAGTATAAAAACAACGTCGCTTCCATTCCCTGATATGCTTAAATCTTTAAAACTACGCTACGGATTATGATGCGGTCTTCACCAATGAATACAGTGGTTCTCGAGGAAGGTTTTAGTATATAATTTTTCAAGCGGGCGCAGCCGCGGGCGAAGGCGAGTTTTATATGTAAGGTAGATATTCAATGAATTTTGCCAGGAAAATTACACGAGGGTTATGAGGAAATATTACTACATGTACGGGAGTTAACGCACCGAAGCATTTACTTATTCCTTTTAAGAAATTCGTTGCGTGCTTTGCGTTAACGGTTAAAGTTAAGCAATTATATTACTCGATAGAGGATTTTTGACTTGGAATAATTCCACACGAACGACATCGGAGGCGTCTGCTAGTTATATTAAAGTTAGCACCAGTTTTACTTTCAGTTTGATTTTTCTACCTACTACCACAGAATAGGGAATAGTACTTACATACTACTACTATTTATACTATTATTACTATTAATACTATTATTATTATACTAACATACTATTCCCTATTCTGTGATACTACTTATATTTATATACTACTATAATTAATAATACATACATTTGCATGAAATATTAAAATATTCGTAAGAAGTTTGGGGAAGGTTTTTTTTTTTATATTTGAGGCGATACAAAGTTCGCCGGGATAACTAGTATACATATATTATCTGCTTCGGTGGCGTAGTCGGTAGTGCAGTCGCTTTCGACGCCGGAGTCTCGGGTCCAATTCCGGTCGGGACAAACTTTGTGTGATGACATATACGTTGTACCGAAGTCTGGATATTTCCTATGTAAATATATATAGAAATGGGGATGTAACCCCCCTTAGCTCTCGAAAACTGCTTATGCTCCAATGATGGTTGACCCCTCTATGGATAGCCCATAGCACTCGATCTGGAGGCAAGGCAAAAAATCGTTATAGGCCAAAACCTATGGCGTAGTGCGGCGCGAAGCACCGCACAAGACACCGTACTAGTGTATAATATGTATGTATAATTAAATATATTTACAATAAGAATTACAATATACAAAATAAACATAATTATAGACTAAAAATATTTACATTACAAAATATCGTTTAAAAAATCCTCCGCGTCATTGCCGACTGGGAAGGTTCCCAGAATGCTGGCTGTGTTGCCACGTTGGATGGCGATACTTATTCTTTGGGCCAGAAAATAGCCAGCCTTAGCCAGAAAATAGCCAGTCCTGGGAAACATCGATTAGGCGTTTAGCAATGTCTCTATAAAGGCGGCGAGCACTCGGACCCCATGACCCCAGTGTCTCAACCCCAAATGGCTCAAATATGTAATCACCTGCTAGGTTAGCATATTTATGCCGTTTAAGGCCTTCAGCCGATGCAGCAGCAGCGCCAGCACATCCGGATGTGCTTGGAAGGTGTGAAGGTTGAAGGTCCTAAGGTGTCAACGCATGTAGCGTCCCACACCAAAGGCCTTCCCATCTTCCACGGTAGCAACGACATACCGTCCGGTCTCTTTCCATCGCTTCGTGCTAAACCATTTGGTTCACGTAGGGCCGGAAGACCTGCGATGGAAAGAGCCCTAGGAATTATGTCGTTTAGAATAGCGTGCCGAGGTATACGACCTGCGCTTCTGCTACAGGAAAGGCCATGGTGTCCCAGATTATCGACGGCTACTCCACAGGTGCAATGATGCGGGGATTCGTATGTATATATATATATATATATATAACTTCCGTATGTATTACAGAAGTGCGAGTATACGTAGGTCACACTATAAGTTTTGCGTAACTTAAAAAAACAACATGTTAAAACCAAAATATTATGTTTATTGCTTTTCAAAATACTCTCCTTTACATTTTAAACATCTTTTCATGCGATCGAACCATTTTTTTAAACAGGAGGACCACAGATCTAAAGGCATGTTTTCTACGTGCTGATTGAACGCTATCACTGCCTCTTCGGAGTTGGTAAAAGTGAAACCTCTCATCAAATCTTTGATTTTGGAGAAAATACAGTAATCACAGGGTGCTAGGTCGGGGCTATGCGCAGGATGGGTGACGAGTTGTACTTTTTCGGAAGCTAAAAATGACTTTGTTTTGTTGTCCGTGTGTGAAGAAGCGTTGTCATTATGTAGGAGAACGTGGCTTTTAGGTCGTCTTTCGCGAACTTTTTCTAACACCCTGGGTAAACAAATGGTAGAATACCACTCGGCATTAACACTCTTTTGATCTTCAAGTGGAATTGTACAGATGGGACCCGTAGCTGAGAAAAAAACCGCGATCATTTTTTTACCAACGTTTCTCGCCTGCCTCACTTTTGTTGGCTTGTTCTCTTTTTCAAACACCCATTCACAAGATTGCTGTATTTTTTCGGGTTCAAAACAATAAATCCACGTTTCGTCTCCTGTGACAATGTCATAAACAGCATTAGAATTACCGTGGTCGTACTTCAGTAGCATCTGTGAGTGAGCACCATTCTACGCGAGCCCGCTTCTGCTCCGCTGTCAGTTCATGAGGAATCCAACGACAACAAAGTTTCCGAACTTCCAATTCGTCGTGTAAAATTTTCTTGATTTGACTCATACCAATCCCCAATAATCCTCGAATTGTCTTATAGGTATACCGCGGGTTTTCTTCAATTAACCGCTTAACAGTAGCCACATTATTTTCGTTGACTGCAGTTGAAGGCCGCCCTTCACGAAATTCGTCATGTAAAGAAACTCGACCTCTCTCAAATTCAGCAAACCATCGCCTCACGGTGCTCAAACAAGGTGTTTCTCTCCCAAAAGCATTTTGAAGACGAGCGGCACAGTCTTGCGGAGAGAGAGAACTTTTAAAATCATAAAAAATCATCGCTCTAAAATCTTTTAGACTTAATTCCATTTTCGTTGCATACGTAATACTTTGATGTGTGATAAAAAACAATTGACCAATGATTTCCCGCCAATTGTTTTTTTTTATTACTAAGAAGGTTGCAACGTTTAAAAAAATATAACATTCGAAATTCAAATAGTTCCGATTAGCTAGAAGTGCGAAACTTTTAGTGTGCCCCATGTATAATAATATGTATGTATTACATATCACAAGCTCTGCTTACTTCGAGACTAGATAGCGTTGTGTGAATTGTCCTAACATATTTATTTATTTATTAACTTACCTTGAGCGTCTCAACTCTGTTTCTTGAATAAAAAATTGCTTACTGATATTTTTGATCTGGTTTGAAACTTCCTTCGTGTAATATTCCGTCAGCTAATCCGCACAGACAATTAATATGTTAGTTTCAATTCATAGCAAAATCTTTTTCTTGTTCTAATATCTTATTGTAATTCTTCCGTGTTTTTAATTCCTTCCTATTCCTCACTTCACAACTTAGTTACGGTCGGACGGTCTACACTCTACATTAAAGGACTATTTTTATTCATAACTAGCTGATCGCCGCAGCTCCGCCCGCGTCATTTAGTTTACTCGTTCCTGGGTCCCGTGGGAACACATTATCGGGATAAAAAGTAGCCTATGTTACTCAGGGTGAATGTAGCTTTCCAATGGTGAAAGATTTTATGAAATCGGCGCAGTAGTTTTTGAGTTTATTCATTACAAACATACACACAAAAATACAAATCTTTCCTCTTTATAATAGTAGTGTAGATGTAGAAGTGTAGATGTAGACTAGCGGACACCCGAGGCTTCGTCCGTTTGATAAATTATATACACAAAAGCCTTCCTCGGGAACCACTATCTATTGGTGAAACACACATCAAATCCGTTACGTAGTTTTAAAAATAAATATTTTGGACATTCTCACACAACGTCATCTAGCCCAAACTAATCTAAAAGCTTGTGCAATGGGATCTAGACAACTGATAAACATACTTATATATTTCTAAATACATACATAATATACATAGAAAACGTTGCTTTTTACTGTTATGAAAATTTACTTGTGATCAATATTATGATTGCCCAAACTCTATTGACTCATAGAAAACCTGAGTAGGTATACTTTCAATAGTAGGTACTTATTCGGTCCGCTGCAAAAAAAAATCTTTTTGGCAGATTTTCATTACCGTTTATACTGTAATATTGTAGTAGGATGTTATGAAATATACAGCAATGTATCTGTTGCCATTTGTTGTTCCGATCTTCTTCGATAATTGACGAGGATTGCCGAGCGCTTAAGTGTTAAATAATCGTAGATACTGTACCGATCGATAATGTGTTTGGGTATAGATGTGTATGTGTCTACGTCTCTGGGGCCCGAGCTATCTTCAGCTGCACGCCTTGCTGAAGACAGAGGGTCGAGCAAATATACCCAATGCCTCTGAAAACGCCAATAAGCTCGCCCCGCACACCCCGTAGTAGATATGTTGGGGACAAACAGTGACTGGCGAAATGTTGGTGTAATGTTGGTGTAATGATGCCTCTGTCTACTCCCCTCAGAGATAAAGACGGGAATGGAGAAAGAAAAACTACCTATTGTACGGAATCACAAAACGAAATTTTATTCTAAAACCGTGTTGTGTTATAAGTATACTTATTTCTTCGTGTTAAATATTTGCTTACTTCACATCTTTAATATTTATAAATACATATGGGTAAAAATCCCCGTTCCAAATTCCCACGGGAATACAATTCTGAGATAAAAAGTAGCCTACCCTGAATGTTATAACCCTCAAGGATAATGCAATGCTTTTTATCAGGTTTTTATTTACTCACCTTTTCCTTTGCTTCAATTAATTACAAATAAATAGAATCCTTATTGAAATTAGTACGTTATGTATATTATATTTCTCTTTGTATTTTTAGATTTAATATTCAAAATCAAAAACGAATTGTACCAACTTACAAATCAACGAAAAATAAAACAAATGAATGTCAATAAAACTTTTTTTTTAGTTTATGAAAGAAATAGGTATCGCGCTTCTTTCAATTTGAATTTGGAACCTAGGTAGTAGGTACCTATGTCAGTAAAGAGGTCGTCGCGTTCCATTCCATGCAGTCTTTTTTTCACTAAGTCCTATTAGTAAATAAATAAAGAAATTAAATTGATTTTCAGTAGAGAGTGTTGTCCTTCTTTATGATGATGAGTTATTTTATTAGGTAGATAATTACGAGTACTTACCATGATCTTGACGTACAAAATTAATAAACGTATTACTTTGTACCTACCTACGTCACTTTCAAATCTTTGAACCAAAAATGTATGAATCGTGGTTGATGTCTTTGAGTGGGAACTGGGAATGCGGGTGTTACTAGTCTAAAAAACGGCTAACTTTTAGTGAAATAAGTGACTTTTATTTACTATCATTTATTTTCTAAATACATGTTTAATACTAAATTAGAAACTAGGTACAATAGAAAATGAAATTAATACTAAATTTAATTATTACTATTTAAGAAATAAATGTAAAAAGTTTGGGCACCGCGGTAGGGTGCCCATCATGGCGGCGGCATTCCCGCGCTGTATGGCGATGCTTATCCGCTGCGCGAGAAATCCGCCGGCTCGTAAGTCTCCCGTTACCTCCCTGAGCCGTTTGCTGAGCTCCTTGAAAAGCGAGTGCGCGCCCGGGCCCCACGGGCCCAGTGTCTCGACACCAAATGCGACAAAGTCGTATTGAGTGCCGAGACAACTGTACTTGCCCACCTTCGAGCGCTCACGTACCTCGGCCGTCGCGCCGGCACGTTTGGCAGTTGCCGGAAGATAGGTCGCAGCTAGTGTGTCGGCACACGTGGCGTCCCACACTAGTGGGCGACCCATCCTCCATGGTATCATCGACATCCCGTCAGGTCTCTTACCATCGTCCCGTGCAATGTGCTGGGGCTCCAGAATCGCAGGGACGTTTACACTGACGAGACACCGTCGTAGGATGTCGTTGATCGCGGCATGGCGGGATAGGCGGCCAGCACTTGAAGAGCAGGCAAGCCCATGGTGACCTAGGCGATCCACACTCGCTCCACAAGAAGCACAACTATGTTCTACACAAACCTCGGCCCCCAGCCGGAGACCGATGGCGAGTCGGAGAGTGTTGTGTTCAATGAAAGTACCAGTGTTGGGGGATGGGTAGGCATGGAGCCAGTGTCCGGATTCCTGTATTGACACTGCTTCCAGCCTGGCGCGATTTTTTAAAGATGACGAGATATCAATGAGGGTTTGTAAAATATGTTGGCATGAAATGTTATCCCAGGCCTTCTGATTTTTGAGAGTGGGAGGGAAATTTGGACTCGGTCCAGCTAGCCAGGCAGTTTCAGCCTCGACCAAGCACGCGATCTCACAGTTTGTAGCCGCGGGGGCTTTAAGGATTTTTCCTGCGAGGTCAGACGAGCTATGGATTGAGGACAGAAATGCTGACAGTGCTACAGTAGAGATTTTTCGGGTTCCCAGGCCACCATACCTAATTGGTAGGGAGGCTTGGGTCCATGCCTGCTCGCTTAGTCTGATATTTATGATAGCTTCAATTTGTAATTTTATTGTATTGTCCAAGTCTTGGGTAGCAGCGGAGCAGGTACGTAAATTTAGGAACAAATAGACATAACTTAATGATGAAAAGAGCGGAATGGCTGCTAATTGCCTGTCTTACTATCATTGTCACTGTCTGCATTGTGGTGGAGTTCTTTATGTTTTGAAAATTTCGGCTTTTATTCTCTGTTAATATTCGAGCTCGTGCTGCAAACGACGGGTAAATAATGAACTTTTTGTGCTATCTCATTGTAATACTATGATATCAGGTACAAACTGGTACAGAAGCATTAATTTATTTTTTCCTTTTTTAAACATGTACCTATCAACAAAAGAGGTTCTCAATTTGACTGTACTTTTAGGGTCCCGTAGTAAAATTCTCGGAACCCTTATAGTTTCGTCATGTCTGCCCTCGGCTTTCCTCCCAAACGGTTATTGCTAGAAAGATGAAATTTTGCACGGATATGTGTATTTACTATTCCGACAAAGTGCTACAATAAAATTATGAAAATTTTTTTTTTCTGTTGTAGGTACCTCCCCTACAAGTAAAGTGGGATGATACTTTTTTTCTCGAGTCAACTCCATCGTGTGGGGTATCATTAGACAGGTATTTTTAAAACATTGTGAAGTTGCTAAGATAGTTTTTGGATTTAGGGGTCCTTTTGCGAGGAAGATATTTAGATAGAACGGAATATAACGTCCCATGAAATAGGGGTGAGCCTTTTCAGTCTGTCAGCTGGTGTCCCACATGCAGGAGACTTGGGCCTTGAAGATGTCTATGAGCCTCTTTGCAAACTAAATTCAAAAACATAACCCTTCCTCCACAGTCGGGTAATACAAGTTAGGTTTAAAAAAGCTACGACTACAGAGATTCTATTTAGTGATATTTCATCAGCTGTCCTGCCTGGTTGAATTGTAGCTTGAATTAAGTACATAGTAACTCTGGATTTTCTAGTGTCCGGCTACGGCAATAATAAAATGTGGGTGTGTTATGCACCTCTGCCTACCCTTTCGTAGATATAGGTGTGATGGTAATGTATATATTTGTATAATAAACAATATTGCTGCAACTTTTTTTTTTCAATTTATTCGGCCATTTTGGACATAACCCATTATATGTGTGCCCGGTGATGGCAATAGGCCTGCCCCCTATTACGTGGGACTAAAAATACTGGCAAACTGTGAGTGTGTAATGCACCTCTGCCTACCCCTTCGAGGATATAGGCGTGATATGTGTGTGTGTTGTATAATAAAAATTCAAAATTTCGAGTAAGTTCAGTTTCACTTAACCGTCAAACAATCTTCCTCATCAATCTCGAAATAACGTTCCCAAAAGACTAGCCGTATTGCCACATACTTCGAATTTTTATTCAAATTCCTAGAAATATAGATTTTGACTACAAAACACTTGACCCAAATAGGCGTGACCTTTATATTGGCCTTTCAATTTTGTATGTAAAAACATGTAGGATATAAATTGAAAACAGACAACGGACAAGGACGATATTAGAATATTCAATGTGCACAAAGTCGTAGTAAAGAGACCTTTCATAAAGAAGAGATTTCCCAGTTGTGTATAATAAACCATTGAACACGAGTAGGTTTTAAAGAAACGAGCCTTGGCGAGTTTTAGTGTTCTAATACCTTATGTGAGGTTTAATACACTATTTCATATAATCTCATACGTTTAGGCATTTTGACAAATACAAACTTGTAGAAGTTATCGACAATATGATGGTAAATCTCAACAAGGCGGTATGGTCAACAGACCTTAGCCTGTTATTGCAAGTAGAATTTTACCATAATTTATTAATTCTATCCAACTGTGTTTAAAAAGTTACTTTAACATTCATATCGATTTACAAAAACCTCGTACTAAATATGCCAACTTTTGAAAACACAATTCGAATTTTTCGACATGTAGATAAACCAACATTAATAGATAGTCTTCTTTAATTACATATCACAAACACAGGTTGTTTTTTTTTATTTCTGTACTCGCTAAACACTAATTATAAATACTTACACCATACCACAGGCGCTACGATTTAGTTTATATTTATTGCTCTCCAATGATATTCTTGCTCTCAAAACTGGTCTCCAACTCGGAAAATTAATTATCTTTTCATCTATGTCAAAATTTAAGCAATATGACTTCATATTCAATCACTTCATATTAATTGAATGTACACAAACTAACCTAGATATCCACTTTTTATTTCACTTCTGTCTACTTATGTCCATCCTATGGTTGCCTGTAAGAGATCATTCTTGGTGGCCGCCATTTGTACATACTAAATTGATAACAAGTTTCTGTACATAAATTTATTGTATTGTATTGGTGTACAATAAGACATATTCTATTATATTCTATAAAATAAAATACTTACAAACATAAATATTATGTCGAAAAATCCAACTCTTAGGTACAGAACTTCGATATCATCAATGAGTTGCGGTTCTGCCATTGCCTATCACGGCCGATTGTATAGAGGCCACATAACCCTTCAGCCACATACTCGACGATTGGCGAGGGTAATGATGAGGGACCTAGTGTTGCTGGTCTTGCTGCTCGTCATGCCGCTCGAGTGAAGTAGGTACTAGATCACGAATATTCGAGGCAACGCGAGGAACATAGTCTGGCTGTAGCATGCAGCGTGACGAGACATAGGTAACCACTGTATGTCCCTCTCCATTTCCCCTGGCTATTACGTCATGAACATAGGTTAGTAACTACTACATATATGTAGCACACTATTGCATATTGATCCTACCAAAAATTACTGCAAGTGATGCACCTGCCGATCCCTATGACTAGGCTCAGGCAATCGTTAAAGTAATTAGAGGTCTACCAACAAAAGTTAAGCATTGATTTCATTGGATACCAGTATTGTCTTGAGGCAGTTTTAAAGCAGCGATGATGCATTTTATATGTCAAACGGTCAATCACCATTCTCTGGGAAACCGAGCCATATTGTTTACATGGACAACGTTTTGGTGACGTCATCTCGCAGCTGTGTTGAAACCAAAGCTATACTGGTGAAATGTATCTGCCTACACCTTCGGAAATCAGGTAATAAATACTATCATAGCTATTAGCATTTTTACTTTCATCATCATTTCAACCGGTTGTCGCCCATTGCCTGGGCAGGGCCCAGGTCATAGGCCTCCCCCAACGGATGAACGAACGAACTTCGAGCATAGTCGTTTCCATTGCTCTTTGGATGACAGCGAGTTTCTGCAAAAGACGTATTTTTACTTTCACTTAGGTATACATATTATTCTATTCTTACCTAAGTGGATGTATTGTAATGTAATTGTGTACAAAATACTTCGATTTTTTGATTTTGAGTTTCCCATGAGCCCTGAACTCTCTGAGTTGAAAACAGTGACTTCTGGAAAATTTAAGTAAGCATCGTACTCATGTGAAAGTAGGTATCTAAGGAGAGCTACAGCCTTAACCATTGCGATTTCGCTCAGGTTTAGACGAACGCGTTTTTAATAGTGGGACAGCTCACTGTAAAGCTCATTGACATAACTTTTCCAGGGCCGGAATACACACACACACACATATCACGCCTATATCCCGAAGGTGTAGGCAAGGCTCATTACACACCAACAATTTGCCAGTATTTTTAGTCCCACGTAATAGCGAACCTGTTGCCGTCACCGGGCACACATATAATGGGTTATATCCAAAATGACGGAATAAATTTAATAAAAAGTAACAGCTATGACGTAATTTTGAAAAAAAAATTTAAACCCGTTGCCTTGCCATGAAATGTTGATGAAAGGCAACTAAATCTTACGTGCCAGCCGCTGTGGTACAGCCAATTAAAGTACTTGGCGTTTCGGACTATATGAATGAAAAACCGCCAAAAATCAAGTTATTCTTTTTAATTTTCATCCATTGTTGTTAAAAATCATCATCTATCATCGTCATTGGCATGAAAATTAGAAATTTCGAGTTACGAATGTTTTAAATTTTTACATGCTTATTCCAAGTGAAAGTACTACCGTCCCATGATGGCCAATATATTTTAATTATGTTGCACACCTTGGGGTTTTATGTAAGGACATATTTCTAGAAATCAGCATTGTAATAAACTTCTATATTAAGATAATTATGTACATTTATTTATATTTATTTTTATGTCAAGCTTAACTGTTCAGATACAATCGTAATGTGTCTGAAAGGTTATTGATGTTATCTGCACGCTTCTAAAAATATTGCAAAATCTGATATACATTTCCACATCAATACATATAATAAATCTGTAACTGGTCGGTGTCTGTACATGGAATATATATAAGAAAAACCATCATGGGAGGACTTTATGAATGAAAAAGAACCCTGATATGATGAATGATTTTTGAAATTATTTGTCTGTTTGTCTCCCACCAATTCGATTGCAGTTTCCACTAATACGTTGCGCTATGTCTCACTTATTATTTAGTATTTGTTTTATTTCAATCGGTTAATAAATAAAATAGTTTTGTCCGTAAATATATGCACCCTAATCTCAGAAACGGCTTAACCGATTTAAATGTGGTTTTCATTCATTCGTCGCAGTTTGCTCCACTTAACGTTTGGTGTATGTTTTATTTCAATCGGTTCATAAATAAAAAAGTTGTACGAGTATAAAACCCGTATTCACAAACGACACTATGAGGTGCGCGAACGCTAAGCGCTGTCAAAACCTATTGTTTTGCGTTCGTTAATCTGATATCCATTTACACATGTTTACATATAATTAAATAAAAGTGTTTGTTTTTCTTAATTCTTTACCGAAGAGATATTATAAAATTTAACTAAATATATAACAATATACAGTTAGGTTAGGGGTCGTCCATCCGCCGGGCGCCACTGGATCAAGAAAATATTACGTAAGGTGTTTAGGGCTCTAATCTTAGGTTGGGGGTCGGGGGTCTCGGAAAATCTCACGTATTTTTTTTTTCGTAAAAAAAATTGGAAATTGCGCAAAAATTGGATTAAAAATAAATAAAACATGTTATTTCACTATAATAGTACATATGAAAGTACCTATTTAAGTACGGTACTTAGGTACCAACCTACATAAAAATGCAGTTTGTTTAATCATTTTTTGTGTGTCAGTTTGTTCCAGCTTCCAGCTAATCTCTAAAACTGCTTAACGGGATTTTCACTGACAGATAGCCGATGAAACAAGGTACAAAATAGACTACTTTTTATCCCAGGAATGAGTTCCTGAGGGAATTAAAACTATAGAAGCATTTCACGCAGACGAAGCCTAAGGCGTCCGCTAGCCATTCCAATAAATCAATTAACTACTGATTAATAATTATTACATTCATATTTCAAAATAGTAATCAATACTCCATATCAACAGGCCTACAAACCCGCCTGCGGCAGGGCCAATGTAGGGGGTAAAAGTGGGACCTCCTTCCAATAGTACGAACGATCGTAGGTGGTACTAAATTAACGATTTCGGGACTTAAACGCGTAATTTACCTTGTTTGGCCTGACGTTGAAGTGTGAGTGTTGAAGATAGCGAAGTTAAAAAAAAAAACAAAAAAAATATGATCGTAGGTGGGTCTGGAACTATCTTCAGTTCTTAAAGTTATATTTATGGAGGCAATCTCTGACCAACTGTGTTATTTAAAACGTCATAAAAGACATTACCATACACCGGAACAGGTAACTGGGAACATGGTCGTTTGTCCCCGTTTGACCCGTTTGTCTTAAGTTTATAATGTGTACAAAACGAGAAAGTTTAAAAAAGTATCGTAAAAGACATTAAAATTACTGATTACATTTACCATTGCGTGATTGAGTTTACTAGTTGGTATCCATCTTGACCATAGATATAGAGCGAAGCGAGTTGCTTGCTAGGTGTGTGATCTTGGCACATAGATTGCAATGAAACCAAGAAGTTATAATACGCTAAAACTTAATTTTTTTTTTTGGCAAAAGAAAAAAAGTTTTATTAAACTATTATTTTAAACCTTGACTGCTTTTAATATTTTTGTTGTGTGAAGAATTTAAAGCTGGAATAATAAAGAGTGGGAAGTAAAATTTAAGATATAGGTAGGTACATATATTTACTTAGTTAACATTATCTATGCAAATTATTAAAATCATTGTATTGAAACTAAAAATACAGACATTTAATTCAATTTTACTGCTTAATTCAATAAATAAGCTTGCGGCGACCACCTTGCTTATAAGCCCAGTTTTTGTATACAACCGTCCAACAAAGAAACACGCAGGACTATATTACTAAACCATTATTGATCTAATTAAAATCTTACCAAGAATGCGATAGGCGGGCAGGGCTTTCAGTAGTTTTCAAGGTTCGTAAGGAGACCCAGCAAGTTTAGTAGCCGACGCGCACCATACGACAGCGCACGCGCGAATGTTGCCGTTACGGTCTAATGTGTATGTTTACATAGAGGCTGTATAGGAACATTAAAAAAAAATAGCCCACCATAGAGTTTGAAATTTAAATTTTGAAGCAACGCGCCTCTATTATTATTATATGTGTGAGTGTATTGCAAGTTTTGCGGAATTTTAGGGTGAGTACCTATATTTAGTGTTGTTAAAATTAATTCATATTCCACAATTTTAAATTAAAATGTTTATATTTATTATAATTACATATAGCTTGAAGTATATTACTTACACGTTACGAATGCGTTATAGAGCAAATACCAACGATTATCTGGCCTTTGTGTTTTAAAACCGAAAGTTTGTCTATGCCCTAACACTGAACAAACAATTGCAAAAGGGTTGCCACCTAATTATTTTGACCATAGATGACACAATGGAATTTACCTAAGTCCGAATAAAATACCTCTACCACCACTTAACTAGAAAAAAAATTGATTTTGCAATTGGATCTTCCCAAGCAACAATGATCTAATCTTCACATTCTGAGATCGTAATTTCCTGTTCGTCCTTTCTCATTTTTTGAACATGAGGGAGGGACTAGTGTGTCAGTGGGCACTGATTGACATTTATTGTTTAAAGCTAAGCTTTCTCTAATTTTATTATATAAATCGCAAAAAAAAACAAAAGTCTAGGCTGGATTTGTACCAACGTCGCGTCGGTTCCCTTATTTAGCTGGGGAGCTCGGTTCTCAGGGTATAGGGGCTGGGAAGTTGGTAATGTCGTTATGTCGGGAGTAACTAAATTCAACTTAACCTAACGATGATTGTACTCTGCAGTCATTCGGTTTGGTGCCTTTCTGACGCCACCCTGGCGCGTTGCTTGTGAATTTAGCAGACTACCGATTTTTTGACCAATTGAAAGAAGAAAGAAAGAAAACGTTTAATTTGGACACAGAATGACACAATACAAGGTAGGTACACAATTCCGCACAGAACAAAAAAGAGGCAAACACAAAACGACAGATATAATATAAAATAGTGGAAATTGGAAACCCATACGCCAGCGCCGGTAAAGCCATCAAGTGTCATCCCAATGCACAAATTAGGCCGTCTCTCAGCTTCATGCTTTTGTAAAACAGCGCTGGTTTTCTAACGAAGTAGTATAGCAGCAGCGTAGCGTTTTACGTTCATTTACGCGACTTGGCCCCCAGGGGGAATGCTCTGACCAACTGAGTAACCGAGACCACAGACTAAAGAACTCGAAATTGTGACATCTGTCAGTTTCAAATAAATTCCACGGTGATCCATAAGTTTTATACAAATTAAAGTTACTTTTGTAGGTATTCTATGCCAATTCCAATCATACGCTATACCTATTTTATATATTTTCTGCATTTTAAAGCAATGAGTTTGCTTGTGATTAATAATTTTTATCTAAAAACTAGCGGATGCCCGCAGCTTCGCCCGCTTCACATATAATATACTAAAACCTTCCTCGAGAACAACTCTACCCATTAAAAAACCGTATCAAAATTCGTTGCGTAGTTTTAAAGATCTGAAAGAAAGAAGAACAGGGACAGACAGACGGGAAACGACTTGGCGTTATACTATGTTATTATTATGATACGTTTTGCCAGTAGGTTGGTTCGTCCCTCAATATCAAATGCATTACCGGACCTTGAGCGGCTCTATAATTTTCTCAAAAAAATTATTCCGAATCGAATGACACCTCAATCAAAATGAAATGAAATGATTTATTTATTTGTATAGGTCACAAAATGGCTCTTACAAACGTCAGTAAGTACCTACTTAAAATAAAAAAAAATGTCATTGCTTCTATATATACATGTACCTACTGCCAGATTCGCAAAGCAATAAGTAGAACCGAGAGAAAGAAGCTGGCAATAAACACTCAATGTTAGGAGAATTAGAAAAAGTTAAGTAAGTACTTGTTAACTAGACTACTCGTATAACATCGATTTGTTATATTTTGTTTTAATACAATGTATGGTCACTAGTTGAGGTTCGCAGCCTCGTTACAGTACAGGGTATTATTGTGGTTTATTACACTTGCAGATTCCTTGTTTCATCGAAATCAGATGGCAGGAACAAGTAATCATCATAATTTTTAATTATTGTTTCCATCGGGGACGCCGGCAGCCGTCAGACGGGACGATCTACCCGCAACTTTTGCTGGTAATTTCGTCCATTTCCCCAGTTCTCCCCATGAGGAGAGTGTGGTTGATCCAACTCTCCAAGTTATCATAATATTTAAAAGCTATTCCAAGCTAGTAATTTGAAAAATAAATATATAAAAAAACGCTGTGAACTCGGAACTAATCACGTGCTAACTTCTAATAGTAGATATAATGTACTTACTTGACTATTATTTATCGATGTTTCTAAAGGCAATTGTATGTAAATATGAGAGTTACATTCATAATAAATCAGATTGTTATACTAATTAATATTTGACGTCACTGAGTGTAGACATATATAAAAGAATATCAGAAGTTTTGTAGTAGCTACAAAACTTCCTGTAAAATCTGCATAAGGCTCAAAAGTCTATTCCCATTATTACAATGCCAATAACTTGACTGTATGTTGATGCTCAGACTACAGAGGTTCTAAAAGTGGTTAAAAAAGTATAGAGAGGTTCTATTAAGTGATATTTGTAGACTCTGTCCTGGCACAGATCCTGGGACAGATAAATAAAACCTTTACAGCCTTATTAATAAACAAAGAGTAAACTTTACATCGAACTTTAAGTTTGAAGTAACCAAATTCATTATTAATAAATGTCGGGCAGCAAGGAAGTAAGCTAGTTCGATTGTTGTTTCGCAGTAAAACTTAATCCCAACCGTCCCCTAGTATAACTTGTGCGTATGACTAAACTAAACATCTGATATTTTTCTCATTCATTTGTATTTTTATTTCTAGCCGATTTTATGCCTTTTTTATTTTGGTTTCGCTAAATTGACGTCGCCCGCCTGGTGGTAAGTCGTGACGACGTCTAGCGATTGTGGGCCACTCTCTATAGTATTGTGCCCTCAACTTGACGACCTACTTATGTGCCTCTTCACGCTCCGCATAAAGAACCCAGGATTATATGTGGGAGGAAACACGTGCACAGGCAGGGCGTTCCAGGCCACTATCGTTCGGCAGAGACATTAACGATAAAACGTTCGGTTCTCGCGAATATGCTATCCACTGAGTGGGAGTGGCATCTCTGCCCGGCACACGTTGTTCGGGATCGGAAGGGAGAGGGTGGGATCAGGTTGAAGAGCTCTTCAGAAAACTCGCAGTGGTAAATACGGTAGAATGCTGCCAAGAAAGCGATTGTTCGGCGCTGGACTAGCAGCTCAAGGCTTCCTATTACCTCCGCACAATCTATAATACGGATGTCGTGATTACTTGTTCATTGACCGTAGAAAATGTAAATAATTTATTTAGTTGATCATTTGAGGGTAACGGATGAGTTAGAAGACTATTTTATTATCAGGATCAAGAAATGAAAAATTACTAATTCATTCCGTACGAGCAGCTTTTATTAATGAAAATTTTGTAATAATTAGGTAAGTAAGACTAAAAACAGATGTGCCTAGGAGAGCACGTTGTCGCGTCGGTCCCCGTTGTCATACGAACATCTATGGCATTCGTTACGGGTATTGGAGCCCTAAATCGAAATCCAACCAGTCTAACTGCAGAACTTCGATATAACCCGTAGGTTGTTGAGGTGAGATGGCAGTCGCTCCACGTAAAATATCGAAGTTCAGCCGCACCGCAGTTAGACTGGACAGCAACTGAGTTGGGAAAAGGCTCGGTTGATGATGAAGACATACTTACAAATAAATAAAATATCAAGCTTTACAACAAGGTTTTATTTTATAATTTAACATAATTTTTAAGGATTTTTATAAAATGTCTTGAGCTTCATTCCAGTTGTGCACATCTGAGTTCTTCTCTTTAAATTTCTATTTCTTTATTGAATCTTTTAATTTCTATTTCGATGGCATGGTTTTCTTCAGCTATCTCCATGCGTCTCTTGTGTTCCAATTCTTTTAATTGTTTTGACTGGGCCAAGTATTTTGAAAATCTACATCCTAGAAAAACAATGTACAATATTATTACCTACATATTTCCCATATTACACATATTTACTAAATAAATATGTATATTATTATCTATAATGTCACCATGGGCTAAGGTACAGGGCTTATTATGGTTTTTTGTAATGGGGTTTATTCCATCCTTGCCTGAATTTGTCTTACACAGACAAATCTGGCTTACGACTTAAACAAAACTGTTTTCTCTACAATGAGCCAAACACAGTGGTCAAGTCACCATGTGCATAATAGACAGGTTTGTTGCAATGCGCATTTCCAATATACCTAATATATTTTAATGAACCGATAGTATGAGGGGCTCGTGGTCTAGTGGTAACCGACAATGTTAACACATTGCAAAGGTTAAGCAACATCGAGTCAGGCTGGTCTTAGGATGGGTGACCATTTCTTAGACACTGACCATTCAGCCGAATCGCAGTTAGACTGGAAAGTCGACCCCAACTGAGTTGGGAAAAGGCTCGGTGAATGATGATGATGATGAATGAACCGATAGTATTTTTTTAGACTGTCGTATCATTTGTATGCGCTCACTAAATGTAGATAGATGACGTTTAAAACTCACCAGGCAAGGTCCATCGGAATCATATTTATTCTCATCACTAATTAACTCTGCTGGATTTCATAAGTTGGCTACCTCAACATCGGCTTGACTGGGACTTGAACATTAGATCCACCGCCAGTTTTAATAGTTTCCCTTTTGTAGCCACCAGATGCTTTCTTGCATTAATTATCATTCCCTTCCATTATATCTGCAGCTGACTCAAGTCTCGGGTTCTCAAGTTCAGTTCTTTGAATCTGAAACAAAGTAGCATTATCATCAATACTTTAATTTATGATAATTTCTATCACAATAACGGTCATAAAATACATAATAATACTCTGTGACAAAAAATATTAAAAATCCTTTATGTATATCCCACAATCCAGTTATTTTTTATCTCATGAAGTGCAATGTTGTAATGTTGTAATGTTGTAATGAAGTAATCAGTAAAGTAAACTGACAAACTACACGCAACTACTATAATTGTGAGGAACTTTCTTTTATGTACTTCAAACCATGCGTTGCCCTTCGCCTTATTGGGGTTCGCTTTTAAAGACTTATACGTATTTTGAGAATAATCTTTCAAAATAAGACTTACCAATTTCTGTAGTCTTGCTCTGTATAATTTCAAATTGAAAAAAAATCTTCGTAGGTACACACTTTTCTTCATACGTTTTTATTCCAGTGTACAAATATTTTACGTTTGTGAGCCATCTTGTAAAATAAGATATTAACAATATCCCACGATTCATGGACAATGAAACAATAACAAAATAACAAAAATAAAAAGACAAGTACGAAACGATGACAGTTGAGTGACGTTTCATTTGACAGCTCCCGACTGATTACTTGTTATTTTAGCATACATTGCGTTTTTTTTCGACAATGTTGCCACAAGGAACGCGTAATCCGAGCTGTAAATAATGTATAGGTTCTTCAACGTTGCTTCGAGTTTATTAATAAGGTTGTTACGTCACACTTAAACACTATTACATTTAGAACTAACTATTTCGGTGTAAACATAAGAGTATCCATTGATTAGGTCTTTTTTATTAATAAGACTGCTACAGTTTAAGCCTCAGCGTAGTCAAGTTATTGCATTGTAATAATGGGACTGCAGGACGGCAGGAGAGCATAAAAATTCCGAGCGTTAAACCAAAAGGGGTGTTGCAGATCAAACAATAGGTAGTGAATATTTATCAATATTTAGGGATAATTTAGAAGGCTAGTAAAATGTGGCGTTTTGGTGCACGTACATATAAGTAAATAGTTGACAGACAGTAGGTTTACTCGCACATTGCAGCAAGGATAAAGATAGGAAACACACTGGTGTTTCCTAGTACCTAGTGACAGGTATACAAAACGGCTATAATGGATTAAGCATTGAAACCCTAATCTCAAATCTCAGAAAAACTCAATCACAATGTGAGGGTATGTAATTACCCTCACATTGTGATTGACGTCAAATAGTTGTATGTAAATAAATAAGTAGGTACTAGGTGAGGAGTAACTGAGAGACACGAGAAGAAAAGCGCGGTACACTGCATTAAAATTAGTTATTTACAGCCTAGATCGAGTCTTTAGACGTCCAGAAAGGACTTATTAAATAAAAAGCATGTCCAAGATATATGTAAAATGGCGGCCGTTAATGCAGTCTAATGTCAGTGAAAAACTTAATGTCATAAGCGTCATCTTATTGTGATAAAACGCGGCAAAATATCCCACATGACCACAAAACATATTAGTCATTCATTATAGTTTCAATTGTTGTTTATATGCAAGAATTATAATATTACTTACATGTAAATTATCAAGCAAACAGCTGAAATGTTAAATATTAGAATTAAAAGGTAATTTACAGACCCAACTACAACAAAAGAGCGAAGTTTCCGCATTCGCTGCCACATAATTTATTATTTTTAAAAGAAATAAAATGAATTAATAACTCGCAATCGCTAGTTATAATATTATCAATTATAAAGTGCTTCCAATTCTTCGAAACAGGAATTCATCGTATATTGTCTGTGTGAAAAAATAAATAAAAAAATAAGTCGTTTTTATTAAAAAAAACTGATGGAAGAAGGTTCGAATTACAAAATAAATATATAACTTTTTTTAAGAATATTATCAGGCACATTCATAATACGATAGATGTTAGGATTAAGTAGTTAGTCTGGTTCACCAGTACTTTTTCGGTCAAATAAAACACATTCTAATTCTCCGAAATTGTGATTGACGTGGCATTCGATTCGAAATATATTTTTTGAAATAATTAAAAAACTCCAAAAAAAAGTGAGTTTGGTTTATCGCAAATATCTTAAAAGTTATTTGAATTTTTTGCGAAAAACACAACCCACTTCTTTTTCGGATTCGATTTAATCGTAATTTTTGGAAACTTATAAATGGACCTAAAACAGCGCTTGTAACCAGACTATAGGGTAGGGAGGTAAAAGTTCACATACTAATGTAGTGACCGGTGTGGATTAAACTCACCTACTCATGAAGTGTTATAGTTGATGCTGATGATGACGACTCTGTGACAATTTTACAAGTATCCATTTTTACGTTATGGCTCGTGATACATATCTTACAGTGACATGTCTTTTTGGGGTTGGCAGAGACAGGCCTATGTTACTCGCCTAACAATCGCAAAAAATAAGTGACGTCAGCGACAACTTGAAGTTGTGTTGTATGTCAGTAAGGGTTGTCTCTTGTTTGTGACACGGCGTTGACCATAGAGTTGATATTGAGACATTAACGTCATAATTATTGGTCAAATTATGCTGGTAGTTTCCTGACAACCCAACGTTCGAATTATGTTCTCTGTAAACAAAAGAATGTGCTTTAATTAACGTCAGAGTGCAAGTTCTGTATGTAAGTACTAAGTATTCCCTATTGTGGCAGAGACTATAAATTTCAACTGGTTACGATATTAGGATTCTTCTTCTTCTTCTTTCTTCTTCTTCTTCTTGTTCTTCTTCTTCTTCTTCTTCTTTCGTTAGTATTTTCATGCATCTACTAGGTACCCAGGACCTCAGATCAACCATATATAGTTAGATGGCGAGTGTCACCCGTTTTCTGCGTGGTGAATACTAAGCGGCTCATACATATACAGGTTGCCCAGTATACGTTTACGTTCAACTAGGGGCGCCACATTACAACACGTCAAAAACAAGATCTCAGCACAATAACTTCAAACAATAATTAGTTCTATTTTTTGCCACGTACCAACTTAAACTGGGAAACTGGAGTGACGTTACGTCATCCTCGACTGTTTGACTGTTCTGACGTGCAGATTGGTTGTTAGTGGTTCAGACCGATTATCATCGCTCTACAGGATGGAATTTTTTAATGACACCTGGATGGAAAGTACTCTACATACTGAAGATAGACGATTTTACTCAAAGAATACATTCCTTTATTTTTAAAAAGAAACAGAACTGCATTCACAGATTTTCAAAATTCGATTGCTACACCTGGGAATCGAACCGGGTAAAATCCGAAAAAATAACAGCCTGTACTTTTATGGCATTGATCGACAGGGTCAATAATAAGGATCAAATCTCTCTAACAAACGTGGTAAATTAAATGAAAGGAAAACCTTGAAATCTAAACTTGCAAATTCAATGGGATAAGATAAAGCACTTTTACTCAATGGTCCATCAGATTACTTATGTTAGTAATTATTAATTATCGTTGACGTCATTTATTCATTAAAATTCCTATGCAACTGTAAACGAGTTAAGAACTGAGGTACACAATACGATTTTGAATATTCATCACAACTCGCTATTAAAAGTTACTGAAAATGAATTCCTTAAAATAATAAATTTCTGTATCCAACAAAATGGAGCTCATTTCGAGCAACTAATTTGTTAGTATAGCCCTTTTTTTTCTTTCAATTAAAAAAGTTTAGATTTCATGGTTTTCCTTTCATTTAATTTACCACGTTTGTTAGAAAGATTTGATCCTTATGATTGACCCTATCGATCGATGCCATAATAGTACAGGATGTTATTTTTTCGTATTTTACCCGGTTCGATTCCCAGGTGTGGCAAACGAATTTTCGAAAATCCGTGAATGCAGTTATGTTTCTTTTTAAACATAAAGGAATGTTTCCTTTGAGTAAAATTGTCTATCTCCAGCATGTAGAGTACTTTCCCTCCAGGTGTCGTTAAAAAATTCCACCCTGTATACATATATGTATACGTATTATAGAGATAGTTCCCCTGAACCACGTCCAACATTCTTTACAATTTTATAACATGCAAAGGATATCAAGGCCTAGGTAATAATTACTACAATGTTTCTGAGCTAGATCTAGGAATAAGATAATTATTACAAAGTAATGGTAAGTAAGATTTTTAAAACTTTCAAAATATAATAGCATTAATTTTTCGCAAAATTAAAAAGGACAAACAAACGTCGACAATTGTTTCGCCTCTAAACAAGGCATTATCAAGACTGTCTCAAAGAGAACGGCATGCTGTTCTCTTTGAGACAGTCGTCAATTAATACTATTATATTTTGAAAGGTTTTAACATCTTACTTACCATTACTTTGTCATGGATTTTCGCCAGGTAACGCCTGTTTCTATCCAATTAATTATTACAATCAATCAACCAATGTTATAGTTAGCTTAAATAGCAAACTACTTCAGCGATTTCATGTTTAGTGTACACTGGTTCCTTTGCCTTTCATCAACATTTCATCGCAAGATTCATTTATTTTTTTCAAAATTACAATATAGCTGCTACTTTTTATTTAATTAATTCGGCCATTTTGGACATAACCCATTATAAATGTGCCCCGTGACGGCAATAGGCTTGCCCCCTATTACGTGGGACTAAAAATACTGGCAAATTGTGTGTGTGTTATGCACCTCTGACTCTGATATAGGCGTGATATGTATGTGTGTGGTTCGTACCAACATCCTAGAAACCCTATCAACCTCAACAGCTAATCGCTAATTATGGGAACTACTTACTAGGCCTAGGCACAGAATAGGGAATAGTACATACATACATACGTATATCACGCCTATATCCCGAAGGGGTAGGCAGAAGTGCATTACACACCCACTCTTTGCCAGTATGTAAGCCTAGGTATAGATCAATCGATCAGTCGTCGATTAAGCGACTGCTGGAGTAGATCGGCAACCGATCGATTGATCTAGTAACACCCTTAAAGGTCCCGGAAAAATGCAGTAGGTTTAAAATTGCTAGCGAAGACTGGCTGTAATTAAACGTCTGCCTATCCGGGGAAACAGGTCTGATTATATGAATGTATGTTAAAAATTACTGGTATTTAATTAGTCATAGTCTGAGATCTAAATCTGACTTAATTTTAAGCACTACGCTAGGCTAATAAGGTACCTAGTTATTATGTTGATGTCCTTAACCTACATAAGGAGGTATTTAATATGTACGTAGATGGATAAACGAATATATATATAAGGTGCTAGCTAGCTTACACCCGCGGTTTCACCCACACACACAAACACATATATACATAAGGGTAGGCAGAGGTGTATTACACATCCACAATTTGCCAGTATTTTTAGTCCCACGTAATAGGGGGCAATACTATTGCCGTCACCGGCACATTTATAATGGTTTGAACGAATTTAATAAAAAGTAGTAGCTATATTGTAATTTTGAAAAAAATTAACCCCGTTGCCTTGCCATGAAATGTTGATGAAAGGCAACAAAATCTTACGTGCCAGCCACTATGGCACAGCCAATTAAATTTCTGGACGTCTCGGACTATATCGGTTTCACCTACGTCCAATAAATTTCTCGTAGGCCAATTCAATACTGCCTAGGGGTACCCAGGACTCCCTAAATAGTATCTCTGTGTGTCTAATACCAGTTCCTTACGTTAATTTATTCGAAAAACGTTTTCGTATTCCCATACATTTCACACCAGCGCCCCTAGCAGTAGCGTGAGGGAACTGTGTGAAATGTATGGAGGAATACGAAAACGTATTTCGAGCAAATTAACGTAAGGAACTGGTACTAGACACCCTGTAGTCCAAGCAATTGGGTAAAAAAGTGCGAAGCATAACATAGTTTAAAACAAAGTTGCTTCCATTCCGTATGTTTGCTTAGAACTTTAAAACTACGCAACGGCTTTTGATGCGGTTTTCACCAATGGATAGAGTGGTTCTCGAGGAAGGTTTTTGTGTGTATAATTTGTCAAGTGGGTCAAGCCGCGGGCATTTGCTAGTATATAATAAATCTGTACAGTATCGGTGGTGCCACTGAACTTTTTTAAATAACTGAAGGATATAAAATTGTTTGGATTGTGAATTTATTGATGTATGGCGCGTGTGTGCACGGATATAATAAAATTCTACTCAACTAGATAAGTCAGTTTACACTCAATGCTCAAAATAGTACTCAACAAACATACATAGGTACAATATTATACTTTAACTTTTGTAACTTTAGTAAACCAACATCAAATGACACTATAACAGTGTCATTTGATGCTGGTTTGTTAATGGACATTTATATGTATAATTAGAATTTAACTGCTTCAGTGGCGTGGTCGGTAGTGCATCGGCTTTCGATTTCGGAGTATTGAGTTCAATTCCCGGGTCGAATCAAATATTTGTGTGATACACAAATGTTTGTTTCGGAGTTTGGGTATTTTCTATGTATAATATGTAGCATGTTTATCATTCGTCTAGATCCCACATCACAACCTTATATTAGCTTAATTTGGGTTAGCTGACATTGTGTGAGAATGTCCAAAAATATTTATTTACTAAATATTTTTGGATAAATTAATGATAGTGAATTTATTTTAATTGGCTTTCAAAATTTGCCGAAAAATGTATGGTAACTGGGTGATATCCTTCTCGCAGTATCATTTTGTATCGTACATTGAGCGATTATAATCATTGGCAATGGCATATCTTGTAGTATATTATCTATGTATAAATAAGGGCGAGGTTTTGTCGTGTTGTAAACCCGCGTCACGTCCGTGCAGATCCGGCACAGAACGAGATCAATCTCTATAAATGTTACCCCATATTATTTTATTTATTTGAGACTTTACGTAACTTTAGTTTGTGCAAGTATATTTGAAATTAAACAAGTACAGGTAGTCTCCCATAGTACATAGCTCTATAGGCAGGTAGATACTTAGGTATACTAATAATAACAAAGAGGTAGAAGAAGTTTGTTGTTTTTGTAAAAGGTTATCTTTGAAACAACTGAACTGATTCACGAAATGTTTAATTAATATGAATATGTAGTCGAATTATTCTTAGATTCTTCGTTGATAGTTAATACTTTCATTGGAATTGGAAACGACGGTGGAGACGGTTATAGTTTTCTTATAGGAATTCTCATTTTCATGTTATTTGTTTCAGTTTCTTTTTTTTTAGAGATGTCATTATTTATTTATTCTTCACAACATAAAGAGTACTAAATATTGGATGGAAACAGGCGTTACCTGGCGAAAATCCATGACAAAGTAATGGTAAGTAAGATGTTAAAACTTTTCAAAATATTATAGCATTATTTTCGCAAAAATAAAAGACAATAAAACGTCGACAATTTGTTCACCTCTAAACGAGGCATTATCAAGACTGTCTCAGAGAGAACAGCCTGCTGTAAAGAGTACTATTTATTTACAATAAGTTTCTGTTGAAGTGAAAAAACATTGTAGGTAGCTTTTTCCTCGAAAGAAACATAATGCAGTACATTTCTTACTTATTAAATTGTCTTTGAAGGAATAAAAGTTTAATATGTGTTAGGTTCATATGTTTGCCAGAGCAGTTTTGGTTACAGTGAGGGACGAAAATTATTTTTCTAAATTTACGCATAACGCGTGGTGTATTAGTTGCAGCATCTTACCGGATACGTTGTGTGTATTATACTATGAATGTAGTTACTGATGATTGAAAAAGAGTGGCCGGGAGTTTTTATTGCCAGGTTCTTTTCTCTTTGGCTCCACCCGTTACTTTGCGAATCTGGCTTTAAATGTAAATTCTTATGTGCTGACGTTAATAAGTGTTATTTTATAACCTATATTAATAAATATTTTTGATCTCTTTGAGTTCTCTGTTCGCTGTTCTCTTTGAGACAGTCTTGAGAATGCCTCATGAGTAGGTGAAACATATTATTATGTCGATGTTGTAATGTCTTCTATTTAGCGAAATTAGTGCAATTATATAAAAATTCAACATCTTACATACCCCATTCTTTTAAATATTTTTGAGTTTTAGTTCCTGAATACAAGCGCGTTGAAAGTGCCTATGCCTATCTATCATCATCATCAGCCGATATCAGTCCACTGTTGGATATAGGCCTCTCCAATGACTTCCAATCTTGGGTCAATTGCATCCACCCAACGCTAACTAGCCTACGATTGTCGTCGCTCTACCGAGCCGCCACGGTACGCTGGCAGTCTTTCCTACGAAAGTTACTTATAACATTTTAATTTTAACTCTTTTTTATTATTTTTGTTGACGGAAACATTTGCAACATTGGTAGATTGTCTAAAGAACTAACTGATAATGTTTTTAATTAAGAAGTTCCTTTTTTTCACGAGTTCAATGGTGTCTTTCTGGGTCATCTGAGTAAAAACTTGCTTTAAATAAACATCGTCGATCCGCACCTCCGCGTAAAGTAGGTATCATGTGTTAAGTTAAATCATAAATTGCCCATACTTACTATTAGGTACCTACAAATTTTAATCTAAATTAGTTTAACAAAGCTTCCGTAGAATCTTCTTTTTTTTAAAAACGTGTCTCCATCGATGTCAATCGATGATTTCGCCAATTTCAAGGTAATGTTTGATTTTTCCCGCACAGAAGAACTAGTTACTCTAAACTAATTCGCGGTGCACGGAGACAAGGAAACGTTCGGTATTGCAATTGAGCGTTTGGGCCTGGATTTTTGCCTAGTGCCCGAGGTAACCTAAAAGGCAACCAGCCACGCACTCCGCAAAAATTCAAGTCCATCCGTAGATTGAATGTTAAGGTGCTGCTGGTCTTGCGTTCCGACGACGAATGTCAGACGGACACTACACTACCTCAAATAATAAGTGATAATTCTTATAACACTAATACTATACAGGGTTACTTTTAAGACAGGAGCCAGTTTTTTATGACCAACTTAGAATCGATGATATAATCAAGCAACTAAAAAAAATTGTTGTTCATTAAGGTCGTATAACGACATAAGTGCTACTTTTTAATTTTATTATTAAAATCCGCCATAAGAAAACATGGACGCTTGAGTATTCTAACCTAATCTAAAAAAATCGTCTCGGAACGAAAATACTACTAAACAATAAAGAGAAACTACTAAATGTAATGTACAACACCACACGTCACCGTTGTCCAGTAAATAAGATTTTTTAAGGACACTTCAAACTCGTTTTTTTTTCAAAAACGTCGCGTTTAAACAATGTAATCATAAAGCCAGCCCTTTAATATTTAACTCTAGATCTTATATATGATCTTATTATCCATTGCCGGGCGTCTTTGGTATGCACCAGAAGGTCCCCCTATATCCCTCTATATCCCCGAAGGGTTAGGCAGAGGTGCATTACACACCCACAATTTGCCAGTATTTTTAGTCCCACGTAATAGGGGGCAAGCCTATTGCCGTCACCGGGCACATTTATAATGGATTATGTCCAAAATGGCCGAATGAATTTAATAAAAAGTGGCAGCTATATTGTAATTTTGAAAAAAAAAGTAACACTGTATAATCTATGATAAGATAACACTACTGACCGTAACCCCTCCTCCTAACCACTCTTTCCTAATACAACTAGGTACCTACCTACTTTTTGCTTAGCTGAAGATGTTTGATGATCTTTTCTCTGCCAAAAAGAGCCCGTTCACCAAGGCTCCCACTTTCCGGGATGTCCCTGTACCTGTGACTCAGCATCTCCAGCTCCTTGGTGTGGACTTATCATCCAACCTGAAGTTTGGAAGCTACTTTGAATCCAGGGCTAAAACAGCTTCGAAAAAACTAGGCATCCTCTCTAAGGTGCGTAAATATTTTACCTCGAATCAACTGCTGAGTCTTTACTCAGCACAGGTTCGCTCCTGCATGGAGTAGTGGATGGATCCGCACGCTACCAGCTTGAGGCTCTGGAAGCTATTGACAGACGCGCCAGAAAACATATAAGCGATGAGGCGCTCACAAGTAACCGACTTCAGAGCCTCGACCATCGCCGTCTGGTTGCGAGTCTGTGTGTCTTCTACAGGTTACATTTCGGAGAGTGTGCGCAGGAATTGCATGAATTAATTCCACCAGCACCATTCCATCATCGGACATCAAGGCGTGGTCTGAGATTCCATCCGTATGTGGTCGATATACCACCTCTTCGTACCTCTCGATTCGCTTCTTCTTTCATCATGCGAACCGCAAAGGAATGGAATTCCCTTCCAGCGTCATTGTTCCCCGATACATATAATCTTGGGATTTTCAAGGCAAGAGTAAATAGGCATTATTTAAGTTTGCGTGCTTCATCTTAGACCGCATCGTTACTTAACATCAGGTAAGATTGCGGTCAAAAGCACTCAAATTTATTCATAAAACAAAAAAAAAAGATGTTATATTTATAAATTGTGTTCTTAAAATTTTAAAGATACTCGTATACAACACAGTTGACTTATTTTAAGGTAAATGCGCTATGGAACATTGAGAAATAGGTAAGACATAAATAAGTGTCCCAAGTGGCAATATTTTATTGCCACTTGGGACTAACTTCTTGTGATTTAAATATACTTAAATTAAAAATTTCGCAATAACCAAAACAGGTCTACTACCAAACTATCGAGAACATTACAAGGTGGATGTCGAAACGAAACTCACAATTACATTGACAGCTTTGGTTGATAGGTTCGACACCCAGACAGGGCTATGTCACTCGCCTAACAATCGCAAAAAATACGTGACGTCAGCTACAACTTAAAGTTGTAAGTCAGTAAGGGTTGTCTCTTGCTTGTGACACGGCATTGACCATAGAGTTGATATTGAAGCATTAACGTCATAATTATTGGTCAACTTATGCTGGTATATATTTTACTTTACTGGACAACCCTAACGTTCGAATGATGTTCTATGTAAACAAAAGAATGTGCTTTAATTAACGTCCGAGTGCAAGTTCTGTATGTAAGTACTAATTTTCCTTATTCTGTGACCCAGGTTGTAACAAATTATGTAGATATGTTGTGGTGACATCAGCCATTAGTCAATAAATGGAAGAGAATATAATACAGGTAATTAAGTATTTATATCAATTTTAGAGTAAAATTAGCAAGAGCCCAACTTAATCAAAACTAAAGGTAATTCGGTAAATGCTGACAGGTATTCGAAGCCCTTTAATTTACCTAAGAGCGCCTTCACACTAGCGTTTGTCCAGCGTAGGCGTTCGATGAACGTATGCGCAGCGCAGACGCCGCGATACAGCGACGCCGGCGTCGCGTTGTCGCGGTGTCTCTACTGGTATACATGAGTACGCTCTACTAGCGTCGCGCGCGCGCAACGCATGCGCCGCGTTACTGCGGTGTCATGTACATTCCCGTTCGCATAATCCGACCTCTCATCTCACCACCCACGCCCCTGTGTACGCGTTGATTCGTTCATTCGTAGACAAGCGCCCGAAGTAATACGACGTAAAATGAGTTCAGAAAGCACTGAAATGAGTTCAGAAAGACCCGTATACAAACATCAAATGTAGATTATATGCCAGCTACTCATTCATCTAACTTACATACTCAACACCCATCACAAAATGAGACGATTCCACCACAGCCTTCGCCTCCACAACCTTCGCCTTCTGAACAAAGTGGCGAAGCATCTCAAAATTCAAGTCAATTTTTCGATGATTTGTATGATTAATATTTTCTTTTTTTAGTTTCAATCACATTTTTTAATAATTACTTATAGTGTTTAATACAGAAAATAAAAGTACAAATATTAAAATTTGTTTTTTTTTTAAATTAAAATATACGTACTCACCTTAAAGTAATAACAAGTCTTTCTTCAGCCGGCACACAAAGCCTCAAATGTGTGTCCTGATATTGTATTTCACTTTGTATTTTTTGCAACAATTCATCAAATATGGGTTTCGCCATTCGAAAGTAAGAATAAAAATAATTTGAATCATTTTTAAGTGTTTAGAATAAAGCACAAAATAGTCACTTTCACTTGACCGCACACTCCATAATGGATTCTCCCATATCCTTTTATTTTTATTTTCTCGTTTCTGCACTAATTTTCTTTTTAAAAGCAAAGCCATCAATAGTGTTTCCTCGTCGAAATACATTTTGTTAATGATAATACTGAAACCACAATGAAATTTTGTGACGTCTGCGCCGCGCTAGCGCCGCGTACAATTAACTGTAAAGGAAACGTTGCGACAACGCGAAGCCGGCGTCACTGTATCGCGGCGTCTGCGCTGCGCATACGTTCATCGAACGCCTACGCTGGACAAACGCTAGTGTGAAGGCGCCCTTAACCTTATTAAGCAATACCTA
Source organism: Nudaria mundana (assembly GCA_963556515.1). Classification (NCBI taxonomy): domain Eukaryota; kingdom Metazoa; phylum Arthropoda; class Insecta; order Lepidoptera; family Erebidae; genus Nudaria; species Nudaria mundana. The sequence goes on from OY748307.1 coordinate 3,059,641, forward strand.
CTTATGCTATAACTTGTTACTTACAAATATTAATGTAATCAAATTGTGGTCATTGCCATTACCTTGGTTATTGCATGGGTCATAACCAATTACTGTAAAAGTCTAAACACTCACATAAGAGCCTATTGTTTGTAGATACTAAATGGTGCGGCTGCAGATATTTCTCTATCATACCTACATGATAAAATCCCACATCGCAGGCCAGGGAACAGGAAACCAGCGTAGGTGCAGCCTGTGTTCGACAATTTCCGCGCTTTGTTTTTTTTTGCGTAGGCTTGCGGAAAAACTAAGAATTCCTCAACTATTACAAAGAATCAAAGAATCAAGAATCAATTTCATTTATTCAGTTTAGGCACATAAAGAGCACATATGAATGTCAAAATTTTACAATTTTGTCAAGTAATATTATAAAAATACTAAATTAAGTAAGTACATAATAACCATTAGAAAATGATTCTTTCGCTGGTTCGGTAAGTTGGTTCTCCTGAGAAGAGACCAGCAAGAAACTCAGGTAGATTTTCCATTTTCTTTTTTAATATTGTTTTGTTTACATTGTTACAATTAGTTTATATTGTATTATACGAGTGACCAACAACAGAAGATTAGGGTGACCATGCATTTTTATCATTAAGATATTCGTCTACATTATAGTAGCCTTTCATCATCAAACATTTTTTAACTACTATTTTAAACTTATTAAGAGGAATGTCAACCAAATCCTGAGGAATTTTATTATAAATTTTTATACATTTGCCAACAAACGAATTACCAACTTTATGAAGTCTAATTTTTGTCATTGCCAGTTTATTTTTATTTCTTGTATTAAAATTATGGTTATATATCGGATTTTTTTTTGAAGAGATCTATGTTCTTCCGTTCATATAAGATGTTGTCGTAAACATATTGAGAAGCAACTGTTAAAATATTAATTTCTTTAAATAGTTCTTTCAGCGAGTCACGGGGTCCGAGTCTATAGATTGCTCGTATCTGTAATATGAATATTGTCTCAATATCGGCAGCTGAGCCCCACAGCAGCAGACCATATGACATAACGCTATGAAAGTAGCTAAAATAAACTAATCGTGCCGTTTTTTCATCAGTCAGAGACCTTATCTTTCTAACCGCATAGGCAGCTGAGCTAAATCTTCCTGCCAAGGCTGTGATATGAGGACCCCATTGTAGTTTATTATCTAGAGTTATCCCAAGAAAAACTGTGGTATTGACTATTTGAACTAATTCATTATTCATAGTAATATGAGTATCCACCTGTCTAACATTGGGCATAGTAAATTTTACACATTTTGTTTTCTTCGCATTGAGCAGCAAGTTGTTACTTGTGAACCAATGCAATATTTCCGAAAGGGTATTATTTACATCGTCAAGTGCTACTTTTTGTCTATCACTTTTAAAAATTAATGATGTGTCATCAGCAAATAATACTATCTCACAAAGATTTTTAGTGAAATAAGGAAGATCGTTTACGTATATTAAGAATAAAAGGGGTCCTAATATCGAGCCCTGGGGTACTCCCATGACTAATGAGGCGCCAGAAGAGTCGGTGCCATTAATGTTTACTTTTTGTACTCTACCAGTGAGGTAAGACTCGAGTAAGCCAAGTGAGCTGTTCGAAACACCATAATAACCTAATTTTAGTAGCAAAGTCCCATGATCAACACAATCAAAAGCTTTTGATAGATCACAAAATATACCAATGGCATCCTGCTTTTCCTCCCAAACATCAAATATATGTTTCACAAGTGCAACTCCTGCATCCGTTGTGTTCCTGCCTTTAGTGAAACCAAACTGTTTGTTATGAAGTAACTTATTGTCTGTAAAATGTGAAAGCAATTGATTAAATATTATTTTTTCAAAAATTTTACTGAGGGAATATAATAATGGGATAATGGAAATAGGTCGAAAATTTGAAGGATCACTTTTGTCTCCTGCTTTAAATAAAGGAATGATTTTACTGTACTTCATAAGATGAGGAAACTGATTTTCATATAATATACATTTATTGAATATGAATGCAAGGTGAGGCGCTATAGCGGGCACTATTGATTTTATTATATTTGTTGAAATGCCCCAAAGATCCTCGGTATTTTTTATATTTAGTTGTTTAAAAGTTTTAAGTATAGTGACAGAGTCAATATACTGAAAATCAAAGTTAATTCTACATTTATCAACACTAGATTTAAGAAGAGAATTGGCTACGTTTTTTGACGAATTTAACTTATTTGTAGTGGTGATTGGAACATTTGTGAAGAAAGGTTCAAATGCATTGGCCACTTCAGAATCAGTTTTAATATGTTTATCATCTCAAACCAGGACATCCACGCAAAGATGAATGCCCATTCTTGTATGGGGTTGTTGCCTAGTAAATACCTAATATTATAGTATGTTTCTTTTTTTTTATTTCCGCGGCCCGAGGCCGCGGCCACTCTAACGTCCGTTGCCGGGCGTCTCTGGTTACAAGCAGAACGTATTTCCAGTGGCGCAGTGCGAGTTGGACTCGTACACGAAGGGTTTCGTACTATCCTACTAATATTATAAATGCGAAAGTTTGTAAGTATGGACGTTTGTTACTCTTTCACGTAAAAACTACTGAACAGATTTTGATGAAACTTTACAATAATATAGCTTATACATCAGAATAACACTTAGGCTACAATTTATAAAGATACGGCGACGGGAACAATAATCACGCGGATGAAGTCGCGGGCGACCACTAGTTGTCTATAAAAACCGCAAAAAAAAAAAAAAAAAAAGATCATGTTTGTTGTATTCATCTTAAATATTTATAAAATTCTTTATTTTTTTGTCTTTGTTGTTATAGCGGCAAGAGAAAAACATCGTCTGTAAAAAATAAACTGTCTAACCGGGTACCGTTGTACCTTTTGGGTACCTAGGGAACCCAAATAAATTATACCTTCCTGGTTTCCTGACCACCTGAACTAACTATCTTCAATATCGTACAATCATGTCTTATTAATTACTTACTTGTGACCGCAAAACTCCGGTGACGGTATAAGAGCCTCGGAGAGCATGTTAAGCCATAGGTCCCGGATATCATACGAACATCTATGCCAGCCGTTATGGGGAATTGTAGCCCTGAAGCAACATCTGACTGCTCTAAATACAGAGTTTCGATATCGCCCTTAGATTGTGGTCAGATGGCAGTCACGGGTGGAGGTCACGGAAAATATCGAAGTTCAGTCGCATTGAAAGAAAGAAAGATTTATTTATTACGCCACACAACAAAACAAACACTTACACAGGTTACAAAAAATACAAAAACAAAACATAAATAGAACAAAAATTACCTTAAATAAATACTTATAAATACTCGTGGAGGAGGGGCTCGTGGTAACCGACAATGTTAACACATTGCAAAGGTTAAGCAACATCGAGTCAGGCCGGTCTTAGGATGGGTGACCATTTCTTAAGACACTGAGACCCCTCCGTGCCTCGGAGAGCACGTTAAGCCGTCGGTCCCGGTTGTAATACAAAGATCTATGGCAGTCGTTAGGGGTAGTTGGAGCCCTAAATCAAAAATCCGACCGGTCTAACTACAGAACTTCGATGTCGCCCATGGGTTGTGGAGATCAAATGGCAGTCGCTTCACGGAAAATATCGATGTTCAGCCGAACCGCAGTTAGACTGGAAAGCCGACCCCAACTTTACTTGGGAAAAGGCTCGGTTAATGATGAAATACTTATAAATACTAATGTGAATTAAACGGCCGTCCCTCAGCATAATGCTGTCTGCGTGGTGGTGCAAATCAGACAGCGCTGGTTTTCAGGGACGGCCGTTGCATTGCAATTAAATTGAAAAGACTCGGTCATCATTGGACAAACACAAACGTTTCCAAGAGCTAGGGGGATGAGGTTTTAAAGCCAATTTACAGCCAATGCAAGACTATTGTTTTTGCGATTTACCTATATTGATCAAAATTTGTCAAAACTTGGCGAACTCCATTTGTATATTATTAATTATTATACAATTAAAAGTGTCCATCGAATTGCAGTATAGCAGAAAATAGCAGGGAATAAAGGTTACTTCATACAAAGCAATTGTTATAAACACACCAGCACCAGACACTTGGGATGGCGCTGGCTTGGCTTACTATTTTATCATTATTAATCTAAATTACACCTTTATTTTTTATTTATTATTCACGTCACAGTTATAAAATTATTATTATTATATTGCTCTTCTTACAATTTTAATTGCGTATTTGCATAGAATAAATTAACAATGTAACATTTAGGGAAGCAACTAATTATGTACATAATGCCAACAATAAACTAAGCTATAAATGTAGGTATGATACAGGATAGTTATCTAAGTACGAGTATAAGTATGCTCTGTGTACTAATCTATACTGTATACTGAGGAAAACTCCACCACTATGTTTGTTTGTTTGTATGAATTGATTAGGCACCGATACTACCAATTTTGAACCAATTTTGAACCGTAGAAAGTTTTTTTTAATTTAGCGTGGGCGTCTTTCTTGCTCACAGACTTTGCCTGTTGCTTGCGAATCTGACTAAATGTTTTGACTTTTGACTGAGAAAGTACAAATTAAGAATGATTCATATTCATATTTTCAAGGTACAGCTAATTTTCTTAACTCAATTATACATATAATATATTTATATTAATATTTCCCACGCTATTAATCCTTGAATACAAACTATTTAAACCTACAAGGTACAATGTAACACGCATGTATCTGTTACACAGTGTAATAATTATTGAGTAAATAGGATTTTTAACCACTAAACTGAGTTATTTAACAGATAATCTTTGAAGCAATTAATATGCTAAGAACGTGCAAATGTTTGTAGGGAGCCGATAAGTTTTAGTAACGTTTTCTTAAAGTCAAGATTACAACCAAGTTCTTATCTGTCAATCGGGGTAATGACGTGTCAGATTAGTATATTCTACTAGTGATGTGACGATCGACTTAAGAGTCGCCATCGCTGTATCGACTCGTTACACCATTATTTTCCGTTATGGTGTCGGAAATGCCTCATTGATATTATAAAATACTAGAAGATCACCGCGGCACCGCCCGCGTGATACAGTTTTCTCGTTCCCGGTTCCCGTGGTAATACATTACCGTGATAAAAAGTAGCCTATGTTACTCAGGGATAATGTAGCTACATAACATATTAGTGAAAGTATTATTTAAATCGGATCATTAGTTACGGAGTCTATTCGCTTCAAACAAACACACAACTCTCGCTTATATCCCCGAAGGGGTAGGCAGAGGTGCATTACACACTCACAATTTGCCAGTATTTTTAGTCCCACGTAATAGGGGCTAGCCTATTGCCCTCACCGGGCACATTTACAACTTAGGACGGATTCCATGTTAGACGGATTCCATGTTGGACGGATTCCATTTCGGACGAGTTCCACATCGGGCGGAAACAGTACAGTAATGTTTAAATCGTTTTATTAGATTCTGCAAATAGTTCTCCTATTACAGCAAAATAACCCTATGTCCACTTTAATCCATTAAACAGATTTTTATGAAAAATGGATCGTTATGGATATACGATGTCCACTTTAATCCATTGAAAGATCCATCATGGATTTTTATGAACCTTTTTTACCTTTGGCACTACTGCTTGGGACTAGCAGTAAGTAGTGTCATGGGTAATTCTACTTTCCCATGATACTACTTCTCTAATACCATAGCTACAATACTACGATATAGATACTTTGTATTGGATATCCTAGGATAATAGATACGAAATGCTGGCATATTATAAATAGATATATTATTTTGTAATTTTGAAAAAAAATTGAAACCCGGAAATGTGATGAAACGCAACAAAATCTTACGTGCCAGCCGCTATGGCACAGCCAATTAAAGTCCTGGGCGTCTCGGACTACTTCAAACAAACAAACAATCAAATCTTTCCCCTTTATAATTAGTATAGATTGACAAATTTCTGCATATTGTTTTTGCATGACACTCAGTCTTCGTAAATCAAATAATTATTATTACGATGAAATCTGTCATCGCATTAATTAAAAATCATTGTTAGAAACCTTGGTGGAATTGCATGCAACCCACACGGAGGTGCCTACCAATGTTTTGCAGAAATCATGACAATAATTATCGTCAATTATCGATTGGTTATGAGTTCATGACCGAGGTCATGCTGTGTCTCTAGTACGGAAGTTACATTGCGACATAGATTCATTGAATATTCGAGTACCTACCCTAGTACTAGCATAGTTGCACGATTATTCTAATGTGTTATGGTATTTATTAGACCATTTATAAGTAAACTAGCAGACGCTCGCGGCTTCGTCCGCTTGACAAACTATTATACTTTAACAAAAACCTTCCTTGAGAGCCACTGATAGAGTGGTTCTTGGTGGTGATTAGTGAAAACCGCATGAATATCCATTGCGTAGTGTTAAAGATCTAAGCATACATAGGGAACAAGCGACTTTGTTGTAAACTATGTTATAATGATTATGATGATGGTACAGATATACGAGTACTAAAACTAAACAAGGGCTGAGCAATGAGGTATTGCGGTGGGTAACTATTTTAAAGGGCTGGCACATAATTAGCCCCATTAGATCGCAATGGTAAACTCATATGAAGCGACCTCTTCTAGGTATGTTTAAAAAATAATTTTGAGCAAATTTATTGCTTGAGATTTTAAAATGCGACTAAAATAAGTAAGTAGCTGCGTAGGTACCTACCTAATGTAAAAGCAAATATTAGATTGTGAAGTTGTCTATTTCCAAAATCATAAAATCACGCTTCTAAGTTCTAACCCTATTACACATTCACATTATAGTATTTCAGTAGTTTTGTAGGTATACCTAGTATCTAGTCTTAGAACCCTCATAGTTTCGTCATATCCATCCGTCCGTCTGTTCGTCCGCCTATTCGTCCGCCTATTCGTCCTTGGCACACTATAGAATCAATATTTCAAGCAATCCAATATAATACCGAACACAAATCTCAGTTTTACCCGTGCACCATATATAATATACATACATTCATACATACTCTTTCAAACATACATTCTCTTCGTTTGATTTGTTTTTTTTTCCTATTTTAAAAGTTATTGTTTTTCATTTTGTATTAAGTAACACTGTCATATAAACGTCGAGTTCTGTACCGAACCACATTGTTCATCGTTCATGTATTATCGAAATAGGCACCAACAGGATAGGCTTGTCTAGTGCGGGGCCACCGACAATGTATTTTGATTTTACTTTTTGGTAATAAATTATTTATGATTTATGAATAACCATTCTGTAATTGGAACTCCAACAGCAAGCATCTGCAGTCCACACTCAATACTGGACAAATCACACAAACAATGACTACAATAATTTGATATGTTCAGGCGTATTATCTAGGTACTCCATCATGAATCAACCTGGCACATAACAGTGATAGCCGAGTGTAGCACGCAACTCTTTGTCTAAAGCTATCGTTCTAGGCAAGGACGCGGCCTAGGCCCTAGGCGTGACTCGACTGACTCGTATCATGTTTCCACTAGACAGAACCTAGGCATGTTTTAACTAGGCAATGCTTATGATATCACGTCATGACAGTTGACCTACCTTGTACCAACTTCGTGACAAGATACGTACGGATAAGCATGCGATTTTAATTTAATAATCAGCTATATTGGATGCACGTCTAAGATTCTTCATACTTTTATTTTATCTTATGGATAGACTAATTTGATCATTAATTTACCGACACGATGGTTTAGTTTGGTGAATGTGATGAATAGGTACCTAATATGTATTATTTCATTTTAACCTCCAGCAGGCCTATGTCACTCGCCTAACAATCGCAAAAAATACGTGACGTCAGCGACAACTTGAAGTTGTAAGTCAGTAAGGGTAGTCTCTTGTTTGTAATACGGCATTGACCATAGAGTTGATATTGAGGCATTGACGTCATAATTATTGGTCAAATTATGCTGGTACTTTCCTGACAACCCTAATGTTCCAATTATGTTCTATATAAACAAAAGAATGTGCTTTAATTAACGTCGAAGTGCAAGTTCTGTATAATAAGTGAAAGTTCTGTAAGTACTATTCCCTATTCTTTGCCTCCAGTACGTTAGGTCGTATGGAGATGCCATGTAAGTAATTATCCATCATCCACTAAGCCTTTGTCCACACCAGCTGTTGTCAGCTTTCCAGCCTTACTGCGAAGCGACTGAATTTCGATACTGCGACAAAGACTAATTAAGGACTAGTGGTCACCCGCGACTTCATCCGCGTGGTAATTTGGATTTTCTCCCGTTCCCGTCGCGCTGCGTCATATTTTGAACAATTCACACAATATCTTTATAAATTGTAGCCTATGTGTTATTCTGATGTATAAGCTATATTATTGTAAAGTTTCATTAAAATCCATTCAGTAGTTTTTACGTGAAAGAGTAACAAACATCCATCCATCCATACATACATACTCACAAACTTTCACGTTATACATGGGGCACACTAAAAGTTTTGCACTTCTAGCTAATCGGAACTATTTGAATTTCGAATGTTATATTTTTTTAAACGTTGCAACCTTCTTAGTAATAAAAAAAAACAATTGGCGGGAATTCATTTGTCAATTGTTTTTTTACACATCAAAGTTCTAGGTACGTATGCAACGAAAATGGAATTAAGTCGAAAAGATTTTAGAGCGATGATTTTTCATGATTTTAAAAGTTCTCTCTCTCCGCAAGACTGTGCCGCTCGTCTTCAAAATGCTTTTGGGAGAGAAGCACCTTGTTTGAGCACCGTGAGGCGATGGTTTGCTGAATTTGAGAGAGGTTCTTTACATGACGAATTTCGTGAAGGGCGGCCTTCAACTGCCGTCAACGAAAATAATGTGGCTACCGTTAAGCGGTTAATTGAAGAAAACCCGCGGATTACCTATGAGACAATTCGAGGACTATTGGGGATTGGTATGAGTCAAATCCAGAAAATTTTACACGAAGAATTGAAAGTTCGGAAACTTTGTTGTCGTTGGATCCCTCATGAACTGACCGCGGAGCAGAAGCGGGCTCGCGTGGAATGGTGCTCACAGATGCTACTGAAGTACGACCACGGACATTCTAATGCTGATTATGACATTGTCACAGGAGACGAAACGTGGATTTATTGTTTTGAACCCGAAAAAAAACAGCAATCTTGTGAATGGGTGTTTGAAAATGAGAACTAGCCAACAAAAGTGAGGCAGGCGAGAAACGTTGGTAAAAAAATAATCGCGTTTTTTTTCTCAGCTACGGGTCCCATCTGTACAATTCCACTTGAAGATCAAAAGAGTGTTAATGCCGAGTGGTATTCTACCATTTGTATACCCAGGGTGTTAGAAAAAGTTCGCGAAAGACGACCCAAAAGCCGCGTTCTCCTACATCACGACAACGCTTCTTCACACACGGCCAACAAAACAAAGTCATTTTTAGCTTCCGAAAAAGTACAACTCGTCATCCATCCTGCGCATAGCCCCGACAGGCGGCTGTGATTTCTGTATTTTCTCCAAAATCAAAGATTTGATGAGAGGTTTCACTTTTACCAACTCCGAAGAGGCAGTGATAGCGTTCAATCAGCACGTAGAAAACATGCCTTCAGATCTGTGGTTCTCCTGTTTTAAAAAGTGGTTCGATCGCATGAAAAAATGTTTAAAATGTAAAGGAGAGTACTACAGGAGCAATAATCATAATATTTTGGTTTTAAAATGTTGTTTTTTTAAGTTAAGCAAAACTTATAGTGTGACCTACGTATTAGTAGGATAAGGTTTGAAGTTTCGTTTAAAAATCAGTTAATAGGTATGTGTGAAAATGGTGAATTTAAAAAAAATTAATATAATAATATACTTACGTTTGGATTGGATGTAATTAGGTATCTTTCTGTATGAAAGCAAACATTTTTTACGCAGGACAAGCAGTACGGTGTGTCAGATATTTACAAATATAGCCGACATCCGACATCTATCAATTATTTGAAGGGACACTTCGACTGGTAGCAATAAGGAACTGATGCTTACACCCTTTCTTTTTGAATAGCTGCCATTGCCATGCGTCCTGTGCACGCCCTCGTAAGGACCCTGTCATATACCTCGTCAGTTTAAGCTATGACAGAGCTATACAGTTCGCGTGGAATAAGCGGAGCTTTGCATTTGTGTGAGTGACCACGAATAGCAGAGTAAAAACTCTTTTTGAAGCATTTGAAGCTGTATGTACAACACGTGTGTGTGTGTAAAAGAGGTCACATATACGTTCACGTACACTGCACTCACACAAATGCAAAACTCCGCTTATTCCTTAGGGAACTATATCTAATAAGTACCTCATTTTTTGGCAAATATCACAGGTACAAGCTATCATCATCACGTGACGTTACTTACCTAACTTAATACCATCAAAACTACAATATTTCCTACCCATTAATTTTCCTGAAGGTCACAAAATGGCCGCGGTCGTTGTCAACGAGAACGTCCTTGGCACAGTTATTCGATGATATGTAATAAAATAATAATACCTGCATCATATTATGTTATGTCAGAAGTTGTATTTCTAAGTTTATGATACCTACCATAGCTGATTACAGCATGGAATATGTTAGATAGGTATAATAGGTTTATGACGATACCTTTTTTTTTTCCTGCCTACTAGGTAACAAATGTGAAAAAATACCTTTTGTGTTTTACCGTTAAGTCGTCAGTTCCGGTTGCCATACGAATATTTGGCAGTCGTTAAGGGTAGTTGCGAGCTTTCATAAATATCCACCGTTTGTTTCGGAGTTTGGGTATTTTCTGTGTATATTTAGTATCTATATATTTACAATTGTTTACCAAGGTATGACGAAATGAAATGACGATGATGAAAAACTTGACACAAAACCCTCTATACCAACCCGTCTGGCCAGCGTTGTATATGTCGGCTGAAATCCCCCCACTGTGGGGGAGACTTATACCCAACAGTGGGTGTAAAATGGGCTATGATCTCTCTTTAAATAAAAATCCCACTGGTCTACAGAACTTCCATATTGCCAATGTATTGTGGAGGTCAGGAAATCGCAGAATTTGCAGTATAATAGTCGATTCATTTGAATGATGCCTCAATTCCGATACAGTACCGACAGTTCTGTATATTCAGCGCAAAAAATTCTTTCATTCTATAAAGCATCCCCATATTTCAGTGTCATTATCTTTGATAGTGACGATTCGAGTCGTTACTAACGAGTCCTGAGTACGGACTTGGGTTTTTGCGGAGCGCGTGGCTTGTTGCCTGTTAGGTTACCTCTGGTGTTGGGCAATAATCCAGGCCCAAACGCTCAATTGCAATACCGAACAACGTTTCCTTGTCCCGCACCGCGAACTAGTTCAGAGTAACTAGTTCTTCTGTGCGGGAAAAATCAAGCATTACTTTGACATTGGCGAAATCGTCGATGAACATCAATCGTCACGTTTTGAAAAAAAAAGAACAAGAGTTTGAGTACTGTTGGTACTGTGTAGGAACTAAAAATAATAATGTGTGACTCGACCTTTAGACTTGAAAACCGATCCCAACTGGTTTGGAAAAAGGGTCAGTGGGTGATGATTTCATTCTACATTTCTACCTAACCGCTGTAATAGCTAAGTTAGTCACTCATAGTCATAAAGGGCTGAGCATAGTACCTACCTAGATTAAGTTTCATACCTTGAATACATTGACCGATATAGTCAATGAAGCATTACCTATTCATAGATATACCTAGATAATTTATAAATATTGCTGTAAAAACACCGCCAATATCAGCCCTTCACGAATCTTGGCATAAGTATTCTTTGATGTTAAAATGATGTTTTCATCGTGAGGTTTTTATGATTTGTAAAAAAAAGAATTCCGAATCCGAGCGAGAAGTAGGACTTTGAAGCGGATGTCTAAACCCTATTCATTAAATCCCGAAATTAGAAAACTTTGTGATTCTGTTCGGAAATGAGACTGATTTTCGGGCTGTCGAATCCGAGGCGGAAACTTTAGAGTGGTTTAGAATAAAAAGGCACCTGTTTGATACGAGTGGTATATGTATATTCTTTATTATAGACCAAAAAGAACGACAAAGATCCAAAGAGTTTAATTAAAATTTTTTGCTCTTTAGTTAAAAGTGAAAGTCATCATTTAAACAATAGCTTAAAGACCTTGACTCCTTGAAGGTCAGTGAATTCGTCACATGGAATGTAGGAGCTATTTTAGTATTTATTCAAGATTCAATCTACGTTTCCTCATCATGTTCATTAAGATATATTGGAATTTAAGAAGACTTTATTTATTTTATTGATCAATATGAAGCCACAATAAACTAGTTATTTGATGCAAAAATAATTTGAAATTTGATGAGTATTTCCTGCGATTAGCGTGTTAAACCTTACTTCAGATTAAATAAAAATAAAAAATTGTTGGTCATGCTTACACAACGTCATCTAGCCCAAACTAAGCTATAAGCTTGTGCTATGGGATCTAGACAACTGATAAACATAATAAGTAATATCTACTTAAATATTTCTAAATAGATACATAACATACTTACATAGAAAACACCCAAACTCCGAAACAAACTTTTGTGGATCACACAAATATTGGATTCGACCCGGAGTCTCGACTCCGGAGAGACTCGAGTCCAGACTCCGGAGTCGAAAACCGATACACTACCGACACACCACAAAAACAGTTATATGTATTCTTATATATCGAATAGATTGTGTATTTACTTAATTGTATTAAAACTTTATAAATATTGTGAAGAGATTTTTACCATATTTTTTTACAGACGAACGAAATGTTGTTTTATTAATTTACTGGTATATTTTTTATTAACAATAAGAATTACAATATACATAATTATATACTAAAAATATTTACATTACAAAATATCGTTTAAAAAATCCTCCGCGTCATTGCCGACTGGGAAGGTTCCCAGAATGCTGGCTGTGTTGCCACGTTGGATGGCGATACTTATTCTTTGGGCCAGAAAATAGCCAGCCTTCTGGTCCTGAGAAGCATCGATTAGGCGTTTAGCAATGTCTCTATAAAGGCGGCGAGCACTCGGACCCCATGACCCCAGTGTCTCAACCCCAAACGGCTCAAATATGTAATCACCTGCTAGGTTAGCATATTTACGCCGTTTGAGGCCTTCAGCCGATGAAGCAGCAGCGCCGGCACATCCGGATGTGCTTGGAAGGTGTGAAGGTGCTAAGGTGTCAACGCATGTAGCGTCCCACACCAAAGGCCTTCCCATCTTCCACGGTAGCAACGACATACCGTCCGGTATTTATTTTTACTGGTTGTTCATCCCGACTTTGCACGATTTAATACTAAGTAAAAGTAGATAGCCTGTGTTAGTCAAAATAGGTACATGCTTATAAGAGTTTAAAGCTGGGTATCTCAACTTCCGATATGGCTTATATCGGTCCCAGTTGTCATAAAAACATCTATGGCAGTCGTTACTGGCACGAAACTCTTAAAATCCGTCTGGTCTTAGCTAGTAAAGATCAGATTCACTTCACGGAAAATATCGAAGTTCAGCTGCATCAGAGTTAGACTAGAAAGCCGACCTCAACAAGGTTGGGAAAATTGACTGCTTCGGCTTCGGTGGTGTGACCGCTAGTGCATCAGCTTTCGACGCCGGAGTCTCGGGTTCGATTCCCGGTCGGGACAAACTTTGTGTGATGACTGGGTATTTCCTATGTATGTATTTACAACTATAAACGTATTTAAGTATTTATATCAGTTTATCTAGGACTCATATCACAAGCTCTGCTTAGTTAGAGACTAGATGGCGGTGTGTGAATTATCCTAACATATAAAAAAACTCAGTGAATGTTGTTTTAGTAAAAAGAAGGTGATTGAATTTTATAGTCATCTATCAATCATTGCGTATCAGAATGTTCACCAGGTGCTTCTTTCCAACCCAAGTATTAGGTATAATACAAAAATTACAATATGAATATGTAGGACAAGGATTTCGGTACTACGGTGCATACGTTTTTGTTTACACCTCAATCACAATGAACTGTACATAACATCACAATAGCTCAGTGTTTGCACCAGTTTTTGTTCGCTATAGAATCATCTCTTAACAGTTCATTAAAGGTCAAATTATGTGTAGGTATGATAGCTAAAATAAATTGATACCTACTTACGTTTAACCGTAATAGCGCGATGTAGAAATTAAATATGACGCAAAGAAATATTGATTTCGGTGCGACCATTGTAGTTTATTGGCAGAGTATTCGTCTTGCTAGAGAAACATTCGAGTTATGCCGATGACATTCGTTTTATAATTTTCTATTTAAATATAAGAATAGTACTTAGAACATTGCTTTATATTTTTACCAAATCATGAGGTAATTACTAATTATTATTATTTATGAATGACCAGTTATAGTTAAAAAATTTCACATTAATCACATTTACCGTAACATACTCGTAGCTACACTAGTGGTTCTGTGAACCGTAGACTTCGGGAGAGGCTTTATTTAGAATTTTTTTTCTTCAATTTTCTTTATTACTCTTTCATTTGTCATCCAATCCAAAAAATATCATTCAAATGTTATTCATTGTATACGGCCTCAAGCATGATCTGACAGAACCCGTAGATGGGTACCGACGAAAAAAAATCTCCCCAGTCTGCAAGTTGAAACGGAGCCACGTTGATATGTTAGGAAGTGTTTACTAACACTAGTCTTAAGATTCTATCACTAACACAACTTTATAATATATATAATGTAAGAATTCTTAGTTTTAAGGTATTTATCTATGGGCCCTAGAATAAGTTTATACCAATTGTAACTTTTCTATTTGTTGCCCGAAATAAATAAATTAAAAAAATACAAAAGTATGTTTTCACAATCTACAGCATTCGTTTCTGATGTTGTGGTTTCCATAGCCTCGTCTGTCAATATTGGTTTCCGACTCCAAGCTCTGAACTTCGGACTGGGAACTATCAATAGCTAGTGGACGCCCGGATTCCCCCGTTTGATAAATTATAAACAGTATACACACAAACCTTCCTCGAGAACCAATCTATCCATTGGTAAAAACCACATAAAAATCCGTTGCGTAGTTTAAAACATCTAAGCATATTCCCGACAGAGGGAACGGCAGGGACTTGTTTAATACTATGTTATTAAGTTTAACGGTCCTAACTAAGTTCAACTCCGATAAAAAGTAAACTAGTTATCTCAAAGAATATTAAAATGATATTAAAGCAGACTTTTCTTTATAAAGTACATCTTTATCTTGACTTCAAAAAGAGGCTGTTAATAATTAAAAGTTTGCGTCATTCATAATGCGGACCCGAATATTACGGTTTTTAAACTACTTTATAGGATGAGGTTCTTCTTTTTCTTTATCTATGATTTTGCCAATGTTAAGGTCACATGCTTGATAGTTTCTGGCAAGGAAGATCTAGTTACGGGACAAGGAAACGTTGTTCGGTATTGCAAGTGAGCCCCTGGCTCAGTTTTTGCTGAGCGCCAGAGATAACCTAAAAAGCCACCACCCATGCCTTCAACAAAAACCGAACTCGAGGAGGTTTTTTTATGTTTCTTACCTTTTAGGGTTCCGTACCCAAAGGGTAAAACGGGATCCTATTACTGGGACTTCGCTGTCCGTCTGTCGGTTTGTCTTGAGCTGTATTTTATGAACCGTGATTGTTAGAAAGTTGAAATTTTCACATATTATGATGTATTTCTGTTGCCGTTATAACAACAAATAATTAAAAACCAGAATATAATAATATAGCGTCTGAGGGAAGAGACTGGACATCCCCTCGCAGGCAGCTTTCTCGCGCAAAGACTCTCATTGGGAATTCAGCGCGGGAATGCTGTGTTATGGGCACTCTGCCTAAAGGCTGGTTTACATTGGTCAAGCTTTTAGTACAATGGCGAGTGCAGGTACAGTGGCGAGTATTTCGTATAAATAAAAGTTTTGCACTTCTAGCTAATCGGAACTATTTGAATTTCGAATGTTATATTTTATTAAACGTAAAAAAATAGTAGTTAGTAGTTGCGTTACCTTCTTAGTAATAAAAAAAAACAATTGGCGGGAAATCATTTGTCAATTGTTTTTTATCACACATCAAAGTATGGTAAAGTATGCAACGAAAATGGAATTAAGTCAAAAAGATTTTAGAGCGATGATTTTTTATGATTTGAAAATGCTTTTGGGAGAGAAGCACCTTGTTTGAGCATCGTGAGGCGATGGTTTGCTGAATTTGAGAGAGGTTGAGTTTCTTTACATGACGAATTTCGTGAAGGGCGGCCTTCAACTGCCATCAACGAAAATAATGTGGCTACTGTTAAGCGGTTAATTGAAGAAAATCCGTGGATTACCTATGAGACAATTCGAGGACTATTGGGGATTGGTATGAGTCAAATCCAGAAAATTTTACACGAAGAATTGAAAGTTCGGAAACTTTGTTGTTGTTGGATCCCTCATGAACTGACAGCGGAGCAGAAGCGGGCTCGCGTGGAATGGTGCTCACAGATGCTACTGAAGTACGACCACGGGCATTGTAATGCTGTTTATGACATTGTCACAGGAGACGAAACGTGGATTTATTGTTTTGAACCCGAAAAAAAACAGCAATCTTGTGAATGGGTGTTTGAAAATGAGAACAAGCCAACAAAAGTGAGGCAGGCGAGAAACGTTGGTAAAAAAATGATCGCGTTTTTTTTTCTCAGCTACGGGTCCCATCTGTACAATTCCACTTGAAGATCAAAAGAGTGTTAATGCAGAGTGTTATTCTACTATTTGTTTACCCAGGGTATTAGAAAAAATTCGCGAAAGACGACCCAAAAGCCGCGTTCTCCTACATCATGACAACGCTTCTTCACACACGGCCAACAAAACAAAGTCATTTTTAGCTTCCGAAAAAGTACAACTCGTCACCCATCCTGCGCATAGCCCCGACCTGTGATTTCTGTATTTTCCCCAAAATCAAAGATTTGATGAGAGGTTTCACTTTTACCAACTCGGAAGAGGCATTGATAGCGTTCAATCAGCACGTAGAAAACATGCCTTCAGATATGTGGTCCTCCTGTTTTAAAAAATGGTTCGATTGCATGAAAAAATGTTTAAAATGTAAAGGAGAGTATTTTGAAAAGCAATAAACATACTTAATATTTTGGTTTTAACATGTTGTTTTTTTAAGTTACGCAAAACTTATAGTGTGACCTCCCAAAATATTCATTTAAATTACATGCTATAAACGGCCATATTAATCTATATTAAATGCACAATTTATTTAGGGTACTGTGTGCATTGTAGTGACCTCGGACCATTTTCCCGCCATTTCTTTAGAAAAGGAAAAAGCTATGAATTAAACAACACGTCTTGAAGCCGCTCACTTATGCACTGTACTAAATTTTACTGTTTACACTACGCTAGTGGCGAGTCAAGTGTCGGGCGGGGGGGGGGGATCACTGTCCAAAAAATAGAAATCCATTCTATACGGATCCACTTGCAAGCCAGGTTGCAAGCCAAGTTGACTCGCTACTGTCCGATTGGTTTACACCACTGTCCTTGTTCACTGTACTTGGCTACTGTACTAAAAGCTTGACCAATGTAAACCAGTCATAAGTCTCCCTGCTTCACATATTTATTTTAGTTTTTAGTTTTAGATAGTATAGTTTGTGGTTTGTTTAGGTTTTTTTTTAATTTAATTTTCCTGTTCCTTGTATACTATATTCATGAAATGTCTTATTATAAATAAATAATTTGTAACACAAAAAAAATATAGGTAACAAATATCTAAGGGCCACCAAAACTGCAAAAATCACGTTTGTTGTATGGCTCCCTTTACACGTTTTTTTTAGTTTTGGTATAGAACCTTTAGTGCGCGAGTCTGACTGGCACTTGAATGGTTTCTTTTTATTTGATGCAAGCTGGTGCTTGCCATGTGGTCTCATTTCATTTGGTCCCAGTTATGACGACAAAGTAATTTTTTTTGTTATAATTTGTACTTGTTAGTTCAAAGTGAGGTTAATGAAATAATATTAAGTTTCAAGGTATTTTCACGGACGAGCAAAATGGAAGAGGGAACAAAAAATTGCTTTATCATAATAAAGCGCGAAATATACGGCCGAGTTCTTTATCTCTGACATCAATCATGTTTATATAAAACTGTGTAGAAATTATCTATTCTTATGAAATACTTTACTAGGTATTAGCTGATGACCGTGGCTTCGCTCTCGTGATACGTTCCCAAATCCCACGGGAACACTTAACCGGGATAAAAGTAACCTATAGCGTTAAGGGCACTTTTCCTGTCATGCGTTGTCTCACCGGGCGGTGTGTGGATCTGGGTCTGCAGTGCGTGTCGATGTCAACGTACAATCAGTTAGTTATTAATATATTTTTGTATTTCAATGAGTTTGCTTAAACTATTCTTAAAATATTAAGAAAGAAATTATAAATAATTCACAAAAGCTGATGTCATCAGCAGGACTTGAGGCCACGGTCTTTCCCTAACAGGGGTAATGCTCTGACCACTGAGCTACGATGACCAATATCGACAACATCGAACTAACTCATTGCTTTGAAAAACAAACGACCAGCGCTTTTGCTGAAAAAAGGTCAGTGTCTGAGATAAGTAAATATTACTATGAATTTTTTTATAATTCGTATGTTCAGAATGTAGAGAAGCGTGACGTGTTGAGAAAATGGCTGTTAATCTCACTGTTTAATCGTTCCTACTTGACGACGTGTTGAACGTTCAAAACAATGATGCAAATATTTTTTACAAAGCATCTTCTTCTTCATCTTCTTCTCTATACAGGGGTTTATTTTCACTGGCTCCTGCTAGAGACCATGGCTCGTAGCATGGTCTCCAGCGGGAGGGTATCTACACCCAGGCCCATAACGAGGTCCCGGCGCTGACTCGCCCACGCTGAGCATTCCACTAACGTGTGGGATGCCGTATATTAACATTACAAAATATCGTTTAATTTTTATCGTTTATCGTTTTCATTATACCATTTTAACATATTAACCTTGTGGATCACACAAATATTTGATTCGACCCGGGAATCGAACCCGAGATTCCGACGTCTAAAGCCGATACACTGTCTGACTACGCCATCGAAGCAGTTGAAAAATAACAGTAAAAAAATAAAAATAAAGGCAATATCTTCTTCTTTATTTTATTGGGGTTTTTGTCCTAAAGAGTAAAGTATTTTTTTTTATAAATAGATATTTCAATAAAAAATACACGTCAAAAATTGACATAGCAACCGACTTTAAACTATCGAAATGGGACCAAATAGTTGTCGGAATGGGACCAAATTGAAATGGGACCAAATGGTTGTCGAAATGGGACCAAATTGAAATGGGACAATTTGGGAAGTAGTAGCTTCCAATTATTATTATAGACTAAAAATATTTACATTACAAAATATCGTTTAAAAAATCCTCCGCGTCATTGCCGACTGGGAAGGTTCCCAGAATGCTGGCTGTGTTGCCACGTTGGATGGTGATACTTATTCTTTGGGCCAATAATTGACGATAGCTCTGTACAATTATTATAAGAACAAGCCAGCTTAAAGCTTAAAGGGTCCTTTGAAACTTAACCTTGTAGGATGTACTACACGTATAGCCTTGAAAGAGCTCTTTGGTCTCTACAGAACTCGTTTCAGTGTGAATTGTGGTTTCTGGGAACAAGCTTCACTTTTGTATTCTTGTTTCTTTATTTTGAAATAAGTAGAGTAAAAATTTAATTTGTGAAGACTACAGCATTACTCTTTTATGGTTATGAAAAAAATATATAAATAAAATTAGGTAATATATATTAATAATAATACACACACATATCACGCCTATATGCCCGAAGAGGTAGGCAGAGGTGCATTACACACCTACAATTTGCCAGTAACTTTAGTCCCACGTAATAGGGGGCAAGCCTATTTCCGTCACCGGTCATGTCCAAAATGGCATGGCCGAATTAATTTAATAAAAAGTAGCAGCTAAACTTATTGTAACTTTGAAACCCGTTGCCTTGCGATGAAATGTTGATGAAAGGCAACACAATCTTACGTGCCAGCCGCTAATAATAATAATTTATTTTGGACATTCTCACACAACGTCATCTAGCCCAAACTAAGCTATAAGCTTGTGCTATGGGATCTAGACAACTGATAAACATACTTATATATTAGAACCCACCGAAGCAGTAAATAAAGTAAATTAACAATAATGGGTAATAATGTTTGTACAATAGGTAGATACATATTGTAGGCTACCTAGATATTTGACCCGAGTGACCGACCCCGGAATCGAAGCTGATAAAGTGAAAAACTGATAAAGTACAGTCCCACATAGGTCATACATTCAACCGACTATGCAACTGAGACAGTTTTTTTTAATATGAAATACTCAGTTACTTCTAAAAACTTACTAAGTTGAGAATGGGTCCATTGGCACTTTTCTTATTATCTCTACGAGTATTATAATGCAAAGACACTTTGTTCTTGTGTTCTTGATTCACTGAGACAGTAATAAAAGAAATTTTATACTTACGTAAAAAATATATGTTGACGTAATCGTTACCCCGAGAACATAACTTCTAGTTAATTAAACCAGTTTACAAGTTCAAGGCCACTGTCACAGATCAATGACCTTGACTTGGTTTAATTAACTGTACCAAAATAACTTTCGCTTCCAACTGTTTTACGAGAAACGAGTGAAATGCGAATAAGTTCGAGTGTAAAGTGGGCTTTGTGTGTCCGTAGTGTTGCCTTGATCACTCGATCACTCGGGCTGAGCGTAAATCCCTCCAAAACTCAGGTTTAAAACGTTCGTTTCTCTGCCGAACGATAGTGGCCTGGAACGCCCTGCCTGTGCACGTGTTTCCTCCCACATATAACCCTGGGTTCTTTAAGCGGAGCGTGAAGAGGCACATCGTAGGTCGTCAAGTTGAGGGCCACTCTCTATAGTATTGTGTGCTGTGTGTGAGAGTGTCGTCACGACTTACCACCAGGCGGGCGGCGTCAATTTGGCAAACCCAATATAAAAATAAAAAAAAAGATTTTGCAACGCAATGGATAGAGTGGCTCTCAAGAGGTTTTAGTAGGTATATAAGTTGTCAAGCGCATCCGTTAGTACATTATAATCTCAGTACGAGCTACCTATTATTAAACCTATTCATTAATAGTTAACCTTTTAAAAATTCTTATGTTCTCTTGTTAAAACACAATGGTGACATGCGACACGAAATGCATTTAATTCATATTACAATTCATACAACTCATTGTTATTATACTAGGTCGTTGTTGTATAAATATAAAAATAGATCTTTGTGTCTGACAGACTAATGGTTTACCCAATTTTAATATCCATTGTTACTCACGAGATTATTTATATCTTAATAGGGGACATTCACGACTTCCACGGCGTGATATTACCTATTTTATTTTTTATTTTATTAAACTTGAGAACATCTGTTGTGGACAATTATTATATATCACATTAGCTAGATTAGTTTATAAGAGGACAAAGAATGAATTCAATTCATTACAGTACATCTTACAAAGTATAAATGCAAGTTGTTTCTGGTGTAGAGGAGGTCACAGTTTTAACCTAACCTAACCTAGGTACCCATTTTGTTTACTTCCCATATTTTTTGTCTTAGCAAATCATTTCACCATACGTTTATTGTCTGAAGATTGTTTACTGTAATGAATCATTTGATTGAAGACCAAATGCCATAATGACATTATACTAGGTAATATTTTACCAAGTAAAAATTTGACCAAATAAAAATATGCGTACTAAAATCATTCGAAATATTGCAATGGTATAAAAAAGGTTGCTAAAATTTGTTTGGGTAATGAAAATTTTGTCAAAATATTTTCGGCAAAACGGCAGGCACCCGTAAAATAAACTACTAAGTTTTAATTGAATACCAAAAAAAATCATAAATTTATGATTTTTTTTTTCAAACTAACTACACTTGAACTGTAATGTTCACTTGAACGGATCAAGATATTAGTTTGATTATAGCACGTCAGCGCTTCACACACAGTTAAGGCGCGTATCGACTTCGCGCGGCAAACCAACGAACATTGGCTCGCGCGGCGGCCGCGCATTATGGGTACTGCGCCGCCCCGCGCGCGGCAACTCGAACATCGGTGCGCTCGAACGTGCCGCGCGACGAACCAGTTTGTGTCGGTTTTTGACGGCGCGGCTAAACAGCGTCAGTGCGATTGGGACGACTACTCACGCATTTTTAGTGGATACGCGCAGCAAAAGAATGTGGGTTAAACCTAAACCTCAGACTAAAAGAATAACATAGACGGAACATGTAGAATAAACACGTGAAGCCAAATGACACTTTCAATGTGTGCGTGTGACTCCGATTTCCGTGTACCGATACCACTAACGGCGTGTGCGTAATGTTGCCAGCAAATGAAAAAATCTCCTAAAAATCTCTATATAGTGGACATATGGAAAATTAATATTTGTTTTAGTAAATGTTATCTGCAATTATTTTGTCATTTACACAAATGATTATTATGATAAGTGCCTAAAATGGGGAAGTGTTAAAATAAATAAAAACGTGATAAACACTGAGTACACTTTAATTACTAGCTTTCAAAAAAATTCTCATCATTAAAATAATCCTTTTTAAGATGAATGAACAAAGCTTCATTCCAGTGTAAGTACAAAGTACAGTCAACAACAAAAGTTGATTAGCACAAAAATATTTATTATTCTTTTTTACATCCCAATGCATGTGCCACAGCAATGTACAAGTAATTTTAGAACCCCAAGGACAAAGTTAATATATTTCGTGTTTCGTTTATGATTTTGTGATCGGTTTAACAGCTATTAGTGATCAACAGATAAGAATTATTGGTTAAGCTACTTTTGTCGTTGACTATACATGAAGTAGATATCAATAGTCGTTAGGTTAAGACTGAGGCCTTCGTAGTGTTAGACTGAAATTAAACTACTGACACAGTAACATAAATATATTGGATCAGAACACAGGCTGGGAGGTCAGACGGCGGTCAATTCCAAGATTGCCGAAATAACCAAGCCACGTATTAAGTAGATCCCGGACACAGATGTGATCGGGAGTTCGGGACTAACGCACGAATGATGATGATGATGATTAGAAACATCGAGGTTGTCAACATTGATGACACTGATTTTTTTTTACTCAGTACTTTATAAATTCCCATAAATACTGCTAAATATTTTGTGGAAATGATGAAAAAATTATGGCAACTCTGTATGATATGGCGGAGGTTTTGTGTTCCTAGTTTGTGCAACTAGAATATTTAGAAAAATGTTATGAAATCTAATAAGAAATAGTTAATTACTCATGAAACGATAATCCAGCATTCTTTCTATGAATAATTGAAGTGTTTTTACACCTTTTCACCACACAATACGGCATATTTATAATATTTTGTTCAACCGTGATCGCACGTGCGTACACACTCGCTGCTCACAAAGGAGTGGCGAGCGAAATGGTATCCCATTGCTATATAGTATCCCTTTTGGCGGCTTCACTCGCTAGTTCTATTCGTTCCGTCTATGTTATTCTTTTAGTCTGAGACCTAAACTTAACATCGCGCTCTAGGCGTACGCGCTCTTAATGTGTATTCAGTATTAGCAACCAAGTCCGAGACGCCCAGGACTTTAATTTTGTTGCCTTTCATCAACGTTTCATCGCAAGGCAGCAAATTTCAAATTTAGTTTTCTAAATTATACTCGTAATATAGCTGCTTATTTTATTTAATTAACTCGGCCATTTGGACATAACCCACTTTCTAGAGTGCCCGGTGACGGCAATAGGCTTGTCCCCTATTACGTGGGTCTAAAAATACTGGCAAATTGTAGGTATGTAATGCGCCTCTGCGTGTGTGTGTGTGTCTATTAGCAAAATAGTTTATTGCACACGTACAGGTATAGTATTAGGTAAATTCAAGCTAAAATAAATTACATACACAACTTTATCGGTCATAACATAAGTGCGTGTATCATCAAAAATTTATGGAATTTAACCGTTATAGCTTGAAAACATGCTTTCAGTGCGGCGACAAATTGGTGAACCTACCAACAATAAATTACAGACAAAAAAATCGGTCCTGGTTTCAGCCATTTGTTGCAAATCTCATTAATAAAATAAAATCTACCCCAATACGCACTTAGGTACTTTATTTTATGGAGTTCTATCGAAATGTATTAATCTTCTGTTCATTCACAGAGCCTTTTCCCGACTCAGTTGGGGTCGGATTTCCAGTCTAACTGCGATTCGGCTGAACTTCGATATTTTCCGTGAAACGACTCCACAAACAACCCATGGGCGATATCGAAGTTCTGTAGTTAGACCGGTCGGATTTTTGATTTAGGGCTCCAACTACCCCTAACGACTGCCATGTAATTAATGTATTATCTTCTTATTATCTTCTATAATACTCGTATAAAAATAAATCGCCGAATGTATTGCTAAGCGCAAATCTCGTAAGTTGCTGAGCCGATTTCGCTAATTCTTTTTTTGTTGTGAACGTCACTATCAAGAGAAGGTTTTTATGGAGGAAAAAAGGTAACGGAACAAGAAAAATTTATGCGAAACGAAGTTCGCCGGGACAGCTAGTTGGACATAGATATGTGGTACATCAATGTGGTGTGCATGCTGAAAATGTCAATCCATGTCCTCCCAAACATCGATTGAAAAAAACTAACGTCATATCAATTTATCGATCATTTATTGAAAAAGGAAAAGCAAAAAGTGGATCGAATTATAATTCTCTTACACATACCGGGGGCAAGCCTATTGCCGTCACCGGGCACACATATGTGCAAAATGACCTAATGAATTTAATACAAAGTAGCAGCTATATTGTAATTTTGAAAAATAATTGAAACCCGTTGCCTTGCTATGAAATTTTGATTAAAGGCAACAAAATCTTACATAGCCGCTATGGCACAGCCAATTAAAGTCCTGGGCGTCTCGGATAATATAATTATAATTCTCGGATAGCAAAACATGGACTGAGATTGAATATTGGAAGCAGCCGTCATCGTCAGTCCCAATAAGGCTAATGACTTGTAATCGTAAGTGATATTATAAGAGCAGGAATTTTATTCGCTATAAGTAATACTGATTGCCTGGTATGGATTCGACCTAGTAATATGACAGTTAAATATGTACCTATTTGATTTGCAATGTGGAAGTTGATCGCATTTAACTCTTTTATATGTTTTTATCAGACAGGTTATTAGAATAATACGCATTTATGACCTAGTTCACCAATAGGACTACCGGACTACCATATTGGATATTGGTATCACAAGAACAAACATCATTGCTTGTAATATTCTGTCCATTCTAAGGTTGCTTGGAAGAGATTTCTCTTTAGAAATAAGGCCGCCTGTTGAGCAATATTTTAAAGCATGTGTAACGTACTTATTTATTTTAATCATGTTATTTAACCGACTTAAAAAAAGGAGGAGGTTCTCAATTCGACTGATGGGAACCAATTTTGTTTTTTTTTTCTAATTGAAAGCTAGTTTTTCCTATTCGCCCCATTCCGTTTTTTTTTTGCTAAAATTATTTTGTGTACAAAAAAGAGTATTTTATGTTTATCTATATTCGAGTCTAGTTGTAAGCTAATAAGCTCAAAGTAAGCTAATATAAGCTCATAATATTTTTTTTAACGTTCGTTGAATGTACAGCAATTGATAGATATTTTAAACATGAATGGTTTGATGAGGAATAATGAAAATAATGACAATTTTAAAACCAAATTATGTCGCAAAGGTTACTACACAATTAATGATTATTTAGTAGATAAAGGCCTCTCCCAAAGACTTCCAGAATGACGGATCTAAAGCAGCCCGCATCCAGCGCTTCTTGGCGACCTTGATGAGGACGTCCTTCCACCTGGCCGTTGGGAGAGGCCTATGTAAGCAGTGGACTGTGTGTGGCTGATATGATGATGATGGTAGATAAAGAGGCTTGGAATTGAACTGCTCACTTTACTGGGCTTACGTTTTTTTTCTTTTTATTAATAGAAGCAAGATAAATTTACTCAATTCATCAATGTCAATTTACAATAAAAATATGTTTACACAGATACAATAGCGCAGTCAGACGAAACAAAATCATTATACTCGTCCCGCATCGTTCCTGGCGCAAATGTTATGGGATTTAAGTAGATAACTGTTAAACATACTCAACCTATATACTTCTAATTACATACATACGTATAGATAAATTACACCCTGGCCCAGAACAACTCATCGTGCTCGTCACACAAAGTTTTGTCCTGTGAGTCGAACCCACGACCTCCTAGTGCAGATAGTTTAAAACTTTAAAGCAATGTCACTAACCACTGTACAGCACAGTTTGTTAATTGATTGTTTCTTTTGTTCACAGATAATAAAATAAATCCAAGATGTTCCAAGGAGGCTTGTTGGGCAAACTGCAGGGGTTCTACAAGTGGTACGTGTTGGGTCTAGTGTCGGTCGGCTACATCCTCGGTGAACTGGGACACTATCTTATTGGTGAGTACATTACCATTATCATCCTCAGACAATTGAAGGGGGTAACTGCTTCGGTGGCGTGGTCGGTAGTGCATCGGCTTTCGACTTCGGAGGCTTGGGTTCGATTCCCGGGTCGAATCAAATATTTGTGTGATCCATAAATGTTTGTTTCGGAGTTTGCGTGTTTTCTATGTATATTATGAATGTATTTTGAAATATATAACTATGTTTATCAGTTGTCTAGATCCCATAGCATAAGCTTACAGCTTAGTTTCGGTCAGTGACGTTGTGTAAGATTGTCCAAAATATAAAAACAAAATAAAAAAATAGGTCATTACTGGGTATAGGCCTCCCGTAACGAACGCAACAACATTCTCGGCCGAACGTCATTCAAATAAGCAGATACTCAAAAGTGACGTTTTAGTATGAAAAAAATAAGTTTAATTTAAATTTTCCATACAAAAACTTCACTTTTGAGTATCTGGTATAAAATGAAATAATTTATTTATTTGTATAGGTCACTAAATGGCTCTTACAAACGTCAGTAAGTACTTAAAATAAAAAATTTAATTACTTCTATATTTACATGTACTGCCAGATTCGCAAAGCAATAAGTAGAACCGAGAGAAAGAACCTGGCAATAAAACTCTCGGTCACTCTTTTCAAATAATTGACTCATTTACACATTTTGACTTCGAGACTAAATGTGGACGAATGTACATTGGTCTCGTGTCAAAATCAAAAAGAGTATACAATACAACAAAAAAAAATTATAGTCGCCTAAGTACAAAATATGCTACAATTACGGCATTTTAGGAGACACTTTTATCATTAAGGTAATCAACTGTCTTATAATATGCTTTTTGACATAAAGTGGTCTTTATAAAGGTTAGTAGTTTATTTTTATTACGTAGATTTCTGTCTGTAACGTCACTTACTTTAGTATAGCCAGATATATTTTTCCTGACATACAGTATGTTATCAAATATATATTGGGAAGCTACAGTTAAAATATTAATATCTTTAAATCGCTCCCTAAGAGAATCTCTTTTACCTAAACAATAAATGGCACGGACTGCCCTCTTTTGTAATATAAAAATTGTTTCTATATCAGCTGCATTTCCCCAAAGTAGTATTCCATAGGACATAAAGCTATGGAAGTAACCAAAGTAAACTAGCCTAGCAGTAGCTAAATCTGTCAACTGCCTAATCCGTCTCACAGCATATGCAGCAGAGCTAAGCTTATTAGCTAAAATGCTGATATGGTCACCCCATTGTAATTTAGAATCTATTGTTATTCCTAAAAAGGTAGTGTTATTTACAAATTCTAACCTTTGGCTACCCAGCACGACATGGACGTTTGCTTGTCTGACATTGGGCATTGTAAATTTAACGCATTTGGTCTTTTCTGCATTCAACGATAGGTTGTTTGTAGAAAACCAATTTGAAATATCATTTAAAATATTATTAACATTATTCGCATCTGTACTATGCCGATTTACTTTGAATATAAGTGATGTATCATCCGCGAACATTACTATGCCAGTGCCATTGACATAAACCAAGAAGAGAAAAGGCCCTAGAATTGATCCCTGAGGTACGCCTATTTTGACGTTAGTCCCGTTTGACTTAACGTTGTTCACATGAATAGTTTGCAGCCTATCTGTCAGGTAAGATCCTAATAGTTCTAAGGATTTTTTGTCAAAACCATACCGACGTAACTTTAGCAAAAGTGTCTGATGGTCAACACAATCAAATGCTTTAGACAGATCGCAGAATACCCCAATGGCATCCTGCGATCCCTCCCATGCGTCGTAAATCAAGCTAACAAGGGTTACTCTCGCATCGGTGGTAGATTTTCCGCGAGTAAAGCCAAATTGTTGGCTGTGGAAAAGATTGTTGGTCGTGAAGTGGACTTGCATTTGATTTAGCATCACTCTCTCAAACACCTTACTCAGAGCTGTCAAAATAGAAATGGGGCGGTAGTTACCAAGTTCTGACTTAGATCCCTTCTTAAATAATGGTATTAGTCTACTATTTTTCATTAGGTTAGGGAATATACCTTCATCTACACATTTATTAAAAATTTGTGCCAAGTCAGGTGCAATTATATCAATTACATTACTTATTAAGCTAACTGATATGCCCCAGTGATCTTCCGACTTTTTAATTTTGAGATTTTTAAATGCGTTCAAGATGTCACTGGGGTCTAGATGTTTGAAGTTAAATTTAAATGAAGAACCAATATTACTTTCGAGAAGGGCCACAGCACTGTGGGCACATGAATTAATAGAAGAAGTGACTTTAAATGGAATGTTCGTAAAATAATCTTCAAATGCATTTACAATACCTTTCGGAGAGGTTATATTCTTGTTTTCTAATTTAATTTTAGTAACAGTATCCCTCACTTCACATTTACCTTACTCTTTGTTTATAACTATGCTTAAGGGACGGTCAAACTCATCCTTCACATGCGACGTACACCAGGCATTATAACTTCTGAAGAGTTTGTATGATAACAAACACACCACGCTGTCTTACGCGTCACCGCGCCAGATTCGCGTGTTCCCATGCTATCCCACGCGTACGACGCTGTCACACACGTTTAAAGTGTCATAGCGCATAGATAACGTAAAAGTCAGACGTCGTAAGACGTAAGACCGGTGTGTCGCTGTTTCCCACGTCGGGTGGCATACTAGACCAGTGACGATAATATCTGAAACCAAAAAAAATCATAGTAGGATGAAACCCATTAAAAAAGGACGAGAATATAACAAAAATGAAGGGAAAAATAATTTACGGTCGATCTGAGGTCGGGAAGTGGAAAGGGGTGAGTTTTTAAGGGTAAAAACGGTTTATCTCGATTTCCGGCAAGGCTACAGGTCCTATAGAACAAAAATAAACGATAAAGTTGTAGGTAATAAAGAGACCTACAACTTTTGTATTTACACTTTTTTCACATAACCTCAAAATTTATGTGAAAAATTCAAATAATCAAGTTTTTGGTTTTTTATTTTTATCTAATGCAAAACAAATGTTTTTTCACGAAATTTGGTGAAAACTTATCTTTTTATATCCCAAAGACTGTAATTTTTTTGATTTGAAATATTTATTTTTTCACCTAATTTTGACTTAAAATCGAAAAAACACCCTAATTTTCAATCGAAAATTCTCACGTCAAACTATCAGCTTTTTAAAAAAAGTCGGGAAGTTTTTTGTTCGTTGAAATCTCTTCTCTCTGATAATGTAAAAATTTATATACATTACTATGGTAAATGTTCTCAGAAAATGCAAAGAAAAGAAAAAAACTCAAATCCGAAATTTTTTTTTTAAACACTATGTACAATTTTGAGGTTGAACCTTTGTAAAATTTATACTTTAATTACTTGAAAACACGTAAGATTCCATGTTACATTGATAAACAAAAAATACAAATCGAAATATACTACTATAATTAACAACCAAATAAGTTAATTTTTAATAAGACGTCTACTATATTTTGAGAAAGTTGTAGATTATTATTTGAATTATATGCATAGATGCCTATTTATTGCTATTTTATAAAAATACGCGTGCAGGCTGAGTTACTTCAAGAAAACTGTGACAAATTTACTTTAAAACAAACTTTTAGAATCTACATAGCAAGGTAAATACTAACTATATTTTAATCTCGGTCTATCGGTCTAATCGGTCTCTGTCATCTTAAAATAGCTATAAATAGGCATCTATACATATAATTTTAAGAATATTCTATAACTTTCTCAAAATATAGTAGATGTCTTAAAATTAACTTATTTGGTTGTTAATTATAGTAGTATACTTCGATTTGTATTTTTTGTTTACCAATGTGACATGGAATCTTACGTGTTTCAAGTAATTAAAGTGTAAATTTTACAAAGGTTCAACCTCAAAATTGTACATAGTGATTAAAAAACAAAATCGGATTCGAGATTTTTTCTTTTCTTTGCATTTTCTGAGAACATTTACTATAGTAATGGATATATATATTTACATTATCAGAAAGAAGCGATTTCAACCAACAAAAACTTCCCGACTTTTTTTAAAAAGCTGATATTTTGACGTGAGAATTTTCGATTGAAAACTAGGGTTTTTTTCGATTTTAAGTCAAAATTGGGTGAAAAAATAAATATTTCAAATCAAAAAAATTACAGAGTCTTTGGGATATAAAAAGGTAAGTTTTCACCAAATTTCGTGAAAAAAAAAATTGTTTTGCATAAGATAAAAATAGAAAACCAAAAACTTGATTATTTGAATTTTTCACACAAATTTTGAGGTTATGTGAAAAAAGTGTAAATACAAAAGTTGTAGGTCTCTTTATTACCTACAACTTTGTGATTTAATTTTTTTCCATAGTCCTTGTAGACTTGCCGGAAATCGAGATAAACCGTTTTTACCCTTAAAACTCACCCCTTTCCACTTCCCGACCTCAGATCGACCGTAAATTATTATTCCCTTCATTTTTTTTATATTCTCGTCCTTTTGTAATGGGTTTCATCCTACTAGGATTTTTTTTCACTTTTTACCATTTTCAAAGGCTTCAGCCTTAGTCTATACGTGGTATGTGAAGGACCAGTGTGTATTAAGCTGTATTATTTTATCTGTGAATGCTTTTATTACTTACCAACGTAAGAATTAAAAGCTTATATTACTTACCAACGTAAGAAATAAAAGCATTAGCATGTTAACTAAATTTTAAGTGAGAGTGAATACACAAATAGTTAACTTAGGTACCTGTTTTTTAATAATATTACTATTTAATAACATGGATGTTAAAAAAAAACAAATAAAATAAATAACTCTAACACCTACATATTGCAGAAACGGGAAGGGAATGTTTGAGAATTTGTAATATCGAATAGGAAACGTTGTTGTTTGCCTTGCTAACTAATAAATATTTAGACGGCACACATTTCAATATTTAACTTGTAAAAAACTGGAGGTTGTCTAATAAATTAACGTAACAGCAACTAACCGTTCGTCGAAATACGAGTACTATAGGTACTATCAAATAGATTTCCCGTTAAATGCAAAAAAACTTACCCATTTTCGAATGTTTTTTTTTGTTAAGTACTTCTTATGTTTGGACTTAGTTAACCGATTAGGATTTTTTTTATATATGAAAGCTACTACTTACGAAGTTGTCCCATTTCAATTTGGTCCCATTCTGACAATTATTTGGTCCCATTTCGGTAATTTTAAGTCGGCTGTTGTGTCAATTTTTGACGTGTATTTTTTTTATATTATTTTAATAAAATTTAAAAAAAAATTTTTTTTTAATTATAAACTTGACGAGTTCTATTGGTTGATTTATTTTCAATTCTTTAGATTACCACCTCAGGAAATAGGTACTGTTACTGATTTGAATTGAAAAAGATATTTTTGTGTTGAATAGGTCATTAACCGAGGAAGGCTATATAACATCACGCTACAACTTATCAGAGCAGAGCACCAGTGAAAAATGTTTAAAGACAACTAAGTGCGTGTCGGGCTACACTTAGAATAGGGTTCCGTAATCATGCAGTCTATATAACTCCTGAACTAATAGAATTATCTGATCCGTCCTTTATCGATACATGGAATACCATCATATTTTTTTAAATTTTAGGAAGGCTATTGAAGTCTTGATCAGTCGGTAGAATACATTTTAGTACATCCACAATTTACTTTATTATTTAAAATCCTGCCCGGTTGCTGACATTGGACTGAGCAATGTCAGCTATGGGTAGCTGCAAGATAAATTTGAATTAAATATCTCAGTAATATTAATTACAAAAGAATATGTAGTGTGTAGTATGAAAGTTAATACCTTTGATGACGCCATATATTGGGCGAAACCGGTCAGGATTTTAAATAATATAGAAAATTGTGGAATATAGAAGTGAGTTTATTCAAAATGTACCTATTATTATAAGTTCCACCAAGTGCCGACAATCGAAAGCATAAATAACAGTTGGTAGAACGTTCCTCCTGGAAAAAGGGCAGTCAGTTCTCCGATTAATATTGTAATAAGATAAGAATTCAAGTTATTCTTGCCGGAATACAGTGGTATGTGTCACCAAATCTAGTTCACCATGAGCTACCCAGCTTTAAACCTTGTGATATATGTATCAAGGTTGATATTGATAATAAAAAGTCGATCCGTTACGTCCAAAGCTAAATTATTCACTAGAGGAAGTCACGATTTGCTCCAAGGGCTATTTGTAGGATTATTTTTGCATCTGTCCCTTTGACTTTATTGACTGATTTGA
Organism: Nudaria mundana; assembly: GCA_963556515.1. Taxonomy (NCBI): domain Eukaryota; kingdom Metazoa; phylum Arthropoda; class Insecta; order Lepidoptera; family Erebidae; genus Nudaria; species Nudaria mundana. The sequence continues at coordinate 3,092,447 of OY748307.1, forward strand.
TTTGTTATCTTATAGACCAGCGGAACGCCCGCGACTTAGCCCCCGTGGTAATTTGAAAATTATTCCCGTTCCCGTCGCTCGTGAAATATTGAGGCTTCGCCCGCTTGCCAAGTAATAGGTATACTAAAAACCCACCTCGATAACCACTATCTATTAATGAAAACCGCATCAAAATCCATTGTGTACTTTTAAAGATCTAAGTATAAATACGGACGGAAGGGACTTTGTTTATTGACCGAGCGAGCGAAGCGCCTCAGTTTTAACTCGAGGACTGGCCGATTTGGCGTTGTTGGTATGTGTGTCAGTTCCGGTCTACAGGCCGTATTTTTCAGGGGGAAAATGCGAAAATAACGCGAGGTCTACTAAAATAAAATAAAATAACGTTTATTATCTTTGAAATTTTTAGAAAATTATTTAGATTCGTCAAAAGTTGGTGTGACTCTACCGAGGGTTCCAAAATGCAACGAGACTGAGAAGAGCCCTCAAGAAACTCAGTTCGGCTTTTTTCCAAAATATTTCATCTTAAATCTAATACAGAGTTATTTAGAAAGGAGCAATTCGTGTTACAACCAGGCAGCCTTGTCATCTAAGAAATCATTAATACTATAATAAGCTTTATGGCACAATTTACGTTTTATTAGTTTTTTAAATTTATTAACAGATAAATTTGCTATTTCGGTTGGCAATGTATTGTACATTCGAATAAAGTTCCCCGCAAAAGAATTACTCACTTTATGAAGCCTAAATTTAGGAACAGCCAGTTTATCCTTATTTCTTACGTTTAGATTATGATTATCACTATTTTTAACAAATTTACTTTTGTTCTTGTGGGTATACAATAAAATTTCATAAATATACTGTGAATACACTGTAAGGATGTTAATATGCTTAAACTTATCTCTTAATGACTCCCGAGACCCCATTCCACAGATAGTCCGGACAGCCCTCTTCTGCAACACAAAGATGCATTCAATATCGGCAGCGTTACCCCACAGTAGTATGCCATATGTCATGATACTGTGGAAGTAGTTGAAGTAGACAAGACGCGCCGTTTTAATGTCTGTAAGTTGTCGGATCTTTTTGACAGCATAGGCTGCTGAACTAAGCCTGGCCGAAATTTTCCCGATATGAGGCCCCCATTGCAATGTGGAGTCTAACGTTATGCCCAGAAAGACAGTGTCATCGACCAATTCTATTATATCATCCCTAACCTTAACACTGGTTTTAACAAGTCTTACATTAGGTAAGGTGAATCTTACACATTTAGTTTTATTTTCATTTAATAATAAATTATTAGCATAAAACCAGTGGACTATCCTAGACAGGGCAATGTTTACATCGTCAAGTTCGCGCTGTCCACGTTTAACTTTAAATATTAAAGAAGTGTCATCAGCAAACAAAACTACCTCGTGGTCGTCTCTTATGAGGTGAGGGAGATCATTAATATATACTAGAAAAAGAAAAGGTCCCAAAATTGAACCCTGCGGTACCCCCATTGCTACAGGAGAACCAGGTGACTGTTTACCATTGATCACTACTTTCTGGACCCTATCACTTAAGTAAGAATTGACGAAATTCAAGGCCGTCCCCCGGATTCCGTAATGATCAAGTTTCTTAATTAAAGTCTGGTGTTGAACGCAATCGAAGGCCTTAGATAAGTCACAGAATACACCATAAGCATCATATGACTTATGCCAGGCGAAACGAATTGTTTTGTATGTAATAGTTTATTAACGTTAAAGTGATTTTGCATTTGATTAAGCATAATTTTTTCAAAAATTTTACTAAATGTAGGTAGTACAGAAATGGGACGGAATTGGACGGATCTGAAGTACTACCCGATTTAAACAGGGGAATTAATTTACTAGATTTCATTAAATCAGGAAACATACTAGTTCAGGAGCAACCATTTCAACAAAAGAATTTACTAAATACACAGAGATGCCTCAGAGGTCAGCTGTTTTCTTGATATTTAAAGATTTAAAAGTTTTTAAGATGGTGTTTATGTTAACTTTACTGAATTTAAATATAACGTTACAACAAGGAACGTTTGCTTTTAACAAAGATTCTGCAATGGGGGTTGAAGAGCTGTGTGTACTGTTCACAGAACCACTAGTAATATGTAGTGAAGTGATAATAGAGATGTGAAAATCGTATTTATTTAGTTATAATTTAATTTACCGGAAACTTGTATATTCAAGAAATCTCGTGTTGTATAAATCGCCAAATGGGATTCTAAATAAATAAAGAATTAGGATGAATCACTGTAGTTATTAATTATAGGTATAATAACTTCCTATTTATTAAACTACGTCACTAACTTGATTGCAAAAGATTGAGTAAGTAATATAGGAAATCATTGTTTACTGTAATAAATTTTAATATGATATTGAACTGGCTAATCATTTACAGCATAACTTTAATTATGTTGTAAACGCGGTAGGTACTTATTAATTGATTCATCATCATCTTAGCATATAATTTATGCTTTCGATTGTCGGCACTTGGTGGAACTTATAGTAATAAATTTTTCACAAATATATTTATATTTGTGGAATGCTGTACAAGTGAGTTTTTTTCCAAAAATGTATCATCTTAGCACATTTGACACCCACTGCTAGGCATGGGTCTCCCCTAAAGAGGGGGAAATTCAGCCTAAAAAAAGAAAAGAAAGAAAGAAAATATTTATTACTTTAAGTTATGACAATGAAAAACAATACAGTTCAATTAGAAAAAAAAATCCTAAAAAATTAAATGAAATAGACATTGTATGTAATGCTGTCTACTTGGGGAACACTCCGAAATACTCCGAAAAACTTTATTCCGAATTACGATGTTCCGATTTTCAAAAGTCCTAATTTCATAATACCTAAGAATTTAAATGTCTATTATTAAAAATCACGAAACTTATTTTACCGAAAGTCATTAATGCGATTTGTTAGTTTTCCGATTTTCATACGTTCGAAGGGTCAAAATAAATGCTCGAAGGGTTCTCGGTCCGAAACACGACATTCCGATTTTCAATACCTCGAATAAACTAAAAGTCAACATGTTTGTTCTACAGAATTTAGTGACAGAAAGAAATCGCTGCAGAACCAACTTCACGCAGTCCGGTCTGGGTATCTGGAATGGGTAGAACTGGGTTAGGTTAGGTTAGAACTGTGACCACAACAGAGTTTTGATCTGTATTATATAAAAAAATTGGCAATCATATTTTGGCATGTGACCAGGGAAACAAAATATTTTTATTCGAAACAAAATATTTTTATTCAAAAGTATACAATCATAGTTTTAAATGAGAACCAATACACTGTAAAAAATGTACTTCATCATATAGTTTTATCTTTAAAATGATTTTATTTATCTTTTCTCCTTTAGCTATATACTTTCTTCCTACACAACCTGTGCAATTTATGAGTAGGACAATGGACAACGCATCTGTCATTAGTTTTTTAATTCTACCTCCTCATACTAAATATAATATTATACCTACTTCTCTCTGATGAGCAGTATTGTTGATGTTTCGAAATATCATTAAGTCGGACTTTTTGTTATTCGATCTATTGAAGCTCGGTATTAGAGAGTAGTAGTTATAAACGTTAGGAATATTGAAATTTAGGAATTATAAAAATAGGAATAATGATCAATCGGAGTTGTTATATTCGGAATTTTAAACCAGTCGGAATTATGAAAATCGGTATTTTGAAATTCGTATTTGTGACTGACGGAATAAAGTTATTCGTATTTATGTAGTGTACCCCCGTCTACGTGGTGCAAGGCAGACGGCGCTGCTTTTCAGAGACGGCCGAATGGTACATATACCACGTTGTCCAGACGAGTTGGTATAAGATATTATGTCGAGTTTTCCTTCTCTAAATATATACTTTGATAAACATAATAATACATAGGTACTAAATATACACAGAAAATACCCAAGCTCCGAAACAAACATTTGTGGATCACACAAATATTTGGTTCGACCCGGTAATCGAACCCGGGACCTCAGAATCCAATTGTAAATTTAAACTATTCTTGAATCCACCTGTTGCTTGTCGCTGTCCAGTTTTAAAGTTAAAGTTTATTATGGTATTTTTAGCGCATTTAAATAAAAGCTTGTTCTTAAAAAGGATTTCTACTTTTAGTTTATTTTTAACTTTTTCGAGTTGGCTCTTAGAAAGCCCTCTCATTTGACACCCATATTGTGGAATTGCATTAAATATAATTAGTCCGCCATCTTATAGTAGGTCACACTATAAGTTTTGCGTAACTTAAAAAAACAACTTGTTAAAACCAAAATATTATGTTTATTGATTTTCAAAATACTCTGCTTTACATTTTAAACATTTTTTCATGCGATCGAACCATTTTTTAAAACAGGAGGACCACAGATCTGAAGGCATGTTTTCTACGTGCTGATTGAACGCTATCACTGCCTCTTCGGAGTTGGTAAAAGTGAAACCTCTCATCAAATCTTTGATTTTAATCTTTGAAATCACAGGGTGCTAGGTCGGGGCTATGCGCAGGATGGGTGACGAGTTGTACTTTTTCGGAAGCTAAAAGTGACTTTGTTTTGTTGGCCGTGTGTGAAGAAGCGTTGTCATGATGTAGGAGAACGCGGCTTTCTAAGGCTTTCTTCGGCGAGCTAAGAAAAAAACGCGATCAGTTTTTTACCGACGTTTCTCGCCTTCCTCACTTTTGTTGGCTTGTTCTCATTTTCAAACACCCCCCATTCACAAGATTGCTGTTTTATTTCGGGTTCAAAACAATAAATCCACCTTTCGTCTCCTGTGACAATGTCATAAACAGCATTAGAATGTCCGTGGTCGTCCTTCAGTAGCATCTGTGAGCACCATTTCACGCGAGCCCGCTTCTGCTCCGCTGTCAGTTCATGAGGGATCCAACGACAAAAAAGTTTCCGAACTTTCAATTCTTCGTGTAAAATTTTCTGGATTTGACTCATACCAATCCCCATTAGTCCTCGAATTGTCTCATAGGTAATCCGCGGGTTTTCTTCAATTAACCGCTTAACAGTAGCCACATTATTTTCGTTGACGGCACTTGAAGGCCGCCCTTCACGAAATTCATCATGTAAAGAAACTCGACCTCTCTCAAATTTAGCAAACCATCGCCTCACGGTGCTCAAACAAGGTGCTTCTCTCCCAAAAGCATTTTGAAGACGAGCGGCACAGTCTTGCGGAGAGAGAGAACTTTTAAAATCATAAAAAATCATCGCTCTAAAATCTTTTCGACTTAATTCCATTTTCGTTGCATATGTATAACTTTGATGTATGATAAAAAACAATTGACAAATGATTCCCCGCCAATAGTTTTTTTTTTATTACTGAGAAGGTTGCAACATTTAAAAAATATCATCATTCACCGAGCCTTTTCCCAACTAAAGTTGGGATCGGCTTTCCAGTCTAACTGCGATTCGGCTGAACATCGATATTTTCCGTGAAGCGACTGCCATCTGACCTCCACAACCCATGGGCGACATCGAAGTTATGTAGTTAGACCGGCCATAGATGTTTGTATGACAACTGGGACCGACGGCTTAACGTGCTCTCCGAGACACGGAGGGGTCTCAGTGTCTTAAGAAATGGTTACCCATCCTAAGACCGGCCTGACTCGATGTTGTTTAACCTTTGCAATGTGTTAACATTGTCGGTTACCACTAGACCACGAGCCCCTCGTTTAAAAACAAACATTCGAAATTCAAATAGTTCCGATTAGCTAGAAGTGCAAAACTTTTAGTGTGCCCCATGTATGTGCCGCCATGTTGGATTAGATTGACGTCGCAAGGTTAACCATGTATTGTCATATTGTCATCCAAACCGAATGTGTATACAAAATTTCAACTCAATCGGAAATCTGCTTCAAAATTCAGTTGTAGATTCCACCCGAACAAACGTACAAACATTGCAAGTTAAATAAAAGCTCGTAAAAAGAAGACTTTTCTGAATTCATCGGAAACCAAAAGGGTATTCGGCAGATACTTAGCATAGAATAATATTCTTCCTGCCCTGAGCCACTCCTCTCATTTACATTGTTTACTTTTACAGTGTTTATTATGAAACCCGGAGTAAGGTCTTATTATCATAATTCTATTATTATTAGTCAGTGTATCCTAGTTGGTACTTATAAAAGTAATTTTCATTCTCAAACGCATTAGCAGGTGATTACCTACATATTTGAGACACCAGTGTCTCAAATATGTAGGTAATCACCTGCTAATGCGTGACCCCAGGGTCATGGGGTCCGAGTGCTTGCCGCCTTTATAGAGACATTGCTAAACGCTTAATCGATGCTTCTCAGGACCAGAATGTTGGCTATTTTCTGGCCCAAAGAATAAGTATCGCCATCCAACGTGGCAACACAGCCAGCATTCTGGGAACCTTCCCAGTCGGCAATGACGCGGAGAATTTTTCAAACGGTATTTTGTAAAGTAAATATTTTTAGTAAGTATATAATTATGTATAATGTAATTCTTATTGTAAATAAATTTATTATTTGATTTCCATTCAAATCAGTTACAATAATTTACATGTAAATATTAACAAACATGCTTCCCGAATTTCATTCCATATGGCGTTATGTGGAACATCCAATCGCGTTACTTATTCAAGTTAAAGTATTTATACCTGTAGTGGAGTCACAGCGGTATCTGGGTGTTCCACTGACCTGTATAAGACCTTGTGATGTCTTCCACTCCGGTAAATGTTAGACTTGAAATAGAAACATAAAGAAATTTATACTCGTAGTAGTTTGTGGTTTGGAAGTATGTTTACTCTTATTATACAGCCTTATTAATAAACAAAGAGTAAACTTTACATCGAATTTTAAGTTTGAAGTAACCAAATTCATTATTAATAAATGTCGGGCAGCAAGGAAGTAAGCTAGTTCGATTGTTGTTTCGCAGTAAAATTTAATCCCAACCGTCCCCTAGTATAACTTGTGCGTATGACTAAACTAAACATCTGATATTTTTCTCATTCATTTGTATTTTTATTTCTAGCCGATTTTATGCCTTTTTTATTTTGGTTTCGCTAAATTGACGTCGCCCGCCTGGTGGTAAGTCGTGACGACGTCTAGCGATTGTGGGCCACTCTCTATAGTATTGTGCCCTCAACTTGACGACCTACTTATGTGCCTCTTCACGCTCCGCATAAAGAACCCAGGATTATATGTGGGAGGAAACACGTGCACAGGCAGGGCGTTCCAGGCCACTATCGTTCGGCAGAGACACTAACGATAAAACGTTCGGTTCTCGCGAACATGCTATCCACTGAGTGGGAGTGGCATCTCTGCCCGGCACGCGTTGTTCGGGATCGGAAGGGAGAGGGTGGGATCAGGTTGAAGAGCTCTTCAGCTCTTCAGAAAACTCGCAGTGGTAAATACGGTAGAATGCTGCGAAGAAAGCGATTGTTCGGCGCTGGACTAGCAGCTCAAGGCTTCCTATTACCCCCGCACAATCTATAATACGGATGTCGTGATTACTTGTTCATTGACCGTAGAAAATGTAAATAATTTATTTAGTTGATCATTTGAGGGTAACGGATGAGTTAGAGGACTATTTTATTATCAGGATCAAGAAATGAAAAATTACTAATTAATTCCGTACGAGCAGCTTTTATTAATGAAAATTTTGTAATAATTAGGTAAGACTAAAAACAAATGTGCCTAGGAGAGCACGTTGTCGCGTCGGTCCCCGTTGTCATACGAACATCTATGGCATTCGTTACGGCTATTGGAGCCCTAAATCGAAATCCAACCAGTCTAACTGCAGAACTTCGATATAGCCCGTAGGTTGTGGAGGTGAGATGGCAGTCGCTCCACGTAAAATATCGAAGTTCAGCCGCACCGCAATTAGACTGGACAGCAACTGAGTTGGGAAAAGGCTCGGTGGATGATGAAGACACACTTACAAATAAATAAAATATCAAGCTTTACAACAAGGTTTTATTTTATAATTTAACATAATTTTTAAGGATTTTTATAAAATGTCTTGAGCTTCATTCCAGTAGTGCACATCTGAGTGCTTCTCTTTAAATTTCTATTTCTCTATTGAATCTTTTAATTTCTATTTCGATGGCATGGTTTTCTTCAGTTATCTCCATGCGTCTCTTGTGTTCCAATTCTTTTAATTGTTTTGACTGGGCCAAGTATTTTGAAAATCTACATCCTAGAAAAACAATGTACAATATTATTACCTACATATTTCCCATATTACACATATTTACTAAATAAATATGTATATTAGCAGTGTTTTACCTGAAAATAAAACACATATTAAATACTTACCTTATTTGAAGCTTACTTGATTGAGACATGTCTGTTATCGCCTGGTGGGACAACGCCAATGTGATTTAAATGCCTAGGCGCGAGTAGGGCCTAAGCACAATAATTCATTTTTTATGAGTTATTTGAATATTCAGGGTTAAGATGGCCCTATTTAAATAAAAACCAAGGGATGTGCAAGAGGGTTCCTATATTTACTAGAGATTACTTAATCTAGATTGAAATCCAGATATTTTCTAGGAAATTATAAGTATATTATAATATAATAAGCCTTAGCTTACGTATCCTACTCTAAGCCAGGGATACAACCAAATAAGTAAATCAAGTTCATTTTAGTTGCAATAATATTCAAATAACATAAGTAGTGAAAACTGATTAACATTCGATACAATAATTTTAAACATTTACAACAAGAATCGCAAGGATGCAAGTCTTGGCCGGGCCTGAACCGGCTATTGTAATTTTATATAAGTAAAGGTTAGGCAGCACACATTATTGCCTAGCAAATTATATAGTAAATATGTATCATCAACCGTTATACATTATGTATTACAGTAATTGTTAACATAACTAGGTACTAGAGATTAACACGGTTAATTGGATTAAATACTCTGGTTATACCAGAGCTAGGGTCTGATGGCATAACCTCTTTGCAGTAGAAGCGAGCGAAGGTGTTCTGTGACCTCCAATTTCCTCTGGAGAGGATTTCATCTAAAGGTAAATTGTCAGACCAGTTCTTGGACGCGACGGCTGACCTAATACTTCCCGCTGAGGCTACAACGCCCGCTTCCAACAATATGGATTTGACCCATCCTGCAATTACAGTACGAGAAGCAGCTTTTGGTTTTCCTCTAATGTTAAGGAATAGGTTGTTACAATTACTTGTACTACGTTTCTCTTTCAGTACAGATATAGTATGTTTTACCCAGAATATGGGGTCTAAATTTTTGTTCGTAGGGTTATAAGACAGTTTCCACCCCGACTGTCTGTGTACCGCAGTGTCCGTTTTTGATCCGAAAATAGGCCATAGAATCAAATGGTTATCGTTATCGATGAGGTGATTCGAATCCACTGCTAACAGAGTTAAATCGTGTACTCTCCTGCCTGAGCATAGGAGTAGCAATGTTGCTGTATGTCTACAAGTTGCAAAAACACTGTCCTTATTCACAGAATACATGCTTAAAAATGAAGCCAGTTTATCTATGTTCCAGATCGGTTGATTTATGGATACGGGCTTTTTCAATGCAATAGATTTTAGGATATGCTTGACTAAAACATCTGAGCTTAATTTCTCTGGATTATCGGAGTTGCTTAAGGTAGAAACGACTGACTTATGTAACAAGATAGTATTATACGCTAATCCATCTTTAATATACAGATCCGCTAGAAAACGAGCTAATGTAGGTCCAGTAGCATGTAAAGGGCTTATTGTATGTTCCCTAGTCCACGTGATCCATCTGTTCCATGCTGCTTTGTATGTCTTTTTTGTAGATGGACGCCAGGCAGATTGTAATAGTTGTATTTGGGCTTCACTCCATTCTGTCAATTTTTGTGACCAGCCCCACATTTCCATACTTCCATTATCATTTCTTGGACTTTGGCCGGAGGTAGGCCGGTCACTGTGTCTATTAAGTGCAGGTGTAGCTTCTCTATTGTGAGTGGAGCTGCTAGCGCACGAGCTTTCAGGTCTGGCCGCCAGAACACTCGTTCCCATCTCGGGACTACCACGAGGAATACTCCGGTCGCCGAGTTGAGGTGCTCTAGCACCTTGGGTATAAGGTAAGGTGGTGGAAAGACCCAAGCTAGAGGGTAGTTCCAGCTGTGGGAGAAGGCATCGTGGTATAACGCTTGGGAATCGTTCTGGTCCAGCGTGACGTAATTCGTCACTACCTTTGCCCGCTCTGAAGCAAACAGATCTATCATTGGTATGCCAAACCTCTTGAATATTTTCGTTGTGCACTGAGGTAGGAGATGCCACTCCGGAGGAGGCCGGTGCCGCGACAGGTGATCTGCGTAGCTGTTGTATTTTCCCGGTAAGTGATGTATCTTTAGGTTGATCCCGTAGATGTAAAGAAGATGAAAAACTTGTCTGGTTAGCTCCATCAAGGCGGGTGATCTGGTCCCCCGCTCGTTTCGTAGATATGCTACAACGGTTCTGTTGTCGCACTGTACCAGGACCGTTGACTTGGACATTTGTGACCCGTACTCTTCTAGGGCTTTCAGTATTGCGATCATTTCCTTTTGATTGCAATGGAGACCCTGTTCTCGATTCGTCCAACGCCCTGACAGTGATTGGCCGTCGAATTGAACTCCCCATGCAATGTTGGATGCGTCTGTGGTAAGAAAGTGCGACGGCGGAGTAAGATGGATCGGAGAAGCTCGGTGGCAATTCAGTAGCCACCAGTCCAGATTTTCTCTCACTTCTGTTGGTAGAGTGTGCGAGCCGGGGATGTCCTCTTTCTGGATTTTGTTTAGAAACATAAGTGTGTCTCGAAAGTTGAGTCTGCCCATAGGAACCGCGAAACTGGCAAAGTTTAATGACCCCACTAAGCTCTGGAGACTTTTTAAGGTTGTTGCCTCCTTCTTTAATAATTGTTGAACTTTCTCTTTTAGACATGTCATACTTTTGAGCGGTAAGGATCTCTCGTTTTGCCATGGATCCCATACAACACCCAGATACATCAGGCTTTTGCACGGCAATGTTACGGATTTTTGGAGGTTTATTTGCCAGCCCAGGAAGCGCAGGCGGTCTTGCACTAATTGAATTTGCACTCGAAGAGTTTGAGGGTTTTGGTGAGCCACCAAAAAATCGTCTAAATATACTAGTACTCGTATGCCCTCTTGCCTTAACGTTTGTGCTACCCAGTTTGTCAGTGTCGCAAATACTCTGGGCGCTGTACTGAGGCCAAAAGGAAGACATGTCATTTGCAGCAGCTTTCCTTTGTAAATTAATCGCAGAAATCGCCTGTGTGGTAGACAAATTGGCACATTGAAGTAGGCCTGCGATAGGTCTATTTTGCAAAGCCAGTCTTCTGGTTGAAGGTAACTTGGTACACGGAAGACATTTATGAGTTTGAACGGTGGAGTTTGAACATGTTTGTTCAAATTTTTTAGGTTGAAAATTGGTCGATTGGTGCCATCGGTTTTCGGAACCAGGAACATTGTCGATAAGAAACTTGGGGACCATGGAGCCATCTCTAGTATGCTTTGAGACGACATTTGTGAAATGAGAGTCGACATCTCTTTGGACTCTATTGTTTCGAATTGACCGCATGTGTTGGGTGAAACAAGAGGGGGTTTTTGAATGAAAGGTATGCGATACCCTTTTATTATGTGAAGTACTGCACTTGGTGCACCCAGTTTCTTCCATCGATCGACATAGTGTTTCAGCTGGCCCGCTTGAAAGTAGTCAGTACCTCCTTCTCTTAGTTCCTGAATAGGAATCGGAGGCTGCAGGACGCTTCCTAGTTTTAGCGGCCTCTTGTTTATTGGCACGCTGGCTACCTCCACGTGGACGAAAATGGCCTCGTGACGTATTGTTGGCACTGCGAGTGCTACCATAGCTATTTCTGTTATCGGAACCCTGCGGGGGCCCATGATTTTGATTAGGTCGTCTGTGTACGCAGCCCTGCGAGGGCTGGGCAGAACGTGGCCCAGAGCAAAAGGTTTCAGACGTACCCTGCGAGGGTACTCTGCGGTTCACTGACCCCTGCGAGGGGTTGCGTGAGATGTTATTTTTAAAGGTACTAGCTTTATTAACAGGTAAGAAGGCCTTTTTTACACCTCCACTTTTTTCTAAAAGTGATGTCAATTTTTCGTCATTAAAGATATGTTGGCATGAAGGTGGGATTTTGCCCAAGAACGATTTGATTAAAGGGTCTCTTGCATGTGTGATAAAAAATGTTTACTGAGTTCGCTAAGTTCACTCGATAACTTATGTAATAAGGTATCTTTACGGTTACGTTTGCCCCCCCTCTTTTTATGATTACGGCGATGACGGCGTTTTCTCTTACGCGCAGATGGACTAGACGATGAAGAGCTAGTGGTACTATTGGTATCGCTAGAGGAAGACGGACTGTATTTTTCCCGTGGTACACTAGTACTAGTAGATTCACCCACCTGTATACCGGAGGGTCCCGCAACCGGAGTCATGGTAATTTCATTCGGATCGGACATCCTCGTACACACTACAAGGAGATCATAAAAAAAATTGAAGTAGGTAATAAGAATCGATATAAAAGTGGGTATATCTAAATAAAATAAAAATTTAGAAATAGTTCATTTTAAAATCAAATATTAAGATTTGATTAGGAATAAATGAATACGAACGGTAATCCGTTAAATAGATATACCCGCTGCTCTAAAAACCACCAAATCAATAAAGGAGTTTATTGCTTACAGTACTCGATGAGAAGCACTTCAGGTTAATTAACACTCATTCACTATTCTTTGCATGTAAGTATTTATAATAATAGACTATCACTAGAAGCACTGTATGAGAAGTGACGGTGTTATTTTATAATTATTAGTGCAACGTAGTCTAGACGAACGTTCGCACTCAACGGAAAATAAGACGCCAATGATTTTAAAATTCACCTGCCACGCTTCACTGCAGTAGTGGGGACCTGGTGGGGCGGTGGGATGTGCGAGCGAGACATACGTACGTACTTAGGAGGTATAAGGAGTGAAAGAGACAGAAAACTTCGGAAAACGACAAGCGCTATTCTCAATCAAGTAAGCTTCAAATAACGGTCAAGTGTTTAATATTATCTATAATGTCACCATGGGCTAAGGTACAGGGCTTATTATGGTTTTTTGTACTGGGGTTTATTCCATCCTTGCCTGAATTTGTCTTACACAGACAAATCTGGCTTACGACTTAAACAAAACTGTTTTCTCTACAATGAGCCAAACACAGTGGTCAAGTCACCATGTGCATAATAGACAGGTTTGTTGCAATGCGCATTTCCAATATACCTAATATATTTTAATGAACCGATAGTATGAGGGGCTCGTGGTCTAGTGGTAACCGACAATGTTAACACATTGCAAAGGTTAAGCAACATCAAGTCAGGCTGGTCTTAGGATGGGTGACCATTTCTTAGACACTGACCATTCAGCCGAATCGCAGTTAGACTGGAAAGCCGACCCCAACTGAGTTGGGAAAAGGCTCGGTGAATGATGATGAATGAACCGATAGTATGTCTTTAGACTGTCGTATCATTTGTATGCGCTCACTAAATGTAGATAGGTGACGTATAAAACTCACCAGGCAAGGTCCATCGGAATCATATTTATTCTCATCACTAATTAACTCTGCTGGATTTCATAAGTTGGCTACCTCAACATCGGCTTTACTGGGACTTGAACATTAGATCCACCGCCAGTTTTAATAGTTTCCCTTTTGTAGCCACCAGATGCTTTCTTGCATTCATTATCATTCCCTTCCATTATATCTGCAGCTGACTCAAGTCTCGGGTTCTCAAGTTCAGTTCTATGAATCTGAAACAAAGTAGCATTATCATCAATACTTTAATTTGTGATAATTTCTATCACAATAACGGTCTTAAAATACATAATAATACTCTGTGACAAAAAATATTAAAAATCCTTTATGTATATCCCACAATCCAGTTATTTTTTATATCATGAAGTAAGTGCAATGTTGTAATGTTGTAATGAAGTAATCAGTAAAGTAAACTGACAAACTACACGCAACTACTATAATTGTGAGGTTAATTAGATACTTTCTTTTATGTACTTCAAACCATGCGTTGCCCTTCGCCTTATTGGGGTTCGCTTTTAAAGACTTATACGTATTTTGAGAATAATCTTTCAAAATAAGACGTACTTACCAATTTCTGTAATCTTGCTCTGTATCATTTCAAATTGAAAAAAATCTTCGTAGGTACACACTTTTCTTCATTCGTTTTTATTCCAGTGTACAAATATTTTACGTTTGTGAGCCATCTTGTAAAATAAATTATCTAAAATATATAGATATTAACAATATCCCACGATTCATGGACAATGAAACAATAACAAAATAACAAAAATAAAAAGACAAGTACGAAACGATGACAGTTGAGTGACGTTTCATTTGACAGCTCCCGACTGATTACTTGTTATTTTAGCATACATTGCGTTTTTTTCGACAATGTTGCCACAAGGAACGCGTAATCCGAGCTGTAAATAATGTATAGGTTCTTCAACGTTGCTTCGAGTTTATTAATAAGGTTGTTACGTCACACTTAAACACAATTACATTTAGAATCAACTATTTCGGTGTAAACATAAGAGTATCCATTGATTAGGTATTTTTTATTAATAAGAGTCTAAGAGTGAACATACTTCCAATCCCTAATGGGATTTATGTTTATTTATTTCTTTCTTTCTTTAGTAACTTATAGCTTTGTATATTGTGAGAATTTGTTTCTTCCTCAAATGTAATGACAGTGAGGCAGTCATACATGATGAATTAACACACTTTATCTTTTTCTTTTTCTTGTACACTATTCCACTACCTACTTTATTATATTTTGGATTAAGGGAAAACATAAAAAAAGAATATAATTAATATTATATTTTTTAACGTTTTCCTTGGTGCATGTTTTTGAAGTAACGAGTATCGTACATTGACTGGACGAACTGTACCTATATTGTTTTTGTATTTGAGTTGACAAACATTTTTCTTTGTTACAATATTTATGGCAAGACCTTAGTCTGACGATAAATACTGTTACAAAATATAATAAAGTAGTAGAATAGTGTACAAGTGTGTTAATTCATTAGTATTACCATAGATTCCACGGTGGAATTTCTTGGTGGAATTTCTTGGTGGAATTTCTTGGTGGAATTTCCACCAAGTGCCAACAATCGAAATTATACTTTACATTTTATAATTATACTTTATACTACACAAGGTAGTCTATAGTCTTTAAAAAGTAAATTACTAATACTATCAAGCTTATAGCTTAGTTTGGGCTAGATAGGTACTTAATATCTGTCTGTGTTTTTGGGATTATCCTGTAACGACATAGAGACAAGAAAGACAATTAAGGTATTTTACAATATGAATGGTAAAAATACACGTCAAAAATTCACACAACAACCGACTTCAAATGACCGAAATGGTTGAGTGTAGTAGCTTTCATTTAATTTTTTTTTAAATCGGTTCACCAGTCCAGATATGTGAGGTAACAAACATAAAATATGATAAAAAGAAAAAAATACAGTTGAATTGAGAACTTCCTCCTTTTTTGGAAGTCGGTGGAAAACAGTCGATCGACCTATTTAAACCAATGTTAACGCAGAAAATTACAAAAAAAATGTGTAAGCTACATTTCCTACAATATCTATGGTTGATCTACATAATTTTCCACTGACATGCTAGTGGGACTGGGGGTAAAAAACGAGAAACAATATCCAGGCGAGCAACATTTCCGACGTTCGGTTGGTCTATAAAAGGATAAATAAATACTCGTACAATTCACACAACGCCATCTAAACTCAAACTAAGCAGAGCTTGTGATATGAGTACTACTCGTAGATAAACTGATATAAATACTTAAATACATTTTTTTTGTAAATACATACATATTATACATAGGACACATCCAGACTTATGTACAAACGTATGGGTCATCACACAAAGTTTGTACCAACCGGGAATCAAACCCGAAACTCCGGCGTCGATAGCGGATACACTATCGACCACGCCACCGAAACTGATAATTAATAAAATAAAGTCATCACATTTTTTTAAATTAAGCTTTTATCATCATAATAATGCATTGTCATGCGACTTACATACGCGGGAAAGGTTCCAGATCAATCGGAAACCTGGAAGTGTGTTAAATTTCACTTGCAAGATTTGATTACCTACACACAGACATTGGAACAGGTGAAAATAAATAAAAGCTCGTAAAATAGATACCTACTTGTTACTATACTTACGTCTAAGTAGGTACCTACCAATTCCGATTATCCCTTTGTCATTGTTCCAATTACTGTGGTTAAATAAAAAATCTATTGATTACAAACAAATTATCAATACCTACTACTATTAGTATTCGAACAAAAAATCCGTTTCTAATCCGACATCAAGTGCAAATTCAGTCTTCCAATTCTTTGTCAAGGTCGTTCAATGTCAAGAGTAAAGTGAACAGCATTATAATTACAACAATAAATTAAATAAGTACTTAAATACTTACTCATTTTATAGCGGCCAGAGTAGGTAGCTTATTAACAATTTATCTATCTTGATGAATCAGTTTGAGACTGAGACCTGTCAGTGCCTTGGAGAGCACGTCGTTGCCATACGAACATCTATGACATTCGTTACGGGTAGTTGGAGACGTAAACAATCCGACTGGTCTAACTACAGAATTTAGATATCGCCAATGGGTTGTAGAGGTCAAATGGCAGTCGGTTCACGGAAAATATCGATGTATTGCAGTAAGACTGGAAAGCCGACCCTCAAGTAGGTTGGGAAAAGGCTCAAGGGATAATGATTGATTAATCCGATTCTTTCCGAAATTGCTATCCACCTTTCAAATGCCATGAGAGCCATCTCTCTATCTATCTTTCCTTTTTTTTTGTGATTTTATTTGGGTGTAAGTCTAACCAAGGAGGATATATACGCCGGGTGCCACTGGAAATTCCTGAAGTGTTCACCAGAGAGCCTCGGCAACGGACGTGGGACGGGTCGCGGCCTGCTGCCGCGGATTTAAAAAAAAATGCGAGATATACAATTATCGTTTTTTATATTATTACTCTATAATGCTAGGTGCTGCACAGTTTCACCCGCGTGGAACAGTTTTCGAGTTACCAAATCCACAGCAACACATTTCCGAAATAAGAAGTAGTATAAGTTACTCCTTATAACATCTGCTATCTACAAGTCCCGTTAAAATCGAACTGCCGTTTTTAAAATTAGCCTAACCAACAAACTGTAGACAGTCAGACTTATGAAAACTGATTTCTTTAGTAAGTAGTTACCTAATTTTGACGATAGGTATTGAAAAGCTTCTAATATGAAATTACAAAGAGACACTTAAATGTTATTTATTTGCAAGTATTGATAACAATATCTGTTTGTTTCTCACCAGGTACAACGTCAAAAGTGACGGCAGACGATCTACATTATGGCGACAAAGCGTGCATGTTGCACTTAACAAATGTGACTCTGAGTGAACTACCAGTTATATGCGAAAAGGTCAACTCTAGCGATGTGTAAGTACCTACATTTTATTCGTATACTAAAAATATTTACATTACAAAATATCGTTTAAAAAATCCTCCGCGTCATTGCCTACTGGGAAAGTTCCCAGAATGCTGGCTGTGTTGCCACGCCAGCATTCTGGGTATTTTATTTTTATTCTGGGTATTCGCTGTGTAGCCAGCCTTCTGTATGTATATTGTAATTGTTATTCGGATTACGTTAGCTTTAAATTTTAGACCCGACAAGAATATAATCCCGTTGAACTTTGTGGAACAGAGAAATAAATAAGCTAAGGTCGGAGAAGGGTTTTCTGCCCTTCACACTACTGTTTTCGAAGGGTAGTCCGATAAACTTGCGGTCATAGAAAGTGCTCTTCAAAAAGAATTGTCTAAACTGCATGTGCCGTTGTCGCGATAAGTATAGGACTTGTATGTACCTGCTACTATAATATTCTGTTGTATGGGTGTGCGGACGGACGGAGAGACAGCAGGAAATGATGGTCTCCCCTTCGGACACAATAATAGTACACGGGCCGTAGAACATTGAAAAATATTGATTAACAGCAAGCTCATTTTTTATAAGTAGCTTCATTTTACCGAGTCTCCCACATATATCTCAAAAAGATATCTCATATCAGGTAGCTAACAGAGTTATCCAGTTAAAATATTCGGAAGAAAGTTGTAAGGTTGCATTAATTTGTATAAAGCTGCAAAGTGGTGCAGGTATTAAGTACATCATTATAAATCAAATATCAAAAGTTCCCATCGATCCGACTTGTGCTAAAAAAGTTATTCAAGGTTGAAAAGTTAAAAAGTTGAAAATTTTCGGTTTTTTTGATTTTTCTCGTAAATAGTGAATTATATCAAACATTGGTTTTGTACAAAATTGTAGACAATAAAATAACCTACAAATAAGTCCTTGCAACTTTTTTCCTAGGAATTACCATTTCTGAGAGATTGCGGTTATTAACGTCCAACAAGCTATAGTCTATATACACGCAATGCTGGTCCGCTCCTATTAACTCTGTCGTGATGTTATATAGCCTATGTTACTCGCTAAAAATGTAGCTTTAAATTACCGAAAGAAATTTTAAAATCGGTGCAGTAGTTTCTGAGGTGTCACGTTGTCCCGTACAAACTTTGTCCCCCCTTTTTCACCCTTTTAAGAGTAGAATTTTGGAAAATCCTTTCTTATCGGAAGAGACTCGGTAAAATAAAGCTACTTACGAAAAATGAGCTTGCTGTTAATCAATATTTTTCAATGTTCTACGGCCCGTGAACTATAACTATTTTATGTAAGTAGCAGTATCTAAGTAAACACCCAGTCTATATCACGTCCAAGAAAGGCTGTTGGGTCGTTGACTTAACATCATTATTCTTGCAATGAAAGGTAAGGAAGGTATGTAAAAGTACCCGTAAACTTTATAAAAGACTTACTAAAAACATTGTCCTTAGACCTAATCCTCTAGCGATACTTGCCATCACACGGTAAGAAGAAACCATAATGAATTTAACATTTTAATAATAATATAATATGTTAACTTTATTATAGCATATAACCCTGGGTTCTTTAAGCGAAGCGTGAAGAGGCACATTACTGGTTCGTCAAGTTGAGGGCCACTTTCTATAGTATTCCTGTGTACTATGAGAGTCGCCCGCAATCGCCAGACGTCGCCACAGCTTACCATCAGGCGGGTGGCGTCAATTTGTCGACCTAGATATAAAACAAAGAAAAAAGGTATCCTCAATTTGATCATATTTATAAAAATATAAGCAATTTGAGTTAAAGAACAATGACCAAGGAAAATGACTGTTTTATTCGACTGTTGTAAACAAAATTACTTAATTAAACTTTTGTTGATGTATGATATAAATATAAAAGTAATAAAACTTCAGTAGGTAGCTAAAATATAAACGCACGAAGTTAGTGAAACTGTAAACAACGGAGACACATGAGTAAATTATACGGAAAAAACTCCGAAATCCATCGAACCACTACCGCGCACGCGGAGCATGTGTGTCCACTATAAAGACACGGTCAAACTCATCCTTCACATGCGACGTACACCACGCATTATGACATCTGAACAGGATCTGGCCTATACAATTTGTATGGTAACGAACACACTGGTCATTCACCACGCTGTCTTACGCGTCACCACGCCAGACTCCCGTGTTCCCATGCTATACCACACGTACGACGCTGTCACACACGTTTAAAGTGTCATAGCGCGTAGATAACGTAAACTTCAGACGTCGTAAGACGTAGGACAATGTGAAAACGCCCATTGCTTGTAATCTGACTGTATTAACGATTATACGGTGACATTGTGAATTTTTAGAGGTAGAGTCTATGAGAGAACAGCCTGGTAATAAAATATCAGGGCAATTTACAATCCCATACAATTTTACATCGGTTTTTACAATCCTACGGTGACATATTCACATACGCGCACAATGAGGAGAGTCCGTTCAGTTTTAAGAATCTCATTGGTGGATTCGGAAATCGGCCATTGGGAGTTTTCAAGTCTACTGTCTATGCCAGGACCTCCGAAATGTGTGAACGCTGTCTATTTGAAAATGATGTGACCGGAGCCTTAACACAAAGCACTCTACAAACGGTAGTATCTTGGTAGTACAGTAGATACTAATTATAATACTTATAGGTAATAAAACAATACAAAAATTGAGTCGTAATGCGACACATACAATAAATTTGCACGGAAATAAAAAAAGACTAATCACAAAAAAAGTAGTTTTTCTTTTTTGTCTGTCTGTATGTATGCTGTCACCGTACAATATTGTAAATACCGTTTTTTTTTTTTTTTTTTTTATGCTCACCTCTGCGCTCTTAA
The DNA here is from genome assembly GCA_963556515.1 of Nudaria mundana. Classification (NCBI taxonomy): domain Eukaryota; kingdom Metazoa; phylum Arthropoda; class Insecta; order Lepidoptera; family Erebidae; genus Nudaria; species Nudaria mundana. The sequence goes on from OY748307.1 coordinate 3,112,822, forward strand.
GGCGCTCTTAAATCTATCTTCTTTCATTCTGATTCTCTGGGTAACATTCTATTTCTGCTAGTATGCCTCTCGCACTTTCGCGCATTACCTTTCATTCTTTTGTCGGGATATTCAGGGTATAGTAAGCTTCTTTATTAAAAGTTTTTGTTTTCGAAATCTTTACATCATCTCTTATACTAACTTACATCAAATCTTTTTATCATCTAACATTGTTTTTTAAACAGGTTTTATTTATTCTAAATCCAGCATTTCATTACATCACTAAATTAACATTTTTCAGTTCAAACTCTAACATTTATATATCTTGGTATCTTATTTCTAACAAAGTTTTTTATATATCTCGGTATAACATTATAACATTACTCCTTGTACAGGTTTTAGCGTCTTACACTAATTCTTTTAATATTTCTTATTTTCTATTTTACTCTTATTTTCTAATTAACATGTTCCTTATTTTGCTATCTGTCTATATATGTAATCTAATATTATAATAATATCGACTCATATTATATTTACTTTCCACCATTCCTTTTGTGCGCAATATTTATTATTCTTTTTGAGAATTCAAGAAACTCGTCTCTATTGTCTCTGCATATTATGGGCAAGTTATGTAGACTCAATGTTACATTATTTCTTAATTAAAAATTTAGTCGATCTAACATTATGGATAGGGCATTCCAGAATGAGGTGTGTAATGGTTTCGTGAACGTGTAAATACCGTTAGATTATAATCAACCTCGTAAGTACAATGATTGTAATTCCTGGCGATTGGAAATGAGGTGCCGTGAGTTTTTATTGCCAGGTTCTTCTATTACAGACTCTCAGACTATCACAACTCATTCATCATCAGCCCACATCAGTCCACTGCTGGACATAGGCCTCTCCAATGACACGCCACACCCTATGATTTTGGGTCAATTTCATCCACCCAACGCCCGCTATACGACTAATGTCGTCGCTCCACCGAGCCTCGGGGCGTCCCACGCTACGCTGCCCGATTCGCGGTCTCCACTCCAGAACCTGCTTGGTCCAGCGGTTGTCGGTTCTGCGACAGATATGACCGGTCCATTGCCACTTTAGCTTGTATATGCGCTGGGCTATGTCGGTGACACCAGTTCTCTAACGGATTACCTCGTTGCGAATGCAATCCCTCAGAGACACTCCGAGCATAGCCCTTTCCATGGCTCGCTGTGCGACATGCAGTTTGTGGACCAGTTTCATTATTAGAGTCCACGTCTCAGCCCCGTAGGTCATCAACTAGTTAAGAAATATCATAATACAGTCGGTCTCATCAAACGTTACAATATAAACAAAGTCAATTGACTCCAATGAAGACAGATATTATCAGCCTTAACTATTAATTACTGTTACCGTTTTAAGTGTATCTTAAAAAAATAAACGAATGACATGTTCCGCGCTGGAACATAAAGTCTTAGCATTCTTAATTGTTTGTACTAGGTACGAGTATACATAGTATACAATTCTTTTTTTGTAAGTTTGGAAGTTTTCTACGTTTTTTCTCACATATTTTTGACGTATGAATACATGAATAGCAAAACCATTACCAATAATATTCATTTCAGAGAGAAGAAAAGTGCTCGTGATCACTGTATTAAGAAATGTATTTTTAATTTATAATGTATTTAGTTAGAGGGGCTCGTGGTCTAGTGGTAAACGACAATATTAATACATTGCAAAGGTAAAGCAACATCTAGTCAGGCCGGTCTTAGGATGGGTGACCATTTCTTAAGACACTGAGACCCCTCCGTGCCTCGGAGAGCACGTTAAGCCGTCGGTCCCGGTTGTCATACGAACATCTATGGCAGTCGATAGGGGTAGTTGGAGCCCTTAAAAATCCGACCGGTCTAACTACAGAACTCGATATCGCCCCCATGGGTTGTGAAGGTCAGATGGCAGTCGCTTCACAGAAAATATCGCAGTTCAGCCGAATCACAGTTAGACTGGAAAGCCGACCCCAACTAAGTTGGGAAAAGGCTCAGTGAATGATGATGAATGTATTTAGTTAGATACTACCCATTTCTTAATACAAAAAACTACATCAATAGTGTGTTGTACTTTTCTTCAAATGAGTCAAAAAAAGATGTTTAACGTACAAAAAATATGATTTGATTATCAGGATAGGTTAGGTTAGCATAGAATTCTCGGGCGCCACTGGAAATACCTTCTGGACGTAAGAGCTGCCACGCATGCGTGGAATTAAAGAAAAAAAAACGTGTAATATAAACTGAACACAGGTTTATTAGTTCTTACTCACTGCGTTCTTTTCTACTACCCGCAAAATAACCTTGACTTTTATAAACCCGGGAATCCCATACGTACCTAATATATATTATTTCCGTCTAGAATACATAATACTCTGAATAACTTTTGAGTTGAAATGAATCACGGTTGGTGCAATTCAACTGAAATGTAGAGGGTACCGCAAGATATCGTGTAAATACGTGTGATATAAATCACGATAAAACCTGAACTTTGAACTAAATTTGTAACTTCAACACTCGAAGTTCTATCTTTGCTGAGCGCGTGGCTGGAGGCTTTTTAGGTTACCTCTGGCGCTCCGCAAAAATCGGGTTTCTAGACACTCTCATACCGAACAACGTTTCTTGTCCTGCACCTGGAGCTAGTTAGGAATAACTAGTTCTTCTGTGCGGGACTATCAACTAATCAAGCATTAACTTGAAATTGACGAAATCATCGATGAACATCGATGGAGGCACGTTTTTAAAGAAAGAAGAAGATGAAGAACTTGAACACTCACAGCACAATGTAAATTTGTATGTAGGTAAGTATTTAAGTATTAACTACCTACCTATGTAAAAAAGAGAACGGTTTATCCTACACAAACTTATGTAAGTTAACAGAATAGTTATTGGCTGTAAAATGTTTAAATTTAATAACAAATAAATAAGTACCGTTTAGATACCAGTTATCACTTAGTTTCCACGCTCCTATTTCCCACGGGAACAAAAGACCTATAATCTAATAATACATATATGTTATATATATTCGGTAATCTAAAAAATTAAAAAACAAATAAATGCTAAAAATAGAGCGAAGAAAAATAATATTGTTTCAGAGCCAGAACCACTTATTAGTCGTCTTAAATTTAAATTAGGTTTTAGTCTTCATTAATGTACCTACCGTTTTATAGGTTGTTTTTCTACTAAGACCTATGCGTTGTTAACACTAGGTATAATAATTATGATTAATTCAAAAGTCTTGAATAATAATTGCTTAAAACCATTTTATTTTTGAAGTTAACAACTTCGACTGTTCACCAGCTCATCTTACTACTTAGATTCTAAACAATACTAGATAATAGTACAGATTAAGCGAACCAAATTAGTAGATGATTTTTTTTAACAAAATGAAAAATAAAAATAGGTACATACATACACATATCGCACCTATATCCCGACGGGGTAGGCATAGGTGCATTACACACCCACAATTTGCTAGTATAATATAATAGGGGGCATGCCTATTGCCGTCACCAGGCACACATATAATGGGTTATGTCTAAAATGGCGGAATGAATTTAATAAAAGTAGCAGCAATTATAATTTTGAAAAAAAAAAAAACCCGTTGCCTTGCGTTGAAATGTTGATTAAAGGCAACAAAATCTTACGTGCCAACCGCTATGGCACAGCCAATTAAAGTACTGGGCGTGTTAGACTTAAAGTAAGTAAAGTTACTTTATTTTTAAATAGATTATTTTGTTATTATAATACAATTTGCGTAAGGTGAATTTGTTAAGTATACATGGGGCACTTAAAATTTTGGCCCTTCTAGCTAATCGGAACTATTTGAATCTCGAATGTTAATTTTTTTTAAACGTTGCAACCTTCTTATTAATAAAAAAAAACAGTTGGCGGGAAATCGTTTGTCAATTGTTTTTTATCACACATCAAAGTTCTACTTATGCAACGAAAATGGAATTAAGTCGAAAAGATTTTAGAGCGATGATTTTTTATGATTTTAAATGTCCTCTCTCTCCGCAAGACTGTGCCGCTCGTCTTCAAAATGCTTTTGGGAGAGAAGCACCTTGTTTTAGCACCGTGAGGGGATGGTTTGCTGAATTTGAGAGAGGTCGAGTTTCTTAACATGACGAATTTCGTGAAGGGCGGCATTCAACTGCCGTCAACGAAAATAATGTGGCTACTGTTAAGCGGTTAATTGAAGAAAACCCGCGGATTACCTATGAGACAATTCGAGGACTATTGGGAATTGGTATGAGTCAAATCCAGAAAATTTTACACGAAGAATTGAAAGTTCCGAAACTTTGTTGTCGTTGGATCCCTCATGAACTGACAGCGGAGCAGAAGCGGGCTCGCGAGCAATGGTGCTCACAGATGCTACTGAAGTACGACCACGGACATTCTAATGCTGTTTATGACATTGTCACAGGAGACGAAAGGTGGATTTATTGTTTTGAACCTGAAAAAAAAAACAGCAATCTTGTGAATGGGTGTTTGAAAATGTGAACAAGCCAACAAAAGTTATGCAGGCGAGAAACGTTGGTAAAAAGATATCGCGTTTTTTTCCTCAGCTACGGGTCCCATCTGTACCATTCCACTTGAAGATTAAAAGAGTGTTAAATCCGAGTGGTATTCTACCATTTGTTTACCCAGGGTGTTAGAAAAAGTTCGCGAAAGACGACCCAAAAGCCGCGTTCTCCTACATCATGACAACGCTTCTTCACACACGGCCAACAAAACAAAATCATTTTTAGCTTCCAAAAAAGTACAACTCGTCACCCATCCTGCGCATAGCCCCGACCTAGCACCCTGTGATTTTTGTACTTTCTCCTACTGCACAAGCACCTACTCCCTATACTTAGCAAATATTCCTCGCAGCCACAAAAACAGTCGCTGCTGTCCGGTGGCTCATACCAATTATTGGCCAGTGCGATATCTGTTATAGCTGATTTACACTTTATTAAGTGCAAGTGCAACTGACTCACACTAATCACTAATTAAACCATAAACGTAGCGATATTATACCTACTTATATTAAAAAAAAACATCGTTACGCGTACAAAGACGCCCCATTATCCAAGCTTTAGCCAATATCACCTACTTGTGCCGATCAGATTGTCTAGCCCCAACAAGACATTAATACTGTATCACATTGGTGCCAAACCAATTACATGTACCTACTTATAATATTAAAAAATGCTTTGTCATATCGTTTATCAACAAACAAAACAGACTTACGACTGCTTGGTCGATCGAATGTTACTAAAGATTTAGGTATTGTGTTTGATGAAAAACTCACATTTCGCACCCATTATTACAGCCATATTACATGCAAAGCTAATCAACTTCTGGGGTAGATAAGTGCAGCCATTGGAAGCTCGAAGCACATAATATGTTGATTTAGTTCTCTAGTTCTATGATGTAATGTATAATTTTGTACAAACAAAATTATACATTACATCATAGATACTCGGCTTACTTTCTCAAATTACCTTCAATTTTAAATTTAGTGCAAGAAGATCTAATGACACAAATCTCTTTTCCCTAATGGTAGATATATAAAAACAATATTTCATTTTACAACCCTTTCACTAGGATGGCCCGCAAATATAATGAATTGGCAAGGGGGAACGGACTCCTCGACATATTTGATCCTAAGGCGCTGTCTCACACAGCGATGTTATCGCGGCGATAGAAGTACAGACTCGTCGCGATTCTCTCGCTCGAGAAGACAGCGCCTAACTTTAACAGATTTGCTCATATCCTTAAGAGCCATTTCACGTTTTCGCACGATTTTCTAATATTTTGAGCTCCTAAATTACCATAGTCTGTAATAACTAGAAGTTATTGAATATGCGCAAAAAATGGGCCAAGCTTTCGTGTTGACGTTTAATGTAACACATTTACTAAAAATAACTTATTTGATCTATAGTAATCAATTTCCCACAAGCATTTTATTGAAAAACGGCGCAGAGTTGATTTCAGAGTCGTATTTCTATCAAAAATACTTATAAATTGAGTTTAAAAAAATACATAAAGCATTGGATATATATTTGAATCGTCATTTAATGTAACAGATTATTGAATTGTATTATAATTATTTAGTGAAAAAATAAACCATTGGGCCAATTTTTGAGTTTAACATCGCAATTTGATCGTGATTTTTGGTTTAAATACACAGTAATTACAAAAATAAAATTATTCCAAAATAAACTAAGTTCATTAGAGAACCGATTTCTGCAGTAATATAGGAAATTCTTGCATATACTTTGTCAAAATATTGATATAACTTCAATCGAAATTACAATAAAATACGATACACAAGTGGGCACAGTACTAAGACGGCGCATTTTGTGAAATGGCTCTTAAGAACATCCTCCATAGCATATCTAACTCAAATGTAAATTAACACAACATTAATGTACCTATGCTTGCTACATATGCTTTTTTCCTGTTCTATTGTTGTTTAACTTCTACAAATCTGGTGTGTTTCTTGCTTTTATGATATTCTTTTAGCTGTGTGCATGAACTAGTTATAATACAATTCAGAACAGGTCTGTATTATTTTAAGAATTATTTTTACATTGATTGTATTGTGTTTTATGCACATAAATAAAATAAAATTAAATAAAACAAAAGATCAAGGGACAGGGTCTCTGACAATTGCTCACAAGACCCGCGCGTTTGACAAGGAACTACGGAAGCCAGCCCGTGTCAATAAGAGCTGGAAAACTAAAGTAAAGTATATAGGACTAGCTGATCGCCGCAGCTCCGCCTGCGTGATTTAGTTTACTCGTTCCCGGTTCGTGGGAACACATTACCGGGATAAAAAGTAGCCTTTGTTACTCAGGGTGAATGAAGCTCTCCAAAGGTGAAAGAATTTTTGAAATCGGCACAGTAGTTTTTGAGTTTATTCATTACAGAAATACACACAAAATTACAAATCTTTCCTCTTTATAATAGTACGAGTAGTATACTGTTACTGTCCACCTCTTCGGGAATGTTTCGTGTATCATCAATTCATCACATCACTCATCCAACACAGTTTTTATTACGTGTAGCATGTATTTAAAATAATTCCCAGAATGTCCAAAAATATTATATTAATTTTACTTCGACTGATATTAAAAAATATATTAAGGAAGTAATAATTGTACAAAAATAACAATTCACTAAACTACTCAAGTTCGTGATAATGTTTCTTAGTTAATTGTTTATTAAATAAATAAGATTATATCTTTGAAGTAGTTACTGACACGCCATGTTCATTATTGTTTCGAACGAAAACGTTAACTGTAAATATATCGACGTCATTTTTTTTTATGTTTTTAGGTTCCGTACCACAAAGGGATAAACCCTATAACTGCCGTCCGTCCGTCCGTCTGTCTTGCGCTGTATCTCGTGAACCGTGATAGTTACAAAATTGAAAGTTTCACAGATGATGTATTTCTGTTGCCTCTATAACAACCAATACTAAAAAACAGAATATAATAAATATTTAAGGGGGCTCCCATACAACAAACGTGATTTTTTTTTCTTTTTGGTACGGAACTCTTTGTGGGCGAGTCCGACTCGCACTTGACCGGTTTTTTACATTCGACATTACTTCAGTCAAAATTCCCTTAATATATTTCATTTAACAATAGAATTAAATATATTTGATACCAGCGGACGACCGTGGCTTCGCCCGCTTGACAAATTATATACACAAAAACCTTCCTTGAGAATTGGCTCTCACTGTTTGAAAGCTGAGGCAGACAAACAGTCAGCTTATGAAGCTTGGGTTGATGCCAGGAATAGCAAATCTCCGGACACGCGTAAAAAGAAGAAAGCCTTTAACAAGGTAGCCAAGTCCTGCAAAAGGGTCCTGATGAAGGCGCGCTTCAATCACGTTGGCCGCGTGGGCGCCAGACTCTCGTCTTACCCATCTAGGAGTAACGAGTTTTGGTCTCTAGCCAAATGTGTTGAGGCGAACTTTTGTCGATCCTCACTCCCGCCTTTGCAGAAACCTGATGGAACACTGGCACACACAGCTGTGGAAAAGGCTAATCTGTTTGCCTCTCTGTTTGCTGAAAATTCACGGTTAGATGCTGGTACTAAAACACCACCTCAGCTACCTCCTAGTGATTGCAAAATGCCAGAAACCCGCATTCATCAAAAGGAGGTTCTCAAAATACTACGCACTCTAAATGTGAATAAAGCCAGCGGTCCCGACGGTATTCCTGCCATTGTTCTGAGGAACTGCGCAGCCGAGTTGTCTCCTGTCTTGACACGCCTGTTCCGTATGTCGTTTCGGGCTGGTAAAGTTCCGAAAGCTTGGAAGGTAGCCAACGTACAGCCAGTACCAAAAAAGGGTAGTCGTGCAGACCCTGTCAACTACCGCCCAATTGCGATCACCTCCATTCTCTGCAAGGTGATGGAACGTGTAATAAACAAGCGTTTACGGGCATATCTCGAAGATAATGACCTCCTAAGTGATCGGCAATACGGGTTTCGCCAACGCCGCTCTACTGGAGATCTTCTAGTGTATGCTACGCACCTCTGGGGTGAGGCTCTTGAAAGATATGGTGAGGCACTTGCTGTGTCACTTGACATTTCGAAGGCTTTCGACAGGGTCTGGTACGAAGCCCTTATAGCCAAGCTTCCTGCTTACGGAGTTCCGGCTAGTCTTTGTGCTTGGATTTCAGATTTCCTGAGGGAACGATCTATTCGAGTGGTTGTTGACGGCTGCTCGTCTGATCTATTAGCAATTAACGCTGGGGTACCTCAGGGATCTGTTCTCTCGGCAACGTTATTCCTGCTACATATAAACGACCTGCTCAGACCCGGTATGTTTGGGTATGCGGACGATAGCACGGTTGCAGAGAGATATTTCTCCAGCGCAAAGTCCAAAAAAACGGAAATCGACGATCTTAGAGTGGCAATGGTTGAACGCACTAACTTAACCCTTCAGGCAGTGTCTGACTGGGCGATGCTAACCTTGTCACATTCAACACCACGAAAACCCAGGCATGTCTTTTCTCCGCTAAAAAGAGCCCGTTCACCAAGGCTCCTACTTTCCGGGATGTCCCTGTACCTGTGACTCAGCATCTTCAGCTACTTGGTGTGGACTTAACATCCAACCTGAACTTTGGAAGCTACATAGAGTCCAGGGCTAAAACAGCTTCGAAAAAACTAAGCACCCTCTCTAAGGTGCGTAAATATTTTACCTCGAATCAACTGCTGAGTCTTTACTCAGCACAGGTACGCTCCTGCATGGAGTACTGCTCGCACCTTTAGGATGGATCCGCCCGCTACCAGCTTGAGGCCCTGGAAGCTATTGACAGACGCGCCAGAAAACTTATAAGCGATGAGGCACTCACAAGCAACCGACTTCAGAGCCTCGACCATCGCCGTCTGGTTGCGAGTCTGTGTGTCTTCTACAGGTTACATTTCGGAGAGTGTGCGCAGGAATTGCATGAACGTAGGAATGGAATTCCCTTCCAGCGTCTTTGTTCCCCGATACATATAATCTTGGGATTTTTAAGGCAAGAGTAAATAGGCATGATTTGAGTTTGCGTGCTTCATCTTAGAACGCATCGTTACTTAAAATCAGGTAAGATTGTAGTCAAACGCACTCAAATTTATTCATAAAAAAAAAGAATCACTCTCTCCATTGGTGAAAACCGCATCAAAATCCGTTCCGTAGTCTTAAACATCTAACCTAACTAACTAACTTTGATATCGCCCATGGGTTGTGGAGGTCATGCAGATGGCAGTCGCTTCACGGAAAATATCAAAGTTCAGCCGAATCGCAGTTTCGGTGAATGATGAGTTACTATGAAGGTTAGCCCCGGCTGAACCAGGTCTTGGTTGGGTTGAGTTTATGGACTAACAGCAGCATAGGAAAGGAAAGCTATCAAAGAGAGCGAAAGTTACTCAATCCCAATCCATATATTGCTATCCGGGATTGATAATTCATACAATTCCTAATTTGACATTGACAGAAATTGATTGCAAGATATATAAATCGGCCGTTAGGCAACAAAACAAGGTATAGTTTTTAGCATAACCTAGTTCATAGCTCTAGATTGCTACTGGAAATACGTTCTGGTGCATACCAGAGACGAACGGCAATGGACGTAAGAGAGGCCGCGACTGCGCGGACTTAAAAAAAAGTGGCTCTACTACTACATTTTCTATGGTTCTATCATAAATAAGTATATTTGCTAAGTTCGTCTGCGTATATGTGAGGTGACGAATCGATATGCTTAGCCTTAAATTCATTGTAGCCATCTACATGGGGCACACTAAAAGCTTTGCACTTCTAGCTAATCGGAACTATTTGAATTTCGAATGTTATATTTTTTTAAACGTTGCAACCTTCTTAGTAATAAAAAAAAACAATTGGCGGGAAATCATTTGTCAATTGTTTTTTATCACACATCAAAGTTCTACGTATGCAACGAAAATGGAATTACGTCGATAAGATTTTAGAGCGATGATTTTTTAAGATTTTAAAAGTTCTCTCTCTCCGCAAGACTGTGCTGCTCTTCTTCAAAATGCTTTTGGGAGAGAAGCACCTTGTTTGAGCACCGTGAGGCGATGGTTTGCTGAATTTGAGAGAGGTCGAGTTTCTTTACATGACGAATTTCGTGAAGGGCGGCCTTCAACTGCCGTCAACGAAAATAATGTGGCTACTGCTAAGCGGTTGATTGAAGAAAACCCGCGAATTACCTATGAGACAATTCGAGGACTATTGGGGATTCGTATGAGTCAAATCCAGAAAATTTTACGCGAGGAATTGAAAGTTCGGAAACATTGTTGTCGTTGGATCCCTCATGAACTGACAGCGGAGCAGAAGCAGGCTCGCATGGAATGGTGTTCACAGATGCTACTGAAGTACGACCACGGACATTCTAATGCTGTTTATGACATTGTCACATGAAACGAAACGTGGATTTATTTTTTTGAACCCGACAAAAAACAGCAATCTTGTGAATGAGTGTTTGAAAATGAGAACAAGCCAACAAAAGTGAGGCAGGCGAGAAACGTTGGTAAAAAAATGATCGCGTATTTTTTCTCAGCTACGGGTCCCATCTGTACAATTCCACTTGACGATCAAAAGAGTGTTAATGCCGAGTGGTATTCTACCATTTGTTTACCCCGGGTGTTGGAAAAAGTTCGCGAAAGACGACCCAAAAGCCGCGTTCTCCTACATCATGACAACGATATTTCACACACGGCCAACAAAACAAGGTCATTTTTAGCTTCCGAAAAAGTACAACTCGTCACCCATCCTGCGCATAGCCCCGACCTAGCACCCTGTGATTTCTGTATTTTCCCCAAAATCAAAGTCTTGATGAGAGGGTTCACTTTTACCAACTCCGAAGAGGCAGTGATAGCATTCAATCAGCACGTAGAAAACATGCCTTCAGATCTGTGGTCCTCCTGTTTTAAAAAATGGTTCAATCGCATGAAAAAATGTTTAAAATGTAAAGGAGAGTATTTTGAAAGCAATAAACATAATATTTTGGTTTTAACATGATGTTGTTTTTTTAAGTTACGCAAAACTTGTAGTGTGACCCTATTATAAAGAGAAAAGAATTGTATTTTTGTATGTATGTTTGTAATGAATAAACTCAAAAACTACTGTGCCGATTTCAAAAATTCTTTCACCATTGGGAAGCTACATTCACTACTTTTTATCCCAATAATGTGTTTCCACGGGAACCGGGAACGAGTAAACTAAATCACGCGGGCGGAGCTGCGGCGATCAGCTAGTATTCTATAAAACAGGTCAATCATTGACACAAAAACAACTTAAATTACTGAAATGGGACCAAATAATTGTCGGAATTGGAACCAAATTAAAATGGGACTAATCAGGAAGACGTAGCTTTCTATTTAAAAAAAAATCGATTCTGTTGAAACTGATTTTATTCTAAGGATATGAGAAAACAATCATAAAAAAACACAGTCGAATCGAGAACCTCCTCTTTATCTCTAACCTCTTTAGATGTAGGTTAGAAAGTAAAATACCTACCTACCATAAAGCAACAAAAATATATTACAATACCAACGACAACAGTAACACTAGGTAGGTATTAAATCAAGGTCAAAGATAATCTAGGTTTAACAAGGTACACGACAAATTGTAGCAGGTAAATAAATATGCACGGAGAACGCAGCTTTTTGCTGCGACACGGAAGTCCCAACGGACTTTATTATAACAGTATTAATTTATTATGGTAACTAACCAAGCGGCATGCTATATGATTGCTGTTAAATATCGTAATAAATAATCGCATAATAATAATTTCGTAGAGTTCGATTTTTTGCTGAGCGCGTGGCTGGTGGCTTTTTAGGTTAGGTAGGTACCTCTGGCGCTCTGCAGAAATCGGGTTCCCAGACACTCACATACCGAACAACGTTTCTTGTCCTGAACCTGGAGCTAGTTAGGAATAACTAATTCTTCTGTGCGGGACTATCAACTAATCAAGCATTATATTGCGAAATCATCGATGAATATCGATGGAGCCACGTTTTTAATAAATGAAGAATAATAATTTCGTATTAATTTTGCAATTTCAAGCAAATTAATACTAATATTGAATGTCAATAGTGAGGCACTCAACGAATTTCGAAATTTGGAATATCATAATCATCATAACATACCTAGTATAAAACAAAGTCGCTATGTAAATGCCTTTTTTATTGTTTTAATTCTGCAGCCGCTCCAACTACGTCCGTTAGCGCCTTTGCGGAATTGCGGGCGTCTTTGGTATTTCCAGTGGCGCACGGCGGAGTGACGCCCGGTGGGCTACGTCCCTATGTATGCTTAGATATTTAAAACTACGCAACTGATTTTTATGCGGTTTTCACCAATGGATAGAGTTGAGTTCTTGAGGAAGGTTTTTGTATAAAATTTACCAAGCGGGCGAAGCTGCTGGCATCTGCTAGTAAAACTAGTGGTTCTGTGAACCGTAGACATCGGGAGCTTTGTTTAGAAAATTTAATTTTCAGTTTTCTTTATTACTTACTCTTTCATTTTTCATCCAATCCAAAAAATATCATTCACATGTTATTCATTGTAAGCAAGGAGTGTGTGTGTAAAGTTTCATCGTTTTCACAAACACACAACACAAACATGATCTGACAGAACCCGTAGATGTAGAGATGTGTACAGACGAAAGAAATTCTCCCCAGTCTGCAAGTTGAAACGGAGACCCCTCCGGAATCCCTCAGTCAATAATAAAATGTTATCGTCAGAAAGCATCGCAAGGCAGTTCAACTACCGCTTGTAGTCATTTAATTAAACAATAATACATTAATAATAAAATAAGTAAGTACTATAGGTACACAGCTTCTCTCCCGTGGAATGGCTTATTTCCCGTCATTGGTGCAAACAGGTGGACCGACAACATGTCTACAAGCCGTGCTTGCACTGCAGGTATATAATGCAGTCAATTATGAGATAGGTACTTATAATATCGGTATAGCAGAAGTCAGCCGTCATAATTACCATCATAGGTACAATGTAGTAGACATTCCGTAAGCCGTAAAGGGACTGACAAAGTCGTAAACAAGTTGTCAACCCACTGAATATTGTACATCACAATATTGTCCAAGGTCCGCGGTATAATTACTGAATAACTAGGTTAGTTCTGTTAGCTCCTGCTTGTTATACTTAGTTTGTAACTGCATTACGGTAATAGTATGTGCAACTACACAATACTGTGACTCTCATTTAGTTAATATATTTGTGTTTTAACATTTATTTACAGCTAGCTGTTGCCCGCAGGTCCGCCTGCGTGTTATAGCTTTCTTGATCACCAGTTACTGATTTATTATGTTTAGCTGTTGAGCTATATTGTATCTTAAGATAAAATATTACAGTATCTTAGCTGTGTGCAGCGTCCCTTAGTGAACTCCACTGCGGGTGACGTAACTTACGACAAACTTATTATTTGCGGTTGGTACAGTAATCGGGTCTAGGGATCGAACCGCAAAATTAAGTTTGTTTTTTATTGAATATACTTTTCCGGGATAAAAAGTTTCCAGCGTGGGGCCCAGGATATTAAAGAATAATTATACCAAGTGTCATGGTAATCGAACCGGTAGTTTTTGCGTGATGCCTGAACAAACAAACAGACAGACAGACAAAAATTTTTTTAATCACATTTTTGGGTTCGGTTTCGGTCTAGTAACACCCCCTGCTATTTATTTTTTTGATATTTTCAATGTACAGAATTTTCACTTCTACAGATTTATTATAAGTCATAGATAAGAATTACAATATACATAATTTTATAGTAAAAATATTAACATTACAAAATATTGTTTAAAAAATCCTCCGCGTCATTGCCGACTAGGAAGGTTCCCAGAATGCTGGCTGTGTTGCCACGTTGGATGGCGATACTTTTTCTTTGGGCCAGAAAATAGCCAGCCTTCTGGTCCTGAGAAGCATCGATTAAGCGTTTAGCAATGTCTCTATAAAGGCGGCGAGCAAAGTTAATGTTCAGTTTCAAAAGTTTATGCTTTCGATTGTCGGCACTTGGTGCAACCTAATTACCTACATATAATAGCTAGGTACCTATAGTTAACTAGTAACACAACTAACACTATTCCACTGATTTATTATTAAAAACTCTACCGGTTTCGCCGTTACGGCACTATTAATGGTGTTCTACTACACTGTCTTTCATAACATCTTTTAAGCGGTCAGATTTTTCATAACATATTACACTTCACAGTGCATAATAGTGTAGATGCAAGAGTGTATGGTATGTTTAACTGTTTGGAACCGAGACCTCTTTGTGAGGTGTCCGGAGACATAAGTTATGGATGCTTAGTTATTTTTATTTTCTTTGTTCACAGCTGCGAGTCACTAATGCTAAATGAGACGAGGTACTGCGAGTGGGGCTACAACGGGCTTGGTATCGACTACCAGGTGCTCGCCGGACCCGCCTTCATGGCTGTGTACACCGTCGTGGGAGTCATCCTCGGTGTCGTAGCGGACAAGTAAGATACACATTTTAATAACCATTACATATTAGGGAAGTTTAACCTGTCAATCTATAAATAAATAAAACAAGTCAAATATAGACACGAAAACCGAATTCCAATTTTCGGAATGGTACCAAATTGAATGTACGTTTCAAATAAAAACAATTCATAATTGATTAACTCAGTGGAAAGATGTGAAGTAACAAACATAAAAAAACACCAAAAAGTACAGTTGAATTGAAATTGAATTTTTGAAGTCGGTCAAAAACTAGCTGTTTTCCAGCGGCGGGGCTCACTTTTTTTACAAAATTTGGGGACGACATCTAACCGGATGTAACGGTGGTCCGAGTGCGTCTCCTCACCTTCCTCCACGCGCCAGTCTGTAATACGGGCGGCGAGGGTAGAATATATATGCATTTTGGATTCTAGCTCTAATAACTTTGAACAAATACATGGCTAATGCAAACTCGCTCCTCACCCTCGGATCAACTCATAGTAACCAACCATGCCTAGTATAAAAAGTGTTGGATACTTTAATGGATAAAAAGGGTATACACCGTAGTGTACCGTAGACCGTAGGTATAAGATCTAACAAAAATTTATTCTATACGCGCTCCAACATAAGTTATAACGTAGTCTCTAATCATTTGGGGCCCCGCCCCACGACACCCGTCTAATGTAAATACAGTGTTAATGTTTATATTATAAGATAATTACATTAATACGTATTCTTAGATTTAAGGTATGTATCTATGGGCCTTAGAATAAGTTAATTACAATCTGTAACTTTTCTTGTGTAACCTGAAAATAAATTATAAAATAAAACTAGGTATGCAATGCATACTGCTAATTGCAAATGTTGAGCGGAGCAAATGTTTTTATTACATATCAGAATCAGAATCGAACACTTAAATTAATTAATCGAATGAAAAAAAAATCTATTTTCATTGTTGACGCACGTGTTTCCATGGCAACCATTTAATCACCTGTTTTTTCGGTGATGTCCAGGACATTTTCGGTGATTATTCCTCCGTGGTCAGCTCTATGCACTATGCACTCCCGGGTATGATGTCGACCAGTTCGGACGTTCCAGACCGTTTCGGAGGAGTTGGCACACAAACGATTTATCCTTGTCGCCTAAGATTGAACTCCGCTTCGCTCCGCTCAATAAACTACACCGACACTTTGCCAGTAATTTTATTGGTCTCACGTAATAGGAGGCAAGCCTATTGCCGTTACCGGCCACTACTTATAGAAAATCTATACCCACTCTGTAATTCAAACCAATATCCAGGACAGCTGTTAGATAGCTACTTACTACTATCATTCACCGATTCGGCTGAACTTCGATATTTTTCGTGAAGCGACTGCCATCTGACCTCCACAACCCATGGGCGATATCGAAGTTCTGTAGTTAGACCGGTCGGATTTTTAATTTAGGGCTTAACTACCCCTAACGACTGCCATATATGATCGTATGACAACCGGGACCGAACGGTTTAACGTACTCTCCGAGGCACGGAGCGATCTCAATGTCTTAAGAAATGGTCACCCATCCTAAGACATGTAATTACTACTACTAAATAGAATATCTGCAGTCCGAGTGATCATTAATTATCTTTTAATTGTTCCACAGATACAACAGAGCAAGAATTCTCTCCTACTGCACATTAGTTTTCGTGATCGCAATTATAGCAATGGGCAGTGTCACAGAATACTGGCACCTCGTACTACTTCGCATGGTCATGGCGGCGGGAGAATCCGGCTGCAATCCTCTAGCCACCGGGATCCTGACAGACATATTCCCTGAACGTCAAAGAGCTTTGGCACTGTCTATATTTAACTGGGGTATCTATGGAGGCTACGGGATCGCTTTCCCTGTGGGAAGGTACATTCCTCCACTCAATACTTGGGGATTGGTAAGTTTTTTTTACTTCCTTTTACATCGAATTAATTTTATTTTTACCAGGGTACACTACATATGTAGGTGTTTTTTAACCCGCGGCTGCTCTTACGCCCATTGCCGGGCGTCTCTGGTATGCACCAGAAGTATTTTCGTATTTCCAATGGCGCCCGGTACATAGGTTACCTACCTATATATACCGGGCATATATAATCTACAATTTAAATGTTATAAAAAAGGTTGAAGTCGTTTCAAAATTATAAATTAATTTTTATTTAACAACGACTGGGTTCAACGAACATGATAAGATTTGTTTGGTACTGAGATAGATTGAAATACATACTGGATTGATATTTAGAAAATTTAGT
Organism: Nudaria mundana; assembly: GCA_963556515.1. NCBI lineage: Eukaryota > Metazoa > Arthropoda > Insecta > Lepidoptera > Erebidae > Nudaria > Nudaria mundana. The sequence continues at coordinate 3,130,080 of OY748307.1, forward strand.
CAGATAACGGTTTAAGACATTTATTTCTCAAAGATTTAGGTACAACAAATCACGAGAAATTATAAATTATTTCACATTCGCACATGGTTCAATTGTATATTGTATTAACTTATTAACTATTAGGTACTAACCTACATAAAAGTACAATATTTATTATATTATGTGAAAGCAAGTATGTAATGTGAGCAATAATATATCTAGTTAATACTATCAGGCGTTACTTTTCGGAAGTCCATAGTTAAATTAAATAAATCTAACTACTTTACAATATTACGCCACATGCAAATTACCCAACTCTCGTACCAACTTAGGTACCACTTAGGCCGAAAGAATAGAGGAATAATTTTGAAAATAGAATAAATACGAGAGTTGGGTAATTTGCATGTGGCGGAATATTGCAAAGTAGTTAGATTTATTTAATTTATAATATATCTAAACTACCCGCCACCACATAGACATGTTGTGGGTACTCGTGCAATACCGAGCAAAATACCGGTGATCAAATATATTTATTAATACTTCTTTTCTTCATGACTGTCGATATTATGAACTAGACCCCATGGTACCGGTGTTGACACAGACCACTATTTGGTTATAAGTATGACCCAGTTTAGGGGTTTCTTCAATCGGTGGCGAAATGGCGTCCACGTTCCCGTTACGGAGCTAGAACGTATAAAAGTAGAAAATTTTCCAAGATATGATAAAGAGAGAGGATTTTGTGAGTAGACTGAGAGAGAACTTGGGTAGTGTAGATGACATGAATGATGTGGAAAAGATATGGAAGCCGTTTAAGGAAGAATTAGTGAAAGCTGCAGTGGATGTGTGTGGAGTGAGTAAAAGGAAGAAAAGACGCAAGGCTAAAAGAATGAGCTTAGAAGCCCAAGTGGTGATATCGGAAAAGAAGAAAGCATGGCAGGATTGGTTGGCAACAAAGGCCAATCAGCGAATGAATCAGGCAACTAATGAGGATGTAAATACAGCGAAGGATAATTACAAGAGGTGTTGAAGGGCAGCAAAAGAAGTTATTGTAAAAGAGAAAGAAAAAGAGCGAGATGAATTTGACAGGAGGTTATCTGACCATTTCCAGCAAAATATAAAACTTTTCTGGAAGTTGGTACGAACAGCCAGAGGTACTGATACGTATACGTCTTCACAACTGGACAAAGTCAGAAACCAGGATGGAAGTTCTTTGATTGGGGAGGAAAGTGTGCTAAAAGATGGAAGGAATATTTTGAAAGTTTATTTAAGAAAGAGAACATGCAAGTACTAACACCTATCGAGGGCAAGGATGACAGTGAAGGTGAAAATAAAATCAGTGTGACAGAAATTATGAACATATGACAGATTTAGGAAAGGAAGAGGATGCAAGGATCAGGTCTTCTCCTTACGCTCCATCACAGAGAAGTTCTTGGCGAAAAGTCAGAAAGTCTAGGTACTGTGCTTTTGTAGACTTAGAGAAGGCCTACGATAGAGGGTGAGGAGTGAACTGTGGTCAACATTGTCAATGTATGGAGTGAGCAGCAATCTGATACGAGCACTAAAATTGCTATATGTGGATTCCAGTGCTTGTGTCCGAGTAAACGGGGCTTGCACGGACTGGTTTAATATCGAAAGAGGTGTTAGACAGGGCTGCGTGGCCTCTCCTGTGCTGTTCAATTTATTTATAGACAACTGTTTGAACGGTCTGAAAGAAAGTACATATGGGTTGAGAATGGATGAATTGATCATCAAATGCCTCCTATATGCTGATGACCAGGTAATACTTGCGTCTTCGGCGGAGGAGTTGCAAATGATGGTCGATATTATATACGAATCGTTAAAAAAGAAAGTAATAAAAGTGAATGTAAGTAAGACAAAAGTAATGGTTTTTGAAAGAGAAGAAAATATGACAAACTGTTCGATTCTGATTGATGGAGAAAGAGTAGATCAAGTGAAAGAGTTTGTATACTTAGGATGTAAATTTTCAAGAGATGGAAGAGTTATGCAGGTAATCAGGTGAATGGGGCACTGTATAACTTTATGAACACCCAAAACGTGTCTAACAAGGCAAGGATGGCTCTACATCGAGGAGTGCTTGTCCCTACACTAATGTATGGTAGTGAATGTTGAGTTTGGCAGAAGAAGCATGAGAGTAAAATAAATGCAGTGGAAATGAAAAGTATAGCTGGGGTAATGCTAGTGGATAAAGTAAGGAACCACGTAATACGGGAACACTGTGGTGTGACAGAAGATGTAGTGACCAAAATGGAAAAAGGGATGCTTAGATGGTTCGGTCATGTAGAGAGGATGGATTATAGGAGACTGACGAAACAGATATATGAAGCGAGTGTGAATGGACAAGCTAGTAAGGGTCGACCTAGGCGGACTTATGGCGACCAAATCGCAGAGGTCTTGAACAAAGGCCAGGTTAAAAGCACCCATAACCGGCGAGCATGCATGAGTACATTAATGAAAGTTGAGGAAGCGAAAGAAGTATGCCAGGATCGTAGCAAGTGGAAATTCGTGGTATTTGTCTACCCCACTGGGAAAGAGGCGTGATTTTATGTATGTATGTATACATATTGTAACGCCATCTCGTAGCGAGTAATAAGACTACCAAACTCGGCGCCATCTAGTAGCAAATCGCAGTACTACTACGTAACGTCTTTCGGGAATGTTCTGTCAAGGTACTTCTATGTAACGTGTTATCTAGAAGCATCTCGAAGGTGTGGAATGTTCGCGATATTTCTTCCGTGAAAATTCCAGAGTAATCTAGAGTAATGACCGCACTATAAAGGCGGAGCACTTCGGTGGCGGATCATCAGTATTTCCAGAGCGATAATACGAGTTATACCTGCGAGTTCAAGTGCGATTAAAAGTGTTTAGTGAAGCTTTATAGTGAAGTGTAAATTAGTGGTGTAATAAATAAAGTGTTTTGTGGTAGTTTGATCGGCATTTTCCATTCCGTAGAACCCCGGCTCGTAACAATTGGTGTCAGAAGTGGGATTTGGACAATGCCGGTGTTACCGAAAGAAGACACAGAGGGCGTCCGTACCAGGGGTCAGCGCCAGCAGGAGTTGGACAGCAGGCGCTTCGGAGGTAATACGCCGGAGAGGTTGGGTGGTCAGGAGCAGCCAACGGTGGAAGCAGGCCCGCCCACGGTATCTCCAGCGCCAGCACCTCCAGACTTTGCTGCGCTGATGGCGATGCTACAGGAGCAAGCCCGTCGCCAGGAGGAGCAGGCCCGCCACCAGGAGGAGCAAGCCCGTCGCCAGGAGGAGCAGGCACGCCGCCAGGAGGAGCAGGCCCGCCGATTGGAAGAACAGCTACTGCGTGACAAGGAGGAGCAGGCACGCCGCCAGGAGGAGCAGGCACGCCGCCAGGAGGAGCAGGCCCGCCGGTTGGAAGAACAGCTGCTGCGTGACAAGGAGGAGCAGGCACGCCGCCAGGAGGAACAGACGCTCCTCATGAAAGATCTTCGAGCGACTTTTGGCAAGGAGATGAATGTGATGAAGGATCAAGTTCATCATGTTGAGAACCGCATCACGGAAGCCGAAACTCGGATTGAAGATGTAAAAAACCAGATTACAGATGTGAGGAAAGAGCTGGGAAATCTGAAAGCTGGAGATGGGATTGCGACTTCCTTACCTGCCGTACCTTCAGCGCGTGGATTTAAAGTACCGCCATTCGATGGGACATCTTCATGGTCAGCCTATAAAAAGCAGTTTGAAGCCGTTAAGAAGGCAAACGGGTGGAGCAAAGCCCAGGCCATGACTGCGCTTACATTGGGTTTGCGAGACAAGGCGTTAACCATCCTAGAAGCTCTCGGAGACGATGTTTCCTACGAGCAGCTACTAGAAGCCTTGGAAACCAGATACGGTGACGCTCACCTGGAACACGTGTATCGTGCGCAGCTGAAGGATCGTGTCCAGCGCTCTGGTGAAAACTTGCAACAGTGGGCCCTGGAAGTTGAGAAGCTGGTACGGAAGGCATACCAGTCGGTACCTGCGCTCATCGATGGGAATCTGGTGCAAGTATTCATCGACGGCATCCACGACCTGGAAGTCAGGGCCGCTGTCAGACTCGGGCACCATGAGACTCTCAAAGACGCCTTGGCTCATGCTTTGGAGGTCGAAGCCGTACGGAAGGATCATCGATCTCACCGTGTCAGGAAAGTTGTAGCATCACCGGCTCGCGACCGTTTCACGAGGTATAGCCCTAGGTGCTACACATGTGGTGAGAGGGGCCACCTTCGATCCAGTTGCCCAAAGCGGACTGCTGAAAGAGAAGAAAGTCGTTCCCAAGAGGATAGGGTGGCTAATGTCACCGCCCAGCAACAGGAGGGAAACGAATAAATGCCAGGACTGCGGGGCGGGTGCTGGCTGATTTTAGAAGAGCCCCAAGGGTTTCGATCTCACAAACCCAGGATGGGAACAGCCTGATCATCAAGGGCGAGGTAAATGGAACACCATGCAAGCTGACAATAGATACTGGAGCATCTCGCACGGTTGTCAGTTCCCGACTTGCAAATCGGTTCCTTGGGGACTCTGCAAACCGTGACCGCATCAACTTGGTAACGGCCACGGGTCAGCGCATACCCGTCCGAGGAGAGAAAGAGATGCAGTTAAAGTTGGGCTATGGAATTTACCTGCATAATGTCATCGTGGCTGACATAATGGACGACTGCATACTGGGCTTAGACTTTATGAGGAAGAACTCTTGTGAGATCGACGTCAAGCAAGGAGCGATGAAATGTGGTCAAGAGGAACTTTTCATGGAAGGAGCGTTATCAGGAAAAGTGTACAGCTTGAAGAAGGTCGTGCTTCCTGCCAGATCAGAAACGACTGTACCAGTTAGTCTCCCTCAGAATTCTGGGCGAACACATCGATGTGTACTCATAGAAGGGATATACAATGAACTTCCATGGAAAATGGCCCGAACTCTGGTAAGAGCCAATGAAGCCTCAGTGGTACGTGTGCTGAACCTTAGTGATAAGGAACACGTGATAGAAAAGAGCACATTGATTGGCACTTGCGAAGAAGTAGATTGGATGCGCCGATGCCAAGAGTTGAGTACTGGGAACATCGTCAACAAGGACGCTAGAAACAACGTGTTGACACTTTTAGAAGACTGTCGTAACATCTTAACGAAGAATGAAATGGACAAGGCTAAGAAGATGTTACTCAAGTACGCCGATATTTTCTCTTCGAGTGATGCTGACATTGGGAAGACTGGATTGGTTCAGCATAGAATCAATACAGGAAATGAGGCACCCATCCGTCAGCGACCAAGGAGACTGCCAGTAGCACGAGAAAAGGAAGTTGAGACCATGATTGAAGGAATGGTAAAAGATGGTGTGATAGAACCATCGTCAAGTCCATGGTGCTCACCTGTAGTGCTGGTGAGGAAGAAAGATGGCAGTATGCGGTTTTGTGTCGACTATCGTCGTCTGAACGACGTTACGAAAAAGGACAGCTACCCTTTACCAAGGATCGATGACACGTTGGACATGCTGACAGGGGTGAAGTGGTTTAGCACGCTAGACCTGAAAAGTGGCTACTGGCAAGTTGAAATCGATCCGAAGGATAAAGAGAAGACTGCATTTTCCACAGGAAAGGGTTTGTGGCAGTTTAAAGTTATGCCATTTGGTTTATGCAACGCCCCGGCTACTTTTGAAAGATTAATGGAAATTGTACTCGCCGGATTGACTGGGGACGCCTGTCTTGTCTATCTAGATGACATTATCATCGTGGGCCGTACGTTAGAAGAGCATCTTCAAAACCTGGAACGCGTGCTTGTAAAGATCCGAAGCGCGAACCTGAAACTCAGCCCGAAGAAGTGCTCATTCCTCAAACGGCAAGTAAGCTTCCTAGGCTACGTAGTGTCTGAAGATGGTATCCGCACGGATCCAGAGAAAATCATCGCCGTCAAGGATTGGCCGGTTCCAAAGGATAAGACGCAGGTCAGAGCATTTTTGGGTTTGTGCTCATACTACCGGCGATTCGTCCAGAACTTTGCGGATATTGCCAAGCCCTTACACAAGCTCACGGAGGAGAAGCGACAATTCTGCTGGGACGGAAGCTGCGGCATCGCATTCCAGGAGCTAAAGAATCGTCTGTGCAATACACCTATTTTGGGTTATCCTGATGCGGAAAATGAATTTATAGTTGACACAGACGCAAGTGATATCGGACTCGGAGGTGTGTTATCTCAAAGGAAAGGAGATCGAGAGGTCGTTATAGCCTACTTCAGCAAATCCTTATCGAAACCTGAAAGGAATTATTGCGTCACGAGGAGAGAATTACTCGCCGTGGTGAAGACATTGCAGCATTTCAGCAAATATTTACTAGGGCGAAAATTCCTTATACGTACCGACCATGCTGCATTGAAGTGGCTATTACAATTTAAGAATCCAGAAGGACAAGTCGCCAGATGGATTGAGCTATTACAGGAATATGACTTTGTAATCGAACATCGCAGTGGGAGATCCCATGGCAACGCAGACGCATTGTCAAGAAGACCTTGCCCTGAAGACTGTAAGCACTGTGCCAAACAGGAGATAAAGGAAGCCATACCTGTGAAGATGCTTAAAACGGATCTGAGCGACGAATGGAAAGAAAGCCTACAACATGCTCAACAGGACGACGCAGACATCAAGCCAATATTTGAGTGGATTAAAGCAAGTGCTCCTAAACCCATGTGGAGTGACGTCGCTTCAATGAGTTCAATCACAAAAAGTTATTGGGCGCAATGGGACAGTTTAGTTATTCAGGATGGAGTCTTGTGCCGCAAATGGGAAAATGCTCGAGGAGACAGCTGTCATTTGCAAATGGTCGTCCCTAAAGTTAAGGTCCCAGATGTGCTACAGCTCTACCATAATGGATGTTCAGGGGGCCATATGGGAGTAAAAAGGACTCTGTTGAAGATACGTGAGCGGTTTTACTGGATCCACTGTCGCGACGACGTTGAGGACTGGTGTCGCAAATGTACGAGTTGTGCTGCTGTGAAAGGACCTCATACACGGAGCAGAGGTGCACTGAAACTGTATAACGTTGGGGCACCATGGGAAAGGATAGCCCTAGATGTTGCGGGACCGTTTCCTGAAAGTGAAAGCGGAAACAAGTACTTCATGGTTGTGATGGATTATTTCACGAAGTGGCCAGAAGTCTTCGCTATACCTAATCAAGAAGCTACTACGGTGGCAGATAAATTAGTTCACGAAGTCTTCTGTCGTTTCGGGGTGCCTCTAGAAATCCATAGCGATCAAGGAAGAAATTTTGAATCTCAGGTGTTCCAGGAAATGTGTCGGGTCATGGGTACTCACAAAACCAGAACGACCTCTTACCACCCGCAGTCAGATGGAATGGTGGAGCGATTTAATCAGACATTGGAGAGATATCTGGCAAAAGTTGTGGAAAGCAGGCAAAAAGATTGGGACAAGCACATCCAACCGTTTCTTTTGTCTTACCGAAGTGCGGTTCACGAAAGCACGTCAGTGACACCAGCTTATGCGAACTTTGGAAGAGAATTACGGTTGCCTGCCGACTTACTAACCGGTATACCACCTGACGCTCCACGCAATATCACTGATTATGCGAATGACTTGCGCAGCAGGATGAATGACATTTATGAGCATGTCAGACAATCAGGTCAACAAATGTCTGAAAAGATGAAGACCCGTTACGACCGAAAGACAAACAATAAGAGCTTCGATGAAGGTTCGTTAGTGTGGTTACATAACCCAGTCCGCAGTAAAGGGAAGTCTCCTAAGCTGCAAGCTAAATGGGATGGACCATACCGAGTTGTGACTAAGATTAACGATGTCACTTACCGAATACGGAAGAGTCCAAGAAGTGCGCCAAAGATAGTTCATGTGGATCGATTGGCGCGATATTATGGGCCTGACAATGCTCGGGACGAGCATGTCTTAGGAGGGGGCAGTGTAACGCCATCTCGTAGCGAGTAATAAGACTACCAAACTCGGCGCCATCTAGTAGCAAATCGCAGTACTACTACGTAACGTCTTTCGGGAATGTTCTGTCAAGGTACTTCTATGTAACGTGTTATCTAGAAGCATCTCGAAGGTGTGGAATGTTCGCGATATTTCTTCCGTGAAAATTCCAGAGTAATCTAGAGTAATGACCGCACTATAAAGGCGGAGCACTTCGGTGGCGGATCATCAGTATTTCCAGAGCGATAATACGAGTTATACCTGCGAGTTCAAGTGCGATTAAAAGTGTTTAGTGAAGCTTTATAGTGAAGTGTAAATTAGTGGTGTAATAAATAAAGTGTTTTGTGGTAGTTTGATCGGCATTTTCCATTCCGTAGAACCCCGGCTCGTAACAATATTATACATAGAAAATACCCAAACTCCGAAACAAACATTTGTGGATCGCACAAATAATTTGATTGGACCCAGAATCGAACCTGGGACCTCAGGGATGGCAGTCGCATACTCATACCACTGCGCCACCGAGTCATAATCAATATTCATCAACTTCTATACTAAGATATTATTCAACAGAGCTGGCGTCTCTGCTACTACTCAAGTGGTATCGTTGGTCTGATCATCGCGTTCTTCACATTCCTGACACTACGAGAACCACCCAGGACCACCATTGGTGAAGAAGGTAATGAGTTTATTTGTAACTATTTTTATTACCTAATCACTTTGTTTTTCGAACCATTGGTGAAAATCGCATCAAAATTCGTTGCGTAGTTTTAAAGATTGAGCATACATACAGAACGGGCGACTTTATAATATGAAGTGACAGTGATGTAGTGATCATATGATATTAATACTCATAACTCTATACTTATTATTTGTCCAGGTAACGGCCCAGCTAAACCCAACAACGGTACAGTGGAAGCAGCCAAGAAGATGCCCCAAGTGACGATTTGGCACGTCATCAGCCAGCCCAGAATCATCTTGCTCTGTCTTGCGGCTTCTATCAGACATTGCGGTAAGTTTTAACACAAGACAGACAGTAATACAAACCGCTTTTACTTTAGAAGTTGCCGTTTGAAGGTTTGTATCACCTGAATGGCAGGATAGAAAAGTTTGATAGAAAAGCAATGTGTTTGAGTTTATAATTACTTACTTCGATGTTCACACTTTACGTTTGTTGGACCTAGCAACCTGTTTGCCTGTACATATTTTATGAAGAGGTAGGTAAGTTTTCTTTGAGTGTTAAATATAAATTAAACACCTATGACGTTGGGCAATATTTGGGACTGCTGACTTCTCCTTCGTCAGAAAAAGCAGACCTCATCATTCACCGAGCCTTTTCCCAACTCAGTTGGGGTCGGCTTTCCAGTCTAACTACGATTCGGCTGAACTTCAATATTTTCTGTGAAGCGACTGCCATCTGACCTTCACAACCCATGGGCGATATCGAAGTTCTGTAGTAAGACCGGTCGGATTTGTGATTTAGGGCTCCAACTACCCCTAACGACTGCCATAGGTGTTTGTGTGACAACCGGGACCGACGGCTTAACGTGCTCTCCGAGGCACGGAGGGGTCTCAATGTCTTATGAAATGTCCACCCATCCTAAGACCGGCCTGAGTCGATGTTGCTTAACCTTTGCAATGTGTTAACATTGTCAGTTACCACTAGACCACGAGCCCCTCGTGAAAAAGCAGACCTATTGTGGCAATTATTTAACCTTTAATGATTCCTGTATATTAAATATGTTAATAATGATTGTTTGCTGTAAACTGTTTAGGGTATGATGAGGCTGACATGCCCATTATGGACAAAAGCCTCGACAAAATAAAAGAAAATACAAAGCTTTCTTTATCTAAGAATGCCTCGGTGACTCATATGCGACTGCCGTCTCCGAGGTCCTGGGACTTGGGTCCCGAGTCGAATCAAATATTTGTGTGGTCCACAAATATTTATTTCGGAGAAATGGGGAATGTCCCCCTTAGCTCTCGAGAACTGCTTATGCTCTAATGATGGTTGACCCCTCTATGGATAGCCCTCGATCTGGAGGCAAGACAAAAAATCGAAATTTTGACCTAGCCCTAAGGGGTCAAAAGTTATAGGCCAAAACCTATGGCGTGGTGCCGCGCGAAGCACCGCGCAAGCAAGACACCGTACTAGTATTTTTATGCCCATTTGAATCAATGAATCTGAATGATTTAAAAAAAAAACGTAAACTCGTTGGATCTTTGACATCTGACATTTGTCATCGTTTGATTTAATGGCAGTCCGCACTTTGTAACATATTTCTGTTGGCAAAATTGTGCTAACATCTCCACAAAAGCTACGAATCAAGAGAATTTGAATATTCGTCTCCTTTTACGTCTTTTATAAAAATGTCTGATGTTCATTTTTATGTACACAGGACGCAATTCAGCAAGTTTCCGAGTCACCTAAAATTTAATTAAGATACAAATAATTATTATTTACCTATTTCTTAGCATAGGTACAAAATATAACTAACTATAGTGGAACACAAATTTACCCTTTGAATGATTCTGCAAACTGTGGATTTATGTACATTGATAAGATCCCCTAAAACTTGTTGAAAAGTTCCTGTGGCGAAGAATCTTAAGCATACCAGCAACTGGCTTATGCCGTCAATTGCTTTATTTTCCGAGTCATCGGCTCCAAGTTAAGAATTTCAGCTATCTGAAGTGCTGTATGCTTAACTCTAAACCGCACTCTGAAATCTTCACCATGGTATTTTTCCAAAAAAATTACTCTGTCCGGAATATCGCGTCGAACTCTTTGATCGGAATTGTCGTCAACATCAGACAATGAGGATAAACTGGAGAGAGACATCACTCAAAATTTCTAAATTTGTCTTCAATATTATTTGTATTTTCGGATTTAATGGACCATTCATGACATATTAAAATTTGAAGCTACTAACGTCAAATTAAAGGACCTTTAGGGACTAATGTAGTTTTGTGCAACACTAAAGTCAGGTAAACTTAGTTGATATTTTTACCCAATAATTATACTCGGCGTGATGTGATTCAATGAATGTATTTGATTTGTATGTAAGTAAGTCAGTTGATTCAAAATGTTATTCACTTACGTAGGTACTTACTTTACTTTCGAACAGATTCATTTCGTTCACTTTTGAACGAAACGAATCTGTTTACCTGATTTTGTTAAACAATATTAAATAATTCATTACACTATCAAGTAGGTAACTCTAGCTACACAGACGCTGTGTCAAAAGACCATTAATCTACGCCACCTTTATTAAGAATTTTACCTAAATAACAGTCTTTAAGGGAAAATAGAAACTGTTTTACCCGAAAACAATACAACTTTGATGGCAACACTGTCATTATCTCCTTTTGTCCTTATTTCAAGACGTCTGTATTTATTAACATTCGTAGTCAAGGTAAATAATATTTTGTTGAACCAAATTTTATTAAATATTAAGGAGTAGTCACAAATTACGTGTTCTATTCTGCTAAATTGAATCTATACAGTCAACTTTCACTACACAAATAAGATAAACAGTTAAACACTGGTAAAAATTGACACAGCAACCGACTTCAAACCAACGAAATGGGACCATTTGGAAGGTAGTAGCTTCCAAATAAAAAAAAAAACATTTTTTATTTATTAAAAAAAGAATTCGAAGTCTAATTTTATAATTGTCTAATTTATGTCAATTATTTGTTTTTTTTTTATGTTGGATTGTGTATTGTTATGTTGTATTATGTGGCCACTTTGTATCAAATAAATGTTTTCTTTCTTTCTTATAATCAATCATGTACCTATTTAGATACATATTAGGTATACTAAGTTACTCTGTACCTACACAGTGCACAGTATCGTCTAACCTTTTCAATTTTAGCAAGTTAAATCAAAGCCAGTCTGCCCTCGCCTTATAAAGAAAGGGGAATGACCATTTTCCATACATAGCTGGTATTTTTTTCTTTTCGCCATAGCCAAACATAAAACATAACATATGTTCTATGTTTGGTTATGGCGAAAAGAAAAAAAGACGAGAAGACTGTACGAGATATCAATTGTCAAAAGAACTAACTCTATCAACCGTAACCGAACCAAGTTAGATAGTATTTAATTAATTGCTATTGTTATTTAATCAGGCGTTATTTTTGTTAAAAGAAGGTATTTTATTTTGGATATATTGTTGTTTTTATTGTTAATTACTACTCGGAGGACCCAATTTCACAGAGAGTGACTCTTTGTACCAATTAGCACACAGCCAACATGCGGCTGTATTGACCAAACCTCAAAATGTCAATTGGAATTGTATTTCCGTTTCATTCGATATACAAAATAGGTAACGCCTGACAAAAATATACTATCAAAACTACTACTAGCTTTCCCCATGTAACTTCGTTTGGTAACGGTTTATAGACCTGGCTCTTTTTGCTGCTGATGTCTCATATTGTCCTCTAACATATATCACACAGGTTTCATTTCTGGTGGAATGAAAAACATAAATTATAGCAAAAGTGGTCATTGGCCTTTGTAAATGTCGAGAAACGCACTGTTACTCTCTCTCACTTTTTTAAGTTCCTATTTTAACCGCGACGCGTATTTCCAGTGGCGCCCGGCGGACTTTGACCACCTCTGTGATCTCTGCGGGGGTTAGGTCGGGATGAGAATCCCGCGTCGTTGGGGTAGGGTTTTATCCTGCGTCAGTGAGTGATACTGGTTGCGTGCTATGGGGCAAAGGCCCCGCAGCACGCAACCCTTCTAGCCTACTTCTGTAAGGACGGTGGGTGGCGATCCCGCCGTCCTCAGGCCCCGATCATGGAGGTCGATGGTCTTGGGCGTAGATGAGTCTGCGGCGCCCTCGCCGCTGACTACGGAACTCGGCAGGAAGGGTACGCTTCCTCTCCCTCTCGGTCGCCTTCTTCGCGAGCATGACTTGCTCGCTGAAGGACACGGCCGCGTTCTACCTACTCGCGCTGGAGACCATGGCTTGGAGCATGGTTTCCAGCGAGAGGATATCCACGCCCAGACCTACTACGAGGTCCCGGCGCTGACTCGCCCACGCTGAGCACTCCACCAACGTGTGGAGTGCGGTGGCGTTGTGGGAAACCTCGCAGTGTTGACACCGGGGTGTGACCTCACGATGGATGCGAAACAGATAGCTACCGAAGCATCCATGCCCGGTAACGATCTGTGTCGCACGATACGTGAGGTCACCATGCTGCCTCTACAGCCAATCGTCCATGACGCGTCCGTACCCTGTCTACGAAACACTTTCTCGTCATTTCTTTTGAGCTTGCCCTGCCTCTTACGTTTTACAGTACTTACCAAATACCTACTTTCATAAAAATACGCCAAAGGGGTAATAAAATAGTTTGATACACCCACATTTCACCAGTCACTTTGTTGGTCCCACGAAAGTTCTTACCTAATAGGGGATTTTTTGGTCATATCTAGACCCAAGCAACAGCCCTCAGCCCTAGCGAGAGCAACATTTTCGTGACATCGTCACATAGTATATGGATGCTACCTAAACTCTAAGCGACTGCGTTTATTATTTTCAATTTACATATTATAATTGGCGTCGGTAATAATTAAGATGCTTCATAAAACGTTATTGTTTGACCTAAAAAGTTCAATATTTTCCTTGAAGACAACGAAAATAAGGTTTATATAACATTGGGGTGAAGATCGATGCTTTTTATGGTGGTTATGAGTTGGTACTTTGGGAGTAAAATTGATGATGTGAGTTTGGTTCCCTGCCAACAAACTACTGATGTAAACCCATTCATATCAGGTTTGCAATTGGTTTAAATTTTGTGGAACAGTCTAAAACATTATCAGAATAAAGTTTTCTTGCCAAGTGCCAATTCACAAAATGCTAATTTTCATTAAAATCTGCTGGTTTACGCGTGATTAAAGTATAACAAACATTCATCCTGAATATCATTCAAAAAACGTAACACTCTGTTTCATATTGCATTTTTAGGAAAGTAGTTCAGTACGTCCTCCGAGGAAAACTAGTATCATGACTTAGATCAGTCTCCTATAAGCAATCTGGAGTCAATAGTGTGTAAGCAAAAGCGTCTGATCGCAGTTGAAACTAGGCCTATTTACTTTCATGTCAATGAACACAAGTCATGAGCACGAGGGTAACTACGTTAGCAGTATGAAAGCTTCAGCGCATATTCGCATATCGATACCTGACCGAGTAGATTTATGACATCAAAAAGGAGGAGGTTCTCAATTCGACCGTTTTTTTGAGCGAAGTTCAATCTTAGGAGACTCATGTATTTCATTTGTCCGCATACTCCTCCTAAACGCCTGAACAGATCTCCTTCAAACTTACCACAGTGATAACGTGTGGCGTGAGGGTGGTTTAGAACAAAAAAAAATTAATACCATCGAGGAATAATCACCGAAAAAAACAATGGTCTCATTGAAAACAATGTAAAATTTTAATTCAAAATCGTTGTCGTCCGGAAATTTAACATTTCGCTCAGTATTTGCAACAGCAGCATGCATTGCATAGGTACCTAGTTTATGTTTGTGTCCTCACTTGCGTCTGGATGTTTCATCCAGACGCAAGTGAGGAAAGGAAAGTGAGGATTTAGATTTTTTTTTATTGAAAGCAAGTTTCTCCTGTGAGGTCCCATTTCGACAATTTGTAGATTCCGTAATCTGCAAGTGAGCATCCGTTTAACGCGATTTTATAACATGATATCGGCTTTATACACAGAATCACGTCGTTATCCCCAAAGGTGTAGATTGAGGCGTTTACTACGCCTTCATTTCGCCAGTCCCTTTGTTACTCTTGTTTGTCCGAGCCTCGTCTGTCTCAAAAGATATTTGCCTCAAATATGGGTATTTCTTCCAGGTGGTATGACTTTTGCATACAACGCCGACCTGTACTACCGTGACTACTTCCCTGACGTTGACCTGGGCTGGTGGCTCTTCGCCGTAACCGTCGGAATCGGCTCCGTTGGAGTCGTGGCTGGTGGAATGATATCAGACAGGTAAGTGATATCTTCATCTCATTTAGGGACATGTATTTTGAAGCATCAGGAGTTCGATTTTGGTTGTGCGCATGGCTAGTGACTTTCTAGGTTAGCTCTCTGGTGCTCAGCAAAAACCTAGTTCTAGACTACTTGCTCACTTGCAATACCAAACAACGTTTCATATAGTATCTCACACCGGGAACTAGTTCGGAGTAACTAGTTCTTCTGTGCCGGGAACTATCAAACATTACCTTGACATTGGATAAATTATCGATGAACGATAGAACCATGCACACCATCAGGGCATCGGGCGCACGAAAGACGTTACCTACTCGAATTCGGGCACCCGATGCATTTATTACATTGTTTTACTCACGTTTAGATACCTGTTCCAATACATACTCGCATACTCGCCCCTGTGTTTGTCCTAATTCCATAGAAAATCTAATACGATCTTCTAACCAAGTGTAATTGCACCATTACGTTTCGATAACGTGAGTTCGATTGCCGGCCACCACACTTCCACTTCAGCGACCACTGAAGTTTGTAAAGGGATTGTAGAGGATAGTATGTATGTAGGTATCTTACTCTGCTAAGCTTCATATCTTACTCTGTTAAACTTCAGCGACCACTGAAGTTTGTAAAGGGATTGTAGAGGATAGTATGTATGTAGGTATCTTACTCTGTGACACTACGGACAGAGTTAAGACAGTACTACGGACGTGAACCCTCGTTTGAGGAGTGCACCATTAGGCAGTAGGTAATAATATTTGGTGTTACTATTCGCAGGTACGTAGAGAAGATGGGTGTACGTTCGCGCGTGTTGGTATTGGCGCTGTCGCAGCTGGTGGCAACGTTACCGGCTTTCGGCTCAGTCATCTTCGGCCCGCTGTGGGCCATGATCACGCTCGCCCTCTCATACTTCTTCGGTAAGTTAACTATCCACATAAATGACACCTTCCCAGAGGCATATTAGTTGCCCACTTTTCGCCAATGACTCTGCTGGTCCCCTGTAATACGTGCCGAACCTATTCCCACTAACCCGGTACTTTTTGGCTGCATGTTTTGCAAAACCTCGTCCGCTGATCGGCAGATGCACCCCTTGTGACTATTAAGATCTTGGTGTAACCGGTATGCACCCTTAACTACCTATAATCATTATTAGAGCAAAGGTTGGGTCCGTCCACTAGGATCCCCTGTTTGGATCCCCTGGGGGCTAGGGGGAGCCATTTGGATATTTCGTCCACACGTCCTAGTTACATCATAAAATTTGGGACACCTGTTTTTAATAGACTCCGCTGCGAGTTTTTAGCAAAGTGGCCATTTCAAATTCGTAGATGATTGTGATAGAGCACAGCCTATCTGCCTTATGTATGAGGACGGAGGCCTTTGTTACCTTAAAGGAAGTCCTTAGGCTGCTTTTTGCATTTGTGTCTAATTCCCTGCGGTTTTGTGCACCCGTGAAAAAACGATCACGAAACCCAACTGTCTACAATCAGGGCGTTCAACTACAGGTTAGGTTCATTGCGTATCATCACGCCTGTTTCCTTGACAGGGTAGGCGTAGTTAGGTCTTTTTAGATCTATATACCTAATAGGGATCGAGCTTATAGCGGCTAACCTTATATTTTATGTCGGCCAGAATCTCGTCCGTTGATCGACAGGTCTAGATTCTAGATGCCTACAATACAACTGGCAGGTATAAGATCTAAACGTAATTAATCTAATCGTAAACCCACCACACACATCTATAAGGTACCTATATGACTGCCTCGGTGGCACAGTGGTATGAGTATGCGACTGCTGTCCCTGACGTACCAGGTTCGATTCCGGATCGAATCAAATTATTTGTGTGATCCACAAATGTTTGTTTCGGAGTTTGGGTGTTTTCTATCCTACTAATATTATAAACGCGAAAGTTTGTGAGTATGTATGTATGTACGAGTATGTATGTATGGATGGATGGATGTTTGTTACTCTTTCACGTAAAAACTACAGAATGGATTTTAATGAAACTTTACAATAATATAGCTATACATCAGAATAACACATAGGCTACAATTTATAAAGATATTGTGTGATATAAATAAGTAAGTAGAAATATATAAGTATGTTTATCAGTCGTCTAGATCCCATAACACAAACTTATATTAGCTTAATTTGGGCTAGATGATATTATGTGAGAATGTCCAAAAATATATTAAAAAAAAAAAATTATATAAGACCTAAAAGTATTTTATCGATATCTGTGAGCCCCACAGACTAACATTCCGCCGGCGGAAATTGGCCTGTCAGTCAAAGTTGAATACGGAGTCGAGTAACTTTAACAAACTGACAGGCCCCTTCCGCCGGCGGCATTTTATAATTTTATTCTTTAGGGGTCCTTTAAAGGGACCCGTATGCATCCAGTCTCACAGTTCAACAAAAATACACTAATGTTGTTATTTTCAATGATTCCAGCGGAAATGTGGTTCGGCATAGTATTCGCGATCCTGGTCGAGATAGTGCCACTCTCCGTCCGCTCCACGACAGTGGGAGTGTTTCTGTTCGTGATGAACAACATCGGAGGAAACCTGCCTATCTTGGTCGACCCAGTCTCTAAAGCTATCGGATACAGAGAATCTATTATGATCTTTTACGCTGGATTTTATGGCATAAGTAAGTTTTTATAAATATTTATTTATAAGTGCCCACCAATCCACCCACGATCTGATTTAATTGATAATAATGTAAAAAATATTAGGTAAAGTTTCAGTTAAATGGTCAAAATAGAGATGGTGGGTACTTTTTTGAATGAAATGGATTCGAAAAAGGTTTATAATATATTATATTAGTGATTCTATATTAGTTTAATGAACAAGAAACACGCACTTATAACTTTGGGGTTTATTTTGGTGCAATGACTTCAGTAGCCTACTATTAATCATTTTGACCTTTAAAAAACCATATAAATAATAAAAATTTCTTTCCACAGGCAGTATTATGTTCTTTTTGACGATGTTCCTAATGGACGGGCCTGTAGAAAAGCCTGCTAATACCAACACAGAAGAGCCGGAAAATAAACGAACAGGCCTCGACAACAGAGCGTTCACACACGACGATCAGGCCCACAGAAACTCAAACGTAGCTTTGCCAAGCACAGTCTGCGAAAGACTTTAATAGATATCGTAAAATGAACTGATCAAAAGTGCAACGAATGAATTCAAGATAAGACGTTTACACATCAAAGAAGACATTGTCTCGATCCATATAGGTGTAGACAGTGTTGAGGATGTAATAAACGTCTACATAAATCTCAAAGGGTGTTGGTATCGCCTTCATGACTGTTTTACTTTGTCACGTTCAGTTTGAATCTCTGTTACTATTTTAGTTAAGATAATGTCTGTTTTTAATTATTTAAAACATTGTTTTGTCTTTTGGAAGCGACTGCGATAAACGAGCATTTATTTTTCCTGAGAATGAGTACTGTACTGACCTTGGCATGTTTTTATAACAAAAAAAAATTTGGCTGTTGCTTCTTAACGTAAGCTATTCGTAACGTAAAATGGAAATACATTTGTAACGTAAATACGTTTATTTACTTATATTTTAAACATTTTTGAAATGCTTACTATTAAAATAACTTATCAAACATTTTGTGAAAAATCAGAGTAAGTAGATTTTTATAACAGATTTCTTCTAATAACGTTAGTTAACGTTAATATTACAAAAAAATATACATTACAGACTATCTGAGAACGTTATCGTTTGTGTACCAATAAAGATGTCTTAGAGGTAGTTTAGATATCATGAATGTGGTTAGATTAAGATGTTTACTTTTTAAGTTATATACATATAATAATGCCTCATCAGATTTATTTTTTTAATTTAAAATAGACAACCAGTGTTTTTAATTTGTCTCGAAAATGTTATACAGATCTAAAAAAGGAAATATAGCCGGAGCAATCAATAATTTAAAGTACTTACCTACGTAGATACGATTTTAGTTTATTTGAGTATCCACCCATGAATCCATCCAACTCAAATAAACTAAATACGGAAAAACCTAGAAATTTAGATACTGAGGGTGTGTAATTGTTTGATCTAGGTCTGTACTAAATTATGTATGTAATAAATTGTTTAATGTTTGACTGTGATGTTATTATTTTTGATAACCTCTCTAAACAACCATAGCATTGATCTCCATACTATGGACTTTATTGGCCTGTAACCACGGCCGGTGCACCTGGCCGAAACGTCGAGGAATTTGATTTGATTTGAAATAAAATATGGATATTGAAACGTGAAAGTTTAAAATTTATTAAGTATATCATATAAAAACAAGAACTTTATTGATATTTTATACTATTACTAGTGGACCCGACAGATATTGTCCTGCAAAAAAAAAGAACTAAATTGTGAATCTAAACCATTCTCGAATCCCCTTGAACATACACAAAAAATTTCATCAACATCGGTCCAGCCTTTTAGGAGGAGTTCAGTGACATACACACGTACAGTAGAATTATTATATATATATAAAGATAAAGAGGAAAGATTTGTATTTTTGTATGTATGTTTGTAATGAACAAATCATAACAACGTTGGATATAATTTGTCAAGCGGGCGAAGCCGCGGACTATGATTTACTAGCGGACAGTAAATCATAAAATATAAGTAAAATTAGGAAGTTCCATTTTTGCAGAGCATGTGGCTTTTTAGGTGACCTCTGGCGCTCCCAGACGCTCAATTGCAATACCGAACAACGTATCTTTATCCCTCACCGTGAACTAGTTCAGTAATTAGTTCTTCTGTGCGGGAAATTTCAAGCATTACCTTGACATTGGCAAAATCTTCGATGAACAATGGAGCCACGTTTGAAAAAAAAGAATTAAAATTAAGGAGGAGTGCTGACATCTACACACAGGAGATAGTACTGAATTTTATTTGTTAGGTACTTGCTATTCCATCAGAGTTAAGACACCATTCTTCTTTCCTTTATACTTAAAAAGTTTCTCTTTTCGTCTTGATTTCCAACTTTTCGTGTCTTCTTTTGATAAAATGTATTCTCCACTTACTGATACTGCTGCAAGCTTATCTATAATAAATACATTAATTGTTATAGTTTGCTTCAACTGCTGAGATTCTATTCAGTGGTATGTAACATATGTCCTGGCTGATGGAATTATGGTTTTAAATTACAGAGTATGAATATATAATTTTTACAATAACCAGCGACTGTTTCCATTCCAGGAGGAACTTTCTAATATCAGACCAAGACACCACTAGCCCAAGACCTCTAATTTTGTGATCATATTATGTTAATATCGCGACTTACGGTGTCACCAGAGCGCCATCTACCGGTAGTTGAAGAACTAACTACTACGGTAGGTATGGTGCAATTACGTTCAGACACAACTAGAGGGCTCTGATGCCAATCAATGAATATACTTGATAAGCAATGAAGTATGCTAACGTTTTCTCATATAATTTTTACAATATGAATCACAAAAACTATAGTCCTGGGTTGGACTTGAACCAGTGACTGTTGCCTTTCCAGGAGGAACATTCTACTAAGTGACCAAGGCACCACTAGCCTAAGAATTTTGTGATCATATTGTGTTAATATAGCGACTTATGGCGTCTCGCCAGAGCCGCTTCCTATTGTGATTCATATTGTAAAAATTATGATATGAAATTACAGAGTAGTTATGGATTCTTAAATACTGAATGGAATTAGGCGTCACCTGGCGAAAGTCCATGATAAAAACAATGGAAAACTGATGTTGAAATTTAAAAATTGCAATTATTTCGCTAAATAGAAGACATGTTAAACGTCTACATATGTTTCGCCTGCTCACGAGGCATTATCAAGACTATCTCAAACAGACAGCCTGCCCAGTATGTCTATAATGCCTCGTGAGTAGGCGAAACATATGTCTACCTTTAACATGTCTTCTATTTAGCAAAATCAATGCAATTTTTAAATTTCAACTTCATTTTTCCATTGCTTTTAGTTATGGATTTCCTATAGTGCTTGGTAAGGGCAACAGGATTGCCCCGTATGATGTGGGAGCACCACTTTACTAGCAATGTGTAGGTGTATAATGCACATCTGCCTACCCCTTCAAGGATGAAGGCGTGATGATATGTACCTAAGTAAAGATGTGAAAAACTGGTTTCTACAATACCTGTATGGCACCAGCAATTAAATTTAAACTAGGTATGCAATGCATGCTACTAATTGCAAATGTTGAGAGGAGCAAATTTTGTTAATTTTTTTTCATGCTCTATTTTCATGATTTCAGAGATATGCACTCCCGGGTATGATGTCGACCAGCATGCCAAATTTGGTCAAAATCGGTCGAGCCGTTTCGGAGGAGTTGACACACAAACAATTTACACTTGTCGTCTAAGATAGAGCTTCGCTTCGCTCCGCTCAATAATAAGAGTATGCAAAAAATCTTACCATTTTGGTCAATCGTATCATCATCTGCATCAACAAGTCTTCGTTTCATTTTGTTAATCTTCTTGGCCTCCCTATTATGGTGTTCAGTATATGTGTCCTTTGCCTCTTCGCAAGATAAGAATCCATCTGAACATTTAAACAGTTTTACACCACCCTTAACTTTGCGTTTTCTAAAAGCACAAAGGAAAGTAAATTTAATTTAAAATTTAAATATGGATTTAGATAACTCCTATTTATTTAGTCTTCTTCTTCTCGTGTCGATGGGCCACACTATGATGATTATATTGTCTTGGCTGGCACAAAGGCCTTTGAAGTCATGCCAAAAATTCTCAAAAAAAAAAAAAATTGTCTTGGCCCAGTTCTCTGCGACGCGAACCGCATTTGGCCTCGCCTTGTACAGGTCCTCTAAAGTGCACGACTCTGGGCAATCCGGACATGACATCATGTGGCTGATGGTTTGTGGTGATAAGCCACATTCACACTGGTTCTCTTTAGTGTCAATGTAACCTACAGGAGTTTACTTTACAGGAAACATAAGTATCATAATCATAACATGGTATAAAACAAAGTCGGTGCGTTCCATATGTATCTTGCAACTTCTAAACTACGCAACGGATTTTGATGCGGTATTCACCAATGGATAGAGTGGTTTCCAAGGAAGGTTTCTAGTATTTAATTTGTTAAGCGGGCAAAGTTGCGGGCGTCCACTAGTATAAAGTTAGTTTGGCTAGTTAGTATTCTCTTACATGTTATATTGGTATTGTGAGTTTCTTCCAAGTAATATTATGGATTTGGGTGAAGGAAGGCCTACTCTAATAATATAAAGAAGGTAGGTATGTATAAACTTACTTAATCCCGTTATTTGTATCAACAAATACAACATTTTTCTCAATAATACCAGAGACTTTTGCCCAGATCCGTCTCTGCATTTCCTCGGGTACTTTCACATCGTTATAATGCGACGCTTCCTCTAAATACCTCTCGGACTTTTTCACATTATCACTACCTGCAAGATAACAGCAGAGTATATAAACACTACGTTTAGATAACAGAACAATTTTATTAGTGAAGAACAAATATGAAGAACAATATTATTAGTCTAACCAAAGAATAGATAATACTAGCATACTCGTACTATGGACTTTTACTTATAAGATCTACTTACTTTCTTTAATAACTTCCTTTTTTAAGTCACATCGTGATTCTTGAATCAGTTTATTAAAAGATATGTCAACAGCTTCCCGGAAACGTGAAAGATCCTCTTCCTCTGAAGAATCAGACATAATGCCACTTGTGTCTGTGACAAAACAATTAGTTACGAGCATAAACCTATTACTCTCTACGTTCGTCGGTACGTGTTAAATTAGGTTCTCAATTCATGACAACAACTTAATTCAATTCTTTCGAATGGCTTTAAAATATTACTTTGAAATGATTACAACCTCAAAAAGAATCACAACACACATGTTTTTATTTACTTTGGTTTAGGAAGTTTGATATGCCGGCTGATTGACATAATATCAATTTAATGCCATTTTATGGTATTTTTACAATAGATATTTTAAACATATTTTCACAATATGTTTAAAATGTCTATTTTAACTTCAACTAACAACTAATATGTATCAAAATACTTTATTTGTGATTTTTAAAATAATTATTTGATACAATCTTCGTAAACGTAGGTCATGTCATGATCTGTCAGATTCCGACATTGAAATAACAAATAATATACCTACAGCTACAGCTGATTCTTGATTACTACAGGCTCCAGGCTCGCATCTTACGTACCTAGTATTGTATTGTATTCTCTTTGGGCTCGCAGTGGTGTAGGTAGGTACTCAAAAACCTATGCATAAAGTGCATTAAATTAAAAGGCTGGTTCATGGGTATTTAGTGTTTGTGTACCTCATAAATCATGGCTGAGTATTCAAGACCTCCCACTGATCCTAACTTAATTAAATTTTCCGAAAACAATGACTACGATTCTTTGGCGAAATACCTTGTTGGTAATAACCTAAGATTTCGTGAAAATATCATAATACCAAGAATATTAGGTCCAGTAATCATCAAAACCAATGAAGAAAAAATGATCGAAGCCACAGTTGAGAGCTGTCCATTCAAATCGGTGACGAGCTGCGTCATTGGTGAGTATCAATATCATTTCATTAAAATGTTAATATCAAAATTAATTTTGCTAATTCACACCGAAGTAAGTAATTAAATATCTAAGTAAAATATAGCGATTATATACTCTTTGATCTAAGTGATTAGTATTTTCATCAGGAGGAACATTACCATGTATAATTAACACTTAGTTTTTTAATTGCAGGCTATGGTCTTGGTGCAGTAGTTGGCCTCTTCACATCATCCTTAATGCCAAATGTAACGGATCCAATGGCACAACAAAACCAGACAGCTAGAGAAATATTAAGAGAAATGAAAAATTCTATGCTGAGTTATGCCAAGAATTTTGCTATACTTGGAGCCGTGTTCTCTGGGGTTGAGTGTTGTATTGAAAGTGCTAGGGGCAAGTCTGATTGGAAGAACGGTACTTATGCAGGGGGTGTCACAGGTGGACTTATAGGGCTAAGAGGTAATGCGCAAAAGATTTAGCTGTATTTTTTTGTATTTTAGTGTTATTGAATTTCGATAATGATCTTGAACTCGATAATGAACTTCCTGTAGCGAACTCATGGCTTGTGTTGGTCGAGCTTTCGTTCCGTAGGCACAAAGTTACACAAAGCATAAATTATGGAAATCTGTACCATACATTTTTGAAGAAAAAATTGACAACAGACTAAAATATGTAGGAATTAACAGACATACACCCTTTTCTTTGTGGCGACTAGTAAGTAGCTCTAATAGAGGTTGCCCCATATATGTTTCCGTTCCACTAAGGGCGCCACATTACATTACAACACGTTTCAGACACTATAGAATATCCAATACCACTCTGAAATTCCAACCATCAGGACAGATGTGACATACCACAAATTAGAATCTCTCCTTCCGAGTGTAGAAATTTAAGATAAACCATATTATCTTTTGTTTACAGGTGGTGTTAGAGCTGGTTTATTTGGTGCAGCAGGTTTTGCAGCATTTTCCACAGTAATCGACTACTATATGCATCAACGTGGAACGTAAAATTCATTAGAATAATTTATATAATACATTTGTTAGTTGTTAAAATGTTGTTCATCATTTCGGATCCTATAATTCTTGTTTGGGCATCAGTTTCCAGATATAACAAACTGTAAGACTTGGAGAGGAAATTAATTGAGACTGAAGTAATGCTCCCATCTGATCTGTCTCTGTAACATTCAAATATATGGGTATGCTTAAAGGGACAAAAACTAAATATTAAGCATGCACCTGTGTTCAGGAACCCACACACCAACAGTTCGCATATAACGTCTACGGTGAGGTTAACATGCGATCTTGTGAAAGCGGCTTTTAATATATAACAACACGCACATAGGACTGCTTTACTTTACAAAATTGCCATAATAATAATAGAAAAGTTTTTGCAACTTTTCTAATATTATACAAAATTCTACATCATACTTGACCGCCTTCTCAACATTCGATTCGCCTATTGTCTTCGCAAGTACGATCATGTCTCAGAATATCGTACAGAACTGGGCTGGTTGGCAATACGTTCCTCTAACCTACCCTACCTTACCTAACCTACGTTCCTCTAACAACCGCCTCCTCTGTCCTAAGCACAATTCGGCCCTTGTTCATTCCTCATTTTTGTCCAAGCTATTCTCCTTTGAAATGTACTTCCTCCCGAGGTCAGGTTATGCAATACCCGTCCTACTTTCAAGAAAAAAGTCCGCCAGATTTACATCAACGCACAGGCAAACCGACTTACTGATATTTTGTAATTTATACCAATAGAAATATATATTTTATTTACTTATAGAGTACATATGTATTTATATATATTAAGTATTTATTATTGTATGTATACCTATATGTGTATTTAGTGTTGTATTTGTTTGTACCATCTCACTCTCCTAATAAGAATGAGCACCTACCTGTGCATTATTTCTGTATCACCTCAAGGTTGACTGGTAGAAAATGCCTAAAGGCATTAAGTCCGCCATTGTACGTGTTTGTGCAAAAAGTTTAAATAAATAAATAAAGTAAAATAAAATAAATAAAAATAATAATAAATAGAAAATTCAATGCAGTATGTAGGTAGTAGCTAACTTATTGTAAGGTCGGTTGAGTGAAGGAACCTCTTACAAAGCAAGCTTTGTAAGAGCAAACATGAAAGCACAAGTGCTTTCATGTTTTATTTATGGAAGGCTCTCGATATGGAATAGATGGACGGACGGAGCCATCGATCCAGCAAAATTTCGACGCGCTGCTGTCCGATCGCACAACATCGAAAAAATTTGTTGCCTCCAGTCGAGTTGGAGACATGTCGTGTGGTTGTTTTCAACAGGGGTACAGTACAGGCAGAGCTACTTATATACTATTAATACTTAACTATAACAAACTTCTTAAAATTAAGAAAATATCTTAGTATCCTGCAAGAACACCGGTTGCCGTGTCAAAGTAGAAATTAAAAAAAGGTCAATATCCGGTTTCCTTGAATAACTGTCAATTTGACTTGGCGATTTCCGTTAAAAAATCAACACAACAGAAACGGACGAATAATTGCCGTTGTGAGCGTGATTGATTTTTGGTGATTATAATTTAGACATGTATTAAAATATAACTTTTATATTAAAATAGATTATTGCTAGTTTGTTAGTAAATTTATTCACGAAGTGCAACTTACGAATTTACGATGAAAGATCCATTTGTTAAGGACTCAATTATCGATTCACCGACAAGGGATAGCCTAAGAAATGTAGATGGATGTTATAGTAATAACATGTTCAAGAAGACTTCGTTTGCGAACTCACGTCGTGCATTACAATCTGGGGCTGATAAAATCACTAGAACTTTACGCAGCGTCAAAAACTCCTTTGGGAATTTATCGCAGGTATGTTCTGGTGAACAACGTTTCTTGATTCGTATCAATTTATTTTACTTTTACCACGTTATTTTAATGACAAACAATGATGTAAATAGTGTAGAGATTATTAGGTATATAAAAACCAATTATGTACTATTACTCTCCTATAATTAACTAAACTTTGAATAGGTAATGTTTCTTCTTTACCAAAAAACCTTGGATCTTGGATGGATGGAACTTTGTCATTTCGATAACTCTTCGACTCGCTGCTACTAGAAGTATTAGGAACTGCTGGTGCTGTCATAGTCATGGTCAATGCTGCATGTTAGTTGGTCAGTACCATAGTAGTTATGTCTAACAAAGAAAGCTCGTGTGCTTGGAAAGTATAATAGGTCTATAAAACTTTGTATGCTGTCATTATCTTCCCATTTTCAATATTTTGTAATTGAGTCCGAGTTTCTCAATGCCTTTTTTTTTTTATTCCACGAGACCGCAGCCCCTCCCATGTCCATTGCTGCGGACGTCTCAGGTGACACTGAAGGCATTTCCAGTGGCGCCCGGCGGACTTTGGCCACTGGTGTGGCCTCTTCGGGGAATGTGGCCTCTTCAGGTTCTCAATGCCTTGAGAAATTATGTTATTTTTTATATTGAAATAATAATAATGCATTACATATTGATTACAGCACTTCAGAATTGGAGGTAGGCGTCGTCACAGATTGGCTGATGCAACTTCTCCTTGCCGAACACCATCAACACCTGTGATGAAGAAAAAACAGGTAATTTAATCATAATACACATCTACTCACATATAAACCTAAGCAACTATCAAATGTCTTTGTGTTTTAAAACAATTTAAAACAATGTGTTGATCAGCTGTGTTAGTGACCGCTTGTGTGCAATTAGGGTGTCACTTGATGGCAGACGGTTTATTGTGTTCAATGTGTACATGCCCACGGACTCGAAGGACAATCTACCGGAATTTACAAACTGTCTTAGTGAAATGAGTGCGATTGTGGAGTCCGGGGACAGTGAAGCTGTATATATGCTAGGTGACTTTAACGCCCACCCTGGTGAGTCATTTTGTAATGAACTTTTAAGCTTCTGTTCTGAGCAAGAGTGGATTTGTGCGGACTTTGAAAGGCTAGGGTTTTATTCGAATAGCTATACCTTCGTCAGTGACGCACACGGGTGCAGGCGTTGGCTAGACCACTGCGTTGTTAATCAGTCGGCCTGGTCAACGGTGTTTGACGTTGGTATAGTACACGACGTATTTTGGTCCGATCACTTGCCCATATTTATAGCCTGTAAGCTAAATACTATCAAATGTAAATTGGAAAGTGACAGCAAAACAGTTTCATGTAACGGGGTCTTATGGAGGGAAAGGGATGCTGTTCAGATACAAAGGTACCATGAACTGTGTAATAGCAAATTGAGACAACTGAATTACCCTTCTGACTTTGGATTTTGTAGTAATGCACACTGTAATAATATCGACCATAGAAAAACTTTAGATGTTATGTACTCAGATATTGTTGGTATTCTGTCGGAGGTAGCGAGAGTGAGTCAAACCGAACGTCCAACCCGCAGGCATGGCGGCCGTGTGGTCGGTTGGAATAGGCATGTCAGGGAATCCCACATGAGGGCCAGGTCTAAATACCGTGTATGGCTGTGGCATAATAAGCCTGCATCGGGTGTTATTTTTGATGAAATGTACTTATCGCGTAAGATATTTAAAAGTAGACTTAAATGGTGTCAGAATCATCAGGAATCAATAAAGCTTGATATCCTGGCATCACATCGCAAGGATAACAACTTTAGTCAGTTTTGGAAAGCCACAAAAAAGCTTGATGTTAGGCCTTGCCTTCCTGCGTGTGTGGGGACGGCCAACCAGCCAGAGCGCATTGCCAACATGTTTGTGGAGCACTTTAAAGTTGAGTCACCACTAGTCTCTGACGGCAGCAGTTCCATACCTGATTGTCTGGGCTGTCGTGACTCGGACTTAATCCGTTTCTCTGCTAAGCAAGTCTCATATGTGATCACTAAAATGACTAAAGGTAAGTCTCCGGGTCACGACAGTCTTAGCATTGAACACTTGCGGCATGCGGGGCCACACATCTCGAGGGTGCTGGCCATGTTTTACTCGCTATGTATGTGCCACTCTTATTTGCCCTCAGATCTTATGAAGACCATTGTTGTGCCAATTATTAAAAATAAGACCGGCGATGTAACCGATGCGAGTAACTATCGTCCTATCTCCTTAGCTACTATTATAGAGAAGGTACTTGACGGTCTGCTGGACGCGCACTTGGAAAACTATTTAAACCTACACGATGCTCAATTTGGGTTTCGTAGTGGCCTTGGTACAGAAAGCGCGATACTTAGCCTTAAGCACACAGTGCAATATTATACGACTCGTCGAACTCCAGTATACGCGTGTTTCCTAGACCTTTCCCGTGCCTTTGACATGGTCTCGTATGAGGTTATGTGGGACAAGCTGCGGGAGAGGGAAGTACCGGCAGAGCTGTTAGGTATCTTTCAATTTTGGTATAAGAACCAATTAAATAGCGTGAAATGGGACGATAGATATTCGGCACCGTTCCGTTTGAACTGCGGTGTGAGGCAGGGGGGGATAACATCCCCCAAATTGTTCAACTTTTACATTGATGCACTGATCGTTGAACTCAGCAGTAAAAGAATTGGCTGTCGTGTTGATGATGTTAGTGTAAACAACCTGAGTTACGCGGACGACATGGTGCTGTTGGCTCCAACGATCAAGGCATTAAGGGAGTTGATTACGATTTGTGAGGGCTATGTACGGAGACACGGTTTGCTCTATAATGTAGTGAAGAGTGAATACCTGGTCTTCAAGGCTGGTGGTAAATGTCCATAGACTGTACCCACACTGAAACTGAATGGTCATGAGCTGAAGCGCGTCTATCAGTTTAAATATCTAGGCCACATCGTTACCGACAGCCTTGATGACCGAGTAGATGTGGAAAGGGAACGTAGGGCGCTGGCTGTGCGCTGTAACATGTTGGCGCGGAGGTTTTCACGTTGTAGTGAGCAAGTTAAAACTACACTCTTTAGAGCTTACTGTCAGGTTTTCTACACGTGTAGCCTGTGGACCGGCTATACTCAGCTGGCAATCAGCGCCCTACGGGTCCAATATAATAATGGCTTCAGGATGCTGATGGGGCTGCCCCGATTCTGCAGTGCATCAGGTATGTTCGCTCAGGCGCATATCGATGACTTTCATGCGATCGTCAGAAAACGGTCTGCCTCACTGAGTGCGGGACAGCTCCAACTCCATCCTGGGGACTATAGTGGAGAGGTATGACTCCCCTTTGCTAAGGACTATTGTTCGTCGCTGTGTGACGAACAATAATCTGGTATCTAAATAATAAAAAAAAAAAATAAAAAAAAAATATGAAATGTTTACCTATTAAATCGTACTAACATAGTTTATAAGTCTTTATTGTTACTAACCAATTAATAGCTATGGACTACGAAGTCCGAAATAAATGTTATTTTTTTTTTATTTTTTATTTTAAAACAATTTCACCAGAATAAAACATGATTACTCGTTTCCTCATAAGCGGCAATAGGTTTGCTTACTAGTTCAGGAAACAAGTTTGATTTTATAAATTTTATCGAATTTATTATGGAGGCTTTGACTAGTCTAAGCTAGTCATTCTTCAGTCAGTCAGACAGTCTTATAATTTTAAGCCTCTATTACCCCACCTTTTATCCCTAGTGCCTAATATCTTTAAATGTTCGTTAACAGTAACCGTTAATGTTAATTTGTGTCAGTCGTGTATTACGAGACGTTATCCATTGGAAGATTAAGCCACTGCTTAAAATAGATTATACAGAATCTTAACACTTTTTGAGCAGCCTTCTTAATAATAGTGTTCGGTAAGTTTCTATAAGTTCATCCACTTTTAAAAAGTTACTGGCGAAAACTGGTGTGAAAATATGTACTTAATGATACTTTGATTTTTTTTTTAGGCTTCTTTTGTCCTAAACTGACATGTCACGTTATTTTTAAAAGGCTGTTCCAACGTCCGTTGTCGGGCATCCCGAGTACGCCCTCATTAGGATAACCCCAGGCGGCATGTCAGCCTCGCAATAACTCAAACCACTTATTTACATAGTAGGTACATTCACTATCAAAGAATTATGGATGATATGAATGAATATTGAACCAATCTATTATAATATAATAGTATTGTACTACATATTCATAAATTTAACTGCTTCGGTGGCGTGGTCGGTAGTGCATCGGCTTTCGACTCCAGAGTCTCGGATCGAATCAAATATTTGTGTAATCCACAAATGTTTATTTCGGAGTTTGGGTGTTTTCTATGTATATTATGTATATATTTAGAAATATATAAGTATGTTTATCAGTTGTCTAGATCCCATAGCACAAGCTTATAGCTTAGTTTGGGCTAGATGACGTTGTGTGTGAATGTCCTTATGAACATGTAACTGTATTAAAATCTCTGACGATGCAGTGAGGTGACACCGGTCAGTAAAAATAAAAATTATAACAGTGGCAAAGTATATGTGTTTTTGTGCAATATGTGTAGCAGATTCCACCAAGTGTCGTCAATCAACAGTATAAAAAATCTATTATAATTTTCAGCTATTAGGAAGAAGTCCCACGAAGCTCTACAGTCCGTTTGGTATAGAGACACCTCACAGCCGCGACTTCAGAATGACTCCGTACATGCCTGACACACCTGATCATGGGTATGTTTACAGATTGATACACACACACACACACACACACACACACACACACACACACACACACATCCCGCCTATATCCCCGAAGGGGTAGGCAGAGGTGCATTACACACTCACAATTTGCCAGTATTTTTAGTCCCACGTTATTGCCCGGCACGGTATGTGCCCGGTGATCCTGGTTGCCCCCTATTGGGGGCAACCAGGATCACCGGGCACACATATAATGGGTTATGTCCAAAATAGCCGAATGAATTTAAAAAAAAGTAACAGCTATATTGTAATTTTGAAAAAAAAATTAAACCCGTTACCTTGCTAAGAAAATGTTGATTAAAGGCAACAAAATCTTACGTGCCAGCCGCTATGGCACAGCCAATAAAAGTCCTGGGCGTCTCGGAATATAATGATTGATACACTATGAAACAAATTCTTCATTATAGTTTGTCATTAACTAGTTGATTACCGCAGTTTCGCCCGCGTTATTTAGTTTTCTCGTTCCTATTGCTTACGGGAACACATTCGCTGGATAAAAAGTAGTCAATGTCACTCAAGAATAATGTAGCTACTAGCTTAGTGAAAGAATTTTCAAAATCGGTTCAGTAGGACAAACTTCTTCATAATATCAAGAACAACGAAAGAACTTTGATAAATTCCGTAAGAAATTTATTACGTAATTATCAAACGTTTTTTGATAATTTTTAATTTTTGCCATGAGATTGAATGAATCTGGTAGGTAATGGTAGGCCACAGTTCAATTCAATTAATTAATAAATTTCTTCAAGTTTAATTTAACAGTTGTTATAATTTTTAGTAGAATGTGCAAAAAATTCAATTAAAAATAATAATTTTTGTTTCAGCCTATCACCCAAACGTCGCAAATCGTGGCATATCCTCGCCAAGAAGAGACCAAGGGCACTTTTCCATTGATACTTTATAGCTAAATCTAACGCACAAACTATATAACCCACCGCTTAAAGTAAGAATAGCTTTCTAAGGCTTCTAAGAGATTCATAAGACCGACTACTGAAACGTCACTCGAATATTTAAGTGCTGTTTAAATGCTTGAGCTGCACTTAAACTTAATTTTTTCATAGAAAAACGACACTTTGAGTATTTGCTTATTTGAGTGACGTTTCAATATACTTTAACTACACTATAGATTACTGGTAAATGCCAACAATGCTTTAGAAACGACACGCATCTAATAGTTCGGCCATTTGAGTTTCGGCCGTAACCGATACAAGATTTTTTTGGCTGAAACTTCGGTCGTTTCCTATATTATTGAACTCTATAATTTTATAGTTTACTATGAATCTCAGCCAGACAAATGAACTGTAAACTGTTACTAGATACATCATCGTTCATGATGCAATTAAATTTAAGGCTGATTTTGGGTGTTTTTCGTTGATTTGCCATCTCGTCATTTAAAAAATTCATAACATTTTTTCATTGATCTCACAACATACATATACTGCCAGACTCGCAAAGCAATCAGGTAGAGCCTGTGAGTAAGAATCTGGCAAGAAATCATGGCCATTGGGCGTCCTTAATTTGATGATCAATATCTACATTATAAGAGTAGATTTCCGTCTTCAAAATTTTTATGCAGCATAAAATCTTTTAAAGTTTTTCTACTGTACCCTCTGCATATCAGAGGGACATGTGGAAAAGCTGAAGTGGGACAAGATGGGGTCACATTTTTTAAGTTGTTTTCCTCATAACATTGTTGAACCTATTTAAAAAAATTAACGGTTGTCATACGAACATTTATGGTATTCGCTTCCCAGAAAATATTGAAGTTCAGCTGAATCCCAGTTACACTGGAAAGCCGACCCCAACTGGGTTGGGACAAGGCCATATTTTGCTTGAATTATTAATTTTCAAAGTGTATTTAGAAGCAGTTATCAGTTCATTTTTGTCAGTACCTATATAACGTGTACAATATTGGTGCTATACATAGTGTCTTTTATAATTGTAACACACTTATAATAAGCTTACACTTTGGTTTGGTGCTTCAGACCAAAGTTTTCATATATCAGAGTTCAAAACTGAAATTGCTATGTTAAACATTGCAGCTATTGAAAATATATATGCTGAGTAGTTTTTACTGCAAATGGTTTATTAACCTTATAGTGACACCATTACATTTAGGGACAAACGCACACTTATTCAGCGCCATTCGCGTTTCGCTGAACGATTTTGGCCACACTTATACAGCTCTGCTTCTATCAGCCGCGTACGGCGTTCGTAAGAATGAGAAAAACCGTCATAGCGTGCTATCTCCGCTGAAACGATTATGTCTACTGCGTACGGCGCTAAATCGACGGTGAATGCGGCGGAACAGCGCTGAACGCGGCGGAATTAGTATTGTGACGTCAACATCATCCCTAAGCTGTTCCGCCGCGTTCGACGGTGAATGCGGCGGAACAGCGCTGAACGCGGCGGAATTAGTATTGTGACGTCAACATCATCCCTAAGCTGTTCCGCCGCGTTCGACGGTGAATGCGGCGGAACAGCGCTGAACGCGGCGGAATTAGTATTGTGACGTCAACATCATCCCTAAGCTGTTCCGCCGCGTTCGACGGTGAATGCAGCGGAACAGCGCTGAACGCGGCGGAATTAGTATTGTGACGTCAACATCATCCCTAAGCTGTTCCGCCGCGTTCGACGGTGAATGCGGCGGAACAGCGCTGAACGCGGCGGAATTAGTATTGTGACGTCAACATCATCCCTAAGCTGTTCCACCGCGTTCGACGGTGAATGCGGCGGAACAGCGCTGAACGCGGCGGAATTAGTATTGTGACGTCAACATCATCCCTAAGCTGTTCCGCCGCGTTCGACGGTGAATGCGGCGGAACAGCGCTGAACGCGGCGGAATTAGTATTGTGACGTCAACATCATCCCTAAGCTGTTCCGCCGCGTTCGACGGTGAATGCGGCGGAACAGCGCTGAACGCGGCGGAATTAGTATTGTGACGTCAACATCATCCCTAAGCTGTTCCGCCGCGTTCGACGGTGAATGCGGCGGAACAGCGCTGAACGCGGCGGAATTAGTATTGTGACGTCAACATCATCCCTAAGCTGTTCCACCGCGTTCGACGGTGAATGCGGCGGAACAGCGCTGAACGCGGCGGAACAGTGCTGAACGCTCCCTATAGCATTCGCATGATAAAAACACATTTATCCTCATTTTATACTGGTTTGCCGCGAAAGGAGAATAGACGCGGAAAGCTGAATGGATGACACGTCTCCAGACAATATCGTTGTTTTCTATGGACAAGGCTGAATAAGTGTGTGTAGTCCCTTAAACAACATACCTAATTATCTACTTTCAATATTTAAATTAAATTGAATTCACACAGAACTACCTCGGTGGCGCAGTGGTACGTGTATGCCACTGTCGTCCCTGAGGTCCTGGGTTCGATTTTAGGGTCGAATCAAATATTTGTGTGTTCGTCAAATGTTTGTTTCGGAGCTTGGCTATTTTTTGTGTATATTTAGTATGTATAAGTACAAGGTGGGCCAAAAGAAGTCATCCGATGTTGTTTGGCTCTCATTTTTTTCTAAATGAAAAACTTCGATTCTGTTTTTAGATTATGTTTATTTGAACCTTTAGAATTTTATTGGTCAAGTCGAGAAGATGATATCGGCCAAATGCGCGCCGTCACAATTAATTGATTAAATGGTCACAATTGATTGAATGATTGATGCTATACGGGCTCGTTTTATGGCATTTTTCATCACTTCGGCGAGAACTTCGGGCGAGAGATTCTCGCACTCGTGTCGAATGTTGTCCTTGAGGGCTTCCAGGGTTTCGGGCTTCACGTAAACACGGGACTTCAAAAAACTCCACAAAAAAGTCTGGAAGGGTTAAATCGGGCGATCTTGCGTGCCAGTGTAAATCACCAAAACGAGAGATGAGGCGACCCGGGAACGCCGCCTTCAGAATATCGGTTGTGGCTCGCGCAGTGTGTGCCGTTGCTCCGTCCTGTTGGAACCACATGTCCTCCAGTCCTGATTCGTTCAATTGCGGCAGAAAAATCTCGGTTAACATGGCCCTATAGCGCGCACCGTCTACTGTTGTAGTTTGACCAGTGGCGTCCTCGAAAAAAAATGGCCCGATGACTCCTCCAGCGTGAACAGCGCACCATGCAGTCACTTTGAGCGGGTGTAATGGCTCCTCGTGCATCACTCCTGGATTTTCGGTGCCCCAGAAGCGATAGTTTTGCTTGTTCACGTACTCGCTGAGGTGGAAATGAGCCTCATCGCTCATTATGATTTCGGTTGAAAAATCGTCCACTTCGTGCTCGTGATTGAGGATGGCTTGGACGTAGGTTACACGCGTTTGGCGGTCAACAGGCAGCAGCTGATGCACGGACTGGAATTTGTACGGGAACATGCGTAGGTCTTTGACCAAAATTCGCCTTAGGGACGACCGACTGATGGCTAATTACGAGGGACGGCGTCTGGTCGATCTGGCGACAGCTCGACATCCTCGCCAACAGCAGCGATATTCTCGGCAGAATGGGCGCTCCAGTGCCACTCTTGGCAGCGTCTCCTGTGGTCCCATACTCTTCAAGGTTGGTGGCTAAACGGCGCAGTGTTTGCGCATTCGGTGCCGGACGACCGGGGAATCGGCGACGGAATTCGCGCTGCGCCAACACCACAGATGAATTGTTACGCAAAAAAATAGACACGATTATTCCGCGTTCTTGGAGAGTGTATCGCTCCATGGCTTGTTCACTTGTATTCTGCATCTGTCTAGTTTTCAAATGTCAAAACAGATTTGACATTGGCCGCCATTTGCAAAAATAAGAGCATCTTCCAATAGGGTGATTTCTTTTGGCCCACATAGTACATACGTATGTTTAGAGAAGGAAAACTCACCTACATACACTGCAACCTATATCCACCCTTCTGGCCAGCATGGTATATGTAGGCTGAATCCCCCCCTTATTGGGGGAGGTCTACACCCAGCAGGGGGTGTCAAATGGGCTGAGATGATGAATTCACATTTAATACACTTGTGTAAGGTTTGAGAAAGAGATTCGGGAAGTATGTTTGTGTCTCAATCAAGAGTAAACAGTTGAACTGATTTGGATGATAATTTGCTGAAAGACCAGTTCCTGTAAAGTATTATATCATAATCCAGTATTATAGTATAACGCCAAATTGTATTAGCTTGAGTACAAATTATTATACCTATACCATAAATTTACGTGGACAACGTCTATAGCATAACATTACTGTGTTGTTTTCATGAGAAATTAAGTTTATTCTTACAGTATCAAGTGCGATTGCAACTGACTTTACTAATCACTTAACAATTAATTGCAAGTAGAAAATTTACGAACTCTCACTTAAAACTAAATCAAAATGTAAACATCGTGTTAGACGCGATTTGGGGTGCCTTTACATATACATGGATACATTTGACATCCACCAATCATATTCACTTGTCCACACAACATGTCATAGCACAATCTAATCAAATTGATTGGTCCGCGAGCACATCCTCGCAGCATAGCTACAATGCTGTGTGCTTTCGACCAAAGGCACTCTTTTTTTTTTCTTTTTCTTTTATTTTGTTGAGAAAGGCACTCTTAAGCAAGTTAATCTGCGTATTACACAATTTATTTGTAAACTTTGATAGTTAGATAGTTATACACTTCTGTTATATATTTACGGTCAGTTTTGTATGAAGATTATAGCTTCATACAAAACTCTTCAACATAACTTTTTTATGTTTTAAATTATGTTGAATAGGTTAATTTCTGATACAGGTCGCGTCAGATAAAAATAACGCTGACCTTCAAACTGCGCAGTTATCGATCTATATGGCGGTAACAGCGAGTAAGAGCGAGAGTACCGATGCGGAAACACACCTCTCCCACTCTCGTCCAGCGTTCTTCTTACGCGAATTGAACTATACAACGTACCTATATGTTTTATCTGTCATAATTTTTTTAATGCAAATAATTGCAATAAATGATTTACAAATACATAAATAATATGATAGATTTACCTTATTATTGACTGAGGGAGCGAAGCAACCGAAGTCTCAGTTTCAACTTGCAGACTGGCGAGAATTTCCTTCGTCTGTACCTACCTCTACATCTCTACATCTACGGGTTATGTCAGATCATGTTTGCGGCCGTATTTATCAACCGATTTTCATAAAACTTTACACACACACTCCTTGCTTACAATGAATAACATGTGAATTGGCCTTGGCCGCATTCTACCGTATTTACCACGGCGAGTGTTCTGAAGAGCTCTTCAATCTGATCCCACCCTCTTCCTTCCGATCCCGAACAACGCGTGCCGGGCAGAGATGCCACCCCCACACAGTGGATAGCATGTTCGCGAGAACCGAGCGTTTTAAACGTTCGTTTCTCTGCCGAACGATAGTGGCCTGGAACGCGCTGCCTGTGCACGTGTTTCCTCCCACATATAATCCTGGGTTCTTTAAGCGGAGCGTGAAGAGGCACATCAGTAGGTCGTCAAGTTGAGGGCCACACTATAGTATTGCCATTGCGCTGTGAGAGTGGCCCACAATCGCTAGACGTCGTCACGACTTACCACCAGGCGGGCGGCGTCAATTTGGCGAACCCAATATAAAAAAACAAAAGTGTGTGTGTCAGCTCCGACGCACGACTGGAGTTTACTCCTTAAGTACGAGTATCTAACCATAACAAATTAGAAAGTTGCGCACTAGAGGTGCGCACCAAAAACGTGACACGATTTTCGTTACTTGTTAGTAGGTTTTACCCCTCGGATTTTTCTCATACCGGGCGCCTTATATATGAAAATCGATTCTTAAGGAGTAAACTCCAATAAACTCCAAAAAAATAAGAATGATATTTTTTGGATTGGATGAAAAATTAAAGAGTAATATAGAAAATTGAAAAATAAATTTTC
Source organism: Nudaria mundana (assembly GCA_963556515.1). NCBI lineage: Eukaryota > Metazoa > Arthropoda > Insecta > Lepidoptera > Erebidae > Nudaria > Nudaria mundana. The sequence continues at coordinate 3,168,085 of OY748307.1, forward strand.
TAAACAAAGCTCGCGAAGTCTACGGTTCACAGAACCACTAGTATTATTTGTGACATAATAATAGCCAACGCTTGCATTACATACAATAAGAATAATTGTAATTGACTTAATTTAAAAAAAATTGGTGGATTTTGTCACAAAAATGTTATGCTATAACTCCATCCTTAAAAAGAAAAACACATCTAAATTTCTTAAACTATAATACGCTTCGCTATGACAATACTTTAGTCTGGTAATTTATATCTAGATATAAGATTTTGTGAGCTATTTTTAATATATGAATTGTCGTATATATTTTTATAGGCTGCTTACAGTCAACATTACAATTGTTGGCATTTAGTGTCATGTAGTTGTAAATGCTGTTACAGATCGAGTCACATAAAAAAACGCTGACCTTCAAGCCGCGCAGTAGGCGGTTTCTCGATCTAGGTATAAGCCGCGCACGATGACAGTGGGATTAACCTTGTCACAATAACCGCTTCGTTAGGTCATCAATCGCAAAAAAGTACGGATAACCTTGTTTTTTTGATAGTACTTCGAGGTTCCATCCCACTGTCATCGTGCGCGGCTTATTAATGGTACTAACTAGCTGTGAAGAGCTAGAGTCCCTACGATGCGTAAACACACTCTTTCAACGTTCTTTTTACTTGAAAAGTGCAGTAAGAAAAGAATCGTTGAATAGGAGCTCAGTCGAAATGCATATCATTTTGTAATCGCAGGAAAATATTTTTAGGCTTTGAAGTAACTAATTTTTTAAACGAGCTACACTGAAAATCGATGGCGACGCTGAAGTCTCGGATTCGATCGGAACAAAATAGTTGGCTACAATTAATTTGCGAAGTCAAATATTTATTACTGAGGCAGATACCTACTTGTAATAAATGAGATTTGTAGCCCATATAATCTTAGGCAGTCTAGACTTTAATTGATTTTAAGTTTAAATTGTATTACATCACATTCTACCGTCCATTTTGTAAACAATTATGTAAGGGCCTGAACTACGTTATGAGGGCGCACGCGCGGGGCCATACAAAAGTGCCCCCGCGCCCCGATCGGAGCACTTTTGTATGGAACCGCGCGTGCGCCCTCATAACGTAGATCAGGCCCTAAATGTAGACTTACCATTGTGACGTTGACTGTACGTGTAAAGACTGATTCGTCTTATTCTATTTATTGGCAATATTTTTTAGTGCGAGGTCAATTAATTTTACTAATCACTTAACAGTTGCAAGTACAAAATTTATGAACTCGCACTTACACTTATCAAAGTGTAATCGGCATGTTAGGACAGCACAGGAGTAACTAGGCAAAACAGAGCGAATACTTCTAAGGACGTGCAAAGTTGCACAGAAACAACGTGAGCCTAGAGATTGTCAACTGGTTGTGCGTGTGTGCTGTGTAGTGTAAACATGTTGAACAAACACACTCGTATACTATACCACGAATTAGTGATTTAAGATCCAGGATCAGTAGAATTACCAAGTATGTATAAGTTACACAAAGTGCCGACAATCGAAAATATAAACTAGGGTGTGTAAACGTTTCCGTCTTGTGTGTACGCTACCAGCGGCCAGTGGACACGAACACATACGTAGCGTGCTTGTAGTAGTGCGTTTGTGTACAGCTTTCGCTCTGTTCCGTCTATTTATTAACTTATGTGGTTAGGACAGTGCCCTCGATATAGTCGTTATTTCTTTGAACGATTGATTTTAGTATTTATTGCAACGCTGCTGTCGTCTTAATTATATTTGATTTTTTTATGGAAATTGATTTTTATTTACGAACATCTATATCAGTCGTTACGAGTAGTTGGGAGCCGTAAAATAAAATCCGACTGATCTAACTACAGAACTTCGATATCGCGCATGGATTGTGAAGCTCAGATGGCAGTCACTCCACGGGAAATATCGAAGTTCAGTTCAGCCGCATCGCAGTTAGACTGGGAAGCCGACCTCAATTGAGTTGGGAAAATGCTCAGTGGATGATGATGATGATCAGTAGCGTCGGTGATTCGAGAGAATCTGTCAGATTCCGAAAAGGGGAGACTTGGAGAGGAATCTTCTTCTCCCCAGTCTCACGGGAAATATCGAAGTTCAGTTCAGCCGACCTCAAATGAGTTGGGAAAATGCTCAGTGGATGATGATGATGATCAATAGCGTCGGTGATTCGAGAGAATCTGTCAGATTCAGAAAAGGGGGGACTTGGAGAGGAATCTTCTTGTCCACAGTCTCCCCTTTCTTTTCGGAATTTACCAATCACATTCTCGCGACAGACTGACACTATATAGACCGCTTTATATTACGAAGATGTGTTTCCGCGAAAATTGGGAAGCAATACTATTTCACGTGGGAAAAGCCGCAGCCTTCCGCCAGTGTTATATTAAAGCATAGGTTAACAGTAACTGCTAATAAGTAGGTACTTACAGAAAATATTATTTATTTGATAAAAATAATTTATTACATTTTTTCCTCTTAAGGAGTTCGTTTGCATATAATAACAAACAAAACTAAACCTAAACTTGGTACTTAAACCATAATACTAAAAAAATAATAGGCATTTCAAATCGCTGAATTCAATAAAAACAGTTTCATAATGAAACATATTTAGTTTTGCAATACTGGCAAATATGATTGTACCACCGAATTTATCCAATTTACAGTCTAGACATGTAATTTAAATAAACTTATAAATAACATTATAATATTTACATACATAACTTGAAAAGTTAACTACATTGTGTAGTACCAGTTCCTTACGTCAATTTGCTCGAAATACGTTTTCGTATTCCCCATATATTTCACACCAGCGCCCCATGTGGTAACGTCAGTGAACTGTTGAATTGAGTTGATTGTGTGACGCAGAAATTCAGTGTAATGAGCAGGTTCATCGATGGCTTAGCTGGTACATAACTATTCTCTGGCTATAGTACCAGGTACGTACTATTGCCACAAAATAGGGAAAGGTACCTATGTATAGCGTTCTCGTTGTAAAAGAAAAAACGCCTGATTTAGGACTAATTTAGGCGATTATATAAATATTTAGAAATCTATTAATATTGAATCCAACGATTTTACACTTCACGCCAGTCAAAAAATCAACTTTACTTAACTATTTACATAAAAATAAAGACAATGCTTATATATAATATTGAGATTTGAGAGATTTCCTAAGTAAATGTACTAGGAGAATGGTACAACATCGATTTTCCGAAAATTTCGATCACGTGATCAAATCTGCGATATCTTTGGCTATGTAAATCGATCGATTTTAAAATCGACACTGCAATTCTCCTTGTGCAAAGTTTGCGTTTATCAAACAATATGTAATGTCGTAATAGAAAAAAAAACTTCAATACCTAGTAGTAGGTATTATTATATGTATTGTAACTGTTATATAAAGAATAAATGACTGAACGAGTATTTAGCGTTTGCACTTAGTACGCTAGAGCCTGCCTTTATACATAAATTGCAGACTTTGGGATGATTTACATTAAAAGCCGCGCAAGATGACAATGGGATTGGCGGCCATGTTGATGACGTCATAATGACAGATTAAGCTACAATACAGTTTTGTTATTCGTATTTTTCAGCGATTGATGTCGTCACGTAGCGACAAGGTTGTATCCCACTCAAATCGTGCGCGGCTTATAGACCAGGCGGGACGACCAATCAACCAATTTTATTTTGTATACAATCATACAATCAAAATAGTTTAGCAGTTACATAATAATATCTTATTTACAGAAAATTGTCAGTTTAAACAATTTTAGTAGAAATAACCCGGGTACTATCATACAAAATATGAGGTAGAAATCGGTGTAGCCGGGCCGAAACTAACTTATTCAAATACTACATACAATGAGTGTATTCTTCTTGACATTTTCATCAATATATTGGCTGCGCAGAATTACAGTGCAATTAATGACATTGGTATTTGCTCGCCGTTTTTAATAGCCGCAGCTGCTTAAGCAGTCTATAGTATAAAAGGTATGTGACTGCCTGGATACCAGGAATTTCCGAAGTTACGTAAAGAAGCCAATATTTCAATACATTTTTAAATACGAATACGACTGTCATTATAGCCCGCTAAAAAGTCTCTAAACAAAAAATATTTAAATGACTGTAGCTATATAAATATATTAATATAGGCTTACAAAACGAATAAGTGACTTAAGACTGAGTGTCTAGTACCAGTTCCTTACGTTAATTTGCTCGAAATACGTTTTCGTATTCCTCCATACATTTCACAGTTCCCTGACGCTACCGCTAGGGGCGCTGGGGTGATATGTATGGGGAATACGAAAACGTATTTCGAGCAAATTAACGTAAGGAACTGGTACTAGATACACAGGTTTACATTTCGTCAAGTGTTAAGTGCGAGTGCAACTGATTATTAAGAATCGGTTCCAAGTAGAAAATGTATGAACTCGCACTTACATAACACTTGTCAAAGTGTAAACGGCGTGTTAATAAGACCGATTTGGTGCTGTCATTACACCACCGAGTCACAGTAGTGAATATGAATACGACTTTGGTTCAGGGAATCTCGGGTTCCATTTCGACTGTTTAAATATGCATTCCCAATAGGTATACAAAAATTAAAATATTTCATTTCTTTCATTAATATTTTTTTTGGCAATAACAAACACTGCAAAAAAGAATTAGCGAGTGATGCCGTGACCATGGGAAATAGCGATTCAGTTTTATATCTTGCTGTTTGTTTGTCTAGATAAAATTCGAAAACGGCGGTACCGATTTGGCTTAATAGCCAATAATATAATTATTATTACGAAATTCAACAAGCTCTTTCTTTTTTATTAACCTAATAACATAATATAAATTTTAATCAAAAATGTACAGTGTACACAGCCTTACAAATATTAAGTAGATTATAAATATGTCGCAGCCTTTCTTCTTCTTTAACCGTTATAATATAAAAAGCACGAGGATGCAATCGAAACTGCAATGAAAGCGAATCTGTTTAGTTGCCATGAAGATTATACGAGTCTTATAAGAAGAACGCTGGAAGGGAGTAGAATGAAAGGAACGAAGTAAAACGCGCAAAATACTAAGAACCAATAGCGTACCTGCAAACATACGGCACGTGTACCGTCTGACCAATAAAGACACGAGCGGTTTGTTGGCTTCACGGTTTAAAACCAACAGTGTTCAACCTAACGTACGGTTTACAACCGCGTTTCAGATCGTGTATAAACCGCGCAAGATGACAATGAGATTGGCGGCCATGTTGGTGACGTCATAGTGACGTAGATTAACCTACAATACTGTTTTGTTATCCGTACTTTTCAGCAATTGATGACGTCATGAAGCGGTTATTGTGACAAGGTTCTATCGCACTCACATCGTGCGCGGCTTATATTCGACTAGCTGATCGCCGCAGCTCCGCCCGCGTGATTTAGTTTACTCGTTCCCGGTTCCCGTGGGAACACATTACCGGGATAAAAAGTAGCCTATGTTACTCAGGGTGAATGTAGCTTTCCAGTGGTGAAAGATTTTTTTTAAATCGGCACAGTAGTTTTTGAGTTTATTCATTACAAACATACAAATCTATCCTCTTTATAATAGTAGTATAGATGATTAAATCGCCTACGGGGAAGCCTTATTTTTCGTTGACGCGATCAGTACGTACAGTGTCCAAAGATACACATCAAACCTTTGGAGAGGCAGTCAGCTACGTCTATACTACGTCGAGGTGCAATATAGTACGGTCGCGAATACCGATGTGCAATATTTATAGTCCGGTTGTGTATTAATAATATTATAATAATCGATTACAAAGATTTTTACCGTGCAACTTAAATAAATAACAAATTTTAACAATCCTATAAATTTTAAACATTTTAATTAATCATAACAAAAAAAAAACAAATTTTGGCGCGTACAATGGTGGAAGAATTTTTCATCCCTTAAGAATAGGCCTGTTGACCATACAGCCTTGTCAGTAATTAAAAAAATATGGCTGAAATGAAACATCTTTAACATGACATGACATGACATGTTTCCTTTTTTTATTCGGAATAAATCAATACACTAAAGTTTTAGTTAACAGGCTTATATTTAAATGTACCTAAATCATATTATTAATATTGGACTTTTCGAATGGAGTTTTAACTATGAGTATGGCTTGACAATCACATGTTTGTTTTTCATCCAGTTCACTTTCCAAATATTAAAGTCTTGAACACTTACTTAAATTATAGCTTAACGACTAAATATCTTACTGTAATGTACATCAGGTGTATTAATATTTTGAACCAGGAGGTGGGTATGTCTGAAAAAAAAACATCAAGTGTATGAATACTTAAAAAAATCCAAGAAAACATGCTTTGTAAGCGTATATACAAAGCGTCCCAAAATTCAATTTCGGGACCAAAAAGTCGGGACTGGTCGACGATTGTCCCGGGAAAAAAAACAACTATTCTTTTTTAAAGATACATTCATTTTTGAAAACAAAAGTAATTCTGAGAATTTTTGCAAGCATTATCATAGTAATATACCATTTTAGAATCTTGATGAGTTGCGCTAATTTTTGCAATAACATGCAATACATTTTTTTCATACAGTACCAATTCAAAGTTGATCAAAAGTAAAATATTGCAAAATTTTAAGGGAAAAATATGTCTTTTATTTTTCTAATAAAAACTACAAATGTTTTTGTCTTACTTGAAACTGTGGTTGATTTGACAGCTATGTTACATAGGTATCTCATAAATCAAAAATTGTAGTGATATGTTCACATTTATGGCAATAGCATCAAATCATTGGTATGATATAATAATGAAACTTTAAAAAAAATGAGGTGGGCTTCTTTTAATCATTGAATTTTGGGTCAGCATTTTAAATCACAGTCAAAACGAAATAAATATGCGAGTATGATTTAAACGTTTGCAGATGCTAAAGTTAAAAAAAAAGGACAATTGTTTTCAGCCTCTAAAAGATAAAAAATATACATATTATGACTAAACAGAAGCGTCGTCACATCGTTATTTGTCTACAATAGAGACTTGGTCTTAGTCCGGCTCGAAAGACCAATATTCAAGTTCAAAGCAACTAATAAGTTCTAGAACTACGAGTATAACGAGTAAATTTTTCCAAGTTGTCCAAGACACCCAGCAAAATTTATCAAGTAATACATACAACAGGTATCCCTCCAAGTGTGACCAGTCGTTGTTTAAACTGCCTATTCCTGATAATGCCGTTTGGAGGTCTCGGCGGTCTTCCCTGTGGTTGCATTATTTGTCTGTGTGGGGAGAAACTACCCCTACCGATATGTTCTAATATACTTCTATGACGCCAGCGGTGAGGGAATATATCCCCTTCTGTATAAGGTGGAGTAGAGTTTGGATTTGGTGGTGCAGGGTATCCTTTTATTGTTCTTATAATTTTAGGCACCAGTATTTCCTCGGCTGTTTTGTTCTGTACAGAAAAAAAAGATGTCAGCAATATTTTATTATTAAAAACTGTTATTAGTTATTAGTCTATTGTGTTTGAGCAAAGTCTGGGTTCGCAACAATACATTGTCCGAAAAATATGTTTGTATCGCAGTTTGGGGGGTAAGTACTCGTAATAGATGATATAACAACAAAATCTCTAATATTAAAAAAATATAACAACGGAACCTTTAATTTTATTTAATGCTAGCTGTTGTCTGCAGCTCCGCCTGCGTGTTATAGTTTTCTTGATCACCAGTTACTGATTTATTATGTATAGCTGTTGCCCGCAGCTCCGCCTGAGTGGTAATTTAGATCGACATAACTTTTTTATTTATGAACCGATTGAAATAAAACGAACTTTAAATGTTAAGTTGAATAAACCACAACGCATTAGTAAAAATCGCATTCAAATCGGTTAAGCCGTTTCTGAGATTAGCGTGTTCAAACATTCAGGCAAACAGACAAAATTCTAAAAACTATTGTTTTGGGTACTATTGCGTTCATAAAGCCTCAAGGTTCATACAGTTTCTCTATTATATCTTCGATGTACAGACATCGACCACTTACAATTTTATTATATGTATTGATATTGATAGCGATTAGTTAATATAATGAACGATTGATATAATTTTAAAATATTTATAAGCATAATAGTCCGGTCAATTTAGACCAAAAAATGAGAGTGAATGTGCATAAATTCCCAGCAAGCTGAAAATCAGTAAAATTGTTCAGAACATAATTATAAATTAAATTGAAAAGTTCCCCATCATTCCCGTATGTAGAAAATTTTTTATTCGAGGTCAAAGGTCCAAGAAATGACTTTTTCGCAATTTTCAGCAAAACGGTAAGTTTTATCATAAAAGTACCCCAGACAAAAACTGTAGATCTTAAAATTATCTATAAAAATGTATCAATAATTGTTTCCTACTAGCCAACGTTTTTGAGATATCTATTATATACAAATGGGAAATGTAATTTTTGTCCCCCCTTAGCTCTCGAGAACTGCTTATGCTACAATGATGGTTGACCCCTCTATGGATAGCCCTCGATCTGGAGGCAAGCCAAAAATAGAAAATTTGACCTAGCCCTAAGGGGTCCAAAGTTATAGGCCAAATAGATATGGGGAATGTCCCCCTTAGCTCTCGAGAACTACTTATGCTACAATGATGGTTGACCCCTCTATGGATAGCCCTCGATCTGGAGGCAAGCCTAAAAATAGAAAATTTGACCTAGACTTAAGGGGTCCAAAGTTATAGGCCAAAACCTATGAATTATTATCTCAGAAACGGTGGCTCGTAGGAAAAAAATTATTGATACATTTTTATAGATAATTTTAAGATCTACAATTTTTGTCGGGGTACTTTTATGATAAAACTTACCGTTTTGCTGAAAATTGCGAAAAAGTAATTTTTTGGACATTTGAACTCGAATAAAAAATTTTCCACACACGGGAATGATGGGGAACTTTTAAATTTTATTTATAATGATGTTCTGAACAATTTTACTGATTTTCAGCTTGCTGGGACTTTATGCACCTTCGAATGTCTAAATTGACCGGACTATAACATACATTAAATATAACATCGTTTGACATAACATACATTAAATATAAAATCGTTTGACATACATATGTACCACTCAAAAGATATAAAACTTATTTGGTCTAATATTATGATGAAAACGCCTACTTAACAACACAAAGCAAAAGATAGGTCGACGGAGCCCCGCTCCGCGAGTCTCCTATTTCTGGGTGGTTTAAAAAAAATTACGTTTTTTATATATATAAAACGTTAGACCTAATGATTTTCGATTACATAAACGTTATATCAAATAACGTTATACTAATTAAGTTTTAGAATAAATAAATGTTTTACATGGGGCACACTAAAAGTTTTGCACTTCTAGCTAATCGGAACTATTTGAATTTCGAATGTTATATTTTTTTAAACGTCGCAACCTTCTTAGTAATAAAAACAATTGGTGGGAAATCATTTGTCAATTGTTTTTTATCACACATCAAAGTTCTACGTATGTAACGAAAATGGAATTAAGTCGAAAAGATTTTAGAGCGATGATTTTTTATGATTTTAAAAGTTCTCTCTCTCCGCAAGACTGTGACGCTCGTCTTTAAAATGCTTTTGGGAGAGAAACACCTTGTTTGAGCACCGGGAGGCGATGGTTTGCTGAATTTGAGAAAGGTCGAGTTTCTTTACATGACGAATTTCGTGAAGGGCGGCCTTCAACTGCCGTCAACGAAAATAATGTGGCTACTCTTAAGCGGTTAATTGAAGAAAACCCGCGGATTACCTATGAGACAATTCGAGGACTATTGGGGATTGGTATGAGTCAAATCCAGAAAATTTTACACGAAGAATTGAAAGTTCGGAAACTTTGTTGTCGTTGGATCCCTCATGAACTGACAGCGGAGCAGAAGCGGGCTCGCGTGGAATGGTGCGCACAGATGCTACTGAAGTACGACCACGGACATTCTAATGCTGTTTATGACATTGTCACAGGAGACGAAACGTGGATTTATTGTTTTGAACTCGAAAAAAAAAAACAGCAATCTTGTGAATAGGTGTTTGAAAATGAGAACAAGCCAACAAAAGTGAGGCAGGCGAGAAACGTTGGTAAAAAAATTATCGCGTTTTTTTTCACAGCTACGGGTCTCATCTGTACAATTCCACTTGAAGATCAAAAGAGTGTTAATGCCAAGTGGTATTCTACCATTTGTTTACCCAGGGTGTTAGAAAAAGTTCACGAAAGACGACCCAAAATCCGCGTTCTCCTACAATCCTACATCATGACAACGCTTCTTCACACACGGCCAACAAAACAAAGTTATTTTTAGCTTCCGAAAAAGTACAACTCGTCACCCATCCTGCGCATAGCCCCGACCTAGCACCCTGTGATTTCTGTATTTTCCCCAAAATCAAAGATTTGATGAGAGGTTTCACTTTTACCAACTCCGAAGAGGCAGTGATAGCGTTCAATCAGCACGAAGAAAACATGCCTTCAGATCTAAAGAAAAATGGTTCGATCGCATGAAAAAATGTTTAAAATGTAAGAGGAGAGTATTTTGAAAAGCAATAAACATAATATTTTGGTTTTAATAGTTGTTTTTTTAAGTTACGCAAAACTTATAGTGTCACACTACGTATATGTAAAGAAATTATATCAACAGTTGGTATATATCTCACGTTGATTATATCTTATGAACGATAATAAAATTAAGACCAAATGAGTTATTACGTTATGAGACGCACCCCAGTTTAGGTGTTTTCCTTGGATCATATGGTACAAACAATAAAATATGAAGTCATGTTTGGGTACATACGACTATGACTACATCTCATTTCCCTACAGAGGGTGGTAGCGGGACGGCTTCGTGCGGGACGCCCAGACATTGGACTACTCACTATAAGCTTTGCACGATGGCAGTGGGATTGGGACCTTGTCACAAAAACGGCTCTGTGACGTCATCTATCACTAAACAGTAAGGATAACGTTTTGTTTTTGTGGGTTGTCACCCTTTCCACGGCCTAGGATTGTTAATACAGAAAAAACTTTCTTTTAGAATACTAGCTGATACCCGCGGCTCCGCACACACATAGTTTTATAGCCCCTATCCTACACTGTCCCATGAATAACATATAAATGTATAAAACTTCTTCTTGAATTACTCTATCGCTGAAAACTGCATTAAAATCCGTTGAGTAGTAAGATCTAAGCGGACGGCATGTAAAAATAAACAACACTAACCGAATTATCAAGATGTGTTGTATCCGGAGAAGGTGGCAGTGGAATACGCTCTCTCATCTCTGACCGAACATTCCATGTCTGGTCGCTCTGTATCTGCAGTGGCTGAGACACTGGTGGACTTACTGGTTGAAACAACGTAGGTCGGTGGTTTACTTGATTCAATACCAATTGGTTAGCTGTTTGCTCCACAACAATTCTGGGTGAGCTCCCAAACAGAACTTCCCTCTTTACACTCATGTATTCAATGTAAACCTCACTGTCCGGTTTCATTTGTCTCTCTAAGTTTTCCATCTTTACGTTGGAGAATATCACTGGATTCGTCAGTCGCATTATCTGTATCAAAGCCCTTATTATCGACTCGTCGAACGGTAATATACACACGCGTTCTAAAATATGTTCCGCAACTTCTATATTAAACGTCCTATTGTTGTTTACCATAAAGAATGTAAGATTTATAAATATGGACTTGAATCGACCAAAGTTTGCTGTTCTCGTCATCACCTTCATAAACACGTCACAGAGTAGTACATTATCGGAAATTACTAGTTTTAAAATGTCCTCGCACACACTTAAGTCAACATTATTTAAGTGTAGAAGTGCATTCTCAACAACTGCATCACTAGAATTGCCGTCTATAAGGCCATCAAGATTTCTTCTGATGAAATCGTTCGCGATTTCTACAACTACCCGCGTTAATTTTCGCCGCACAAATTCTATCTGTACACACAAACCATATCTGAGTAGCGTATTTGTACTTCTTCGCAAAAGCATGTACTCTATTATGAGGCGTTCATTGTGTAACATTTGCATCTTGCTAGTCACTTCGGACTCATCAGGTATTTTGTGTGAATATCTACAGGGTTTCCCAAATTGCTTGCACTTTGAAGCCATATTCCAGTAACAGTATCCCTTAAATATGAAATTAACTTCTTGGGGCCTGAGTCTGTACATATAATTAATTAAACGCGGCGGGTTCCAACAGTTAAATAACCCAGGCTGGTTTAAATTATTTGGTGCATGTATATCAACTGAAGTAAGTTTTTCATTAATTTCTTCGTGGCCTTCAGCAGTGACGGCTTGACTTGCAGCTGTGTGCTCTTTCTGCACACTAGCTGGCCTATTTGACTCTTTATTAATCGAAGTCGAATCAGCATTTTGTTTTTCGCAAACAGTTTTGACAAGCCCATTTTTAACATATTCAGATATTTTTGTTGGACAGTAAGAATAACTTGGCGGTGATACGAAATGCTTTTTTACAGGTTCGGGGACATATTCTTCAAGCCGTTTTCCAGCAGGTGCAGATACGATGGATGCATTAAATCTAGAAGATTCTATACCAGTTATACTTTCGGCAAACAGTGAGAGAGCATCGTCGTCGTCGTGTGTATTGTGAGTGTTTGCATTTGGTCTGTTGTCATCTTCATTGCTAGAATCACTGTCACTTGAATCAGATATTCGGCGTCGCGTTTTACTATTGCTAAGTACAAGACCACTCGTGCTAGGTTTTAGGAAAGCCTTTTCTGATTCATCCTCAACTGTATTACTAAGATTTTTTTCAGTTTGAACATTTTGATTATGAGCTGAGATGATATGATTTTCATCTGTGCGTTTCGGTGCGCAATCATCATCATCATTAAATCTCGATGCGTGTATAGGTTTATTACTTATTGTAATATTAGACCCAAAGTTGTTACTAGTGATTCTTTTACTGACTAGATTATTTTCTACTGACTGAGGTTCACCTTGAACAGTTTCTATACGTTTCACTTTAGTTATATTATTGTTAACTACCACATGAACTGTTTTCTGATTCTGACCAATTGTAATATCAGGGTTAATGTTGGTATTACTTTTAGAATCATTTTTGTCAGGGTTAAACATTTGTTGTATATTTCGACAGTGTTTAAGAGCACGCAATTCATTGTTCAATATGGCGTACAAGTTGTTTTTAGTACTATTGAGATCTGAAGTAACACACTCTGTATCATGAAGCCAATTAATAAATTCCAAATCAATTTTGTTCAACGCGTCCTTTAGCTTTTCAGCGGCTCTTTCGTAATCTTTTTTATCAAGATTTTGATTTTTATTTTGATCACAATTACTATTACGAGATGAGGAACTTAAATTTACCGAATTTATGTGGACAAGGCTGGTACATCCGGAGGGCGTAACTCTCGAACCTGATAAATGATCTTCACTAGAAGTTTCAGAGTCAGAAGATGAAGATGAGGGGTCACTACTATCATCATCGCTATCAGCATTTACGGGATTACATTTATCTATTCTGTCTAGTCTGATGAATGGTAATTTATTAGCAAAACATACGATGTCTTTAGATACCGAAGTGATAGGACTTGAATTGGAAATTTCTTGCACCCACGATAGATTTGAAATACTTATATTTGAAATGCTACTTGTAGAACATTTTCTTAGAGCGATAGCGACACTAGCTTGCGGAGGCTCAATTTTTTCTTCAGTAATTATTTTAATAGGTGTGTGGTTAAATGTTGGCTGTTGACTTTGTGATTTAGGTTTCCTGACTCGTCGAGCCCTTACCTTTGGCTGAGCGACTTGGTTAGTCTTTTGAGGCAACTTCTTGTTCTGTGGCTGTAATATAGGCGATTCGGAACGCGTAGCTTCTGTATTTGGCAACAATGGTGATATAGAAGACAAATTTGGCTCAGGTGGCAATGACATTTCTGGAGTTACATTACAAGCTTGCTTACCTTTCTTTGACCTATTCCTTGGTTTACTTGTAGGTGTTTTGGATCTGGAGTTTTTGCAAATCACACTAGACTTATTATGTACAACATCTCTTTTGAATTTTAATACTAAACTTTGATCATCAGGGTTAATTGCTGCAGACACTTTTTGTGTCGTAGTTTCTTGTTCCAAAATGTTATTATCTTCTTCCTCTGGTTTGGTGTGGTCTGGTTTTGGTTTTGAAACTTTTCGGCGTAATTTTACTTTGCGTTCGTCTCCAATTGAATCGGCTCGTCTTTTTCGAGTAGCTGAAATAAACATGAACAGAACGTTTGGGAGATTTTTTCAGTTCTGTGATACTGGATTATCACATTACAAATATCTGTCTAGCATTTAAATTGAAGAGTACTCAGTAGGTACTATTGGAATCCAATAGTACTTTTGACAGGGTATAGTTGTGTGAAACCTCACAATATACCTACGCCTACATGGTGAACATGTTATTGACTTCACATGTTGAATACTTACCAGTTTTCTTTGCTGGCAGTTTCTTTATGGCAGGTTTTTTGTTAATCTTTTTCGCAGTATTTCCAGCCATTTTCAAAGTAGTAGGCTCTGTTCCAGAATCTAAAATTATCAGTATATAAAAAACTTCCACTTTTATTACCACAATAGTTATCTACTATTTAGCAGAAGCGCTGGACAAATTATATACTAAAACCTACCTCAAGAACCACTGTATCCATTTGTGAATACCGTATCAAAATACATTGCGTAGTTTTAGAGATCTAAGCATACATAGGGATGGACAGACAGAGGAAGTGACTTAGTTTTATACCATGTTATGATAAGTATGAAGTAGGATGCACCGATATAAGTGTCCCACATGGATCATGGATATCTATCCTGGTTGACAGCAACTACGATGTACTCTACTAGAATAACTATGTATACTCACTAAACCTTAACTTATTAAATGTTTTCTTTTTTAATTTACAATACTAATTATGTCTGTATAAACTATACTTAAGGTTTTTTTTTAATCCATTATGAGATGCATGCTGTGACACCTTAAAATGTTGTGCATTAAACATAATATTATGGTTGTTTCTAGTTTATAAGTGATAATGAATTAACTACTGGTTGTCCAACTAAATAAATAAACCCTAAAGAGTACATACACCTATGTACTAGTAATATTCTCTATTAACCAGCTGACTTAATAAAAATATTATATATAATTTTCAATATACCTACTGAATGACACTATTAATGATGTTTTATAACCAAATTACATGCTTAAATAACATTAGGTTGATGGGCCTTCCACATGCACAAGCCTCACCACAGTTTTGCCTGTGCAGGCTGGTTTCTACATGGAACACTGTGCATGCGGTCGGTACAGTGAACAGAAGAAACAAAGATATGTAACTTCAAACTAAAGCTCTAAACTAAACGGCCCCACAATATAGTTTGTTTTCTATGAACAACAAATACTATTTCGAAATAATGGTTGGTACAATGTACATCTCTGATTGGCTAGCAACGTATAGCAACTATGGCATGATTAGCGAAGAAAATGACAGGCAAGCTGCACAGCAATCGAACAGGTGTAAAACTGTATTAGTGTTCCATGTACAAAGTGGCCTGCACAGGCAAAAGTTTGGTCTGGCTAGTGTGTGTAATTTGTACACTTCACGTAGAATGTTCACCTAATCCCTACATTTATTATTTCTCTAACACTTAATTAGCAGTGCAATATCTGTAAAGTCATCATCATCTGCCTGCCCTTATCCCAATTATTTGGGGTCGGCGCAACATGTTTTCATCTTCCATACATCCCTGTCACACGTCATCTCCTCAGTCACTCTTTTCCTGGTCATATCCTCTTTCACGCATTCTATCCATCTTTTCTTGGGCCTACATCGAGTTCTCAGGCCATCTACATTCATACTTTGCACCTTTCTTACCACATTACTTTCCTCTCTTCTCATAACATGTCCATACCATGATAGCCGTTTCTCACTTTTTCATTTACTGGGGCAACTTTCAAACTTCCTCTAATATACTCGTTCCTTACTCTATCCATCCTTGTTACACCACACATCCATCTTAACATTCGCATTTCCGCTACATGCAGTTTTCTTTCATCCGTCGTTTTTACGGCCACACATGAAAGTCCATACAGGACGGCAGGTCTGACAACAGTTTTGTAAATTTTCCCCTTAAGTTTCGGAGGAAATTGGGGGTCGCATATAGTGGCTTTGACCTGCCGCCCGTCTTCACCGACAAGAACAATGTCATCGGCAAATAGCATACACCAGGGGGTCTCTTCCTGTATCTCCGATGTCAAGGCATCCATTATTAACAGGAAGAGGTACGGGCTTAGCGCTGAGCCCTGATGCAGGCCTACCTCCACACTGAACTCGTCGGTGTTGCCAGCAGCACATCGTACGTAGGTTCTCGATCGACAATACATTGCACAGATCAACTCCACATACTTCCCAGGCAAACCTTTCTCTTTCAAAGCCCACCACAAAACCGTTCTGGGTATCCGGTCGTATGCCTTCTCTAGATCTATAAACACCATATGCAAGTTGATATTTGCCGCAGTCTTGTACATCACCCTTATTTTTAAAAATGGGCACCTCATACAACAACTTATTGAAGAATAAAGTCAGCCACAGACATCCATCTTCTCCCAATTTCTTCCACACTTCCACTGGAATGCCATCGGGCCCTACGGCTTTCCCATTCTTCATATTTCGTACCGCCGTTCTTACTTCATCTTTGGCAATCTCCTTCACTAAACCTACATTTACTCGTCCCTCCTTTAAAATTCCACTCCACGCATTCTCTTCATTCATAAGTTTTTCAAAATACACTTTCCATCGATTTCTTACTTCATCTTCTTTTACTAAAACTGTACCCTTTTCATCTTTTATACATCTCATATGTTTTACATCTTTCGTTCTATCTTCTCTTTCTTTCGCTAAGCGGTAAATTTCTTTTTGGCCTTTAGGTCCATCAAGGGCTTTAAATAGTTTTTCTTGAGCCTGGGATCTAGCTATTGCCACCGCTTTTTTGCCTTTTTACTCAATTCCTTATACCTTACCTTTCTTGCTTCTTTTTCACTTTCATTACCTTTTTCTATCTGCCATTTCTTAAAAGCATTCTTCTTTTCTTTAATCACCTCTTGTACCTCCTTATTCCACCACCATGTATCCCTATCAATAGCACTTTTACCTTTCGTTTCGCCAAACACTTCTTTTGCTTCTTTCCTGATACAACTTGCCATTTCATTCCAACACTCATTCACTGATTTTTCCACCATATCTTTCATTTTTATCATTTTATTTACCTACCACTCGTTCTTTAAACTTGCTTGCATTTTCATTCTTCTCTATCAACCACCACTTGATTCGAGGAGGTAGGGGCTGTTTGCGTGTTTGAGGAACTACTTTGACAATTAAGTCGAGAGTGAGTAGTTTATGTTGCTTCACTACTCCTTCCCCTGGCAGCACCTTACAGTTTTTGACACAGAACAACCTACTCCTCCAGATAAGAAAGTAGTTGATCTGTGTCAAGTGAATACCACTTTTGTATGTAATTAGGTGCGGATCCCGTTTCTTAAACCAAGTATTCACAATTGCCAGGTTAAGGGAAGAAGCAACTTGTAGCAGTGTTTCCCCGTCGCTGTTGCGGGTTCTGTAGCCCGATCCTCCATGCACTCTTTCATAGTTATCATTTACTCTTCCTACATGGCCATTAAAATCACCTCCTATACATATTTCCTCACTTTCTGGTATACTCATCAAAACTGTATCAAATTCCTCCCAAAACTTTTCTTTCTCCCTGTCATCACTTCCGCTCTGTGGTACATACACGCTGATCACATTTAGCACCAGACTCTCACATACTACTTTTACAACTATTATCCTGTCATTCACTCTTTTCACGTCGGTCACTCCTTCTTTCAGATTAACGTCCAGTACTACACCAACTCCATTCCTTTTTCCATCACTCCCACTGTAATATAACTTATATCCTTCACCAATCTCTCTTGCACTTGCGCCCTTCCACTTAGTCTCTTGCAAACAAGCTACATTTATTCTTCTTCTTTTAAACACATCGGCTAATTCTCTTCCTGTGTGATATCTGTACAGTACATGCTTATATCTTTTAATAGTCTATAAAGGCTCAGCGTGTATTATAATAGCTAGAAAGGTAACAAAAACATTGGCTAAACTGACCAGGTTCCTTTTTGATCTCATCAGTGATGAAGAATTCCGAGACCACTTTTTTTTTACACCCTCTTGACCTTTTAGGCGGGTCCATTCGAACTACAACAGGTGTGTTTGTTATCTGTGACTTGGCAACTAAAAGGATACAATTTCATAATCTATTTTATTCCAAATAAACATAGTCATTTTAACATCTAGTTAGGAAAGACATAACCAATAAAAAAAGTATGCAATATTTGAATTCAGAAAATGTGCTAATTTTCAACCAAATTATGACGTTACATGAATC
The DNA here is from genome assembly GCA_963556515.1 of Nudaria mundana. Lineage (NCBI taxonomy): Eukaryota > Metazoa > Arthropoda > Insecta > Lepidoptera > Erebidae > Nudaria > Nudaria mundana. The sequence continues at coordinate 3,186,536 of OY748307.1, forward strand.
ATCATCCACTGAGCTTTTCCCAACCCAGTTGGGGTTTAACTTTACCTCCACAAAACCCATGGGGCAATATCAAACCTCTGTAGTTAGACCAATTGTACTTTTGTTTTAGGGCTCTAAATACCCGTAATAACTGCCATAGATGTTCGTATGACAACCAGGACCAATGGCTCAGGCCTCGGTGCCAGAAGAAATGACATGAAATGTAAAAATACATTACCTTCATCAGCTAGGGCTACTTTGGTTTTGATGTCAATCCTTTTTAGAGCATCTGGGACATCTGTAAATACATAATTACATAATGTTATGTCTATGATACATTGTTTTAAACTATTAAAACAGAAGTAGTCCAATGTTTTTAAGAGCTGATCTGAGACTGTTTTGTAATTAATACCTAACTTACAGGCCAGGCTCATATTTTCAAAGGGATATCAAAATCTTTACAGAATGCTCTTTAAAGTACCTACGCCGAGAATAAGGTGGCAATTGTGTGGTTGTGAAATTTGAGAAGGTTATTAAGGTATACAAAACTAAGTAAGCATATTTTATAACTTACCTAAAGGACAATAACTATTCGTTATACCAATTGTTATGTTAGTAGGCAATTTCGACAGCATCGATTTCCCAGAACGGGTTCGTGGAAAACTGTTCTCCTTAACACTATTTCCTGGAGTGCTAAATTTAACACTTCTTTTTGGTGCCATTTTTTAATCAATTCAATAATCTTGTACATTCAAGTCAACCTTTTTCAAACCTGCTCTACAGACATGTTTATCTCTATAATAAAAAATACATTTTGTCATACACAACACAAGTTTACACAAGACAAGTATTTTCAAATGCTGTAAAATTGTTAGTTAACAAACAAAAGGAAGTTGAAGGTTATCTCCACTTTTCGACAATTTATTTGCGAAAGAACGCGAAGAAGTTTTAAGCGTTGTACACACCTTTCGGATGTCCGCGCATACACAATAAAAGTCTGCCCGATAGATGTAACGCTGTACACACCTTCCGTATGTCCGCGCATAGACAAGAAAAGCCTGTCCAATAGATGTGAACGGGGTTACACATCGTCGTTGGGGTAGGGTTTTATACCGCGTCAATGAGTGAATCTGGTTGCGTGCTATTGGACAAAGGCCCTGCAGCACGCAACCCTTCTAGCCTGCTTCTGTAAGGACGACGGGTGGCGATCCCGCCGTCCTCAGGCGCCTATCATGGAGGATGGTCTTGGGAGTAGTAGTGTCTGCGGCACCCTCGCCGCTGACTACGGAACTCGGCGGCCTCCTTCGCGAGCACGACTTGCTCGCAGAAGGACACGGCCCCGTTCCACCTACTCCCGCTGGAGACCATGGCTTGAAGCATGGACTCCAGCGAGTGGGTATCCACGCCCAGACCCACTACGAGGTCCCAGCGCTGACTCGCCCACGCTGAGCACTCCACCAACAAGTGGAGTGCGGTGTCGTCGTCGGAAACCTCGCAGTGTTGACACCGGGGTGTGACCTCACGACGGATGCGAAACAGATAGCTACCGAAGCATCCATGCCCGGTAACGATCTGCGCCGCACGATACGTGAGGTCACCATGCTGCCTCTGCAGCCAATCGTCCATGATGGTGGTACCCCACTTGGGTTGCTCAAATCGCACCCTCCATGACTCCATGAGATCCTGGCGGAGTTGGGACCGCTGGTCATCGATTTCTCGAGACGCAGGCAATAAAGCTATGGCCCTCTCCGAGAGATAGGCCCCGACAATACGACGGAGGTAGAGAGGCGTTTCGTGATACACGAGCGCCTCCCTAACGCAGCTCCATGGCAAGGTGTTGAACGCGTTAGCGATGTCAAGAGACACCGCCACCACAACCTTGCCCTGCGAGACTACTTCCTCCGTCAGGCTCTTCACGCGCATGATCGCGCTCACGGTGGAGCGTCCCCGACGGAAACCGTACTGGTTGTCCGCCAGGTCTGGCCCCACTGTCGTGAGATGCTCGACGAGGCGTTCCGCGATAATTCGCTCAAAAAGCTTACACACCTCGTCGAGCAGCACGATCGGCCGGTATCCGGACGGTGAGTCCACCGGCCGCCCCGCCTTATGGATCAGGACCAGTTTCCCCGTCGTCCACACCTTGGGAAACTGGCCCCTTTCGAGGCATGCGCTAAAGAGCCCCATCAGTCGAGGCCCGAGTTCTTCGAGGGCCAGGACCCATGCACGGCCAGGAATGCCGTTGGGTCCGGGGGCAGTGATTTTCCGGCGTTTAAGCCGGAGTACTGCCACCTAGCTCCCCGACCCTGTCATCGGGTACGCGGTCTTCGCTGGTGCTATCCGCGTCGGGCAGAGACGGAGCCATATGTGGAGGTACTTGCTCCTCCGCGCTCGTCGGAAACAGGGAGCCCATGACCCGCTCCAGCTGCTGCGGCTGGAGACTCTGGGTCAGTGGGGGCGCCCTAGGTCGGAGTTTCTCCCTGACCTGTAGGTACGGGCGCCCCCATGGGTTCTGCTGCAGGGTCTCCAGGAGCTCCTCGCGAGCCGCCCGCCGTCTTGGCCCGCTTTATCGTCTCTTGGAGATTACCTTTGGCCTCCCTGTATGCCTGTTCACCACAGAGTAAATAGGATATTTCCCCGATTTTTTTGTTCACTTTAAACTCGAAATGAAATACATTTCATGCCTATATCCCCGCAGTGGTAGGCAGAGGTGAATTACGCACCCACAATTTGCCAGTATTTTTAGTCCCACGTAATACTATTGCAAGCCTATTGCCGTCACCGGGCACAAATATAATGGGTCATAAACATAAAATTGAAAAATTTTGACGTTAATATGTGTGACATTAATAGGTACAGTCTCCTTTTTGATTTGAACTGACAGAAGCACGTTACAAAATGGCATGTGTGTTGTAGTTTTTGCTTATTCAGTAGCATACTTGAAAATAGCATGCTTATTGCTAGCAAATTTAAACAGTTCATAAGCATGCTATTAATTCGCATGTGTAACCGTACCATTATGCTCAGATTCGGACATCCGAAAGGTGTGAATGCGGCTTTAGATCAGATGTTTTGACTAGGACGAGCAGTTTCAATCACTATACGTAGTATCTCTATTAAATCTGTGCACTACTCATACACAAGCGTGAGTGAATCGGACCGCATTTATGTCGTAGAGGTCAAATAGGATATTTACGTCAAATCAATCAAATCAAATCTCTCACAAACTGAATCAAATTTCATCGAGTTGAGTGAGTCCGATCGTCCGGCTCCGCCGTTCGTACTAAAATTACCTATCTATCGAATTCCATAATAAAGTCCAATTTATATCTATTCGGTGTAAAATGGCTGCTAAATATAAAATTGTTATGATCCGTCACGGCGAAAGTGAGTGGAATGAAAAGAATCTATTCTGCGGATGGTTTGATGCTGACCTTAGTTCGAAAGGTAAGTAGTTGGATGTAGTCGCAATCGACCAAGCCAACAAGACCGGGCCTAATTTATGATAGTAGTCTGTAAATCTTATTACCTAATTAATTAAAATTATGACTATTAATAAGACTGCTTCGGTGGCGTGGTCGATAGTGCATCGGCTTTCGACGCCGGAGTCTCGGGTTCGATTCCCGGTCGGGACAAACTTTGTGTGATGACATATGCGTTTGTACCGAAGTCTGGATGTTTCCTATGTATAATATGTATGTATTTACAAAAAAAATGTATATAAGTATTTATATCAGTTTATCTAGTACTCATATCACAAGCTCTGCTTAGTTTGAGACTAGATGGTGTTGTGTGCATTGTCCTAATATATTTATTTATTATTCAACACAAAAATAATGTTTCAGTTAAAATCAGTAGATCAAACAAATATTTTCAGCCTTACAATATTAATTGAATGGTTAATAATATTCTATTCAGTAAACTTTATAGTATAAAGTTCCTGGAATGGCAATAGGCTTGCCCCCATGTTACTTTAGACCAACAAAACTACTAGGTAAAATGTGGGTGTGTAGTGCGGCATGTATACTTAGTTATATTTATTATAATATAATATATTGTTGGTGCTTGACTTTGTTCAACTTGTATATTTTAACAGAATACAAAATTTTATTCAATGCAATACAATACAAATACTCTTTATTGTACACAAAAAAGAAAACATACAATTAGGAGACTTAACTTAAAGATAGTACAAAAGGTGGCCTTATCGCTAAAAGCGATCTCTTCCAGACAACCTTTGGATGGATAGCGAGTTAAAGAAATTAAAAGGGTAGTGTACAATACGTAAAAGAGAAGAGAAAAATAAAGCTTAGTAAATAATAAAATAAAGATAAGACAGAGTAGGATAACAATATAAATGAACTAATAAACTTACCCAGGTAGTAATATTATTATATTCTATACTGGTTTATATTATTTTAGGTCGTGAAGAAGCTTCGGCAGCAGGAAAGACATTGAAAACTGGCGGATATAAATTTGATGTCGCTTTCACTTCAGTTCTAAAACGAGCTCAAATAACTTTAAATACAATACTAAACGAGCTTGAACAAACTGATATACCTATAGAAAAGAACTGGCGTCTGAATGAAAGACACTATGGAGGCCTAACTGGTCTTAACAAGGCCGAAACTGCTGCAAAATATGGCGAAGCTCAAGTAATTACTTAGGCGTAGAAAATTATTTTAATTTAGAACCCGCTGGCAATCAGCCATTTTTTGTCTCATTCAGTTTGTTTTATACTCATTAAAAAAGATGTTTGATTTTTTAATTTCCTATTATGTATACAAATCTTTTTTGAACAGTAATGCTAATGATCATAAAGAAACTAATTCTCCATTTTAGTGTAGTCATTTTGGAGTAATACTTACATTTAATTTTTTTTATTTAACTGTATTTCTTAATTTTTTTAGGTTCAAATCTGGCGCCGCAGCTTTGATGTACCTCCACCAGCAATGGAGAAAGAACACCCTTACTATGACACCATTGTTAACGACACCCGTTACTCTGGTGATCCAAAACCTGAAGAATTCCCTATGTATGAAAGTTTAAAACTTACCATTGAACGGACCTTACCCTATTGGAACAATGTCATTGTACCACAGGTAAGATACTGTACCTAAATTTTTATAGAAAAACAACCATAATTAATTATTATTCATAACAGTGAGTGAGGTTTCAGACGTACAACAATTATTTTAACTTAGGGGCCCTACATACACCTTCTGCATGGACAATCTAGGGTGTATGGCAGTCTTGACAACCAACCAACTGACCAAACATCTTACACTCTCTCCTAAGGGCACAGGTGTCACAGGGGCAATCTAGGAAATTATCCCTGCTAGGCTGCTACACATGTCACATTAGGTGACAAGTGCAAGGGGCACTGTGGCAGGTGTAAGCCTTTTAAATCATGAGCTGTCCATTGATTTTGCTTTTTAAGGTTGACAACAACAGAAAATTCTGGTAATGTCCAGTAATTTTCTTATTTCTAATACCAATGGGCATTGGTATTAGGAATGAGAAAACTAATCCATGGAATGTTAGTCCAGGCGCCTCTGGGAATACTTCCGATTGCGCACCTGAAGAACCCGGCAATAGATGAAGGGGCGACTTTGGTCCCCAAGCGTAGTTCAGTTTTATATTGTTTGGAATTGTGCATTTGAGTAGGGAAACAACTCATTTTGCATCGCAGTGTGGTACAAACAGGAACTAAGTATAAAACCAAACACAGCAGTAATTTCACGACTCTCAGCTCATAAAATAATGGTTATTTGGCATCAGCAGTGTTTTAAAATTTCACTTTTGCATATCATATTGTGTTATATGTTCCAGATTAAAGAAGGCAAGCAAATAATCATTGCTGCCCATGGCAACAGCCTTAGGGGCATTGTCAAGCATTTAGATGGTATGTATTTATTAAAAGAATCATCATCATCTCACCCCATTTGCGACCACTGCTGAGCATAGGCCTCCCCCAGAAAGGGGGAATTCAGCCTACATATACCACGCTGGCCTGACAGGTTTGTATGAGGTGCAGTGTCAAGTTTTCATTCTCTAAACATACTTCGATAATCTTACTTAAATGTATATTTCTAAATACTTAGCATGTATTAAGAAATTACAATTATTATTTTATACAATTTATACATTGAAAATACCCAAACTCTGAAACAAACATTGTGGATCACATGAATATTTGATTCGACCTAGGAATCGAACCTGGGACCTCAGGGATGGCACTTGTATACACATACCACTGCGCACCTGAGCTTGAAGGAATAGTATATTATTATTTATGATTTAATTTCAATTTTAGGACTTAGCGATGAAGCTATCATGGGGCTGAATCTACCGACTGGCATTCCATTTGTGTATGAACTGGATGAAGACATGAAACCAGTTAATTCTATGGAATTCCTTGGAGATGAGGAAACGGTTCAAAAAGCAATGGCTGCAGTCGCAGCTCAAGGCAAGGCAAAGTAATATTGTTTTTAATTTAAGATCAAGATTATATAGGATCTACTATATAGTAGTAGTAATTACGTAATTGTTTTAAATAATATTTATTACTGTGTGTATAGATGTTATTAATGTCTGTGACAGTGAATATTTAGGATAAGTAGTTGACATTTTGAAATTTTCTGGTAATAGATATTGTGTCTATGCCAACATAATATACCATAGAATTATATTTAAAGAAAATAAAACGCTTAGTAAAATAACGTAAAAATGAGTAGTTTATTTCATTCTGGCAAACTTTCTTTTATATCCACCATCATGTTGTCTATGTTTACAGTTTTTGAACTGTTGTCCGTTTTGCTTTTAGTAAATTTTCTTCCGGTATATGCAAAAGTCTTCTGTTTACTGTTAAATAAAAATACTTTCTTATTTTTCTCTTCACTAGTACTTCCGCAGTCTATATCCATAGACAATTCTTTATCATTTTTGACCTTTGATTTTTTATTATTTTTAGGCTTTGGTCGGGATTCAAATCTGAAATCTTTTGGTAATTTATGTTCTTTAATACAGTGTTGTAATCGTTCATCATTATTCTTGAACTTCTCTTTACATTCTTCTATGTAGCAGCAGTACTAAAATAAAAGAGCAAGATATACATGATTGATTGATTCCGAGTGACTATAGCGGGATCATTCTTTAGACACAATCGCTGATATAGTGACGAATTCTGTATGTATTATGAATAAATGCAGGAGCGGAAAACAACGCCAGTGATTTTGTTGATCCCATGTTGATGCTGATCCTCTTATGATAGTCAAACACAGGTAAGGATACCTACTTGCAAAACACCAACGCCCCAAATAGGTGATTTTGCCAAGGGTCGTTTAGAAAAAGGTTAAATAACTTTGCCTGGAACCAGCAAAAGAAGAATGGAATGGTTTATTCCATCAAGCTGATGGAATGCTTTCAGAGGCAGGAAAAAGCCGGTGATGGTCTGAATCAAGATAATGACATTATAATAAAAATGAGGCGATAAACAGGAGGTAGAAGGAAGGAAGGAGGTAGACGAGACTTCTTTAGTGTAAGTATTTTCAAAAATAATGACTAAATACTAGGGAATGCACACTGATTTGCCCTCGAGGAAAGAGTTCCGTTTTGTGGATACCTAAGATTAATGTATAATTATACTCACTGATGGTTTTCTCTCAGCCATTACTGCAAAAAATGAATCGTGCGTTTCTTGGATGTGCAAGTCCAGAAAATGAGGCGATAATAAGTTCTTTTTGCACTGCCCACATGCGTATCTGTGTGACGCATTGTAGTGGTTCTCGAATTCAAGTAACGATTCTGCTGTAAACGTGCATCCTGGTACATGGCATGTTGTTGTTATACTAAAAGCAGTAGAGCATGAAATACACGGTTAAAGACTTTGTCAAACAGAACGCGTTATTATCGCGCGTCAGGACGCTAACCTAACGCGACGCTATGACGCCGAGCTGTGTGTGTTGTACTGCAATGGTGATGTACCGCCAAACAGCGCCAGCGCTAGCATTACGCAGCGCTCTGTCGCGTTAGGACGCTTTAACGTCTGGAGTTGTAATTTTTTACAGATTTTATTTTAGCGTCGGCTTGAATATATGTTAATTAATGCACAATATCCGAAAATTTTATAGAATTAGTTAGAAAATACCCATGATAAATAAATACGATGATATTCTCCTTTATTTTTATTGATGTCGTGCACCCATACTCTTTTTCTCTGTGACTGTGATAGAGCATAATTATAAAGTTAATAATTCTTCCTCATTAGAATAACTCGATATCTCAAATAACAAACAAAATTTTCACACTCTGTTATCGATCTGTAGTGCTCTGGCGAATGGTGTGTCGCGTACGGGCGTCCGGCTAATCTTTTGGTGTGACATGAAAATAGCGCGACGTTAAAACGCGACGCTTACGCGGCGCTGATACCGCCTTCTGTTTGGCAAAGCCTTAAAACGACTATTTTGAAACAGAATTTTTTGCTTTGTTATTTGAATTTTTTGCAGTGTTCAATTAGAACGTCGGACGGGTTCGACAATATGGCCATGAAACTTGCTAGAGCCATAAAACGTTATCGCGATCTAGCTCCAATAGCTGTATATTATAAACTATGGTCAGTTTAGGTACAGTTCGCGAGGGATAAGCGGAGCTTTACATTTGTGTGAGTGCAGTGTACCTGAGCGTACATGTGACCTCTTTTATTGTAACTGTGTGTACAACACATGTGTGTTGTACACACAGTTACAAAAAGAGTATTTACTCTACTTTTCGTGGTCACTCACACAAATGCAAAGCTCCACTTATCCCACGTGAACTGTACCTCCTACTTACATTTCATGATATAGATTCTCTTCATCAAAATCGTATACTCCAAGACTTGGTAGAGGCTTATCATTCAGGAACATCACGTCATCAAGAGCTCGCCTCCCGACGCTATAAGATTTGAGTTTATCTAGCAGAGATTGAACGCTCTCCATTCTGTAAGTTAGTCTACCTACAGTGGGCATTAGAATGATCATGAAATAGATTTCCCAAACACATTAAAATATCCAATGTGTCAATTCAGAAAATGGTACCATTTTTTCATACAAATCTGTTGAAGTTTTGAATTCAGGTTTACTCATTCTCAAACCCACACTAATGACTGTTGGTAGATAGGTAGGTAAAAATTCACGCCAAAAATTGGCACAACCGACTTCAACTTACCGAAATGGGACCAAATAATTGTCGGAATGGGACCAAATTGAAATGAGACCACTTGGTAAGTAGTAGCTTTCAATAAAAAAAATCCATATCGGTTCACCTAGTCCAAAGACTCAGGGTAACAAACATAAATATATATAAAAATAGTAGAATTGAGAACCTTCTCCTTTTTTGGAAGCCGGTTGAAAATAGGTTTACGCGTTCTATGATCACGGAAAAGGAATTTGTTTGAAAAAGAGGGTATGTCTATCACAATAACTGATGAATAGCTCACGAATATATCAACACTAGCTTTTAAATTTTAATACGATAAAAATGAGTGAGTCGAAAGTCTGAGTCCATGGAAAATTAAGTTGCACCAATTTTGAATTTTGTGCCGTGCGTGACCGTGTGCAGCAAGCATCATCTCTAATCGAACGACCGAAACATGTCCAGACTCCTTCCATTTAAAACCTGATTGCCTACCTACATACATTACCTACCTGCCTGTTTAACTTGTCGTCGAATAGCGAGGGAAATCAGGAGAAACTTCGTGTGGACATGTTACTCGCCTCGCCGGATTTGTTGGTTTTTTAGCGCAAGTCAAAGGAGCTCAATAGGAGCAATACTGAAAACGTAATGCGCAACAACGCGATAAACATCAGGTATAGGTATTACATGATCCACTAGGGAAATATCGCGGCGATGCGAGCAGAAATCTTGTGGCCGCACCGTAGGTAACTCATACACAAGTACATAATGTAGGTATTACCACAGTTATAGAATACTAGGTTATACTAATATACTATACATAGGTAGTTACTTATCAATAATATGGCACAGTCATGAAATAATGGCATACATAGCAAACAATATCTACCTATCAAAGTAGATATTAAGTATAATAAACGCGTTAGGAAGGTACATATGTAGGTAAATACTTAAATCATGATGACATAGCATAATATATCGGCCGTACTCGGCGAATCTACTTTATCTTACATCTACATTATTATTTATTATAAAGAGGAAAGATTTGATTGTTTGTTTAATTGAATATGCTCTGAAACTAAAATTGGAAAAGGATATATTTATAACATCACGCAACGGTCAATAAGAGACCGGAGTTAGTAATGAAAAATGTTGTTGCAAAAACCACGCGGACGCAGCTGAATATCTTTGAGAAAGTAAAGGTGCCTAGACATCTATGTATTGCATTGAAATTATTTATTAGGTAAGTATACCTCCTATGTAGGTACCTACCTACAGTAAGTATTTACGACTTAAATCTGTTCCCGAAATGCAGACTCGTTAGGAGCCGGCCGGACAGTGAACTTAGAACCGAGGATTAGCATCAACCAACGAGGTCAAACATTATACAATGACTGACGCAACAGTAATCAGCTGTTATGTATCTACCTACTTGTTGCTACCTTGATAATATTTTGTATTTGGTACCAAGGTCAAATTCATGAAACAGTGTAAAGTAGTGTTGTATAGATCGCGTATATAGATACTTACCTACTTAAAACCTTATCGGGTCAGTACTGCGCGATATCTTTAGTGATAAACGTCTAATGAAAAAGCTACATAGTGTTGTTTTTATGATAGTCAGAATACGGACATAAGTACTGCAGACTAGTCAAGAGTCAAGACTAGCTGTGAAGATTAATTAGTCTGTGGTTATTTATGTACTGTAGAGCACGTTAGCACGGATATAATAATTTCATAAGTAATTATTTTAAAGTTTATTGTAAAAAACTACATACATACGTCAGTTAATTATAGTTACGCGTGTTTTAACGCATTTTCGGCGAAACGAGAGTTATCTTTGACGTGAATAGTTTTTTAGGTAAAGTTGGTGAAACTCTAAACCTTTGTTAGGTATTACAGCTGTGATAAAGTAATATTTTTTTTACAAGTGATCATCATAAACAATGAGCACGGTGCGCCAAAGGAAGGTAAGATTTTTATCATGTTTGCATTTTATAGTGACGAAAGACAATAATTAGGTTATGTATTTAGTTAGCTTTGATTTATTAAATATGGTTAGGTCTGTCTAACTAATTATAGCAAGTTCAATATGAATGACAGTACCTACATAAAAATAATCTCGGCGTGCCGATGGTTATAGTTATAGATTTATAATATCTATCTCGGTGGTTAAAGTTACAAAGATCAACTTATGATGTATCAATTAGGTATCATATTATGTAACTTACCTTGGAAGTGTTTCCTTGTTTTTTTTTGTTTGAATTTATCGTGTTTTGTTTGTTAATTTGGTTGGACCATAGATAGACGGACGGATGGTCTAGTGTCATGTCATGTCATCAAATAAAAATAAAATTGGACAGTCCTAAATTAGGTTTGGTATAGGAAATAACAAATGCGCATTTGCAATTGCAAACAAACATAGTTTAGGAGAATGTATAAAAGGAAAACGAGTAGGCAAACGTTCACGCGCAATTTTATAATTTTCAACGACTCAAATCATAAATAATCATAGACTAGAAATATAAATAACATAGACAACCCGGACAGAAAACAAGACTCGAAAAGTTTCAAGGATAGCAACAAAACTATTGAATGTCAATTGTCAAAATTATTGCCTTTGTCTGTCATAATGACATCTGTCAGCTAGTAAGCCTGAGTCAGCCTGACGTTACGTACGTTACTCCTGCCAGGCTAGTGTGTCTGGAAAATCTGAAAATAGCTGGTAAATAATTATACCTTCCTTGATGAAAACCAGAAATTAATTAATTGTACATTGTATTGTATTGTATCAATTTAAAAGATTATTCAGTGAAACCAATAAAACAAAGCGAAGATCTATATTTATAAACTAGTAAAATATGAAATATTTGTTTGTAATATATTTACATATCATTCGTAGTTCTGTAAAAAAATAGTACTACGTTGATGATTATTCTATGTTGCTTGTGATGTTCTTTTTATTCCATCATGGGAAAATTCAGTACTTACAGGTACTTAGAGGTATGTATATTTTGGACCATACATTTCAATAAATAAAATAAATTATATGTGTTTGCACATTCTAATACAACTTCATTTAAGCTAAACTAACTAACTATGCGTGGAAGATGGGAAGGCCTTTGGTGTGGGACACTACATGAGTTGACACCTTAGCACCTTCACACCTTCCAAGCACATACGGATGTGCCGGCGCTGCTGCTGCATCGGCTGAAGGCTTCAAACGGCGTAAATATGCTAACCTAGCAGGTGATTACATATTTGAGCCGTTTGGGGTTGAGACACTGGGGTCGTGGGGTCCAACTGCTCGTCGCCTTTATAGAGACATTGCTAAACGCTTAATCGATGCTTCTCAGGACCAGAAGGCTGGCTATTGTCTGGCCCAAAGAATAAATATCGCCATCCAATGTGGCAACACAGCCAGCATTCTGGGAACCTTCCCAGTTGGCAATGACGCGGAGGAATGTAAATATTTTTAGTATATATAAATATGTATATTGTAATTCTTATTATACTCTGTACTTTAAAAAAAACTAAGCTATTTAAACTTGTACTATGGTGTCTAGACAACTGATATACACAAAAACATACATAATATACATAGAAAACACCCAAATCCGAAACAACCATAAATATAGTACCTATGAGTATTTTTCATGCTTAATACATTAGCCACTGGTTGTCTTTCCATTCAACTTTTCATGTCGCAGAGCTATTTTTCAATTCCGTATAATTTAATAAACTATGTAGGTATTATATTTGCTTCACTATGTAGTATTGTGGCCGTTACTAATATATAAGCTGTACTAGCTGTTTTTTATTTAATACTAGGGCTAACATTCGGTTTAACGCTAGAGGGCAGGACTTAATGTCATTCGACTTCATTTTTGATTCTGAGTCGATCGGCATGATTTTCAAAGTCCACCAAGGTCAAATAAAAAAAGTTACTTAAAATTTCCGATAGATGGCGTTGCTTAAAAACGCATTTTCGATAGATGGCGTTACCTTTTTAGTACTTGTCTTCCGTTTCCAAATATTTCGTCGCACTATAGTAGAGAGTGCGCATGCGTCAACAAGTTTCGCCAAGAAATTGCTATTTTATTTTTATTTGACCTTGGCGGACCTTGAAGGTCATACCAATCGACTTTACTCGTCGAGTAGAGACTAAAGAGAGGTTAGGTTAGGTGGTCAAATTTTTTCTTTAAACAAAATGGATAGGTTAAGTTATGTTAAAACTGTGATCCCCCTACGCACGAGCCGTGCGAGCGAAGCGAGCGGTGCCGTGGCAGCGGTCGGCGAGTGCCAGAAACGACTTGCATTATGCGAAAAAATTTTTGGGAAGTGAACATTTGTCAAATTCCTTTCGGAGGTTAGGTTAGGTTTTTTTTTTGACCTTGGCGGACTTTGAAAGTCATGCCAATCGACTTTACTCGTCGAGAAGTGTACAAATATATATTGTATCGCCCTCTAGCGGTGGACCGCTAAAACGAATGTTTACCAATAGTGGTACAATTAGTGGTCACGGCGAACTTTGTACTGCCTGAAATTTTACTTTTAGTAACAAACAAAAAAAAATATCATTTCAGAACCTCTTCCTTTTTTAAAGGTGGTTAAAAACATTAATCACAACTAATTATATGCAATTTTGCATCTTATTGGCTATTAAGGATTAATTGTATGTATTTTACCATAAAACTAAGCCCCTGACTACAAGTACAAGTAGGTACCATAAAACTACATTTCCTTTATGATTTATTTTTTAAATTAAGTGTTTACTTTACTACTTGCTTAAGTAAACTATTCGGTAAATTGATGTATTTCAAATACATGCGAACAATGTGTGACAACACTATCAGTTTGGTATGTGTGAATAGAGTTTTGTAAACACCATCATTTCTAGTGAAAAATGACAGTTTAGAAACGTTCATAATTGCTGGAAAGAAAGTATTATATTACACGATTTAGGAGAATGCCTACAGGCTAATAACTAGTAATAACCTTCTTGGGATAATATTAAATACCAATACTGCTTACAATAATCATCCATCATCATCTGCATGCCCTTATCCCATTTATTTGGGGTCGACGCAACATGTTTTTCCTCTCGACACATCCCTGTCAGCTGTCATCTCCTCTGTCACTACGTTCTTGTCATATCCTCTTTCACGCATTCTATCCATCTTCTCTTGGGCCTTCCTCTGCTCCTCGATCCCTCTACATTCATACTTTGTACCATTCTTACCGCAATACTTTCCTCTATTCTCATAACATATCCATAGTCCATACCGTGACAGTCGCTCGCTTAAAATAATCAGAACATAGTATAAAACAAAGTAGCTAAAGTTCCCTATGTATGCTTAGATCTTTAAAACTACGCAACGGATTTTGATGAGGTTTCACCAATGGATAGAGTGGTTCTCGAGGAAGGTTTTTGTATAATTTGTCAAGCGGGTTACTCTGTGGGTGTCCGCTAATTATTAACATAACTAAAGGCTAAATATAGAGCATACATGATTGGGAAATACAGGACAAGAGGAAGGAAAGTATAGTATTTTATAATAATAAAACAAATGAAATAAATAGGATACAATCATTGTCAAACTTTTTGAAATTTTGAAATGTTTGTTACCTCATATCTTTGGGACTAGGTGAACCGATTTTGAAAATTTATTTTTTTATTAAAAACTGCTACTTCCCAAGGGACCAAATTGAAATGGTTTGAATTTGGTCCCTTTCCGACAATAATTTGGTCCCATTTCGAGAATTTGAAGTAAGTTGTTGTGTCAATTTTTGACGTGTATTTTGTAAACATCATATTACAATCACGCCTGTTTCCCCAAATACATTACATCCAAATTTTGGAGACAAATACATTACATCCAAATTTTGATAGTAAAAGTGGATGAGAGTTGCAGCTAAACCAGGCGTGTTTACGTTTAGCAGATTTTTCTACGTAAATGTCTACATTTACTAACATTCTCCAGTCACTGGTTATCCGACGTTATAATACAGGGAGTGAGCTTAAATTAACAACTTTCAGTAACAGATTTCTTGCCAGATTCTTACTCACGGGCTCTACAGGCGCGGATCCAGACCTTAAAAATGGATGTGGGCATAGCCAGTCGAAAATCGGCCAAGTGTGAGCCGGAATATGAACTCGCTTGTGATCGATATAATGCATTACTACAAAGAAATTGTTTACAAAACGAATGACGCTTTGACCGAGATTTTGTTTAGTGTACAGTTCATTGTAGCAAAAACCCTGGTGTTATGGTGTTCACTGGTAGACCAATTAACAAACGTACAAAAATTACTAAAAAAATGACAATTTAGTGTTTGAACTTCACAATGTACGTGTACTGAATACAATACACAATGAACACGAACAACACGAAACACGAGCTTATACTTTAGAGTTTTCGAAACGAAAATCTCTTATACAACAATAATGTCCATCCGTCTGTCCGTGAACAACTTTCAACTCGAGAACGTTAAAAGCTAGAGACTCAGTGTAAACGCCAATTGACTTAGGATGGTCAAAGACCTCTAAAATGAACTTGACCTTTGACCTCTGATCTCAAGGTCAAGGTCAAATCGAGAACAGTAATAGTTAGAGACTCAAGACCATCTGCAATCAATTCAGCATTGTCAAAAACCTCTAAAATGATGTTGAACTTCATGTCATGTGACATTTTTTAGATTTTATGAAAAAACTTTCGAAAACTCTAAAATATATGGCAAATTTTTGCCATATTTTTAACTTGTTTTACTAGATAATTTCTAAATCCAGAATTTATCTCAATGCCGTGAAAATGTGACGTCATTTTCTCAATGAAGGTGGTGGGCATGCCTATGGGCGTCAAAGTGGCCATCATATCTGCCCATCAAGGTGGATCCGAGCATGGGTCTCCAACTGTTGTAAATGTATCTACATGTAGAATCACTCTTAATGACTTACGTAAGAGTCCTCTGATTAATATTTTTGATTCATTGATTTAGTGATTTGGTAGGACTCTTAAGGACGGCAACCGACCCGCGCCGCCTCGCCTCGTACCATTAGTAATCTGTAAATTGAGTTGTATGGATATGTGATCACCGTATCAACTACGACTACGAGCCCTCGTTTTCGTCAGTGGTTTAAAAACAAATCTATAATGAAACTAAATGAAAAATAATGTTTTGTTACAGTTAAAAGATGAAAATTCAGCCCTTCCGCCGATTGGTGCAAGAAGTAGAGCGACAAAGAATCCAAGGAAATTGAAGAAAATATTTATATTCCTTATAGTATTGGCTTTAATCGTTACTTACTTCTTGGGTATGTATACACTGTACACTATACTGTTTAGATTAAGTGCACTATTCCATTGTGCAAGTATTGAATGCAACGTCACATTTGCAACTTGTGACGTCATACTTGCAAGACTTGCATGAGGGAGTAGGGCCTTAAGTGTAAGCTTTGCTATGAGAACTAGATAATTGTTATAACTCTAACTGAATCTCATGGCAAATTGAGAAACAAATAATAGATAGGTACCTACATATAATCACGTCTCGACTCTATCCCCGAAGGGGTAGGCAGCGATGCATTACACACCCACAGTACCAGTATTTTTTTTGGTCCCACGTCATAGAGGGCAAGCCTATTGCCGTTACGGGTCGAAAATCCATAACCACTTGGTAATTAAAACCAAAATTACACAGTTGTCGAGTGTAATACTTCATACTTATCGACCGACTTCCCAAAAAGGAGGTTCTCAATTCGACAGTCTTTTTTTTTTTTTTTACTTTTTTTATGTTTGTTACCTCATATCTCTGGACTGGGTGAAACTATTTTGATTTTTTTTTTTAAATGACACTTCCGAATTGGACCCTTTTCAATTAGGTCCCATTTCGGTAATTTGAAGTCGGTTGTTTGTCAATTTATGACGTATATTTTTTTCCAATTTGCCATAATATTCTGGTAGACCTATACATAATGTTTGATAATATACCTAAATATCCAAGAACATCCAAACCAAATATGCTAATGGTACAAATATTTGATCCGACCCGGGGGTCGAACCTGGGTAGTACACACGGGGGTCGAAGTTTCGCCAACGTTTCGTAAGTGACGCCACAGTGGCTGTCACTACTCTTAACTGCAGCATTTATTAAGATTCAATAGTATTGAAACGGACACACTCATGAATATGTATTGAGTATCAATCATTGAGTTCCTATGTTAGATAGAGGGCGAGTGTCATCCGCTTTATTCGTGGCGAATAGATACTAAGCGGCTCTGATATATATGTTTGCGTTCCACTTGGGGCGCCACATTACATTAAAAAACGTCAAAAACAAGATCTCAGAACAATAATTAGTTCCATTTATTGCCACGCAACAACTCAAACTGGGAAGCTGTAGTGCCGTTACGTCATCTTCGACTGTTTGAGTGTTCTGATGTGCAGAGTGTTTGTTAATGGTTCAGACCGGTTATTAGCGCTCTATATATACGCAGTATAGAGAGAGATAGTTGCCCTGAGGAATTAATTGTTTATCATGCTTAACAAATTGGTCACTAGTTTTCTTTCCATTCGGCCTTTCAAGTAGCACTTGACAGCTGTATTTTTACCTTCTTATTCATAATGAAACGCTATTGTTAGCTTAAAACCTTATTAGTTAAAAATGTTCTATTGAATTTGTTTAGATCCAGAAGATCTCAAGAGAATCCTGTCTCTGTCAGGTGTAACCTATTTTGGTCCTTTTGCTTTTATGTGTATCTGTACCTATTTTAAACCTCTAATAACTCAATAACCCATAAAATACCACCATAAAACCTATTTTACTTACCTTTGAAAACTCATTAGGAATAAGACCGTGTAGGTACTTTTAACAATAGGCCAAAGGGACTACACGCTCTAAATGACTTTTTATTTTTGACAAATGGTACGATCAGCGTCAGTTCACGACTGCATCTTGGTTGGTAACTTTTTACCCGACGTCGTTAGCGAGGGTTATGTTTAATAGACGCGTGTAGGTATCTATTCAATGTGTATAACTAACACTAAAATGTTTCATTATTGTTGTACCTATTGAAGTAGGTACCTACTTAGCGTGTATGTGACAGTACATACATACACGGAGAGTGGTATAGAATGACACTCGAGGTATTGAAAGGGCCCCATAGAAATGGCCGATGACGTTTCTGTTTTTGTGATTTTAACTTATATCTAAATAGGTAGGTACATAAGTATTTTGCATTAATCTAAACATAGAAATGCTTTTTACTATTGTGTACACTGCGATAAAATGATAATACTTAAATAGCTAGTTTGTAATAACTTTGCTTATAATGACCATTACGTCCTACATACTTACATAAACAGTTAAAAATTGGTCATGCAAGGTATTGTTATCCAAAGCTTTGTTTGGTTGAACACGCTAATCTCAGGAACAGATAATTTTTAGGGTTCCGTAGAAAAAGTTTCGGAACCCTTATAGTTTTGTCATGTTCGTCCGTCCTCGTCTTTGCTCCCAACCGTGCTAGAAACATGAAATTGCATGGATGGATGTAGACTAGTGCTAAAATAAAAATTTTGAAATTTATTTTTAGGCACGTAAAGTGGGGATGCTATATTTTCCTCGCGTCTATACTATGGTGTGGGGTATCATTAGATATGTCTTTTAAATTAATTGGGAGGTTGCTAAAGTGATTTTTTGATTTAAGTATCTGTTTGCGTGATATTTAGCTTTGAAGAGCATATTTTTGCGAAAACATAGCTCTAAAATTTAAAGCCAGGCTCTAAAATCTAAAGGGCTGGCGTGAAGAACTTGAAAAAGTTCAGGATGGTAGTCCATGTAATGAACTTTAAAGGAAATCTATAACGGATGGTATGACCCTGTTAGTTCAGGTGTTATAGAGGTTTTTATGAGTAACTACGGAACCCTATCTTATACGTGGCCCAACAAGCACTTGCCGGTTTTTTATCCATATATTTCATCAACTTAGAAATCATACGACGATGGATAAAATATAAGTAACTATATAAAAAAAAAAGCAAATTAATGGTGCTGCCACACTGCTGTTTAAAAATGTTTGCAAACGTTAGTAAACATTTGTTAAGAAACATACGATCAGAATGTTAGAAATTTTTTTCATGTTAGATAATGTTAGTAAACATTTCTAAACTAGTTGTAACAAACAAAACCATTTTGTAACTAACAAAACCATTTCGAAAAGTGACAGAAGAACGAGAAGATACTGTAACGCCATCTCGTAGCGAGTAATAAGACTACCAAACTCAGCGCCATCTAGTAGCAAATCGCAGTACTACTACGTAACGTCTTTCGGGAATGTTCTGTCAAGGTACTTCTATGTAACGTGTTATCTAGAAGCATCTCGAAGGTGTGGAATGTTCGCGATAATTCTTCCGTGAAGATTCTAGAGTAATCTAGAGTAATGACCGTACTATAAAGGCGGAGCACTTCGGTGGCGGGGGATCAGTATTTCCGGAGCGATAATACGAGTTATACCTGCGAGTTCAAGTGCGATTAAAAGTGTTCAGTGAAGCTTATAGTGAAGTGTAAATTAGTGGTGTAATAAATAAAGTGTTTTGTGGTAGTTTGATCGGCATTTTTAATTCGGTAGAACCCCGGCTCGTAACAATTGGTGTCAGAAGTGGGATTTGAACAATGCCGGTGTTACCAAAAGAAGACACAGAGGGCGTCCGTACCAGGGGTCAGCGTCAGCAGGAGTTGGACAGCAGGCGCTTCGGAGGTAATACGCCGGAGAGGATGGGTGGTCAGCAGCAGCCAACGGTGGAAGCTGGCCCGTCCACGGTATCTCCAGCGCCAGCACCTCCAGACTTTGCTGCGCTGATGGCGATGCTACAGGAGCAAGCCCGCCGCCAGGAAGAGCAGGCCCGCCGGTTGGAAGAACAGCTGCTGCGTGACAAGGAGGAGTAGGCCCGCCACCAGGAAGAGCAGACCCGCCGGTTGGAAGAACAGCTGCTGCGTGACAAGGAGGAGCAGGCACGCCGCCAGGAGGAGCAGGCACGCCGCCAGGAGGAGCAGGCACGCCGCCAGGAGGAGCAGGCATGCCGCCAGGAGGAGCAGGCCCGCCGATTGGAAGAACAGCTGCTGCGTGACAAGGAGGAGCAGGCACGCCGCCAGGAGGAACAGACACGCCGCCAGGAGGAACAGATGCTCCTCATGAAAGATCTTCGAGCGACTTTTGGCAAGGAGATGAATGTGATGAAGGATCAAGTTCATCATGTTGAGAACCGCATCACGGAAGCCGAAACACGGATAGAAGATGTAAAAAACCAGATTACAGAATATGTGAGGAAAGAGCTGGGAAATCTGAAAGCTGGAGATGGGAATGCGACTTCCTTACCTGCTGTGCCTTCAGCACGTGGATTTAAAGTACCTCCATTCGATGGGACATCATCATGGTCGGCCTATAAAAAGCAGTTTGAGGCCGTTAAGAAGGCAAACGGGTGGAGCAAAGCCCAGGCCATGACTGCGCTTACATTGGGTCTGCGAGACAAGGCGTTAACCATCCTAGAAGCTCTCGGAGACGATGTATCCTACGAGCAGCTACTAGAAGCCTTGGAAGCCAGATACGGTGACGCTCACCTGGAACACGTGTATCGTGCGCAGCTGAAGGATCGTGTCCAGCGCTCTGGTGAAAACTTACAACAGTGGGCCCTGGAAGTTGAGAAGCTGGTACGGAAGGCATACCAGTCGGTACCTGCGCTCATCGATGGGAATCTGGTGCAAGTATTCATCGACGGCATCCACGACCTGGAAGTCAGGGCCGCTGTCAGACTCGGGCACCATGAGACTCTCAAAGACGCCTTGGCTCATGCTTTGGAGGTCGAAGCCGTACGGAAGGATCATCGATCTCACCGTGTCAGGGAAGTTGTAGCATCACCGGCTCGCGACCGTTTCACGAGGTATAGCCCTAGGTGCTACACATGTGGTGAGAGGGGCCACCTTCGATCCAGTTGCCCAAAGCGGACTGCTGAAAGAGAAGAAAGTCGTTCCCAAGAAGATAGGGTGGCTAACGTCACCGCCCAGCAACAGCAGGGAAAACGAATTATAGCCAGGTCTGCGTGGCGGGTGCCGGCTGATGTTAGAAGAGCCCCAAGGGTTTCGATCTCACAAACCCAGGATGGCAGATTCCATGGCAACGCAGACGCATTGTCAAGAAGACCTTGCCCTGAAGACCGTAAGCACTGTGCCAAACAGGAGATAAAGGTAGCCATACCTGTGAAGATGTTTAAAACGGATCTGAGCGACGAATGGAAAGAAATCCTACAACATGCTCAACAGGACGACGCAGACATCAAGCCAATATTTGAGTGGATTAAAGCAAGTGCTCCTAAACCCATGTGGAGTGACGTCGCTTCAATGAGTTCAATCACAAAAAGTTATTGGGCGCAATGGGACAGTTTAGTTATTCAGGATGGAGTCTTGTGCCGCAAATGGGAAAATGCTCGAGGAGACAGCTGTCATTTGCAAATGGTCGTCCCTAAAGTTAAAGTCCCAGATGTGCTACAGCTCTACCATAATGGATGTTCAGGGGGCCATATGGGAGTAAAAAGGACTCTGTTGAAGATACGTGAGCGGTTTTACTGGATCCACTGTCGCGACGACGTTGAGGACTGGTGTCGCAAATGTACGAGTTGTGCTGCTGTGAAAGGACCTCATACACGGAGCAGAGGTGCACTGAAACTGTATAACGTTGGGGCACCATGGGAAAGGATAGCCCTAGATGTTGCGGGACCGTTTCCTGAAAGTGAAAGCGGAAACAAGTACTTCATGGTTGTGATGGATTATTTCACGAAGTGGCCAGAAGTCTTCGCTATACCTAATCAAGAAGCTACTACGGTCGCAGATAAATTAGTTCACGAAGTCTTCTGTCGTTTCGGGGTGCCTCTAGAAATCCATAGCGATCAAGGAAGAAATTTTGAATCTCAGGTGTTCCAGGAAATGTGTCGGGTCATGGGTACTCACAAAACCAGAACGACCTCTTACCACCCGCAGTCAGATGGAATGGTGGAGCGATTTAATCAGACATTGGAGAGATATCTGGCAAAAGTTGTGGAAAGCAGGCAAAAAGATTGGGACAAGCACATCCAACGGTTTCTTTTGTCTTACCGAAGTGCGGTTCACGAAAGCACGTCAGTGACACCAGCTTATGCGAACTTTGGAAGAGAATTACGGTTGCCTGCCGACTTAATAACCGGTATACCACCTGACGCTCCACGCAATATCACCGATTATGCGAATGACTTGCGCAGCAGGATGAATGACATTTATGAGCATGTCAGACAATCAGGTCAACAAATGTCTGAAAAGATGAAGACCCGTTACGACCGAAAGACAAACAATAAGAGCTTCGATGAAGGTTCGTTAGTGTGGTTACATAACCCAGTCCGCAGTAAAGGGAAGTCTCCTAAGCTGCAAGCTAAATGGGATGGACCATACCGAGTTGTGACCAAGATTAACGATGTCACTTACCGAATACGGAAGAGTCCAAGAAGTGCGCCAAAGATAGTTCATGTGGATCGATTGGCGCGATATTATGGGCCTGACAATGCTCGGGACGAGCATGTCTTAGGAGGGGGCAGTGTAACGCCATCTCGTAGCGAGTAATAAGACTACCAAACTCAGCGCCATCTAGTAGCAAATCGCAGTACTACTACGTAACGTCTTTCGGGAATGTTCTGTCAAGGTACTTCTATGTAACGTGTTATCTAGAAGCATCTCGAAGGTGTGGAATGTTCGCGATAATTCTTCCGTGAAGATTCTAGAGTAATCTAGAGTAATGACCGTACTATAAAGGCGGAGCACTTCGGTGGCGGGGGATCAGTATTTCCGGAGCGATAATACGAGTTATACCTGCGAGTTCAAGTGCGATTAAAAGTGTTCAGTGAAGCTTATAGTGAAGTGTAAATTAGTGGTGTAATAAATAAAGTGTTTTGTGGTAGTTTGATCGGCATTTTTAATTCGGTAGAACCCCGGCTCGTAACAATACAACACAACAAGAAGTTGTTCTCTCTGAGACAGTCTTGATAATGCCTCGTTTAGAGGCGAAACAATTGTCGACGTTTTGTTGTCCTTTTAATTCTGCGAAAAATTAATGCTATTATATAAATTTAAAAGGTTTTTTCTTAAAAACATTGTGTAGGAGCACTTAAAACATTTAACAATTCCTGACATTTGTTGGTAAATGTTTTTATGTTAGAAAATGTTTGTGAACATTTTTAAACAGCATTGTGGCAGCACCTTAACGTAAGAAACAGGTACTCGACACTGATTGATTACTCGGTGCAGAGACGAGCAAACAATTCACTGTTCAAACTTTCAATCAAACTGGCGACGATTCGCCAACAATCTATATAGTTGAATAGCATTATACATTTATGATATTACAAGGTGTGAACTTTAATAACAAGTTTCGTAAGATCCTGTTTGTGTACTTATATTACAACCAAAGACCTTATAATACAACGGACATAGGATCTAGAACAAATCGCAAGAAAATAATGTCCCGAGTCGACCTATACATTATACATAGGCATACATAGATATAAACAAATTTCATATTAAAATTTAAACCTTGATTCAACGGAATAGTGTTCACTTTTGTTTGCACTAATTTATCGCATTACGTAGCTTCTATCTGTCCGCCTGACTAATTCACCTTATGCAGCTTGTACTTGAACTACGTGAACATAGAAACAATGGAGTAGGTTTATTTTGTTAAAGTCTTTTAAGGATTCCATGATATGTACCTACGTAGGCGTAATAATTAATGTAAGACTACAATAAATTCCATAATCTTATAAATTGTAATTACTTGTTTATGTTAGACGAAATAAGCTGAAAAACTAATTAACGACTGACAAAGATTTTTTTTTTCGAGTCAGTTTCATAATAAGTAACTGTAGTGTATGAATAACAAAAAGGGAATTAATGAATTTAACTAATTATAATATTATAAATGCCAAACTTCTTGCGGGTGTCAAAGTTCTTCCGCTTTCATTACTATTTTCATAACGCTATGTCGCTACGGCTACTACAAGATAGCCGTGTTTCAAGTGACTGAATTAGTTGCTAAAACTGCGCATCATTAATTTATTTTTATCTTATGGTTAATTTTTGGGATACGAAATTATTGGCTACTAGCTGATCACCGTGACTCCGCCCGCGAGATATAGTTATCTCGGCCCCGATTCCCGTGGGAATACATTACCGAGAATCCAAATAAAAAGAAAATAACAGTACATACACGAAATAAAATGACATGTGTAATTATATTTATGACAAAACAATGATACCCTGTGAAAATTAAAAACATTTTTGGGCTTATCTCCTCCATTCAATCAAGGGATTCTTGTACAAGTTTCATAAAGATCGGACCTCTTTTTGTTATGTCCATAAAATGAGCCGAACAAACAAGATTGTTATTTTTTGGATCAAAATATTCTTCTCGCCGTGCTAGGGCAATAATATTTTTCCATTGTGCACAGTGTACTGGATCCCGAGGAAAACTGAAATAGATGTTGGTTCATATAACGAAAAAAAAATCATAAAGAGCCAAGGCGTCTCCACTATAATCTTTGTTCCAAATAGTTTTATCGCTATCGGTAATCCGAATAAATCTGAATGGTCATTTTGTTAGTACATTATTCAGTGAAAATGAAATGGTCTCTTTCTTTTTACTGAGCTTGGGATGAGTTCGAAAGAGACAGATAGGTACTTCGGTATTGGACTGGATTGCAATATTTACTTTTGTCTTTTAATTTATTATCGACGAAATACTGTATTTTAAGTGAAATAATAAATTGCAAATAATAAAACAAAAGCTTATTTACTGAAAATATGATACACCGTCTTCAATTTGCTTTTTTTTCGTAGTTTTTACACGTTTTTACAATACAGTACGGCATTGTGCAACGTGTTGTCGTTCAGTTGTCAAAATCAAGACTGGCGCGCGATTGTTTCTCTTTTAGCGTTTTGTTTCTCTTTTAGTTCGGACACTTTTGAGCGATGATCCGAAATCCATTGTATTTAAAATCATTGATTACAACCATAAACATGTAACCGAGATAGAATAGTTCGCGCATAACATTTACAACCTTAAAAGAAATAGTTTCACGTACATAAGACTAATTTATACAAGCCGTGAATACAATAATACAAGTCGTAAATAGGTAGGTAGGTACGTTTCATCTCCTTAGTGGTGGTGATTTGTGATAAATCGTGCTGCTATTGTTAAAATAAATATTGTTTTACAGACTTAAGTTTAACAAAATGTGCAGGAGATAATTCTATAAACAATGTACAATGGAACAGTAATAGTGCGTACATTTCCTATTCTTATTGCAGGTATCGTTTGTATAGATTGTATTTTTAATTAGATGTATTTTAGTATAGTTTATAAATAATATACATGTGTTAGTTGTATCTAAAGAGTATTTAGGTGACGTATTTATAGCAACGTATTGTATGTTCTGTTGCGCGTATTTTGGTACTCACACACATTCCCTAAGAGGTTAGAGGTAGAGGCAATACTATACGGTCACTTTTCGTTGCCTCTTAGATAATGTATTACCGCTAATCATAGTTTGTCAGAGTACCAACAGATGTTGATCGGAAGGTCACGTCTTACGTTACTGGTAAGGTAGGTTTCGGACTTTAAGAACTCGGTTGTAGTAGTTCGAATTAGTTATTAGAACGCGCTTCGAACCACTCGAACGCTGTCGAGAACCCCAAGTTGGGACAATCATTTTACTGTTGGAGCTCTCAAGGTAAGCTTGACCGACTCAATTGTTATTTACCTCTTACAGTACCTACTTATGGTAATATAATGTAAGTAATTTTTTTGTTAGATACTTCGAAACCTCATTAATGAGTTATTCACAAACAGTAGCTAAGAACCTATATAGCCGATTCTGACTTCGTTTTAAAATAGATAGGTCGCACTTTCAACGTTGTTATACTGGTGTTCATGTAAAAAAAAACGTTGGGTTACGAGTGGAAGGGTGTGTTTGCGCATCGGTACTCTCGCTCTTACTCGCTACTACCGCCATATAGATCGATAAATCGTCTACTGCGCAGTTTGAAGGTCAGCGTTCTTTTCATGTGACGCGACCTGTTCTAATATCGTGAATCATTTATTTTGGCAGGGCTGTTCGCTGGCCATTCGCAATGGTTGGACGGTTTGGCGAAGTCCTTGGGTTACGAGAGCGTGTATCACCACGCGGTCATCATCGATGCTGGTTCCTCGGGCTCCAGGGTGCTAGCTTACAAATTTCGAGTACCCTTTTCTGGTGAGTTTATATTTTGTTTATTTTTGAGACATAGATTGGACCAAGACTTGGGCGGTCGGCTGACACACAGTTGACAAGATTAGGTGCTTAGTTTTTGACAAGAATACGACACTGCTCCAACACTATAATTAAATTCGAGCCTTAAAACTTGGGAGGTATGTGCCCAGGTATACATAATATCATTTCATAATGTCCATATGAAAAAAAAACAAAAGACACTGACTGCCGGCCGTATTGCCATTTCTTGAACACAGGGTTGAAACAATGCCGTTGGAGTCGGTTATTATGTGCTTTACGCTCGATTATGTGACTTCACACAATCGAGATCGAGTTCGCATCGAGAATGTAAACATTGGTAGTGGTTTGACTTTGTTAGCAGGAGGAATATATGGATCAAACACTCACAAAAGTCCATATCCCGAATGGGTAGACAGAATCGTTCAATACACCGACATTTCGCCTGTAACTGCTCCTACCTAACATGAGGTGTGCCTATTACCGTTCGCGAGTACTTTGGGTACCTATCTTGCCTAAATATTCCCTTTTCAATAAGGGTTACGATCAGGAGTTTGGGAAATAGTTACTTCAGTCCCTAGTTCTGGGCGGAGGCCTATCAGCACCCAGATTCAATCACCGACGCGAGATAAAACCCGATCTCATCGATGCGGCATAAAACCCGACTCAACCCTAGACAGGTTAAAAAATACTGCCAAGTACGAGTCGTTCTTGCGCACGAACGGTTCCGTATCTATGAAAATGGCAAAACAAATTACGTTTGTTGTATGGGAGCCCCCCTAAATATTGATTTTGTGTCAACAAAGTATATTTTGCGCACAAATGTTTGCAAGCCTTTTCTGTGTATGTATGTGGTACGGTTCTATAATATCTAGCGTTCTTGCGTACCATCGGCTGAAAACAGTTCCTATCTTTTTTGTGGGTATTCGCTTCTTTAACAAAATTCCAAAGACACCATGGCTTTATGAACTAAATGAATTAACATTTTATATAGGTACTGAAGTTCTCAGCCTTTATTTAATGTGTGACAGTGGCCTGGAACACCCTGCCTGTGAACGTGTTTCCTCACACATATATCCTGGGTCCTTCAAGCGGGGCGTGAAGAGTCGCATCACTGGGTCGTCAAGTTGAACGCCACTCTCTATAGTATTGTGTACTAAGCAAGTGCCATCAATCGTCAGTATATAATATATTTATTTAGATTTACAGAATATTTTTTTCTATGTTATTTTCAGTGTTTGGCCGACCTAGTTTGGACTTAGTTGACGAATACTTCGAACAGTCGAAACCGGGATTATCCTCATTTGCTGACGATCCCGTAAAGGTGAATTATATTCCCTCTAAATAACTTAAAAAATCCTTCACTAACTAACATCACAAGTCGTAGTGTGGGATCACTTGATCCAATGAAGGATCCAGCAAGTGATCCAGTTGTCCAGAGGAGTTGTTCCAGTTGTGAAGTTATTTGGAACGAGTTAGGATCGAATTGGTATAGTGAGCGAGCGTATTGCCGTTTTTGGATTGGATAGCTTACGAGAGCCTCATCAGTAGGTGCGGTGCGTGCTAGTGAGGACGACTTTGGGTCACGGAGATGTTCAGAAAATTTGTCGAGAACTATCCACCGAAAACACAATTCACCGGAGCACAATTCGTTGAAAACATAATTTGCCGAAAACATATTCGTCGAATCGCAATTCACCGAATCATAATTCGTCAAATCGAAATTTATCGAACAGTGCTTTCGGTGAATTGTGTTTTCGAGGATTTGTGCTGCAGGGAATTGTTTCCGGCTAATTGTTGCAGTTAGCACACAGGGTTCCACGCATATTGTACGTATGGCTTCTTAAGCACACATAGGGCCCCTCCGCACACATTGGGCCACTAAGTGTACATAGGGCCCATTAGCACACATAGAGCCCCATTACATCTAACCCCTTGTCAAAGCGCTCGGAGGAGTTAGTCAATAACCAATATCTGATGTATCCCAGGGGGCAGACACAATAGTTAAGCTCATAAAGAATGCGGAGGACATCTTGCCGCCAGCGAAACGTCAAGCCACTATGCTTATGGTGAGAGCTACTGCCGGTCTGAGGCTACTACCAGCTGATAAGGCTCAACAACTGATCAACAGTGTTCAGGATGCTATTTCTAAGTAAGTGTCTTTATAATAATAATTTATGCAACTGTTGCATAGTTGGGTGTTAGGACAAGGATAGGTTTTAAAGAAACGAGTCTTGGCGAGTTTCTTCATAGTATCCTACGAGTGTTCTCATTCCTCCCATCTTTCATTCTTTAGTTCATCTATTATCATTCTTTAAGGAATTTTGAGAAACACAAACTTGGCCTTATAAAATGGCTCAAAAATTCGAAACTCATCAATCATGGAATTAAACCGTCTTTTGTAGGTGTTGCTGTGTAATCAGATCAGTATATTTTGATATGCAAATCATATGTTTTATACGTTAAATATCTCTTTTTGACGCATTTGAAGAAAAACATCAGCGGATAAGTTAATATACTATAATTGTTCCCAGGTTAGGCTATGACGTGGGTTCAGACAGTGTGAAGATAATGGACGGTTCAGACGAGGGTATCTTCATCTGGTATACCGTCAACCTGTTGCATAGTAAGTTATACTTTACCTTGTTAATAGACTCTCCTCAACCACAGGCAAAAACTTGTAATACTCGTAGTTCCCAAGTTGACTGCTTCGGTGACGTGGTGTCCGGGTTCAATTCCCGGGGTCGAATCAAATATTTGTGTTATCCACTAATGTTTGTTTTGGAGTTCGGGTGATTTCCATTACAATATGTACGTATTTAGAAATATATATGAATCAGTATCAGTCGTCTAGATCCCAGAGCACAAACTTAAAAAACATCCTGAGGGAATACATTCCCGGTATAATTAGTAGCTTAAGTAACTGTTTATAACTATTTAAACTATCATGGTCATAGACATAACGATTAGAATGTTCGGGATATTTACCATGTAACATTATTTCACTGCACACTCGAACTCGATCACGAGTCAGCTTTGTGTGTCGAGATCGTGATCGAGTTCGAGTGTGCAGTGAGACCGATGGTAGTGGTGCGCGTAGTAAACGAACTAGAAAGAGGGTGAAACGATTTTAGACATTTTTCCATCAACCGCCATTACTTCTTCAATTACTAGTTTTTCAGCGACCATGGCGCTTGCAACAGCGCCGAAATATCGGAGACTTGATAAAATAATTGTACATGATAAATAATTCGAACATTCTAATCGTAACTGTTTATAACATCTATCTGCCAGTGAAAGTCCCTTTAAAATCGGTCTAGCGTTAGCAGTGATCGCAATATTAGAGGTCTGGTCTGGAAATGGAACAGTTGCTGGTTGAAGTCCAGCCCACCCAAGACTATTGTTTTGCTATTTATATTGTAAAATTATGTTATCTACGTCCGTAGTATTTTATTATGTCCAAAAAAAAAAACGATTGTCCAAAAACTCGCCAGGGCTCGTTCCTTTCAAACCTACTCGTGTTCTTATACCACTGTTTATGTAAACGTTTCATAAACTAAATAAATACATATAAATATGTTACGAAAATTTACACAACGCCATCTGAGTACTAGATAAACTGATATAAATATTTATGTACTTTTTTTTTGTAAATACATACATATAGGAAACACCCAGAATTCGGCACAAATGTATGTGTCATCACACAAAGTAAGTAGGAATCGAACCCTAGACTCCGGCGTCGAAAGCGATTGCACTACCGACCACGCCACCGAAACAGTCAACTACAAAAGATTTTTTTTTTATTATAGACTTAATGGAGGGCAACACAATGGCCGCGTTAGATTTAGGAGGTGGTTCGACACAGATTACGTACCAGCTTTCAGAGCAGGAGGCTGCACAGTATCCAACCGCAGACCAGTACGTTGTCGCAGCCGGGACTAACATGACTCTGTATACACATAGGTGAGATTCATATTGCAGTAATTATGTCTAACTGATAAAATAATGCTATTCTTTATTTATTTAGGTACTTTTGTAATTTTTTTTTAATCCGCGGCCTAACCTACGTCCATTGCCGAGCGCCTCCGGTAGACACTGAGAGAAATCCCAGTGGCGCCCGGCGGTCGGGTCGGGGGCGTGGTGGTCGGGTGTTACCCCGCATCCTTGGGGTCGGGTGTTATCCCGCGTGGGTGAGGGAAGGCGTGCGTGAGGTGAAGCCCCACAGCACGCAGCCCTGCTAGCCTGCTTCTGTAAGGACAGTGGTTATTTATGTACTTAACTAAATAAAAACACAGTCGAATTGAGAACCTCCTCCCTTTTTGGAAATCGGTTGAAAATAGCGGTTGACGTGCTTATGTCACTGTCACGAATGTCACCTGGAAACCAGAAAAAGTGTCGCCGATCTGTCACGCAAATACTACTTTTGAATTTAGTAGAGTTGTGTTTATGTACTTATCATATCATGTGTAATTTTAGGTTCTTTATAGTAGTAGTTAGTCCGAGACGCCCAGGACTTTAATTGGCTGTGCCATAACGGCTGGCACTTAAGATTTTGTTGCCTTTCATCAATATTTCATAGAAAGGCAACGGGTTTCAATTTTTTTCAAGTTGAGTCAGCCATTTTGGACATAACCCATTATAAATGTGCCCGGTGACAGCAATAGACTTGCTATTACGTGTGACTAAAAGTACTGGCAAATTGTGGGTGTGTAATGCACTTCTGCCTACCCCTTCGGGGATATAGGCGTGATATGTGGCGTTTATACTGCAATACTTAATGAAATTATTGGAAACGCTTAAAAATAATATTTGCACTTAATATTTACAAGAAAAGATCCATATATAGAAATGGGGAATGTAATTTTTGTCCCCCCTTAGCTCTTGAGAACTGCTTATGCTCCATGCTTGCTTGTGGTCAATGATGGTTGACCCCTCTATGGATAGCCCTCGATTTGGAGGCAAGCCAAAAAATCGAAAATTTGACCTAGCCCTAAGGGGTCAAAAGTTATAGGCCAAAACCTATGGCGTGGTGCGGCGCGAAGCACCGCGCAAGACACCGTACTAGTAAATACAGAAAATAATAAAATAAAAATGTGATTTCAAGCTATTTTGGTAACGTTTTATTCCGAAATGAATTCCTTTTTAAGGTTTGTTAAACAAGTAAAGTACAAATATTATACATGCTAACAAAAAACACTTGTTCACCGTTTCACTTTTATTTAATTTAAGTACAGGATTTAACCTGACCGGTTTCGCTTTATAGCATTATCAAAGGTTGTTTGTTGTCAACTTTACACATTTATTAAACAAGTATTTTACTACACTGTCTAACATATCTTCAATAAAAGTAAATAAAATAAAATTGTAATGTGTAAAAGTGTCTTTTGATAGCATGTATTATTTATTATAAGTTTCACCAAGTGCCGACAGACGAAATCATCAACTATACAGATATTATACCTGTCTATCATAAATATGTAAATCTTCCAGCTATTTGAACCTGGGACTGTTAGCTGCACGTTACGGAGTGTTCCGTCTGGAAGCCAAGAACAACGCGTCATCGGAGTTCACGTCGGTGTGTGTGGACCCCATCGTGCAGAAAGAACCTTGGACTTATGGGAACAAACATTATACTATCAGGTAAGTCATTCTCTCTGTAAATATACTCTAAATTTGCGTAATCCATAGACTTAGAATGTATAAAATTTTTTTTTTCGGTCATTCTCACACAACTTTATCTACCCCAAACTAGATTATAAGCTTGTGCTATGGGATTTAGAAAACTGATATATTTATATATTTCTAAATACAAAAATAATATACATAGAAAACAACCAAAGTCCGAAATAAACATTTGGTTACGCACAAATATTAGATTCGACCCGGCAATTGAACCCGAGACTCTGGAGTCGAGAGCCGATGCACTACCGACCACGCCATCGAAGCAGTTACTAGGCTATACTGCCCCTGCAACATACTGCTAACTTTCTGGTGGTAGTGCTGTGTGTGGTGTGTGGCGGTCCTTATAACATATCAACGGGTCTCAATTTGCTTTGATCCTTTTCATTTATCGCGAAGTTCTATCCCACACTGTTGTGAACGGTAGTTCGGTTCTTGTATCCGTAACTGTCATTTCGCCTATAATGCGACAGTTGCTATGCGTTGCTAGCCAATCAGAGACGTACATTGACAATTAAATCAACCATTATTTCGAAATGGTAATCGTTGTTCATAGAAAACAAAATATATCGCGGGACCGTTTATTTTAGAGGTTTTGTTTGAAGTTATGTTTATGTTATGTTATAGCTATGTTTTTTCTGTTCACTGACACACTGTCATTCGCCTGTCTCGCTCCCCCCCGCCCCCCATTCCCCCTATCCCCCCTCCACCCTAATCCCCCCTTCCCCCTAATCCCCCTCCCCCCCCCTCCACCGTAATCCCCCCTACCCCCTAATCACCCCTCCTGCCTAATCCCCCCTCCCCCTAATCGCCCCTCCTGCCTAATCCCCCCTCGCCCCTAATTCCCCCCCTAATCCCCCCCCCTCCCCCCGAAGTCCTTATACAGTTAAGTGAAAGTCTTTACTTGTAAAGATTTACAAGAATTGTCTCTTTTGGTCCGTAGCGGAACGAAGCGCGCCACTAACTCGAAGCGTATGTCGGTATACAACTTGTGCCACTCGGTGGTGCGGCGCTACACGCTCGCCACGCTGGACTGGGAGCCGCAGCGCGCCCCCCAGGGGGTGAAGGCCGCCATGAGTTACTTCTACGAGGTGGCCGCCGACGCTGGGATTATTGGTCAGTATTATGCAGCGGATTTTTTTTTTTTATATCGGGTTCGCCAAATTGACGCCCCCCGCCTGAGGGTAAGTCGTGACGACGTCTAGCGATTGTGGGCCACTCTCACAGCATATAGGGCCACTATAGAGAGTGGCCCTCAACTTGACGACCTACAGATGTGAACGTAACTCCGCTTAAAGAATCCAGGGTTATATGTGGGAGGAAACACGTGCACAGGCAGCGCGTTCCAGGCCACTATCGTTCAGCAGAGAAACGAACGTTTAAAACGTTCGGTTCTCGCGAACATGCTATCCACTGTGTGGGGGTGGCATCTCTGCCCGGCACGAGTCGTTCGGGATCGGAAGGAAGAGGGTGGGATCAGATTGAAGAGCTCTTCAGAACACTCGCCGTGGTAAATACGGTAGAATTGCGGCCAAGGAAGCTATTGTTCGGCGCTGGACTAGCGGGTCAAGGCTTCCCGTTACCTTCGGACAATCTATAATACGAATGAGAAGTTTGAGATGTATAGCTGGGATAACGCTAGTGGATAAAGTAAGGAACAACGTGATACGGGAACGTTGTGCTGTGACAGAAGATGTAGTGACCGAGATTGAAAAAGGGATGCTTAGATGGTTCGGTCATGTAGAGAGGACTGACAAAACAGATATATGAAGCGAGTGTGAATGGACAAGCTAGTAAGGGGCGACCTAGGCTGACTTATGGCGATAAAAGCACCCGTAATCGGCGAACATGCATGAATACATTAATGAAAGTTGAGGAAGCGATATAAGTATGCCGGGACCGTAGAAAGTGGAAATCCGTGGTCTCTGCCTACCCCACTGGGAAAGAGGCGTGATTTTTATGTGTGTACTATACAGGATGTAACATTGTGGGTCAGTGAGGGAAAGTCTGAAGCTATAAGACTTACGAACGAGCAAGAACCCTTGGCTTATCCATTTCCATCGAGCTATTTTAGTTGATGTGCACCTCAAGAGACGTGGGTTGACATAAACAAGTTAAAAATATGGCAAAAATTTGCCATATATTTTAGAGGTTTCGAAAGTTTTTTCATAAAATCTAAAAAAGTCACATGACATGAAGTTCAACATTATTTTAGAGGACTTTGACCATGCTGAGTTGATTGCAGCTGGTCTTGAGTCCCTAAGTATTACCGTTCTCGATTTGACCTCGTTTTGACCTTGATCTTGAGATCAAAGGTCAAAGGTCAAGTTCATTTTGGGGGATTTCGACTATGCTCGATCCGTTCTCAAGTTTAAAGTTGTTCACGGACGGACATTATTTATATATATTCATATTAGGATTTTTGTTTCGAAAACTCTAAAAACACGAAAAACCGACATCCAATTACCGGAATGGGACCCAATTGAAATGGAACCATTGGGGAAGCTGTAGCTTTCAATTAATTGTCGGAATGGAACCATTGGGGAAGCTGTAGCTTTCAATTAATTGACGGAATGGAACCATTGGGGAAGCTGTAGCTTTCAATTAATTGTCGGAATAGAACCATTGGGGAAGCTGTAGCTTTCAATTAATTGTCTGAATGGAACCATTGGGGAAGCTGTAGCTTTCAATTAATTGACGGAATGGAACCATTTGGGAAGCTGTAGCTTTCAATTAATTGTCGCAATGGAACCATTTGGGAAGCTGTAGCTTTCAATTAATTGTCGGAATGGAACCATTTGGGAAGCTGGCTTTCAATTAATTGTCGGAATGGAACCATTTGGGAAGCTGTAGCTTTCAATTAATTGTGGGAATGGAACCATTTGGGAAGCTGTAGCTTTCAATTAATTGTCGGAATGGAACCATTTGGGAAGCTGTAGCTTTCAATTAATTGTCGGAATGGAACCATTTGGGAATCTGTAGCTTTCAATTAATTGTTGGAATGGAACCATTTGGGAAGCTGTAGCTTTCAATTAATTGTCGGAATGGAACCATTTGGGAAGCTGTAGCTTTCAATTAATTGTCGGAATGGAACCATTTGGGAAGCTGTAGCTTTCAATTAATTGTCGGAATGGAACCATTTGGGAAGCTGTAGCTTTCAATTAATTGTCGGAATGGGACCATTTGAAAAGCTGTAACTTTCAATTAAAAAAAATTCAAAATCGGTTCACCCAGTCGAAAGATATGAGGAAACAAACATTAATAAAACACTCGAATTGAAAACCTACTTTTATTGAAGTTGGTTAACCTTGGAGCCCACAAGTTATCACGGTAATGTTACATTCCAGATGTGATGACGGGTGGTGTGGCCACCGTGAGCGCGTTCCGCTCGGCCGCCGTGAAGGCGTGCTCGGCCGCCAACGTGGAGCAGCCCTGGGCCTGCCTCGACCTCACCTACATCGTCACGCTGCTGCAGGACGCCTACAAGATTACTGACAATGAGGCTATCTCGGTAACTAATATACCTTCACCTTCAATTAGCGTTTTTCCTCTAAATAAAAATTATCCGCTAGGGGCAGTACCAGTTTTGAGTTCTAAGGCCAAAATTTGCCAAATCGGCAGTACATTACTGCACTTCTCCTAAACGGCTGGACTGATTTTAATGAAATTTATAGTGTGTTTGCCATAGTCTCGTAGACCATTATACACCACTGAAGTAAGGCCACCGTCACTGAAACGAAAGAAAATACGTAAATAAAGCTCCGGGGGCTTAAAATATTATTTAATTCCCTATTATAATTGCTGTCGTCTGTATTACACATCGATGATTCGTTCGAAGACGGAATCAGATGTATTTATGACTAGCTGATCGCCGCAGCTCCGCCCGCGTGATTTAGTTTACGCGTTCCCGGTTCCCGTGGGAACACATTACCGGGATAAAAAGTAATGTGTCACGGTGAATGTAGCTTTCCAATGGTGAAAGAATTTTTGAAATCGGCACAGTAGTTTTTGAGTTTATCCATTACAAACATACAAAAATACAAATCTTTCCTCTTTATAATTGTAGTATAGATAGAACTATCTACTCTAGCAATGTTGACAAATATGGTACCAAATGTTTGCCTGTACCGTGAATAACGCAACGATAACTGCTCTCGTTGACCAACTTACGTCATTACTGGATATAAAGCTCGCAATCAATCAATCGTTCATTATTATTTTGTCAGAAATTCCTGAGAGAAATTGTATGAACACAGATTGAAATTAATTTTTAATTTGCAGTTATTCAAGAAAGTGAACGGCCACGAAGTATCGTGGGCGTTAGGGCTAGCGTACACCAGCGTCATGAACAGACTCGCCGCCGCTGACCCTTAGACCGAGATTCATAGTCACGACTTTTACTTTGTACAATTAAAGTACACTTTACAAACTCAACGTCAAATAAAAACTGTATTTTCACATATAACTTAATAATATCGACTTTCTTTGACTATTCATAGGCGATATTAGCGATTCAACCTATTTGAACTTATCGTTATTTTGTCTTATACTGTCTTAATATTATTTTGTATTTGAAAGAAAAGGAATCATGAAAAATCATGAGAATGACTAATGTTTTATGAGTTTATAATGATTTAAACGCTATATATTTTAACGCGATATAAACGCGTATATAAACCGTCTTCTTGAATCACTCTCATCTATCGCTGAAAAGTACTAAAATATCTAAGCGAATGGACAGCGGGAGCGGCTTTGTTTTTACTGTGTAAAGTCGAAGTTCATTTTACTAAGCAAAGTATGGTTTCTTCAGGTATTTATTTTTATTTTCAAGGTAAAGAATACATTAACCGTGTCTTATAAATATAATATAGTATTTTTGCTCAAATTACAAAGTGAAGTATTAGTGCGGTCTATGAATCTCGTCTTATAATATGCATGAGTGAGTGATTTTAAGCGATATTTGGACGCTACTAATTATTATAAGTATCTGTTTTTAAGACCTTGGATTGACTTTAATTGTGTGGACTGTGGATTGTAAAACAAATTTTAATATTTAAATGTAATTAAATTTTATTTTTGGGAGAATTGTATACTTATACATAATGTACAAAAGAAAAAAAATCCTTTGAAAAATGAGATGTGTATTTAAGTGTATACAATAAAATATCCATTTGATCCGATATTTAATTTTATTTCTGTTGATATTTTCAATTTAAAATAAATTTTGTGATATTTAAATATACAATCCACACAATTCCTCTGTGTATATCTATTTGAGCTGTAACTACCTCTGCGGTACATTATAATGTGATATTATGTATTATGATAGTCGATATTTATTTATGATAATGTTTCTGTGTTTGGTGCCACTAACTTACTTTCTTTAATTTATTTTAATTTGTCGATATTACATTAGATTTTTTAAACAACTAGAATTTTTATGGATATTTTCCTGATTTTTTTTAATACTTGCTGTAAGAAATAGTCAATATTTTATATATATTTTTGGAGATTTTCAAATAACGTCATTTGGCCTAAATTAAGCTAATATAAGCTTGTGCTATGGGATCTAGACGACTGATAAACATACTTATATATTTCTAAATACATTGATATTATACATAGAAAACACCCAAACTCGGAAACAAATATTTGTGAATCACACAAATATTTGATTCGACCCGGAATCGAATCTGGGAACTCAGGGACGGAGTCACATACTCATACCACTGCGTCACCGAGGCAGTTAAAGTCTATAAACCTCTAAGACCTGTCTACTATTTAATAAATTAAAAAAAATTAAAATCAGATCAATATAGTAATCCGGTATTACTATACTGATCTGATTTAAAAAAAACCGAAACAGGTTATAAAAGTTTTAACATTTTATGTAAGAATCTGTTTATAATTATTTTTTTAATTATATCTCTTCAAAAGTCTGTGGCACCAAATTCCATAACCAATGAATTTATTAAGTGTATTCAACAAATGAGATTATTTGAAATTATTTTAATTCAATCTATTTTTATTTAATTTCAAATATTTTTTGTTGCCAATTAGAAAAAAAACATCGAATTTGATTTCAAAGAAATACAATTATTGTTTTATTACTTATTATATATCTACAGTATTCTCTATCTAGGCTGCCCAAATTATGGGTATTCCCCCACTTTATTCGCAGGTATCCGAATTCTGTGCCAGCACAAGAATTAATTAAAATTATTTCATATAAAATGATCGAATTTAAATTGAAGACGCTTGTTTGTATTGAACCTTTTTAACATTATTGTGATTATTATAATATATAGCTACATATCTCACCAAACTTTATGACCCGTAAAAATAAATAAGGTAATTTATTTTTGTATTTCAAAGCAATGAGTTTGCTTAAACTGCTCTTAAAATATTAATAAAAGAAATTATAAATAGATCACAAAAACTGATGTCATCGGCGGGACTCGAACCCACGGCCTTTCCCAAACAGGGGGAGTGCTCTGACCAACTGAGCTACGATGACCTAATACCGATAACATCGAATTATTGCTTCATATCATATTCATAATTTCTACGTCGTGCTATTAAGGTTAGCGTTGGATCCACCTACCGGAGTTCTACCGAACTAACGGTTGAAATACAAAAATATATAAATAGAGTTTTGCCGAACTAACGGTAACCTAACGCTAACCTTAATAGTGCGAAATTATGAATATGATATGAAGCAAAAATTCGATGTTGTCGGTATTGATCATCGTAGCTCAGTTGGTCAGAGCACTCCCCCTGTTTGGGAAAGGCCGTGGGTTCGAGTCCTGCCGATGACATCAGTTCTCGTGATCTATTTATAATTTATTTTTTAATGTATTTTATTTCCAATATTAAGAGTAAAGCTGAGGGTCCCTATCAACCTCTCTAGGTCCTAAGTATAATATAATGCTGCCCTATAATATAATGCCCTTTAATATTTTGATACATAACATTAGTGCACAAATTAATTATACAGGGTTATATTAAAAGTAAGTAAGACTTTCCATTGGCGAAATCTGGACATACTACTAAACACCCATATGTATGACACTTTTTACGAAGCGTAGTTTCTGAAGGTCATATGTAGCAAGTTCACTGTAAATACAAAAAACTTGCTACATATGACCTTCAGAAACTGTACCTTAAAGGTTTGGGTAACTTTTAAAATAACACTGTATAATTATATGCTATATGATTAATTAAGTAAATATTATTTCAAACAATCTCAATGTTCAATGTAACAGTATAGTATTGGCACCTTCGCCTTTCTAAAATGTCCAATTTGGACATTATTTTTTGGAACACACATTGGGTTCAATACACAACGCTGATTTTACATAATAAAACAACCACTAGATTTGATACCGATTTTCTACCAAAATGTTCATAAAAAAAATCTTGATCCAAATTAATATAAAATTAAACCTGAATTTTTAATACTAGATTATACTAAAAAGTATATCACTTAGGTTTTGTGGAAATTTTATTATATTGTACATATATATCGATGTCGATAAGTCGCACACCTCATTTTATAGTGATGCAACATTTTGTATGAAAAGTATCAATATTAATATTGGTATGGGCACTTTTATATTTAACAATGTTTGCACATAACACGATTATTTAATAAATATAACATTAATTATGCACAATTATTAATCAAATAGTTGATTAATTCAATTCAATTTTGCAATTATATAAAGTTATTTTATGCAATTCTAGTAAAATATTATTATTTTTATTGTCAAAAATGTTGATTAATTTTAACATTTTTTGCTGTCATTAGAATTTCAAACGCTTTTTTATAATACGATGAAAATGCATTAGGTGTGATATTTTATCGATAATGTCTCAGCTTTTAACTATGAACTTATTTATCGTATCTATAGCGTTAGCATGTTATTTTTGTAAAGATTTGATTTAATATTTAATTTAAATAAATTAAAGTGAGACTACGGGATTGGTCTTGTAGGCTTTCTTTTAATTTAAAGTGAAATTACTTTTAGTTTATTTGAAAGAGTTATTCGGTAATCCTTGTTACTCCTATACGTATTTCGGTTGCTATTTTCTTCAAGTCAAGAATATTATGGTTGTTTTATTTTATTTAATAAGTTTTTAAGCTGTCATTACAATAGAATGGGACATTTCTATTGGTCAGAAAATACTCCTTTTACCATATTCATATATTGCGGTGGTTGTGTCAAGCATATAAACATATCTAGACCCAGTTCTAAGTGCTAGATGTTGATTGAAATGTATAATTATGTTCGTTCAGTGGACACTAAGGGCCGATAATAGCTCTTTAAGGAGTGAATTATGCCAAATTTTCAGGCAATTTTTTCATGCCTGCAAATTCTTTGAGAATCCTTGCCTATTAAAGCAGTTTTTTTAATTGAATCATTACGTCTATTGCTGGGCGCCCCGGAAAGATACCCCAGGGCGCCGTAGATAGAATTTAGATTTTGTGACATGAGAATAATTTGTTTTTAGAGGTTAATATTGGAAGCGTTACATAAGTGAGAGGGTGGTAATTACCGGGTCGGGTTGCATTCATGCTGGTAAAAGTATGGTTTTACCACCTATTTTATATGTTTCGTTTTGGTACAGAGTTTTGTTGTTTGGGTAAAAAAAAAGGTTGTATCCGTAATTTTATTTATTTAAAAAATACATTACATATGTAAGATAATGGTAAGCACTTTCCAAAATATATTCAGATACTATTTTATGATAAAGTTTTTTTTTCCATTTTCTATGCAATATTATATAAAACAAATTGTAGCTTACTGTGCACTATTTTAAAGTCCATAATTATGTAATAGGTATGTTTTGACAGTTTTTTTTACGTGATTAGAGATAAAAACTCCACACACAGAGAGATGAGAATGGGTAAGGATAAGAGGAAGAGGACCTCTTAAGATCTGAGATACCTACCGTGTAAAATAGCATAAGCTATTTGACATCGAAATCAAGTGCGAGGGCGGTAATTACCGGGTCGAGCTGGCCCATTCATGGTGGTAAAAGCATGGCCTTACCACATTATTACTTTATTGATTCCTATAGTTATCAAAACGTGTTTATTACATGTCATGGACTTATTAGTATTAAGTATGTAGCCGACGCAACATGGTGAAATTGGGTGTTAAATGTAAATTGTACAAATTTAATAAATGTTGGATCTTATGTATTGTTTTTTTACAAACCTATCTCAAGTGCCTGGACGGTAATAGGTTCACTGCCTGTATGCGCTGGTTCTATAGCGGTGCAGGTTTTAGTGGACTGTATTTGCGGGGAATTTATAAACAATCTATAAATGAGATAAAAATAAAAGGAATTAGGGTCTGGGACTTCACCTTCTGCTGTTTCAAAGGGGCGTGCGTATTTTCTGCGTTACTTACTACTTCAGGGCTGGCCAGCTCCTGTTTCCTGTTCCTTAGAATCCTTAGATAAATATATCCATCTCGCTGGCTTCAGGTGAGTTGGAGTGAGATGAGGGATATGGTGGGATGATTATAAGGACGATAACACACGTTACGTGTAAAGGCTGCGAACACAATGGCGCAAACACTGCCTATTACTTGGGACCAATAAATTTAATTTTCATATAACTTTACAATATGAA
This sequence comes from Nudaria mundana, assembly GCA_963556515.1. Lineage (NCBI taxonomy): Eukaryota > Metazoa > Arthropoda > Insecta > Lepidoptera > Erebidae > Nudaria > Nudaria mundana. The sequence goes on from OY748307.1 coordinate 3,228,350, forward strand.
TCACAAAAACTATAGTCTTGGGCTGGACTAGCGACTGCTCCCTTCCAAGAGGAACGTCCTACCAGCTGATCAACACTTCAAGCTCAAGACCTCTAATATTGTGTTATTAACGCGACTTACGGCGTCTCTTAAATTTAATTTTGTTAAAATCGGGCGTCCTGCGTCTAAAGGCTTGGGCAAACTAAAAGCAAGACAGGCGCAGCTCCTTAGCAGGGCAGGTCATTTGCTTCGCGGTTGATGTCACACCAGAAACATGAGCAGTCAGAAAGCACTTTGAAGGCGATCCTGCTTTATAACCGCGTTATGTGTGTCGTATCGATCGCCACACTCAATACACTTCAAGATGTTGAACGGTTCGGACTACCAAGAGGAGCAATTGTTGCTTCTAGCTTTGAGGAAAAAAATAGAATATGGGTTCTTCACGATATAAATAAAAGAAGAGATGAATGTAATGAGTACCATCGTCTATGTCGGGAATTAGAATCTTTTGAAGATCGGTCCATTTGGTTCCATGATAAACTTGTAAAAAATTACAACCTGCGCTGCGTCTGTCCCGCTCAACTGCTCTAGTGTGACTACTCTAAATGGCGGAGGTGGTACTGGTAGTACGTGTGCTCACTGCGGCCGCCTCGCGCCTGCGTTGCCACCGCCCCGCGTCTGCGCTGCTCCCGTCCAAATGTTTTGTCGAAGCGCAGTGCGTGCGCGTCGCAGTGGCGGAGCAGGTAGATTCAGCGGGCCCGCGTTTGTTCAGTGTGTCATCCCTCATATAACTACATTATTGACTAACATAGACGCACTGCTGCCGCACTGCTACCGCACTGCAACTGCTTTTCGTTTGCCCAAGCCTTAAAGGCCTGGGCAAACCAAAAGCAGGACAGGCGCAGCTCCTTAGCAGGGCAGGTCAGTTGCGTCGCGGTTGATGTCACACCAGAAACATGAGCAGTCAGAAAGCAGTTTGAAGATGGTCCTGCTTTATAACCGCGTTATGTGTGTCGTATCGATCGCCACACTCAACACACTTCAAGATATTGAATGATGTTGTTGAGCTATCTTCCCCCATAGTCGCATCTTGTAAACCATATTTCTATAATATCTATCCTTTAAATCATATAAACATTTATTTTCTCACCAACTGAATCAATTTTTCATTTGGTTCCATGATAAACTTGTAAAAAATTACAACCTGCGCTGCGTCTGTCCCGCTCAACTGCTCTAGTGTGACCACTCAAAATGGCGGAGGTAGTAATACAACGTGTGCTCACTGCGGCCGCGTCGCGCCTGCGCTGCCACCGCCCCGCGTCTGCGCTGCTCCCGTCCAAGTGTTTTGTCGAAAAGCAGTGCGTGCGCGGCGCAGTGGCGGAGCAGGTAGGTTAATCGACTGCTCGAAAATGCATGATTAGTTCGTCACATGAACTAATCGTAGAATTCACCCTCTCTTCCATCATCCTTCAGCTTTCTCTCATCCTATCCTAATAATAAGTATCTAATAGGTAAGTAGGCTACCAATATGTGAACGATTGTTTGTTTTTGCTGTGGCTGTGACTACTGAATCGCTTTGGTGCCACACATAGCTGAGAACTTATGCGAGCATGGTGCAGGCGCCTCCAAAAATGCCATAATTGTAGCATATTTTGTAATTAGGTGACTACAATATTTTTTTTTGTATTATACAGACTTATTGATTTTGACACGAGACCAATGTACATTCGTCCACATTTAGTCTTAAGAAAATGTGTAATTTACCTGTCAGTTATAGAAAAAGAGTGGCCGTGAGTTTTATTGCCAGGTTCTTTCTCTCGGTTCTACCTATTGCTTTGCGAATCTGGCAGTATCTATACTTATAATAAATCTGTAGAAGTGAAACTTCTGTACATTAAAAATATAAAAAAATTGGCAGGGGGTGTTACTAGACCGACACCGAACCCAATAATGTGTAAAAAAAAAATTTTTGTCTGTCTGTCTGTTTGTTCAGGCATCACGCAATAACTACCGGTTCGATTACGATGAAACTTGGTATAATTATTCTTTAATATCCTGGACACCACACTGGGTACTTTTTATCTCGGAAAAGTATATACAATAAAAATGTATGGTTATATAATAAAGGTTTTTAAAACTTTCGTCTGTTTGTCTAAATGTTTGAACACGCTAATCTCAGAAACGGCTTAACCGATTTGAATTTTTGATTTGAATTTGCGGTTTTCAGTAATGTGTTGTGATTTATTCAACTTAACATTTAAGGTTTGGTTTTCAATCGGTTCATAATTAAAAAAGTTATGTAGATCTAAAGTAACACGCAGGCGGAGCTGCGGGCAACAGCTAGTATGTAAATAAAGAAGCACAAATATTTTTATTTTAGCTACGTAGGTAGGTACTGCCATTTTTGTAAGAGCCATTTCATGACCTGTACAAATAAATAAATCATTTCATTTCAAATCATTTCATTTCGACGCCGACGACGGGACAAATTCATGTCAGAAAGAAGTTCATATTTTGCAACTGGAAAGGGCAAAAAGCGGGTGTAAATAAGAACTCTGTTGTAATTGTTTTTAATACTTTATTAAGAACCATTCCAATAGTTATAATAAAAACGTTATTCTAACGCATTCAATATGATAACACTTGCGTTCAGTCTCGTCTAAAGTGATTAGTTTTAAAATCTATGAAGACTACAGTTCATAATTATTAGTTTAGCATCGAGTCAATGACAATGATTTTTGGTCATTCTTTGGGCAATTTTTTGTAATGGTGATGCAATTTTTTTTAAATCCCGCTCCTACGTCCTTTGCCAGCGGTCTCTAGTACAAGTGATGCAATATTGCCATAAAAAATCAGATGAACAAGGTTATATTTAGGAAATAATATTCAAAAAGTAAAAAAAAAATCTTTGCCATTAACTCCATCTGTATAAATTTTAAAATGTTAAATTGAGAATGACTTAGATACATCTACTTTTTAACTATTGAACTATTTAACTATTGAATCTTAAATATTGATGTAAGAGCTATATTACATGCTGCCAACTAATAGAGCAGATTACCGATAATGACTAAATTTGACTGTAAAGTCAACATTAATTACTTGGTCACACTTAAAGACATTTGACCATGGCTGGTCACATCCATTCCGTGAAATACAAGTACCTTAAGGTAGCATTCGGTTCCTATTCCTAGAGACCGCGACGACCGACCGCGACCATTCGACTACGCGACCATGGTCACCTGTCGTGGCGCGACCCCAGCTTTCCTGCAGTTTTCATGGCCGACGGTTGTGTTCATTTTAGTACGATAGGTATGTCGGACAATTTATTATTCTTAGTTTTAAGGTATTTATTTATCTATGGGTTGTAGAATAAGTTTATACCACCTGTAACTTTTCTATTTGTTGCCTGAAATAAGGAAATAAATAAAAAATGTGGGTTTTATGCACAAATTCTATCAAAATATCATCCTCGTGTGAAGAAAACGCCGTCATTCTTGCTTGAGTCGCGTGGCGTTACTGCCTTCGGCGCAACAACCTCGCGATCGCCACGCTGCTCTCTGGCCTCGCCCACCGGTCGCGCGACCATGGTCGCATGAGTTGTTTAGTGCTCCATATAAATTCATACAAAGCTGTGGTGGTGACTCGGTCGCGGTCGCTCGTCGCGGTCTCTAGGAACCGAATGCTACCTTAAGGTATACCTACCTGCGCAAGTCTAGTATAAAATGGATTTGCGCAAGCTTAATTAGTACTAGACCTGCGCAAGTATACCGTTAAGTGTATTTCATACTGCGCTACAATATACAAGTCTGGGATGCAAGTCTTGTAAGACGTAATGTCATATTTGCAACTTGCGTAAGTTGAACAAACCTGCAAGCAAGTTACATTTTAGACACACAGTAAAGTAAACGTATTTTACTCGAAATACTGCGTAGATATGCATAGGTACATACCTACCTACATTTTATTGCCTGACGTTTCGACCAGGTTACAAAAGCCGTGGTCACAGGGTGTCTGGCCTCAGTCAACATGTGACCACGGCCTGTGTAAATTAAAGATTATGAAACGCGAAAGTTTAAAAATTTATAAAGTCCACGTATTCTAGCTAGACCTCATCAAAAGTTATTTTATACTTATTAACTTAGATATTTTAAGTAAACATTGAAGTACCTAGGTATAGTATTCTCCGATAATTATTCCACATCGGTGTCTTTAGAAACAATCACACAAGGAGCATAGGTACATTTTCAAAAAGTTAAACATTAGGTACTTTTGACGGGAATTAACATTAATACATTATATAGGTACCTACGTTTTATTGCCTGACGATGAATTACAGTATTGGTCGTGGTAATAAACTGACCCAAATTGCCTGTGACCACGGCCGGTGCTTCCCCTTAAAAGGTATGATTAGGTATGCAATGCGAAAGTTTAAAAGTTAACATTTCATAATTTTTAATATATGGTGCCGTAATTTTAAATGTTGAAATCTATTTGAAATAATATACAGGACATGAGTGGAATGACGATTGTTAAACGATATAATAACTAATACCTTAGTAGGTATATTAATTTTTTAAGAGGCAACAATATCAAATCGTATTATTAAAACTAAAAACAAGTCTGATAATCTGTTACTCGTCAGTCATCCGCGTACAGTTTCCCGCGATATTGCTGATAAAAAAAACATCGTTGAAAAGCATAGATAACAGACTATTAGGTAGGTACCTACCTACATTATTGCTGGCCAGTGTTAACAAAATACAAATTAATAAAAAATAACTTAGGTCAACATTTATTTAAACTTTTTTTTGACTCATATTTTTATTTTTAAAAGACTTTCGAGACAATAATTAAAAAGTTGGTACATCCAATTGAAACTTCAGGATATTGATTATGGTGAGGATTATGACGATTAGGTCTCGTTTATAAATCAAATAAAAACATAAGAATATGCACTTTGGTATTTCATATCAAACTATTTCTGTCAACCGAATATAGAAGGAGGTACCGACCTACATACTTAATTCATTCGAGTGTTTTTTATGATGCCTGCCTAGCTATTGGTAGGTAACTAGAACAACTCCTTCACCTAAATGGGTTTACGATATGATGTAAAATAATAGGTACCTAAGAGGTTTTAATTGGGTTTCATTAGTAGAATTACAACTTCTTGTACCAGAAGAGATAATGTTCGCCGTCCTCTACAAGTAGATCGTCGACGCCTGGAAACATAAAAAAAATAATTTAAGAATATTTGCATTACATAGGTACAATAACATTTTTTTTAACGGTTGAACAAGGCTTTTTTTTGTATATAAAAAATAATAAATTTGTGAAAGTTCTAATAAATAAAGTTTTGCTTGTGATTCATTATACATTATAAGCTTAAATTAATTGTACTTTTAATAACTGCATGCAATGCAAAGTGTTTTATACCTAAATTACTTATATTAACTATATGGTAAAATGTTTTCCTTTCATATTTAAAACTTAACGGAACAGTGCAGTTCGTACAAACTTTTCAGTTTTATAATATTAGTCATAGTAGATACATAGGCACATCACTAGGTCGTCAAGTTGAGGGCCACTCCCTATAGTATTGAGTACTGTGAGAGTGGCCCATAATCGCTAGACGTCGTTGCGACTTAACATCAGGCGGGCGGCGTCAATTTGGCGTACTTAATATAAAATAAAAAAACAAACGAGAGAATCGGAACCTTAACAAAATACATGGTTTATCCACTAAAAGCTAAATATGTGTATGTTTCCTCACCGACTGGCGCGACAAGCTGGTTCCCTGGAGGGCTGGTGGCGTCCGGCGCGTCAGGGAGACGGTACAGCAGCCAGTAGTGGTAGCCCAGCGGCTCCTCGCGCCGCCCCGCCAGCGTGTGCACGTAGTGACCGTTCGGCCACTCACTAGCTTCGAAACGGAATTTGGGGTTCAACTCTGCTGCGAGCTGCATCACGTTGTAGAAGGATACGTTCCTGGGGACATATTTATAAGGGGTTGTAAGCTTGATCAGTGTCATTGGTGAATTCGGGTATGTAATGACTATACCTAATTACAAGAACATCAGATACAACTGGAAATGTATAGGTATAAGGAGTCCAGGTTACTTTTGAAAGTGACTCATTAGCAACTTCATCGCTAGAAAATGATAACGTGTTTGATTACCTGGGAGCGATCATGGCCAAAGTATAGTTCTCTGTCACGTTGGTGCCCAGCCACAGTGTGTAGGTAAAGGACACATTGCGGGCTTCGGAGTCGTTGTTCGCAATACCAGACTGGTACGCCAGCTTCAGAGCACCATCACCACCGTTGCTATCTGAAAGCAGAGGGTTACATTCTTTCAGATTTCCTCTGCCAAACACCGAAAGAAGAATGCGAAATGGTAACTCCTGACTCCATTTGGACTTATTTAATGTAAAGTTTACCTAGGGGCTCATGCCGACTGTCCAAAAGTTTATCACTACAATGGGGTGGTCTGACAGCAGCCAATGATGCAGGAGTCAGGGCGGCAACTGCAGCAGCTGTCTTGGCCACGTCGCCCCAACCACCGTCAGCGTTCTGCGTCTCAACGAGCCACTTGCGAGCTGCGGGGAAGCTCCAGTGTTGATGTGCTCCGGGACCACTGTCTGAGTCTTCGAGAGCCTGAATTTATAATTGGAAATAATTAACTATGACATGCTTTGATAGATTTTTTGAGAGGATTACAATATTTTTAAAACTGCTTCAAGCTTTGAATACTGATATCGTTGTTCACAAACCTGTATAGCCAATGCAGTAGTAGTGAGACTACCAAAGCTGCCGTCGGTATGTTGCTGGCGAGCTAACCCGGCCATGGGTCGTCGCACGAAGTGAATGAGGCTGCGATGTCTGTGATCTTGGACCACGCATCTCAAGGCGAGGATTACCATTGAGATTGTGTCTGGAAGTTGATATATTTTGTCTAAGATAGACGCTAAGGGTCTGAGAACATAATATATCTAGTCATGGAGAACACTTACCAAGGCTATGATCGGATGCCGCATTAGCAATATCCAACAGTCTTCTGATATGGCGACGTCGTACATGAGCAGCTGACGAACATGCTGCAAGGGTTGCATACGCGAACTCGAGGTCATGTGGTGGTTCACGATGGAGTAAGGATGACACCAGATCCCGACCGTGAAACGACCGAGGATCTTTGCAGAGTGCTCCCAAGGCCAGGGTATATGCGGCGAGGCGGCCTAGTGGTGGTGGAGACTCGTGATGCCTGGTTTACAAAAGAGTAGGAATTCCGGCTTATTATGACTGGACTACAAGCTCAAGGTTTGTTTCAACTCCATTGCGTTAAAATATAGAATGAAATTCGATAAGATTATTTTATACTCATTCACGAGTTAATCGTTAACTGATTCATAAATAACACATTTCCTGAATGTGCACATAGGTGAACTTTTATCCGGATAACGTGTTCCCGTGGAAACTTTAAAACCGAGAAAACTATGTAACCCCTTCCAGTCTCAGAGATGGCAAACTGAAACTGAACTGAACAAAAACAAGAGGGAAGGGGACCTTCTTTTACTACATGGATGGTAATCTTTAAAGATGTGATCATTTATGACTCTCTTCTGGGTCTAGGTGGTTTTCTTACTTGGACATCATAAGTAGTATCTCAATTTCCATCTGTTTAGCCGACAGCTGCATTTCAAGTCCTTGCTGCTCTATTTCCTTACCCGTATTATTTGCCAGCTGTAATAAAAGTAAGTATTTATTTATCTCCATAAATTAAAATTTTTCAGTGACTGGGAAACTATAAAGGTTTACAGGTTATATTCACAAAAATTGAAATTTATTGGAGATCCTTGAGTCTAAACTAAGAAAACGCCTGTGATATAGAACTCCAAAAAAAAAAATACTTCGATCACTAACTTTTCAGCCATTCATTCTTAGGCTGCATAGGGCTCCCAAGATAGGGGCCCAAGTCTACGTCAAGTGCTTAACGTGTGCTTTCGCTAATTAACTGATTAGGCTTTGGTAAACATAATATCCTACCACCAATTTCGGTAGTTATTGTAGACTGTTGGCAATGAGCGTTCCTCCTGGAAAGGAAAGCCAATCTGTCGTTCATCGTTCATTTTTTATATTGTAATATAATATGACAGATTACTTAGTCAATACCTACCTAAGTATATTTATCAGTTATCCAGATCCCATAGCTCAAGCTTATATTAGCTTAATTTGGGCTGGATGAAGTTGTGTGAGAATGTCCAGAAAAATATAATTCACCTGTAAAGTCAGCATAACATGGTGAGTATCGTTCCCCCACCCCCAATCAGGTTGTCGATGCTGGAGCAAGTACTGCAGGGCCTTCTGTATCGCCTGACCCTCATTCAGGGTCTCTGCCTCCCAGGTTATGGTCGTTGATGTGACCACAGTGGTGGTCGTCGGAGCTGGTTTAGGGGTTGTGGTAGTTGTGGGTTCTACTTCTGGAAATATTAGATGATAATGTTGTAAAATGAAGCTTGGACAGCAGAGTTGATTGCCTCGGTGGCGTAGTGGTATGAGTATGTGACTGCCGTACCTGAGGTCCCAGGGTCAATTCCGGGTCGAACCAAATTATTTGTGTGATTATGGGTGTGTGTTCTATGTATAATATGTATGTATTTAGAAATATATAAGTATGTTTATCAATCGCCTAGATCCCATAGCACAAGCTTATATTAGCATAATTTGGGCTAGATGACGCTGTGTGAGAATGTCCTAATTTGTTTATTTTTTATTTTTTAGAGATAGTAGGTTTATATCAATTGGCCCTGGTTGTTATCTGGTATAAGGGCGCGGCAACGGCTATAGGCGTGCCACGTGGCTGTGTAATACACTTCTGCCTACCTACCTGTAATAGTGTAAAACTACTGAGAAATATAGTTGTTTTATAGAATACTAGCGGAGGCTGGCGGCTTCACCCGCTTGACAAATTATAAACAGAAAAGCTTCCTCGACAACTGTCCGCTGGAGGAAACCACATCAAAATCAGTTGCGTAGTTTTAAAGATCTAACTAAGCATACATAGAGAACGGAAGCGACTATGTTATGATTAACAACATAGTATGAATAGCAGGTTAAATTAAATAATTTGAAAAGTCTTACCAGTTTGACCATTGACAGTTGCAAATACGCCAACAACGAATAGAGTTATTAAGTAAAACAAGCCCATGGTGAATCTGTAACAAGAGATAACTAGGTATGCAATGCATTCTGCTGTTGCAATAATTGAGCTGAGTTTGTCGATCCGGGTCGAACTCCTAAACGACTGGACCGATCTTTATGAATTCAGATATATGCACTCACGGTGATGGTCACTATGACCGTGCCAAATTTCAAAAAGATCGGTCCAGTCGTTTGTGTTCCAGGAGTTCGATCCCAAACGAAATACACGAAATAGTCGTCTAAGAAAGAGCTTCGTAAACTCCGCTCAATAATATGTTTATTAAATTTGTTTTAAGAAAGAAAATTAACACTAGAAGAAAATACTATTTACACTTACTAAAAACTATACTATACACTATACACACTTAAATCTACATTATAAACTGGAGTCAAAGACTTCACCGCCTCGTCGCCGACTGGCAGTGTTCCCAGAAGGATGGCAGCATTACCACGTTGTATGGCACGTTATTTAAGCTAAAAAGTAACTAAATTTGTTTGTTTTAAAGAAATTACAGTGCCATATTATTTCAAAGCAGGCAGATATTGTGTTATGAGACCGGGCTTCACATGAAAATGGTTAAACCGATTTGGTGAAATTTGGTAAGAAGATAGATTAAGAACTCGTCCAGATAGATAAACCCATAGAGAAAATTTAGGTCCATGGATATGCTCGCGAAGGAGGCGGCCGAGAGGGAGAGGATGCGTACCCTCCTCGCCGTACGACGACGCGGGATTCTCATCCCGACCAAACCCCCGCAGAGACCACAGAGGTGGTCAAAGTCTGCCGGGCGCCACTGGAAATACGTTCTGCTTGTAACCAGAGACGCCCGGCAACGGACGTTAGAGAGGCCGCGGCCTTGGGAATAAAAAAAAAAGGTCCATGGATATACCTAACAAATTTTTAGTCTGATAGCATAATAGTCAGGTCCCTGTGGAGGTCAGCATTGACAAAACATCTCCTAGTGCGTTCGTTAGTTTTAATGTTATATAATATGATCACGTCTATATCTCCGAGAGGGCAGGCAGAGGTGTGTTGTATACTCACATTTTACCAGTTTTTTTGGTCCCAAGTACCTAGTACAAATATAAATAAACGTAAAAATATGCTTCAAATGTGTGTTTTGTGCATTAAAATATAATATATACGAGTTTAAGATGACAATTTGTCGTATAAAAATGTCAGATCGATGAGAAAGTTGAAAGGACACCTTGGGGAAATCACGCATGCAAATATTCTTCAACTCTGGACTTGGTTAATATCATCTCTATGATTTTTTAACCCCAAGGGAGAAGAAAATTACAAATTCAAGCTTTTGTATTGAATGGGTGATATATACGGCTGGACTGATTTTAACGGACTTTCACTAGGAAATATTTTATGTTTTGGAGTAACTTAGGTTACCCAATTTTATTTTAGGAAACTACTAAATAAACATGTTAGGACAATTGAACATACGTCTGGTCTCAAGCTTAAGAGTTTATGGTATAAGATAGATAACTACTGCAAGATAACTACTTATAATTATATCCTTACTTGAAGTGATACAAGATACCTACTTGTACAAGATACTTGTAACTTGAAATTGGGTAATAAATAACCAATAACGTGGAACATAGATTGAGTCCGTGTCGTATCAGAGTCACGCAGGATAATCTAAAGCTTATCTAAACTGTTCATAAGTCAATGACGCCACTTGTAAATTGTTACATAACGAACGCAGGGTAGTTTCCAGTTACATTATATTATAGGAATACGAAGTATTAGGGGTTCGTGGTCTAGTGGTAACCGACAATGTTAACATTTCAAAAGTTAAGCAACATCTAGTCAAGCCTGTCTTAGGATGAGTGGCCATTTCTTAAGACATTGAGACCCCTCCGTGCCACGGAGAGCACGTTAAGCCGTCAGTCCCGGTTGTCATACGAACATCTATGGCAGCCGTAAGGGATGGTTGGAGCCCTAAATCAAAAATCCGACGGGTCTGTCAACAGAACTTCGATATCGCCCATGGGTTGTGGCAGTCGCTTCACGTGAAATATCGAAGTTCAGCCTAATCGCAGTTAGACGCAGTTTTTATTCCGCGGCCTAAGCCCGCGGCGGCTCCTACGTCCGTTGCCGGGCGTCTCCAGAAGGTACGAGTATTTTCAATGGATGAGTAGCTCACGTACAGTCAATGCCCGATTTATTGTCACTCATAATCTGCCTGCCCTTATCCCATTTATTTGGGGTCGGCGCAACATGTTTTCATCTTCCATACATCCCTGTCACACGTCATCTCCTCAGTCACTCCTTTCCTGGTCATATCCTCTTTCACGCATTCTATCCATTTTTTCTTGGGCCTATCTCGAGTTCTCAGGCCATCTACATTCATACTTTGTACCTTACTATTGTCACTATAAAACAATAATAAGTTAGAGTAAGTTAGCGATTTTACTTAGCTACGCGACGAGTGTATTGGGCTGCGTTCGTAATGGAACGCTTTATAAATATGTAAAATGAGGTTAGTTGTAGAGTCAGCAGATGTCGGCCTCGTACACCATCCTTCACAAAGGGTGAGAGGCTCTAAGATATTAGTGAAACCCCTATGCACCTATGGAATGGAAAAGTTTAAATGAAATTACACTATTCCAACCTATTATCGTTTTATAAGCTAGCTATAGGTACCCACTGATGACATGAGATTGAATATCTATATCGATTTCGTATTATCTCGATAAAAAATTAGCTCAGTACCAGGGGATAAAAATCATGCGGAGTACAATTTGTTATAAGGTACGTGGGTCGATGACAAAATACTATAGAGTTACACGGTCCCTTGGCGCGGGTGGAAAATATATAACATTTTATTTCTTATATTTTATGCATTATATTATACCTAAACACAGCTGCAGCTGGCAAATATAACAAGCTTATGTAAGTAATAAATAATATACACGAATATTTTTTGACTACCATAAAAATATCAGGGGCTCATCTGGAACGTATGTAATACATACGGTATTTCAATATATATGGAATAATACAAATACCCAACCATACAAAAAAACAAAGTTATTAACGTTTTTAAAATCTCAAAATACGTGCGTCACGCATGGACACCACTATTTTATTTTACGCACGATGTTTGATAGTAAATAGGTACCTATCATATCAATGAACTTTGCAACATTGTTGTAACACTCGAACGAAATATCCCGTGTAGAATGAATGAAAGAAAATCTAATGATCTAATCCCATCTGGTTTTCTGGAAGAGGTAGGTAGAAAGATTGCTCGCACTTTTCGCTGGTAAATTTACTGACTGCTTCGGTGGCGTAGTCGGTAGTGCATCGGCTTTCGACTCTGGAGTCTCGGGTTCGATTCCCGGGACGAATCCAATATTTGTGTGATCCACAAATGTTTGTTTCGGAGTTTGGGTGTTTTCTATGTATGTTATGTATGTATTTAGAAATATATAAGTATGTTTATCAGTTGTCTAGATCCCATAGCACAAGCTTATAGCTTAGTTTGGGCTAGATGACATTGTGTGAGTATGTCCAACAATATTTATTAATTTATAGTTTGCGACAACCAGCATGACTTTAATTAGCTGTGCCATAGCGGCTGGCACGTAAGATGTAGTTGCCTTTAACAACAACATTTAATCGCAAGGCAACGTGGTTTAAAAATTATAACGTAGCTGCTACTCTTTATTATTAAACTCATTCGGCGTTTTGGACATAAACTAATATATGAAACTCATAAAAAAATGCCTTTCAATAATGCCCGGTGACGGCAATAGGCTTGCCTCCTATACGTGAGACCAAAAAAAATACTGGCAAAGAGTGGGTGTGTAATACACCTCTGTCTACTCCTTCGTGGATATAGGTGTGATATATTATATGTAAATTTACTTATAAGATGCTAAGTAGGGCTCCTTATGTCCGGAGATGTTGATAGGGCATCAACATCTCCAAGGCCTCAGCCATTCTAGCCGACGAGGCTCTTGCAAAAGTGTTCAAATGACCACAATAAAACAACTGGTAAAAAGTGTGTCTGCCTATCCCCTCGGGGATGTAAGCATGTATTATGTAATCAATTAATTAATTCATACTCTTGATATTTATTATCTTTTAATAACAAGAAGGTAAGGCCAATTAAATGCCTCCTAAATAACTTCCTACCAGGCTTTCAGACTAATGAAGAGGCGCGAGGTAAGTACCACCTGGGTGTTCTCAGATCATCAATTCACTTGCCAACGGTTGGGATTAGATGGCCACCCTTGAAGGCCCCGCAATAAACCGCAACAGAATTTTGAATGAATAAATTTAGCAATATTCACTGACGCTTGAATAAGAATTTATGAGAGCCTATTTTACATTTATATTTTTTGTTTTGTTATAAAACTGTTTTGTGTTAAAATGGCTATGCTGATCTTGATAAAATTTGGTAGGTACGTCGTAGATAATTTTTATTTCATTTATTTATTAATAAGTACATATTATTATTAGTCTGTGGGAACATGTTGCAACAAAAAATTAATACAATTTTACATATTATCAAGTAATTACCAAAATTTCATTAACAATAAATACAATATTATACTACATTAACTAAATTGTATCCGTCCGTCTGTCTGTCTGCCTGTACTCTTAAACCAACCTCAGCAGGACTTTACCTGGCAGATGCATTATATCGACAAGTCTTCATCCAAAACAGCCCTATTATTTAGTACTATGATATTATTCAATAGTCCGAGACGCCCAGGACTTTAATTGGCTTTAATTGGCGGCTGGCACGTAAGATTTTGTTGCCTTTAATCAACGGGTTTATTTTTTTTCCAAAATTACAATATAGCTGCTGCTTTTTATTAAATTCATTCGGCCATTTTGGACATAACCGATTTTAAATGTGCCCGGTGACGGCAATAGGCTTGCCCCCTATTACTTGGGACTAAACATACTGGCAAATTGTGGGTGTGTAATGCTCCTCTGCCTACCCCTTCGGGGATATAGGCGTGACATGTGTGTGTGTGTATTATTCATTCATCAATTGAGGGCTAGAACAAATATTATGTTACTTGTTATCGTGCTTAAAGTTCTAACAACTGTAAGATCTAAGTTGAAAGTGATGCATCTGCCTATCTACTAATATTATAAAGGGGAAAGATTTGATTTTTGATTCTTTTTTTATAGCGAATAGGCTCCGTATCTACTGATCCGATTTTGAAGATTCTTTCACTGATATGTAGCTACATTATTCCTGAAGAACATAGGCTTTTTATTCTGGAAATATGTTTCCACGGGAACCGGGTACAAGAAAACTATTTCACGCGGATGGAGACGCGGCTAGTTATACGCAGGGTGAATTTTTGAAAAGGGCTTGTTTGGCCAAATCCGAAAATATAAGGAATACAAAAAAATGCTCAAAGGAGTCACGAGCCCGATTTTTATGAAACTTAAAACCTCATCATTAGATTTTTGAAAAACCAATAATCCTAGCTGGGACTCGTACCCATTTATTTAAAAATGGGTTCGATTCCGATATCCTTACTTCGCAGAATTTGATCCTTAAAAGCGACACAATCGTGTTGTTTTTTTCAAAATCAACGCTATTCCAAGCCCTTTTCAAAAATTCACCCTGTATATAAAACTCCCCGTCAGCGACAACAGGCTCGTCCGTCAGGGCAACTATCTCTATACTACGTATACATAGAACGTCTTATTACTTTGTACTACTTATATTACTACTTTGCTCATGTTGGACGTATCGTGATATTATATAGCTTTTCAGATAAATGGAGTATTCAACACAAAGAGACATTTCAACTCAAAGCAGTAATTCGTGAGATTAGCGCGTTTATCCAAACAATTACTTATTGAATTGATGCTACTTATGTTGAATAACATTTAAAATTATTACATTTTTCATGGTTACACAGATAATTTATTTCGCGCTCAACGATGTGAATTTTCTCTGACATATGATTGATGGTCCTCTTGAGATCTGCTACTCTCTTAGTACTTTCTCAATAAGATTAAGTATGAAATTCAAATTTTTAATATTGTAAATTAATTTTGCATAACAAAAAATATAATTAGATCCCACAACACAAGCTTACTTTGGACAAAATGGCGTTGCGTAAAAAAATTACACACACACACACACACACATACATATCACCCCTATATCCACGAAGGGTAGGTAGAGGCGCATTACACACCCACAATTAGCCAGTATTTTTAATCCCACGTAATAGGGAGCAAGGCTAATTCCGTCACCAATCAAACGATTTGTTTTTATTTCACTAAAAGTTAAATTTACAATATAAAAAAAATTAGTATTATACTTAATCTTACTTAGAAGGTACTAGGACAGTAGCAGCATTAAAGAGCACCATTAATATTTATTTTTAAAAATGAACCCTATTTTCTAGACAGTGACATTCGTATTTCGACAGAAGATATCTCGTCAACTTTATGTGGCGTAAATATTGCTCATTTAACACCAGCTAAAACTTGTTTATTCGAGTGAACCGCACATGAGTGCGTCAGGTGTATACGTTTACGTGACGAGAGCTCATTTTCCGTCTGCTGCGTTAATTGGAGAGGCAACAAACCGTCAAATGATACAAAAATTCAATTTACTATCTTACCTAACTTTAATATAATTAATTCTTAACTAGGCAATTTTCTCTAGAGATTAGAATGTTTTATAGACTAGCTGTAGCCTGCGGTTTCATTCACGTTATGCTATAGTTCCTGTTTCATATAAAAATATTATACCTTTCATTCAAAGAATGAATCAAAGAATCAATTTCGTTTATTCAGATTTTGGACATTTTTTTTGACAGTTTAGGTCATAAAGAGCACATATGAATGTCAAAATTTTACAATTTTTTGTCAAGCAATATTATAAGAACTAGTTATCACGGCGAACGTTGTATCGCCTCAATTATATAAAAAAAAAAGAAAATAAAAAGAGTATTTTAATATTTCATGCAAATGTATGTATTATTAATTATAATTGGAAAACGCGACGGACGGACAGACAGACAAATTGTCGTATTAAATATATAGATACTAAATTAAGAACGTAGGGTACATTAAGTAGTAATATATATATATATATATAAATATATATATATATATATATATATATATATATATATATATATATTTATATATATTATATAATAAAGAATAAAGAATAAATAAAGTTAGTTACTTTTTTTAACCACTTTTTTTTAATAAATATTTTTGAACATTCTCACACAATGTCATCTAGCCCAAATTAAGCTAATACGAGTATAAGCTTGTACTATGGGATCTAGACAACTGATAAACATACTTATATATTTCTAAATACATACATATTATACATAGAAAACACCCAAACTCCGAACCAAACATTTGTGGATCACACAAATAATTTGATTCGACCCAGAATCGAACCTGATACCTCAGGGACGGCAGTCGCATACTCATACCACTGAGCCACCGAGGCATTTGAAAATTTTTCTTTCTTTGGTTCAGTAAGTTGGTTCTACTGAGAAAATACCAGCAAGAAACTCAGGTAGATTATCCATTTTCTTTTTACCCGACTGTCTCAGCGAGGGCTATGTGTTTCGTGCGTATGTAAGTATGGCCAAACGGCTGGATGGATTTAGATGAATGAGGTCTCAAATGAAAGGTTATCTCTTGAGTGTCATAGTATACTTAGTTAAATTTTAAAATATTGTTGGACATGCTGTAAATAAAAATAAATAATAAAAAATCCCGACTGCATTTAACCAGCAGGTGGGAGTCGAATATCAGTTCAAACCCAAACTGAGTCCCGTCTGCTTATAGTTAAATATCTGGTTTAACGCAGTCGGGATTTTTAATTATTTATTTTTATTTAATATAGTTTTGTTTACATTGTTTTACAATTTACATTGCGCGAATGCAGAAGATTAGGGTGACCATGCATTTTTATCATTAAGATATTCGTTATAGCCTTTTTTCATCAAACATTTTTTCACCTCTACTTTAAATCTTATTATACTATTAAAAATACTTTTATTAGAACTACGTTGCAAATTTCATTAAATTCTGTTCATAACTTACTGAGGTACTTAGTAATAAAGGTCCCACAATATGAACTCACCAACTTTTCCATTAACAGGAAGCACAGATAACATCACCGCTCACCTACGGCGTAGAGAGCTTCGTAGTGAGGTCTACGCCGTAGCACAAGATCAAACTTTTAACATTATTTTCTCTATTATTTTATCAAAGGATATTGTTCAAAGGCTGTTAATAGCTATTAATCTTAAACCATTCGCTTCACCTTTAAGTAAACTAAGAGTTCGGAAACTTTTGGTTAAGAAGATAAGTTTGTTCGCAGGATATAAGATACGTTAAACATGAGATCCTACTTTATGATTACGATAAAATATTGATACGAAATTGAACGAACACTTTAGATACGAGTTAATAACTCATTTTAAGCTAAGTTTGTAACAAAAGAAAATGCGGTCGGGGGACCCCCGTCGGGAACGAAATTCTTTACACAACTGCAACGCAACGTAACTTGGGATTGGGTTACTTTTCGTTTTACTAACGACGTCGACGCTAAATTTCAAAATAAAAAATATAAAAAGCCGACTATATTTTGGCTTCTGCGGATCACCGGTTGGGAACCTCTGATAAGTGTAACGTGACGATTTCTAAGTAAGCCGCGTTAGAGAACTTCGTACCAAAAAGGGCTGTATCATGGACACGGCTGTTTGTTATAGGTACCTGCATGAATACGTCACGATTTTACATTGACGTTTTATATTTAATCAATAGAATTTGAAAAGAGTTGACCATTGAAACTTGAATCAACTTCGTAGCTTCACCGAGTCGAAAGTTAAACAGCAAAATGACCTCAAAATGGCGGTGATTACCCCCAGATAAGTAGCAACAACCCCAGACTATATCCCCCGATTTTGTTATCATTTGTTTTTGCTGATGCAATTTTATAGACGTTCACGTATTCACGTCAAAATCCGCATTAAATTTAGTCATGATGCCAGACAGACAACAATACAGATTTAAAAAACATAACACCCTTCACTTACCGTCAGGTAAAACACAAAAGCAGACACCAACTACCAGGGTATAATAACAAGTAAAGATATTTCCCAACACGTGAACACATGCAAATTCGATTATCGAAACGTGATGTGGTATGTAAAATGTGCATTAGCCCATCCATGGCTCTGCTTTCAACTGGGAGGGACAATTTACATTTTACCTCGCACCCTCGCAACATTTTATAAAGCCCTCGGTTTTATTCACTCTTAAAAAAAAGTTTTCAGTTTTCCTACCCTACATTTCCCATATTTCTTTCCTAGAAGCCTTTCCAAGTCTTTTTAAAATTCTGGAGGAGTACATGTACTGTATACTACTTGGGGCTCTCGGCTCCGTTCACGTTATTTGTAAAAAACTACAAGAAAATTCGTTATCGTCGTATGTTTTACTTCCGAAGTAACTCTTCGGAAGTAATACATACTGAATGATGAAAGGACAATGACTAATGGTCGCCCTATGGTCGAACAGTAGACCTCGTGAACATTAAAAACATTTTTTGAGATTTGCCCCCCAACCCCACCTCCCCAATAAAAAAACTCAAACTAAAAATACTGTTTCTAGTAAAGGAATATTTGTGTCAAGTTTCATGGAGATCGGATAATAAATGGGGCCGCTAGCCCGGAAAAAATATTAAAACGTTATTTGACCTTATTTTCCCGATTTTCCCTCCAATCCAAAAAAGGTCAAGACGAAAAAATTATATTAAATCAAGGAACACTTGTGCCAAGTTTCGTAAAGATCGGATAAAAACTGTGGCTGCTAGCCCGGAACTCACCTACAGACAGACAGACGGACGAAAGCAAAATTATCCAATCTCGAAATGTAGATGCTTTGCTCGCTCGGTCAAGTAAACCAAATATTTTTCCGAATTGCAGTGATTGTGATCTATCGAATACGGCTATAGGCTATACATATAATATCACGGTACAACCAATAAGAGAGGAGCATCAATGAAAAAAATCTTGCGAAAATAGAACGATGAATGAATTTTCGGGTGTTTTCTAGTTACACGAGTACTTACAAGTCTTCGACATATTCATGTCTAACCCCAGACGTTTGGACGTGTTCAATTCAAGCAGATCACTTGCTCTGGCACTTCGCCAATTTATTACAGACAGCATAAAACACTGTTTGACACATTCACAGAAAAAAACTCGTCAAACATTGACATTGACAAACATTGAGCCAACTTCAGATTACTGGTATGGGACCAAATAATTGTCGGAATGGGACCAAAGTGAATCGGGGCCATTTGGGAAGCCGTAGCTAGAAAAAAGTTAAAATCGGTTCTCACAGTCGATGGATATGAGTTGAGATAACAACCAAAAAAAAAATTGTGCGGTCGGGGGACCCCCGTCAGGAATGAAGTTCTTAACGCAACTGTAACGAAATAAAAAGTAAAAGTTATTTTTCGTTTTACTAATGACACCGACGATAAATTTCAAATCATTTGCGGACCAAATTTTGACTTCTGCGGACCACAGGTTGGGAACCACTGATACAATACACCAGTTTGTTCTCTATAATTACTGTAAAATAATGATTGGCTGTAATGTCAAAAGAGTCAATCGTTATTTCAAACAAAAAGGTGTACATAGAAAACAATCCGCACACACACATCTCCGTTGATGCTGTTCATTGCAAGCTGTCATTTCAGGGGCAAATCTGACGATAGCCGCTATGCGTTTCTTACCCAATCAGAGACGTACATTTATAAAAGAGCGAAACATTATTTCGTAATAGTAATAAAGAACAAATAGTTGTACATATAAAACAGCCTGAAGGTGTAACGTGACGATTTCTACTAAATTGCACTACCCGTAATCCGCGTTAGAGAACTTCCTTCCAAAAATACATTCGAATTGAGAACCTCCGTCTTTTTTTTAAGTCGGTTTTAAAAGCTATCGTCAAATAATTTAATACTCCAAATAATGTAATACTAGTGGCCAAATTGGTCAAACAGTAAACTTTGCGAACATTAAATACATTATTTTGATATATTTGACTGCCTCTGTAGCGCAGTGGTATGATGCGACTGCCGTCCCTGAGGTCCCAGGTTCGATTCCGGGTCGAATCAAATTATTTGTGTGATCCACAAATGTTTGTTGCGAAGTATGGGTGTTTTCTATGTATAATATGTATGTATTTAGATATACATATATAATTATGTTTATCAGTCGTCTAGATCCCATAACACAAGCTTATATTCGCTTAATTTGGGCTAGATGACATTGTGTGAGTATGTCCAAAAATAAAAATAATAATTTGAATTTTGCCCCTATTTTCCCCCAATCAAAAAATGCTTACAATTAAAAAAAGAACATTAAGGCACACTAGTGCCAAGCTTTGTGAAGATCAGATAACAAATGTCTTACATTCAGACAGAAGAAATCAAAATCAGCAAATTCGCTTTGTTGGCTCGGTTAATAATGTCAAACGAATTCTATATACAATTTATATCGCAGTCAATTCACACAATTTACCTACGCAATAAATCTTGGCTGCTATCTGTACTTCAATAAATTACACATGGATAGCAAGCCTTAAGTACTAACTGAGTTTCACAAGATGTACCTACATTAAGCTTGAAACACACTGGTCCTTCACGTACGACGTATGCCACGCGACGTGGGAAACAGCGACACACTGGTCCTACGTCTTGCGACGACTGACGTTTACGTTATCTACGCGCTATGACACTTTAAATGTGTGTGATAGCGTCGTACGCGTGGGATAGCATGGGAACACGCGAGTCTGGCGCGGTGACACGTAAGACAGCGTGGTGAATGACCAGTGTGTTTGTTACCATACAATTGTATAGGCCAGATCCTGTTCAGAGGTCATAATGCGTGTTATACGTCGCATGTGAAGGACGAGTTTGCCCGTACCTTTATAGTTGTATATTAACTAATTAGAGTATCGATGTAATTTTGTGTTTTGTTTATGATATCATCATCACATATTGGACAAAAACATTTGTATTTTCCACTTGATTTTATTTTATTTATCTAGCCGGTTTCGCGTCACGGCATCATCAGAGATCTTAATATCGGGGTAACCCGATTTAAGAAGGGATTCTTTGAAGGCTGATAGCATCGCTACGTTGTACTGCAATGCTTTACTACACAATAAAAATAAAATAAGTTTTCATAATAAGCATATTTCGTTAAAAATACTAAAACTTTAATCATGGTAACATCAGAAGTGGGAGCTCCTGACCTTTCAATTAGACCAACCACGTTTATAGGTTGTTTTATAATGTAAATATCCGTGTATTGATCTATATCTTACTTTGCAGATTAAAAATAGATTATGTTATATCATTACTTCGCAGAATTTGATCCTTAACAGCGACACTATCGTATGGTAATAATAAGGGTGTGTTTTTTTTTTCAAAATCAACGTGTTCGATTCCCAGCTAGGATTATTGGTTTTCCAAAAATCTAATGATGAGGTTTTAAGTTTCATCAAAATCGGGCTCGTGACTCCTTTGAGCATTTTTGGCTATTCCTTATAGTTTAGTTTCGGATTTGGCCATCCAAGCCCTTTTCAAAAATTCATTCTGTATATATTTACTTTTTGCAACATAATATTGTTGTCTGTATTTTGTGTGCTCGTACAAGATGTCGTCCAATTTTGATACGCCAACAAGGCCGACACTTCAGATAGCTTATCGCGTGGATATGAAGAAATGTATATAGGATATGAAGACATCGAATCGTGTCGTCGCAAAAACTATTCTATGTATTTTTTTTTTAATTGTTAGGAATCTATGCTTGTATTATAAAGAGGGAAGATTTGTTTGTTTGCATTGAGAAGTAGTCCGTAAGTAATGAACCATTTTTGAAATTTCTGGTTACTTATACGTAGTTATGTGGGCCGAACTATAAATCTGTCATAAATATAATTCGTTCCGGCATAACGTTACAAAGTAACGCCGCTTAGAACGTGTTAATCTAAATTATAGTTAAATTAGTGACACCTTTTTTTTTTTTTTTGTTTTTTTTTTAATTCCGCGGCCTCTCTAACATCCGTTGCCGGGCGGCTCTGGTTACAAGCAGGTATCTCCAGTGGCGCCCGGCGGACTTTGACCACCTCTGTGGTCTCTGCGGGGTTTTGGTCGGGATGAGAATCCCGCGTCGTTGGGGTAGGGTTTTATCCCGCGTCAGTGAGTGAATCTGGCTGCGGGGCAAAGGCCCCGCAGCACGTATTCCCTTTATTACACTTTATACATATTTACTATATTTTTAAATAAACTTATAAAAAACACAAATATATTAAAAATATAAAAATAGTGACCCACCGGTATCGAGTACAGAGACTAAGCTACCGGGTGGTTAGGGCTCCAGAGATAGGAACTTCCGCACAATAGGGGCCGTATCCAACAGAACCGCCTTCTGCATCAAGCCCTTGACCCCGCTGCCTAACGCGAGCCTCTGTAGGTGGTGGACGAGGCTCTTGGCCGAATCCCATGAGCAGATACGACTATCGGAACAATAATCGCCGAATCCACATCCCACATATCGACAATCTCGTGAGCTAAATCCAAATATAAATGATATAATTATAAATATTATTATTAATATCCAAATATAATTATAAATATTATTATTATTATAATCAGGCAGCAGTTGAATCAACTGGTAGAGCCTGTATCCTGCTGCTCTCCACTTGTTTCTATTAGACTTTTGATATTTATCAAGCCGATTTTTAAACTGATTCACGTTTTGCGCATATATCTTGCCGTTGATAAATTCATAAGTTGTTACCTCCTATCATATTCAATGCTTCACAAAAATGTCTTAAGGCTCTCTCCCACAATGTTGAAAGTAGCAACTTTTGTGTATGTTTTGACTGAGTACCAGGAACCCATATAATCGAAGTAGTTCAATCTTAAATTCAATTTCCAAGTCTTTGGACGATCGGTGATCTACAGTGATTGATTATGATAACATTGTAAGTATTGGCACAGATTCCGATAGTTATTTGAGACATCGATCATTTGGACTGAACCGATTCTATGTAATCTGTTAGAACGTGATGGATTTCTTTATTGATATTAATATATAATTTATATTTGGTCTCAAAATCTAAAGATGTTGCCAAAATGGGAGCGCAATGCGTTATATTTCGGAATAAAATTTCGTGGAATAGTTGTTAGGGTTCGGTATCCAAAAGGTAAAACGAGAACCCTATTACTAAGGCTCCGGTGTCAGACGGACGTCTGTCACCATGCTGTATCTCATGAACATAGGTAGAAAGTGGAAATTTTCACAGATGATATATTTCTTTTGCCGCTATAACATTAGATCCAAAAAATAGAATATAATAAATATATAAGGGAGATTCCGTACAACATACGTGATTTTATTGCTGTTTGGGTACGGAACCCTTTATGCGCTAGTCCGACTTCCAGTTGGTCGGTTTTTAGGGTTCGGTGACAGTTAGAAAGTTGAGATTTTCAAAGATGTTGTATTCCTGTTGCCTCTATAACAACAAATACTTTAAAACAGAATATAATAAATGTTTAAGGTGATTCTTTTGCCGTTTTGCTACGGAACCCTTTATACGCTATTCCGACTCGCACATGGCCGGTTTTTAATTTTTTTACTACCCTTACGTCGGAGCAGGTTAAGCCGTGTGACATCTATGGTAATTGTTACAGGTAGTTGAAGCCCTAAAAATCCGACTGGTCAACTACACAGCACTTCGATATGAAAGAAACTTCCAATGGGTTGTGGAGGCAGATTGAAGGCGCTTCTCCGAATATACTGATGTTCAGCCTGTTCGCAGTGAGACTGGAGCAACGACCCCAACTGGGTTGGGAAGATATGAGTTTTCTATACTAGTATTCATTCAAATATGTACGTACAAGCGTAGTTGAGATACAAAAATCTAAACATCTCCATACAACTAGTTAGGACGTATAAACAAACGAAATCTAATTAAACATGTCAATAGTCCAAATCCCGTTGGTAATTGTAATCCCATTGATAGCGGACATCCTGTCCGAAATAGTTTATTTCATATTTGACGTAAGTTTAAATTGACTTGACATTACTCACTTCTTCTTATTCTTTTTTTTAGTACGTTACTCCATCGTTAATCGATGATTTTGCCAATATCAAAGTAATGCTTGATTTTCCCGCACAGAAGAACTAATTACTTAAATAGTTCAGGGTGCCAGACAAGGAAACGTTGTTTGGTATTGTATTTGAGTGTTTGGGCCTTTGGGATTTTTTGCCCAGCGCCAGAGGTAACCTACAAGGCTACCAGCCACGCGCTCGCCAATTGTCACTTAATATTAACCTAAATTCATTCTCCAAAAGTCATCAGGCCTGGTGAAATGTTGAACAGGAAATCGATACTCGATTATAGATTGACGAGACATAACGTGCTCGAGTATATTGTGTTGTCTGCGTGTGTCGTTTGATCTAAATTTTCCATTTATCGACGCCTTATTCGATATAATCGAGCGTGTGGAGCGAAGATCATTTATTTAGAGTAACCTGGGAATAGTGCATTGTTTTAGGGTTCTGTACCCAAAAGGTAAAACGGGAACTCTATTACTCAGACTCCGCTGTCCGTACGTCCGTCTGTCTCCACGCTGTATCCCATGAACCGTGATACTTAGACAGTTGAAATTTTCACAGATGATGTGCCTATTTTTGTTGCCGCTATAACAATAAAGTGACTTTGTTGCCGTTTTCGTACGGAACCCTTTGTGTGCGAGGCCGACTCGCACTTGGCCGTTTCTTTTACAGCTATATGTGGACATAATTTCTAAAGTAATTTTTATAAATCATTTGCCATCGCCCGAAATAATTTTATGGTTTCTAACTCCCGCGGGAACAAATTCCCAGGGCCTGTGAAAGTCCCGTTAAAATCGGTCCAGCCATTCCAGAGATTAGCGGGAACAAAACGGACAGATATTTTTTTTTTATTGTTTTTTTATGCAAGTATCTTATATCATTACATACTTTCATGTGCATTTAGTGAAAAGCTGTTAATTTGATATTACAAAAAGACGTCTGTGTGGATTTGAATCAGCACAAATATTATTAACATCAACATCGTTGGTATGATTTTTGCTGAGCGCGTGTCTGGAGGCTTTTTAGGTTACCTCCGGCGCTCCGCCAAAATTGGGTTCCCAGACACTCACATACCGAACAACGTTTCTTGTCCTGCACCTGGAGCTAGTTAGGAATAACTAGTTCTTCTGTGCGGGACTATCAACTAATCAAGCATTACCTTGACATTGGCGAAATCATCAATGAATATCGATGGAGCCACGTTTTTAAAGAAAGAAGAAGAAGAACATTGTCGTTAAATTCATTCGGTCGTCGTCATTATTTCGGCTTTTGGTCCTATTTCCTTCCCCAATTAAAAATGCTCAAGACAAAAAAAAATTATTAAATAAATTAAGGAACGCCTTTCGTTCTTTATAAAAAAAAATGGACGCTAGCCCAGAACCAAAATTTTGGTGTCGACAGTTTATTGTTGTGATTACTGAACGTTGCAAGTAAACAAGATAACTCAAGGTGTCTCGTAGCAAAGATAATTGCTTAAACAAACTTTGGAACATGTAGTTGGAGATGTGTCTGGACTACCAAAGCCAATTCGGACCAATCAAGGTAAACTAATTTTCGGAATTAGAACCTCCACAATTTAATTTCCAACGTACAACTGTCTGTACCCAACTTGGAGCCAATGAATCGTATAATTTAATATGTGGTTTGGACGTCGAAAGGTGTTTTGTGATGAGAATTTGGACGCTTCTAGTTTGGTTAGGTATATTAAAATTTACCGACAAATCAATGAAAAAAAAGTGTTTATTATATCTTCACGAAACTTCACACAAGTAGTCCTTGATTTTTTTTTTTTTTTGGATTGGTGTAAATAAATCTCATATAATGTTTTTAATGTTCCCAAGGTCTACTGATCGACCTCTCGTTTCCGCTCCTGCATCTGGACACAGCGTTAATTCCGGACACACAGAAATATTGCTCTCGGACAAACACTGTCTCCGGACATTGCACTTCGGCAATAACTCGCCGGACACTATAGACTATACTGGCACTATATCTACACTAATATTATATACAGGAAAGTTTTGCGAACTTACTAGAAAGACTGAATTTTGCAGTAACCTTTTCAGTAGGATTTATTTATCCTAATTTATTTGGGACCAAGGTATACCTACCCTATCCAATTAAAACTGATTCAGTGGCGTAGTCGGTAGTGCGTTGGCTTTCGACTTCGGAGTTTCAGGTTCGATTCCCGAGTCGACTCCAATATTTTTGTGATCCACAAATGTTTGTTTCGGAGTTTGGGTGTTTCTATGTATGTCTTTAGAAATATATTGTATGTTTATCATTTGTCTAGATGCCATAGCAAAAACTTTATGTGGCTTAGTTTGGGTATAAAAATATTAAAAACTAGCTGATCGCCGCAGCTCCGCTCACGTGGTTTAGTTTACTCGTTCCCGGTCCGTGGGAACACATTACCGGGATAAAAAGGAGCCTATATTACTCAAGGTGAATGTAGCTTTCCAATGGTTCAAGAATTGTTGATACCAGCACAGTAGTTTTTGAGTTTATTCATTACAAACATACACACAAAAATACAAATCTTTCCTCTTATAGTAGTATAGATAATAATCAAAATTAGACTGGTTAATTAGTAACTACTGTTGCCAAAGTCTCGGGCGTCAGCAGGTGAGCCACGTGAGACCATTACGTCACTTAGCACCATTTCTACTCCAAATCTACTCCGTCTATTGGCTGTGGTAAGGGAATAGCCGGTGGTTCAAGTCCTCTCCAAGACTATCTTTTTTAGGGTTCCGTACCCATAGGGTAAAACGGGAACCCTATTACTGAGACTTCGTAATCCGTGCGTCTGTTTTGGGCTGTATCTCATGAATCGTGATAGTTAGAAAGTTGAAAATTTCACAGATGATGTATTTCTGTTGCCTCTATAACAACAAATACTAAAAAACAGAATATAATAAATATTTAAGGGGCTCGTACAACAAAAGTGTTTTTTTTTGCCGATTTGTGAGTACTGAACCCTTTATGTATAAAGTATAAAGTAAAAAATATCACATATTCACAGAGTAAAAGCAAGTTCTATCTATAACATTCAGTACCGGATAATTACCGAGAGCAACACACGCATACCATTATTATCTGTACAAAAGGAAAGGGGATCCTTCCGCTGAGATCAAGTGTGTTGAACAAATGACTTGTGGTACTTTACTTGTGAGTTGGTACCACAAAGTGGAACAAACAAAACAGAGAGGCAGCTGAGAACGGACGCTGAAATCGGTCGCACTACTACAAACACGCGAGGCGTGTGAGCGTGTCCACTAGCCGCTTGAAGTGTACGTGGCGACACTGAAAGAGTTTACACACACACACGCACACAGCCGACAATCTTTAAGTTAGTACGACAGTGACGCTAGATTTTAAACAACTTCAAAAAAAGTTTGACTGTTAAAATTCTTATATGTTTGTTACTTCATAATCTTTCGTGAACCGATTCTGTTTTTTTTTTATTGAAAGCTAAATAAATCTACTGCTTCCCATGTGGTCCCAATTCAACTTGGTCCCATTCGGACAATTATTTGGTCCCATTCCGGTAATTTAAGTCGGTTTTACTAATCTCTGAAGTGTGTTTTTTATTTGTGTGCAATTTTGCACGTTCTTAGGGAACTGCCTCTGTTCTGTTTGTTCTACTTTGTGTTGTTACGCCACCACAATGTAGGGGCGTAATGGCGCTTGAAAACGATGCTGTGATTGACGATGTACAATATAACCTACGTATAATCACGTTCATTTCTCCTTAGCGACACTGCGAATCTATCGAGAACATTAAAAATGGAACAGTCAATTATCGCACACGCTGTGTCAAAAGACCGTAATGTTCTTAATGTACTTCGTATCGTCATTCGGCTTTCGTCAGATATCCATCAGTTCGGAAGTATACAAAGTGGTTACTACCACTTTTTGTATAAAATAATTTATATTTAGTACGTGCCATTTAAACAGGGAAATAATTTCACAGCTCTGTAGAGTTATACACCGAAATCAAAACAAAACAAGAATTAAGTACGTAGTTCTAAATTCAAGTTAAATTTTAGTTTTTACATGATAAATCTAAAAAATTATGGACATGGATATTAATGTTTCGATTCCATTCGGAAAAACGAACATTGCCGAGAAGAAAATAAAATAGAATCTATTTGAAAAACTACATCGCGCATTCGATGTAATGTTGGAGCACTCGCTAAGTATATGGCATTGCAGTGATAGGTCAGACTTCACAGAATGTGCCATAGTGCATGCTCCAAAATTGCGCAGTCTGTGAGGCTTGCAGGACTCTGTCCCTCAAGCTCTGCATAACATGCGAGGCATGCTGGCGTTCCTGGAAGAGATAGGATAGCTCGAGTCTAGTCAAGTCACCAACCCATCCGCACGCAAAACCCGTGCTTTAGATGAGGAATTGCGAATACAAGTGGAACACCTTAGGAAGATTGGATGGCTCAAATAAATAGTTCCACTCGTAAGCAAAAAACGCTGTGTTCCTGGAATTGCGGGAACCACTCCGTGTCAAGAAGTACACACTTTTCTTGAAGATAAGTCGTGTACATTGAATAACAAGCTGTACCATTCCTTTATATTCAATTATCTTTTCAAAACAACTTTTTAGAACAGATTTCAAACGAATTTTGTATTCGGAATAACATTCGAAATACCATGCACGTGAAAATTCACAATTCAAAAACTATAGAGAAACGAAATGTTCGTTTTAAAAAACGCAGAACAAAGCTGCTCGCTCTTTGGTCTGCTATTCGGATAGTATCGTTGGTGAGAGCGGCTCGCAGACGAGGGCCGCAGGAGTGGATGCCCACTCGACATAGATTCAAACGAGAACTACTATTAGACTAACTCACTTTGTTTTCGCTTTAAAACTGTAACGAAAAATTATCCAGGACTCACACTCGGTTGCAGAAACACCATTTAAATCTTAAAGATGGCTTTAAACTCTAATGGAACAATAAAGTGTTGCACAAAACAATATTAGATTATTTTTAATGCTCCTTTAGGCCTTTTTTAAGTTTTAATTAAAGAAACGTCAAATCGCCCATTAAATTGGATTATCGCCATTTTAGTGTTGCACAAAACTACATTAGTCCCTAAAGGTCCTTTAATTTGACGTTAGTAGCTTCAAATTTTAATATGTCATGAATGGTCCATTAAACCCGAAAATACAAATAATATTGAAGACAATTTTAGAAATTTTGAGTGAAGTCTCTCTCCAGTTTATCGTCATTGTCTGATGTTGACGACATTTCCGATCAAAGAGTTCGACGCGATATTCCGGACAGAGTAATTTTTTTGGAAAAATACCATGGTGAAGATTTTAAAGTGCGGTTTAGAGTTTCAAAGCATACAGCACTTCAGATAGCTGAAATTCTTAACTTGGAGCCGATGACTCGGAGAAATAAAGCAATTGACGGCATAAGCCAGTTGCTGATATGCTTAAGATTCTTCGCCACAGGAATTTTTCAACAAGTTTTAGGGGATCTTATCAATGTACATAAATCCACAGTTTGCAGAATCGTTCAAAGGGTAAATTTGTGTTCCACTATAGTTAGTTATATTTTGTACCTATGCTAAGAAATGGTAAATAATAATTATTTGTATCTTAATTAAATTTTAGGTGACTCGGAAACTTGCTGAATTGCGTCCTGTGTACATAACAATGAACTTCGGACATTTTTATAAAAGACGTAAAAGGAGACGAATATTCAAATTCTCTTGATTCGTAGCTTTTGTGGAGAAGTTAGTACAATTTTGCCAATAGAAATATGTTACAAAATGCGGACTGCCATTAAATCAAACGATGACAAATATCAGATGTCAAAGATCCAACGAGTTTACGTTTTTTCTTTTAAATCATTCAGATTCATTCATTCAAATGGGCGGATAATAGCAACATCGCGTTAATGTCTCCATTAACTAAAGGCTCCTAAAATTTTGCTAAAGTAGCTACGTGCAACGTCTAAAAATTAATGAGATCATTATCATTAATGGTCCTTTAATTAATTGAGCTTTAAATAGAACATTTGTGCAACCGAGTGTTAAAGATATAGTTTAAAATTTCGGCGCAAACTAAACTAAAATTAAAAAATATAATGCACAAAGGGTTCCGTACCAAAAAGAAAAAAAACACGTTTGTTGTATTGGAGGCCCCATAAATATTTATTATATTCTGTTTTTTAGTATTTGTCAAGAAAAAAATTCATCATCTGTGAAAGTTTCAACTTTTCAACTATCACGGTTCATGCGATAAAGCGCAAGACAGAGGGACGGACGGATGGACTGCGAAGTCTCAGTAATAGAGTTCTCGTTTTTCTTTTTGGGTACGGAACCCTAAAAAACAACAATCGTAATGGTACCAATTAGATTTTTTCCACCTTACGATGATGTGCAGAAATATTTCAATTTTCTTTTTACAATCGCAATCGTAATTGCAATCTTGTCACTCGCTTAAAACGAGTGTCACAAAAAGGAATAAATTCTTGAATACTTTGTTTTGGTCCTTTTTGCAATAAATATTATGAAAACTATGTAAGACATAGATCTTTTAATATCTTTGTTGTGTTTGTAACTCAGATAATTGGCACATTTTCTTGAAGTTACTGCGTCGATATTTACTATAAAATTTAAAGCTTTTAAAAACGTATAGCTATATTGGCTTATATATATAATATAAATACTAGCGTGCAGATGTCAATCTGTACGGCTTTAACTCACGTTATTTTCACTTTCAAATATAAAATTAATAGTGAGAACAAAGTGAGTTAAAGTACAATGGTAATGGTTCTCGTTATGACAACAATGTGTTACGAGTACATAAAACCACCGCCTGTGTAAATTTATAGCTAGCAGTTTTGTATCTACAGTGTACATTCATATCATAAAATCACACCTATATCCCAAAAAGTGGAAGCAGAGATGCCCTACAAACGTAGGCAGAGATTGCCAGTATATTTATAGGTCCTACGTAATACGTGGAAACGTTATAGTCTATCCAGTCAAACATTGATATCAAAGCCAACCGAGAGCGGGGCTCCTCTTGCGGTCGCCTACCTGGGTGTACAAGGATATAAGAAATAATAAAAGCTCGACAATAATGTCAAAATGTAGTACATACTTCAAAAATAGAGGAGGTTCTCAATTCGACTATATTTTCTTTTAAAGTTCAGTTATTCATGACTGCTTCGGTGGCGTAGTCGGTAGTGCATCTGCTTTCGACGCCGGAGTCTTGGGTTCGATTCCCGGTCGGGACAAACTTTGTGTGAAGATAGATACGTTTGTGCCGAAGTCTGGGTGTTTCCTATGTATAATATGTATGTATTTACAAAAAAAATGTATATAAGTATTTATATCAGTTTATCTAGTACTCATATCACAAGCTCTGCTTAGTTTGAGACTAGATGGCGTTGTGTAAATTGTCCTAACATATTTATTTATTTATTATTCATAAATTAAATAAATCTAACTACTTTGCAATATTCCGCCACATGCAAATTACCCAACTCTCGTATTTATTCATGCACAAATCCGCCCTCCAAACCCACTTAGGCCGAAAGAATAGAGAAATAATTTTGAAAATAGAATAAATATGAGGGTCGTGTTATCGTGCAAAAAAATATAAAAAACCTCGACACGTGTTTTGCCCCCAACCAGGTGCATCATCAGGAGATGTCGATGGCTCAGCGCACGGCGACCGAATGAGCCACAACTCGTAAACCGCACCTATTTATATCCTAGGTTTTTTATTTCTACCCACAACCATAATACCAAATTATTTTATGTCTACCCACCACCGTTGTTTGAATGACGTATACCTACCCGCAGCAAAGGGGAAGAAGCGAAATTAAGTTGATCTCTTGTAGATTTCTAATTGTTCCAAAACCGAAAGCCTCAGTCTTTAGTTGCAGGTGTGAAGAACGTCATAAGTGTGAGGATTAGGTAGGGAGTGACCGGAGTCCAACAAATGTTTTGCGAAATGTCTCATTTCGTTCTGGGCGATTGTTTCTAAAAGCTGATATTTGATTATAGTATTAACTTTAGTTGTTCATAGTTATTCATATCTTTCAACTGTACCAGAAGGCTGGCTATTTTCTGGCCCAAAGATTCTGGGAACCTTCCCAGTCGGCAATGAGGATTTTTAAATGATATTTTGTAATGTAAATATAAGTATAAAATGATGTACACTGGTACATTACAATAAATAATTTAACTGGTTGAAACGATTTTGAATTTTGTTTTTAAATTTAAAGCTACTGTCCGAAGTGGTCCCATTTCAAATTGGAAGTCGGTTTTTCACCCTAATCACGCCTATATCCCCAAAGGGGTAGGCAAAGGTGCATTACACTCCAAAATTTGCCAGGATTTTTAGTCTCACGTAATAGGGGGCAATCCTATTGCCGTCACCGGGCAAATTTATAATGGGTTATGTCCAAAATGGCCGAATGAATTTAATAAAAAGTGGCAGCTATATTGTAATTTTGAAAAATTTTTGAAAACTGCCTTGCGATGAAATGTTGATGAAAGTGCCAGTCGCTATGGCACAGCCAATTAAAGTCCTAGGCGTCTCGGACTATTAAATAACCCGCGGAAAAACACGAGAAATAAAAATGTTCTGAACTTTTTGATCCAGTTATATTCGTTTTTTTCGTATACGGTCTGCGAGGCGGTTACAGAAAGGGTGCGTAACCGCGATAATACCACCGAATTCATTTCCGTTGTTAAATGCGCGAAATGTGTATTTGCAAAATGTGTACATTCATTATACGTTTACGCGTGTAAAGGAAAAAAATGTGAAACAATAATTTACCGTTGGAAACCTACTTTTATTTTTTTATTTTACCTTATTTTGCAAGAATACATTTTTTTTGGACATTCTCACACAACGTCATCTAGCCCAAATTAAGCTAATATAAGCTTGTGCTATGGGATTTAGACGACTGATTTATATATTTCGAAATACATACATATTATACATAGGAAACACCCAAATTCCGAAACAAACATTTATAGATCACAAATATTTGATTCGGAATCACACAAATGCAAAGCTCCGCTTATCCCTCGCGAACTGTACAAACAAAATTACTAGTCGTGGTTATATTACGCCATGGTAATTTATCCATCGAAATACTCGTAGTATACAGTGTATTACATAAGGGTTATATCAACCCGAAGACACCCCCATCAGCTGGTCGACCAGAACCCGTTTCGATATGTGTCGACCGCCAAACAAGAAAAAAAAGTAATCCAAAAAACAACATTATTACCGAATAAAATACTCTTGTTTGAACAACACTAGCTAAAATCAGCTGATTCGGTCATCAACATAAAACACAAATAATGCGCGCCTGTGAAAAACCTTCTCTCTATCCTGGTAGGAACATTTTGTCTCTGTTCCGCATCAAGGTCTTTGGCGGTCTTTGGAGGTCGACACATATCGAAAGGCGTTCTGGGCGACCAACTGATGGGGGTGTCTTCAGGTTGATATAACCCTTATGTAACATCCTGTATACAGCTTTAGAAATACATACGTAAGTTTACAAATCACTTTGCAACTAATAAGAAATAGTTCGTGGAAATTTGTACTGAGAAAAATTGTCGTACTAGGACAAAATAACATTAAGAGAATTAATTGCGGTTGTAGTGAAGGAAACAATACAAAGCCAACTACTTGTTCACTAGAGAAAAATATATACATTTTGTCTCGAGTACTGAGAAAGGCACTTCCAGTGATTAATGAGCGCACAGATGGAACAATGTTATTTATATCTTTGAATATAGCTGGCTCTATGTACCAGGAGCTCATGATTGTATGGAGGTAGTTTATTAGTTTAATGGTACTTCTAGGCAATTTTATGGCTTGGTTATTGAATGAAAGAAAGAAAGAAAGAAAGAAAGACACATTTATTTGGTACACAGTGCCCACACAATACAACATAACAATATTACACATAAATCACATTGGAGATTGGAAGCATGTTCACTCATAAAGAGTAAAACTTACTTCCAAACCACAATCAACAACTGACGCGCGAGTATTAGTGCGACACACAAATGTACCAAATGGGTGTCCAGTTCAGCATGTGCCAGGTAGAATCCTGGCGCTGGTTTTCGACTGGAACCCAATTGGTCAGTGACTCACCGATGCCGAACCCCCGATGACTTGTGTTGTGTGAATGAAGGACAGTAGAAGTGGTACAATAATAAATAGAAAATATATATCATAGTAGACATAAAAAAAAAAAAAGATAATTAAAAATACATATATTAACTTACTTATACATATATATGCATATATACACACAATAAATAAAAGAGATATATATACACAATAACCAACGTTTTAGTCAACTCAGCGAAATATTGACGTTAACGCCATCCAGCCTCCTTTGAGCTTCCATGAGTAGCAACCGTAAACGTTTCCTAAACGCGGAAATACTTATAATGGACCGCAACGGCGGTGGAATATTGTTCCATATTTTGGAGGCTGAATAACGAAAACTACCCCTAAATGCCGCAGATCGATGCCGTATTGAAAGCTGCTGGGAGCACTGTCTTCTGGCACACTTTCTTCCGCTCGTAACCCAACCAAGCCTGTCAAACAAATACCGTGGCTCACCGTATTTGATAACACCGAACAGAAGACATGCCACATGCATCTTTCGCCTGGTTTTCATTTTTGATAAACAATTTTTACTAAGATAGGATGTGACATGACTTCTGGCCGGTATCGAGAAGCAGAATCGAGCACAGGCATTCTGAACGCGCTGTATAAGTCTCTCCGTTCGAGCCAACAGACGCGGGCCGTAAACGACGTCAGCGTAATTGAGCTTGGATAACACAAGGGACTCAGTCACACGAACCCTGAGTTCCTCCGACAGATGCGGCCTCACCTTGTACAGTACCTTTAGACGATAAAAGCAATTCTGAACAGACTGCGCGATGTGCTTCTCGAATCTTAAGCTAGGATCAACATATAACCCCAAGTTGCGAGCCCCTGCAACCCTATCTATTGGCTCTCCCTTAAGGCTCACGTTCAGACTGGCGGGAACCCGACTGATCTGACTCTTGGTACCGAACAGCATATATTTTGTCTTGTGAGGGTTTAATACTAAACAATTACTTTCCGCCCACGCTGCCAAACGGCTGAGATCGTCATTTAACTTTGCAACGGCGGCCTGATGTTCATTTGGGTTAAAAGACAAGTAAACCTGTACGTCATCGGCATATATATGGTATTGACAGTTCTTAAGGCAACTAGTTATGTCCGCACAGTATAAACTAAACAAAACAGGCCCAAGGATCGAGCCCTGGGGAACGCCTCTTCTGATGGATACGATGGGTGAAGCAATATCATTTCCATCGCTCATTTTTAGTGCAACCATCTGCCTGCGTCCATCTAGATAGCTGTGGAACCAGGAAACTGACTTTTTATCTAGACCATAATAACTCAGCTTAGATAAAAGTAATCCTGTATGGATCCCATCAAACGCGCGAGAAAAATCCAACAAAACAAGTACCGTGCACAACCCCTTGTCCTGCGCAGCTAATAAATTGTCGGTTACGTCTATCAATGCGGTGGCCGTGCTACGTCTCTTTCTAAAACCCGACTGCAACTCAGGAAGAATACTGTGTTCCTCTAAATACTCAGTAAGCTGTTTACACACAATTTTCTCCATAACCTTTGAGAGACAGGGCAAGATACTAATGGGCCGGAGATCCTTAACCGTAGTGGGAGTCGGTATCTTTGGTATGGGCCTAACAGTCGCAATCTTCCAAAGGTCAGGAAATCTTGAAGTTTCAATTGAACAGTTAATTATGCCAGTAATGTAAGGTAGTGTGTATGGCAGTGTTAAAGTAAGCATTTTTAAGGACACCCCGTCGCAGCCCTCCGCGTTCGACTTCAATTCGGCTATGGTTGACGCTACAACGCTCAGTGATACTGGCGAAATCTCGAACGTGGCGTCGGTATACCTATGAAACTCAAAATAAGTCATGAGCGATATACTAGCCGTAGGGTTCCCAGGTAAGTCCAAAAAAATATTATTAATTAGTGTGGGGTCAGTAAAATGAGATGGAAGCTCTTTATTTTGTTCAAATCGACAGACAGTATTTTTTAAATTTCGCCAAAGCAATTTAGGGTTGTTAATATGCATATTAATGTAGTGTTTATAATAGGCAGCTTTTTCGTGGTACAGAGAGGTGGTGACCAAAGATTTTAATTGCTTATAATACTCCCGTGCTGACGCGGACCTAGTGCGGTGGTATTTTGCTAACGCGTCATCCCGCAACTTCATCATCAACTTTATGTTATCCGTGATCCACGGGTACGATGGCTCCTTAAGAAGACATGTTCTAACTGGGGCATATGTGTCAAAGACAGTTAATAAATTAATATTAAAGGTGTCGACCATAGCGTCGACAGAGCTCGCACCAATGAAAGCACTCCAATCCAATGTTGCCAGATCATAAGAGATACTATCCTGGCAGACATCTTTTAAAGGTCTAAATTTGATAAAAAATGGTTTACACTTCTCTTTTTTTATATTAAATTCACATGTAATAACTGAGTGACCGTTGACTTCCCGAAACGGCTCAACATACATATGCCTCGCCCGAAGATCGGTACAGACCAAATCAATGAGAGTCGCACTAGTGTCCGTGAAGTGAGTAGCTGTAGTGACGAATTGTTTAAGACTGAGGCTGTTTAAGAATTCGGTCACTCTTATTGATTTATCGCTGGTCACTAGCATATCAGAATTTAAATCACCGAGTAATATGCAGTGGTCGCACTCGCCCAGAGAAGCAATAGTGTCAGTGACCATCAAGAAACAACTGTAAGTTCTGCCAAGGAGGCCGATAAGCAGTACCAATAGCGAGCTTTTTGCCTTTTATAGTACATGTCAACCACATTTGTTCGACTGTATTATATCTCGGATCCACCGGGTGGCTGCACGTACGCACATTGAACCCACGTCGGACGTAGTATCCGACACCTCCCCCTCTTCCGTTGCGAACGCCTGAGGAGCGCGGAATATGGCGCAAGCGATAGCCAGGGACGACAGGCGCACGGTCTTCCTCGCCTGGACGCAGCCAGGTCTCATTAACTGCCATCAAGTCAACCCGATACCTATCAAACAAAGCAATAAAATCATCGTGATGCGATCCCAAAGAGCCCGCATTATGGAAACCAATTTTCAAAAATTTATCCACGATCGCAGGGAATGTAAATTATATAAACGTATTCAGTACAGTTAGCCAGACCAATTACACCGTCGCTAAATCCAACACAAAATATGTCCGTCACCAGTGAGATACACAGGGGAGACACTAGCTGCTGTTGTCTGTATGATAAAAAATATATACATATACAACTATAATGTAATAGTAATAAAATAATATACAAATATAAATATAAATGATAGATATATAAATATATACAATGTAATATATAGTTTACAATTACAACAAATTTGTTACAGCATTTTATAGAATAGTAACAATTATTAGAATAATATGGCTCAAGGTTAGATATTATATTTATTTTACAGACGCTCAACTGGCCTCCGGGATACACAGTTATTATCAATACCAAATACAATAGGAGAAAAATAAGCACCGCGAATATCGCACGATTATTTCTGGGCACGTGAAAAAACCGGTTCAATATCAGAGTCAGAACAAATATGCACATATCTATCGCCAGGTTTATTTCTTGCAAAGATACGCCCCCGCTTACACCATACAAATTGCCAACCGTATTGTTGACCGGCATCTCGCGCCCTTCGAAACAACTGGCGGTTCATCTTAGTAAGTCGCTCGTTCAAATAAAACCGGCGGGGCGGGCCTGGCATGCCCAGCTCCGCAGACGTTGCACCGCGGCGCAAGCGCGCGCACGTTAATAACTCCTCGCGCAGATCTCGGCGCGCGAGGCGCACGGCGAGGGGGCGGGGGCGGCGCTCTGGGCCCAGAGCGTCGGTCGACTGCACTATGCGAGGCCCAACACGCTCCGCGCAAACAATATCCCGCTCGTCCAGCTTCATTCCCAACTTCCCAGCAACCAGCAGGACAGTATTGACTGGGTTCTCACCATTAGGTTCGACTAAATTAGATATTTCGATGTCATTGCTCAACAGGTCCTGGTCACGGTCATTCAAGTCCCGCCGAAGTTGTTCCATGACGTCATTGCTTGTAGATGTGTCGGACGGTTGTACCTTCTCCAGAACCGACAGCCGCTGCGCCACGCTGTCTACCCTGGCATTGCATAGCTTCAAGGACACAACGATATCGGACATCTCCTCCTTATATTGTTTCAGCATGTCGTTAATTGAACGTAGATTGTCTCTAAAGATCCTGAGCTCTGTTGCAATATCGGTTGCTAAGACAGTCGTCTCGTCGGTGGGACTCAGGACGGGACTGCATACTGGATTCTGCGGCGTTTTTGAGCCTCTAACCGGAGTTTCAGCCCTGTTATCGGTAGCCACATTTCTCTTGCACTCAGGACATAGCCAGGTTGATGATATGACGCCTGACTCGGCCTGACACCGGTAAAAGAACGCATTTCCGATGGTAGATTGATTCACATTTAGAGCAATTAGCGACATCTATACTAGCAAGGTACCTCCCACACGCGTTGCAAGACTTTGTCATTATTTATTATGTATGACAATCAAACCAATGCCAAACCACCAAAGTGAGCGATCAACAGTTAATGCACTCCGCCACTAGATGGCACCACTATCAAAAGTAATGTTATGGTAACTTTAATACTAATTATTTTTTGTAGTTATGGGAATTTTATGTAGTTATAGGTAGATTAATGTGCACTGAGTTTCGTAAGGACATAAATCCAATGAGGCAACAAAAGTGTACAGATAATACACCAAATTGTGATGTTCACACTTTGGGCACAATAATGTCGGGTAGTTTCTACAAGTCACTGTATTTGCGAGTACATATATTTACACTTTTTGCGCATTTACGCCGCACAAGGACGCTTGCAAACACTTGCACTGCACTTTCTCACACCCGAATTCACTTATATGTTTCAGTTACTGACTTCGGAGACTCAATTATATTTTTCCGATAAAAATAATGAGGATGACAATCGTACAGTTTGACATCCGTGACGTCACTCTGAATAAATAAATCTCTATTGAATAAATAAATTATTCTCGGACTGTAGAGATTTTCTTTAGTTGTATGTAACGTCTGTCCTGGCTGATGGAATTTTGGTTTGAATTATATACTGGAACGCGGGCGGTTGCATCGAAATAATAAAGACAGAGCTGGCGGAATCTTAACCAAACCCTTGCTAACCTAAACTATTTTTTTTTAGAACTGTCAAAGGCATGTTTCTTTAATGCTTAATAACTCAAAAACTATAAGAGCCACATACACCAAAAACCATACAGCAAACCACAGGCTTATGTTATATCTTTAGGCCACATTTCAAGTTGATAGGTTAAGAGATGCGCCCGATATCGTGTCGCATACATTCTTGATTGAGCCCATCGTTGTGAAGACTCCGCAAGCTCCGTCTTATATATACTTTTAATAAATCTGTAGAAGTTAAAATTCTGTACATTGAAAATATCAAAAAATAAATGGCAGGGGGTGTTACTAGACCGACACCAAACCCAAAAATGTGATATAAATTTTTTTGTCTGTCGGCATTACGCAAAAACTACCGGTTCGATTACGATGAAACTTGGTATAATTATTCTTTAATATCCTGGGCACCACACTGGGTACTTTTTATCCCAGAAAAGTATATACTATAAAAAACAAACTTAATTTTGCGGTTCGATCCCTAGACCCGATAACTATACCAACCGCAAATAATAAGTTTGTCGTAGGTTCTTTCTTTTTTTTTATATTGGGTTCGCCAAATTGACGCCACCCGCCTGGTGGTAAGTCGTGACGACGTCTAGCGATTGTGGGCCACTCTCACAGCACACAATTCTATAGAGAGTGGCTCTCAACTTGACGGCCTACTGATGTGCCTCTTCACGCTCCGCTTAAAGAACCCAGGGTTATATGTGGGAGGAAACACGTGCACAGGCAGGGCGTTCCAGGCCACTATTGTTCGGTAGAGAAACAAACGTTTACAACGTTGGGTTCTCGCGAACATGCTATCCACTGTGTGGGAGTGGCATCTCTGCCCGGCACGCGTTGTTCGGGATCGGAAGGAAGAGGGTGGGATCAGATTGAAGAGCTCTTCAGAACTGGTAACGTCACGTCACCCGCATTGGAGTTCACTAAGGGGCGCTGCACACGGCTAAGATACTGTAATATTTTAACTTAAGATACAATATCGCTCGCCATACAATTCAATGGACTATCACAAACGACGAAGATCATCATTTACCGAGCCTTTTCCCAACGCAGTTGGGGTCGGCTTTCCAGTCTGACTGCGATTCGGCTGGACTTCGATATTTTCCGTGAAACGACTGCCAACTGACCTCCACATCCCATAGGCGATAACCAAGTTCTGTAGTTAGCCCGGTCGGATTTTTGATTTAGGGCTCCAACTACCCCTAACGACTGCCATAGATGTTCGTATGACAACCGGGACCGACGGCTTAACGTGCTCTCCGAGGCATGAAGGGGTCTCAGTGTCTTAAGCAATGGTCACTCATCCTAAGACCGGCCTGTCTCGATGTTGCTTAACCTTTGCAATGTGTTAACATTGTCGGTTACCACTAGACCACGAGCCCCTCTAGATAATAAATAATATTCCTTTTTTTCGTATCTTAAGATGAATTTTTATGGTATAATAGAGAATATTATAGAAGATATAATAGAGAAACTGTTGTAGGAGGGCTTTATGAACGCAATAAAACCCAAAACAATGGTTTTTAGAACTTTTCTCTATTTGTCTGAATGTTTGGACACGCTAATCTCAGAAACGGCTTAACCGATTTGAATTTGTGGTTTGGTTTTCATTCGCTTCATAAATAAAAATGTTATGTAGATCTAAAGTAACACGCAGGCGGAGCTGCGGGCAACAGCTAGTAATAAATAAACTAGGTGGTTCGCCGTAACGTCGAAATAAATAAGACGGAGTGAAAGACATTCTTAATAACTCAAAAACTATACAGCAAAGCACGTTAATGGGATCTATCTGGATGCCAAATTTCAAGTCGATAGGTTTAAAATTGCGACCGGTATCGTTTTCAGGCCCATCTTAGAGAAGACTCCGCTACGCACCATCTTAATAAATATTGTTGGACATGCTCACACAACGTCATCTAGCCCAAACTAAGCTATAAGCTTGTGCTATGGGATCTAGACAACTGATAAACATACTTATATATTTCTAAATAAATACATAATATACATAGTAAACACCCAAAGTCCGAAACAGACATTTGTGGATCACAAAAATAGTATTTCATTCGACCCGGGAATTGAACCCGAGACACGCCACCGAAGCAGTGCTTACGGATTGTTATAGTGCCCATAATGTTTTTGTTTGCTCCTTATTACGTGGAACCAATACAATTACTGACAAATTATGAGTGTATTATGTACTTCTGTCCACCCCTTCGAGGATATTGGCTTCGGGTATTACAGCTTTACAGTCCGGGTATATATACCTATACACATAAAATACATATTATGTCGTGGATCCTAATAATATAAATTTATCTATCTATCTATCTATATATAGAAATTGGGAATGTCCCCCTTAGCTCTCGAGAACGGATTATGCTACAAAGATGG
This sequence comes from Nudaria mundana, assembly GCA_963556515.1. NCBI lineage: Eukaryota > Metazoa > Arthropoda > Insecta > Lepidoptera > Erebidae > Nudaria > Nudaria mundana. The sequence goes on from OY748307.1 coordinate 3,270,450, forward strand.
TTGACCCCTCTATGGATAGCCCTCGATCTGGAGGCAAGCCAAAAATTCGAAAATTTGACCTAACCCTGAAGGTTCAAAAGTTATAGGCCAAAACCTATGGCATAGTGCGGTGCGAAGCACTCACGGATCTTATACTCTGACTCGCACAAAATATAAAGAAAAGAAACGTATCTGTAAATTGTATTGTACTTATGATATTCTAATGAAAATACAACAAGACAATTAAAATGTCCGACATTTTATGTATTTTATCACCACAAAATGTGTTGACAAAGGCTACAATAAACAAAGCCTTTGTGCAATTTAGTAAATTACATATTTTTTTCTGTCCCAAAGATAAACAATGTGAGGGGCAACAGTGAGGATGAGGATAATCAAAGGCACAGAGTAGTACAAACGAAACAGAGAGGCTGCTTCTTAAAGTTGTAGCTCAATTGATGATTTGTCTGATGTTTTTGTAGTCTGTAGTCTTCATATATTTATGCACGTTACTGTATAATCAATTCAAATGCTAACAGAAACGTAAAACTATTAAAAGGCACATATTTTTGGTTACCAAGTTACCACATTATTATTGAAGTGAATATTGTCAAATGTTTTGTTTTGGAAAGTTGACACTTTAATATGATCCATATGAATGATGAGATGTAAGTGCTACTTTCGTTCTGATATTGTTGAACTTGTTCCTCAGTCAGATATAAAGGATGATGTGTCAATAGTAACATATCTGTGTCCGTGATTGTAAAAATTCGCACACAAAGGTTTCCGTCGCCCTACCTCTTAGATTGACCACTGGCTGTGTGCGAATGTGTAAACGTTTCCACTCTCTATGCGTACGTGACAAGCGGCCAGTGAACCAGCACACATGCCTCGCGTGCTTGTAATAGTGCGTCCGATTCCGGCATTTGTTCTTAGCTGCTTCTCTGTTTCATTTGTCTACTCTGTTCAAAGGTATATTGCGTAAGCGGCAATTATAAGGATGAAATTGTTGTATCCTTAACCCTGCTGAATTTGGATTAAATTTTACATGTAGGTACGTTTTAGTAGTAAATAGTATTTTTAGTAGAATTGGTAATATGTTTTTTTTATTTTATTTTACGATCCCTTCCATCCTAAGGTTGCCTGGAAGAGATCGCTATTAGCGATAAGGCCGCCCTTGTACATTTAGTAGTTATAAGTATGTTTTTAATGTATTTTCTAAACTGTATTGTACAATAAAGAATATTTATGTTATGTTTATGTTAATATGTTTTCTAGCATAAGGGGTAGACAGAGAAGTTTATTATGCCCACATTTCATTACTTACTTTCTTAGTCTTATAATAGAAAAGTTCCCGAAAGCGGCAATAAGCTCGCCCAGCATATTGCCGCTTTCGGGAACTTTAAGTATTTGAGGTGAGGATGACTTAGGCAAAGATATGTCGATAAAGCCCATAAAATATAAAAAAAGTCTTAGTGTCAAAAATCGTTATCGCTTTTACGGCCACTGGTTCGGAAATCACGCGATGACGTCACCACATGTGATAAAACCGCGTTTTTATCAAGAAAAAGTTACTAATTTCAACATATTTACCGACTTTTTAGGGTTTCGTATTGAAAAGATACCATGATCCGTCTGTCTGTTAGCAGGTTTCACGGTGATCCGTCTGTCTGTTAGCAGTTTTCAAAATCCACGGTGTCCATCAAAATTTCATGATTAATATTTGGTCGCGATAACCCACGCGGGCAATACCGCAGGCGTCAGCTAGTATTGTATAAAATAATGGTTTGGATTTTTAACTTCGAATTGATTTTGATTTATCTGCTACATCCGTAGCACTTTGGGCTCGTTTAAGGAGACGCGGGGCGTCGAGCTTCACGTGCGGCGTGGCTTGGCGCGGCACGTTGTGCGATTTAACCGTTTATAGTGAGGCGGCGCGTGAAGCGGCCCGCGTCGTGGCTTCGCACGGCGCTGCGCCCGCCGCGTGGGACGCAGCCTTTTATGCGGCGTCGTTCAGTGCGACACCCGGTGCGACTCTCGCAGCTTATTGCCGTCCTTCCAGTCTTGTTCGACTAGTTACAAAGAGCAAACGTGTGTATTGTTTGTAATCATGGACGACATCATTATTTTATTTCATCAGTATTTTATTTACCGCTAGAGTGGAACATAAAATTTATTCATAAAATTTTGAAAAGAAACATCTAGCGAGAAATGCAGATATTAATTTGTCCGCTGTTTATCCAGCAGGATTAGTAGATAGCGCTGTAATGTTTTTTTCCTGAGCGCAATGCTAAGTTTCCGTCCCTGAAACTGGCGCCGACGACGCCGACATTCCCACAGCATACCGCGCACCTCTCCCAGCCTTCCTTGCCGCGTCCTTTGCGGCGTCACCCGCCGCTTCATCCGCCGCGTTCTCCCATTGCGAAACTCACTGGTTTTCCCCTCCGCGTCGTCGCCTGTCGCTACATTCGCGTCCGACGCGGCGACGCTCGTCGCTTGGGCAGCTACAACTCTAACAAACGCTTGCAAAGACGCTTCTCCTTGAACGCTCCAAACATTGCCGTATGTTTGTGTTTCTGGCGGCCCGCCTCGCGGATCGCACCGCACGACGCGCCGCGTCTCCTTAAACGAGCCCTTTGTCTACGAAGTGCTACGGTGCTACGGGAAGCTATGAATGGTATTTCTTCATTGTTATTGTGTACTAGTTGATTACCGCAACTCCGCCCGCGTGATTTAATTTTGTCTTTCCCAACTCGTACGGGAACACTTCCAGGGTATAAAGTATCCTATGTCATGGATTTTAGGTAACGGCAATACGTGGGACAATAAAGTGTGGGTGTGTATTACACATCTGCCTACACATTCGATAATATAGGCGTGACGATACGTATAGATTATATAGAGTGCCACAGAGAGCACGTTAAGCCGTCTCGGTTGGAATACGAACATCTATGGTAGTCGTTATGGCTATTTGAAACACTAAAACAAAATCTTTGCGGTCTAACTACAGAACTTCGATATGGCCCATGGGTTGTGGAGATCAGATGGCAGTCACTTCACGGAAAATATTGAAGTTCAGCCGCATCACAGTTAGACTTTTTTTTTTTAAATTCCGCGGTCTAAGGCCGCGGCCGCTCTAACGTCCGTTGCCGGGCGTCTCTGGATCACAGTTAGACTGGCAAAAGGCTCGGTGGATGATAATATAGATATAGATATACACCGTGAAAGTAAAGAAAATTTTTTAAGGCCACCGTTTACAAAAAAAATGTTGTGGACTCAGTCTCTAGACATCAAATTAATACTCGTGGTAGCTCACTGCCTTAAAAAATCTTCCTCGTGCTATCCAGAGGCGCTCGGCAATAGACGTAGGCTGCAACGGCCTCGGGCCGCGGAATCAAATAAGAACCTACGAGTACATCAATTTTAAGAATTTTATAATAAACTAGCTGATCGCCGCAGCTCCGCACGCGTGATTTAGTTTACTCGTTCCCGGTTCCCGTGGGAACACATTACCGGTGGCTTCGCCAAAAATCACATTTATTTATAACTAGCGACCCGCCCATGCTTCGCACGGGTGCAATGTAGACTATGTAGCATGTCAGTCTTAAAATTCAAATATCTCAATGCAAATATTTGTACGCTTTGCATTGGTTGAATGATTGTCTTTATCTGTGGCCGAATGATTGTCTTTAACTGTGGAATTAGAATTGTGGAATTAGATTCGTCTTTGAATTTCAATGCCAAACAATGTTCAATCACTACTGACATGCTATCAATTGATACTATCGATCGTCCTTGTAAGGAATCGATGGATCGTAATTCATGGCAGAATTTTCTTTATTTACCCACGAATTAGTTCTGGCTCTCTGTAATCGATGCCTACCCCTATCCTGGCTGAGGCGAGCCTCAAGCTCGGCAGACGATTCTCTGGCTCTCCGAACACTATGACTTTCCCGATCTTGGCTGTAGCGAGCCTCACGCTCAACTGAGGATTCTCTTACTCCTTCAGCTCTATATCTAGCCCGAAGCTGGCTGAGCCGAGCCTCACATTCCCTTGACGAATCTTGGTCTCTAGCTGAACGTGCTCTTTGGGCATTCCCTGTACTACGACCTATGTTTGAACGACGACGTCTTTCAGATATGACTTTATACCTATCCTATTCAGTTCTTTTTTGAACTTAACTACCTACATTACTTTAAACCGCTTTTTGGCTATAATTCTATTGTTTTATTCTAATTCCTATCCAACCAAGGTACCTACTATGAATTTCGAAAAACATGTCGAATGAATTGAATGAATGTTTAATGAAAAAGCCTATGATATAACCTATTAATCTGTAATATCTTCGAAAATATTCATTTAAATTACATGCTGTAAAGGGCCATATAGATCTATATTAAAAGCAAAATGTATTTAAGGTACTTAATTGGATAAGGATTTATGCTGTATTGCTTAAAATCTGTGTGTTCACTGCCGTCATTGGCCACAGCCCGGCTGCGTCGCCGCGCTCGAATTTTTTTTCCATCACGAGATATCTCTTAAGTCGTTCGTCCAAATTACGTGGTTTGAATGTCAATTTTGGTCTACATTAAATGCACAACGTATGTAAAGTATTCAATTAGATAAAGAATAATACTGCATTGGTAAAAATAGCTTGGCAAATGACACATTATTTTTTTGTCATTTATAAAAGATAAAAATGGTTACTGTGCGTTATCCTTAAGAGATAGACATATGCCATCGCGGACTTTTTTGTAGACCTTTCTATGGTGTACAATACTATTATTTTTAACTGTCTCGTAGGGTTTAGTCAGCGTTTGCAATGAAAGCGCAAAAAAATGTGTTTATATACGACATTACATTAGAAACCTCTAAAATAATCGGTATTACTCTAGTATGTTATACATGTTTTATACATTAAAACCTTTCTGTTGAATTACTCTATCTATTAAAAAAAACCACATCAAAATCCGTTGCGTAGTTTTAAAGATCTAAGCATACATAGGGACAGACAGACAGGAAAAGCGACTTTGTTTTATACTATGTATAGATGTATGCATTTTATACGCACGCAACACTATACGCATAATCATTCACTCACTCTTCCAAAATCCTACTCTTGCTCTTTCCCAGTCTTTTGAGAGTCGCCATATTGACCGCACCCCGCAAAACGCTTACGCATACGCATCTCTATTCCCCGTGGAATTTCCCGTGGGCCCTCGCTTTGAACGCCGCGTGTGAAGTACAGGAAACCATCCGAACATTATCCAAGAAAAAGTGACGTGCATAAACTTTCCACCAGTGTTCTCTCTAACGCTTTTGCCGAGGAATTAGGAAGACCAGCAGAGACGGACGTGCCCAGGAACACCACGTAACCAAATTCAGGTACCTCTCAATCCTTGCATCGCCAACCGGGATAAAAAGTAGCCTATGTTACTCAGGGTGAATGTACCTTTCCAATGGTGAAAGAATTTTTGAAATCGGCACAGTAGTTTTTGAGTTTATTCATTACAAACATACACACAAAAATAAAAATCTTTCCTCTTTATAATAGTAGTGTAGAAAATGTGTTTGCTTTCAAAGTAATACTTCCAGTCGGTTCTTTTATCGAAAATGAGTCCAAGGTATTTTTTTAAACGGTGGTACTTTCACGGTGTATAGAGCACATTTATGTCACACACACGGTAACATTAAGTTAGTACTCTAGAGACATTTCCAATTTACCGACACACATAAACTCTAGCCATTTGGATATACAAACGTTAAATTTTGTTTACAACAGATAATAAAACATGAGTCCTCTTTGGAGAACAGTTACGAGTAATGCCTTTATGAAGCACTTTTCTATATAATAAAGTACTTTTTTTTAATTATGTACGGACTACATAGATGTAGGTATGTAATATTGGTATTGGATGATGAAATTTTGGTGGGTTTGTTATAGTTAAGATAAGATAAGATAAGTTAAGATAAGATAAGATAAGATCAGATAAGACATTTATTTTGCAGAACATGTGTGTATAATAGTACAAATTAAATATTATTATAAGGTCTTAGCTAGGGTTAGTGTCAATATGTTGTACCATAATCATGGTGTACAAATTATTATTATTCACATTATTAAAATAGTACATATAATTCAATAAGTTACTATTATATAGTGGCCAGGTAACGACTTACCTATTATCTAGGGCCAACAATACTACCGGTAAAATGTGGGAATGCAAACTACGTCTGCCTACCCCCTCGGGCATTATACGCGTGTTTATTGAACTGAATAAATTACTAAACCGTTTATTTTCAGAAATTAAAGTCGTGAGTATTATGATAGTATCAAATAATCTGGGATTAACATTGAATACTTAAATAATTATAATGTAAAATTATCAGGCAAATGTGCAGTGATTATGACACCTAACAACTGCTTTTGTTAATTAAATTGCTCTTTTTATATCGATTCTGTTTAAAGCTATTATTGTATAGTACGTGAAAAGAGTATCAATCAAAAACAGACCGAAGTTGATATAGATAAAACACGTGAGCCTGGCAAGTTAAAAAAAAACCAAGCCATGAAACCCCTCTAAAAAAGCAAGTAAAAATAACTATCGGTAATTTGAAAATTAGAACGAACAAATCAAAATGTATATGACGTTTCAGAATTTTTTTTATTTAAAAAATCGTTCCATATCCGAAAGAAGTTCAAACAGCCCATTCGTAGTTTGAAATTTTGAAAAACGAACATTAAAGGTATGTGCACATTAAAGGCTTTTAGTCGAGTATGCTCACTGAGGTGTTATACGTATGCTTCATCAGATAATCTCGTTAGATCAGTGCTCATGCGTGAGAACCCTCCTGTACGCAGACCAACGTTATTTATAACTTTTACTATTTTTATCCCTAATATGTTCCAAGGTTTATAAGAAAATATTGAACAGACATACCTACATAATAGTCACGTGTCACTATCGACTTCTAATTGCGACGATCGATATCTTTGGCTTCTGCAATTTTAATAAGCCTTTTAATGCATGCTCGCGGTGAGTATCTGACCTTATTTCAAAATTCCGCCAATTTGATCGGAATACATTCGCCTTGATCAATCATTAACAACCAGTCTTTCTACAGTCTACACTCACTTTACGTGTCGGACTGTTTCGGTGATGTCAGTTTAGTACACACACTTTCGTCACCGTTTTATCGGGTTGGATTCGAGGTCGGCACAAACTTTGAGTGATCCTTAAATGCCAAAAAACCACAAATAAAATTAATACTTTTGGACATTCTCACCCAAAGTTATGGATAAACATACTTATATATTTCTAAACACATAATCAATATACATAGACAACACCAAAACTACGAAACTAACATTTGTAGATCACACGGGAATCAAACCCGAGACTCTGGAGTCGAAAACCGATGCACTACCGACCACGCCACAGAAGCAGCAAAACTACGACAAATTGTAAGTGTGTTCTGTCTACCCTCGTAGGACTATCGAAGGAACATTTATAGTTATGTAACAAGTATTAGAACAATGCGGGCGATCTATGTTACAACAATTAATAAAGTTTCGCGTCTTGTTTCAAACTTTGAACTCGTGAGATAATGTTCATTTGGGAGAAGGTTAAAACGAACAAATTCTTGACCCTGGATGTTAGTTACGGACGTAATAAATACTAAGGGTCGTGGCCGAGTGGTAACCGACAATGTTAACACATTGCAAAGGTTAAGCAACGTCTAGCCAGGCTGGTCTTAGGATGGGTGACCATTTCTTAAGACACTGAGACCCCTTCATGCCTCGGAGAGCACGTTAAGCCGTCGGTCCCGGTTGTCATACGAACATCTATGGCAGTCGTTAGGGGTAGTTGGAGCCCTAAATCATTAATCCTCGTGGTCTAACTACAGATTTTCGATATCGCCCATGGATTGTGGAGGTCAGATGGCAGTCGCTTCACGGAAAATATCGAAGTTCAGCCGAATTGCAGTTAGACTGGAAAGCCGACCCCAACTGATGTGAGGGATGATTATAAAGAGGAAAGATTTGATTGTTTGTTTGAAGTGATGCGATTTTGAAAATTCTTTCACTGATATGTAGCTACATTATCCCTGAGTGACTTATGCTACTTTTTATCCCGGTAATGTATTCCCACGGGAACCGAGAACGCGAAAACTATATCACGCGGGCGGAGCCGCGGCGATCATCTAGTAATTAATACTCTTGTATATCAATTTGAATGTTTTTTCAGCTGTCCCGGAAAACTTTTTATCAATTTCAAATTTCGCTTTTAAACATTCCTTGAGTTTGCATAAATATTTTAATACCAAAATTGCCAAATCAGTCTGGCCGGTCTCTATTTTTAAAGAGACAAACGAACGGCAATTCCTTTTTATTTGTCAAGAAGATGAAAAAGATGTTCGGTAACGGCAATAGGGACAATAAACTTCCCCCTATTGCGTGAGTCCAACAAAACTACTAGCGACATGAGATATAGGCTTAAATTATAGGTTATACATTGGCCATCATTTATCAGAATTACAGTGTACAATCAATGAGTATGAGCAATGTCCACCCAACTATACCGTATTGATTGATACTGAATGCGCATTGCGACTATAGGTTATAAAAAAGATAACACATAATATTTTTTAATAACTTAAGCCCGTTTGGTAAGTTAAAAACCTAAAAATACTACTAACAAGGTAAAAAGGCGTAAGCTGAGCTTTGCATTTGTGTTATACGTTAATACGTTACTTCTGGAAAGAAGATCAGTTGCCGACTCAAACCTGGCCCAAAACATTATAAAATTATATGAAAATGTGAGGACCCCTTCATAACGAGTCTGAAACATAGGATCCGTCGTAGACTTACTATCCCGCTCGCTTGGTAAGTTTGTGACTCTATAGTTTATGGTCCTGATATTTTATTTAACAGATTTTCGAAAAGGGAGGGCTCAATTTGACTGTTTTCAACCGACTTCCAAAAATTCCAAAAAAAGAGGAGGTTCTCAATTCGACTGTATGTTTTTTTATTTATGAGGCAACCTCATATCTCTGGATTGGGTGAACCGATTTTGAAGTTTTTTTAAATGAAACCTACTATTTTCTAAATGGTCCCATTTAAATTTGGTCCCATTCCGTCATGAAGTCTTCTTCTTGTTTTTAATTGTTTGTACCTTTCGACTTACGGTTTAATCTTTCGACTGCGAGAACCGATTTAGATTTTTTTTATTTTTAATAAAGTACCACAGTGGTTACTTCCTCAACTACCGGTAGATGGTGCTCTGAAGCGTAACCGTAAGTCGCACACTCATACAATAGTGATCGCAATATTAGAGGTCCTGGGTTAGTGGTGGCTTGGTCAAGACATACTGCTTTCTTAGTGGTCTTATTTCAACTTTGTCCAATTTCGACAATTATTTGGCCCCATTTGGATTGATATGTTTTTTGACTTAACCTTTGTCGTAAGGTTTATCAGTACGTATTTAATGGCATTTGTTAGCCCTACTTTTAGGACATGAAATTAAATAGCTAGCTCGTGTAATTCACTACAATGTCCAAACATTGGCCACTAATATAGTTAGCTAAACAAACACTTCTCACATTACAAGCGAGTGACCTCTGTTAAGTTGATTAAATCGTCATAATTGTCTTTGAGTTACATTGAAATATACTGTATAAAACAACATGTTGTATAAAATTTGGTGAATTCACATCCCGGTGTCAACACTGCGAGGTTTCCGATGACGACACTGCACTCCACACATTGGTGGAGTGCTCAGCGTGGGCAAGTCAGCGCCGGGATCTCGTGGTGGGTCTCTCGCTGGAAACCATGGTCGCAAAGGAGGCGGCCGAGACGCAGAGGGAGCGTACCCTCCACGTTGAGTTCCGCTATCAGCAAACTCATTTACACCCAGGACCATCGACCTCAATGATCGGGGCCTGAGGACGGCGGGGTAGCCACCCGTCGTCCTTACAGAAGCAGGCTAGAAGACGCGGAATGAAACCCGACCCCAACGAGGCGGGATAAAACCCAAACAAATACTAGCGCAGAGGCCACGCAGGTGGCCAAGGTCGACCGGGTACCACTGGAAATACCTTCAGGTGCGTACCAGAGACGCCCGCAGCAATGGACATAGAAGCGGCCGCGGTATCGCGGAATTTATAAAAAAAAGTCATAAAATGTATAAAACAGAGCCCTAAGTGGCTTTTGGTAAGCTTTATCCGGATTATACCTACTTAAATTTATTTACGGAAGTTTTAATTCTGTTTCAGTCAATTTTAAATACCGGTTTAAAATTTAAATGTATTCAGCGCAACACCAGGGTGGCAGAAACACGAAAGAATAGATTAACTCGACCTCTTGTTGGATATTTAAACGGGGTACTTGGTGAACCGCTTGCTTCAAAAAACATTATACAGCGGTAATGCTAATGAGTTGTTTTTTTAAACTCTTTAATAATATGGCACCCTGGTACTTGTAACTGTTTTTTAACAGGTTAATAATACGTAATCTTGGTTTCCCTTTATATTTATATATGTATATTTGATCGATGGTTAAATGTCCAAAAGTACGAGTATGTCCATTGTTTAAAATATTTTTTTTTATTTATTTATTTATGTACACACAGTATAAACAATATTGTGAATGGAAACATTATAATACATGAATACAATGGCGCCACTTATCTCTAAAGAGATGTAATGTAACTTAAATGTATGTACTACGAGTACATACCAATTTGCTGTTTATTTTTCTTAATTTTTATTTATTATTTGAAGAAAAGAGTAGAAAGTATAATATAGGCAAGAGTAAAAGAACACCTAACAAATAAAAAGGCCTAACCGATCAATATAATCTGACATCGGGCGTTTTCACATTGCACGATATCGTGACGATATCGTCCACAATATCGTGACGATATTTTACATTCTTACCTTAAAGTGCTGCTACTTACGATATCGTCACGATATTATAGACGATATCGTGTGTCGTTATCGTGCAATGTGACAGCGCCCTATAACCAATTAATCAAAAAATAACTTCATATCATTCATCTCTTTTATTACAAACTAGCTGTTGCCCGCAGCTCCGCCTGCGTGTTACTTTAGATCTACATAACTTTTTTATTTATGAAGCGATTGAAAACCAAACCGCAAGTTCAAATCAAAAAATCAAATCATTTCTGAGATTAGCATGTTCAAACATTCAGACAAAAGTTCTAAAAACCATTAATAGTGAACTCCACTGCGGGTGACGTAACCTGTTCTGAAGAGCTCTTCAATCTGATCCCACCCTCTTCCTTCCGATCCCGAACAACGCGTGCCGGACAGAGATGCCACTCCCACACAGTGGATAGCATGTTCGCGAGAACCGAACGTTTTAACCGTTCGTTTTTCTGCCGAACGATAGTGGCCTGGAACGCCCTGCCTGTGCACGTGTTTCCTCCCACATATAACCCTGGGATCTTTAAGCAGAGCGTGAAGAGGCACATCAGTAGGTCGTCAAGTTGAGGGCCACTCTCTATCGTATGTGCTGTGAGAGTGGCCCACAATCGCTAGACGTCGTCACGACTTACCACCAGGCGGGCGGCGTCAATTTGGCGAACCGAATATAAAAAATATAAAAAACCTACGACAAACTTATTATTTGCGGTTATAGTACTCGGGTCAAGGGATCGAACCGCAAAATTAAGTTTGTTTTTTTATTGTATATACTTTTCCGGGATAAAAAGTACCCAGTGTGGTGCCCAGGATATTAAAGAATAATTATACCAAGTTTCATCGTAATCGAACCAGTAGTTTTTGCGTGATGCCTGAACTAACAGACAGACAAAAATTTTTTTAATCACATTTTTGGGTTCGGTGTCAGTCTAGTAACACCCCCTGCCATTTATTTTTTTGATATCTTCAATGTACAGAATTTTCACTTCTACAGATTTATTATAAGTATAGATATCCCTGTCAACAACTTAAATCCTCTGTTCACTTCAGATCGATCGTTACAGCGCACATAGACACACTAGATAACTTTTTATTTCTCGCACACGTACTCGTGCTGTATGCCATGACAGGTAGTGATTCACTACAGGGTAATGGCCGTTTGAAAATCGGCTGGCGTTGAGAATTGTATCTTTTATATTTGAAATTCGAATACAGTTCTTAGTTTAAAAGTTAATACGTACTATTGTTTTTTTTTCTGTCTTTAATAATTTAAGGTATGAATTCGAATACCTGTCTGGCAACATTACCACGTAGTATGGTAATGCTAATTCTGTGTACTAAAACCGGCTCTGGTCCGTTATAGTTTTGCTTCAAAGTTCGTTATACGGACTACCATCATGATTCTTTTCAGATTTTTCGAGCTAGCCATTGAGATTTTAGGGGGCTCTGTTTTAACAAAAAAATGCGGTTTATAGTTGAATATCTCGCAAACAGACACCCAAATCAAAAAATCATCATGGCAACCACCCGATGTTTTAAAAATACCTATCTAAAGATAGCCCACAAGATAGGATTGATGCGAGAAAAAAAATTATTCCACTTTACTTGTAGGGGAGGTACCCCAGAAAAAATATTTTAGCACTTTGTCGGAATAGTAAAAACACATATCCGTGCAAAATTTCATATTTCTAGCTCAAATACGTTTCTTCAAGTTTCCTGCTAATATAATCACTACATATTATAAAATACAGTGCTCCGCCGCATCTGCCTGTCTGTCTGTTCATGATAAAATCAAAAACCATAGCACTATTTTCATGCTGCTTTCACTTATAGATATAGTGGTTATCGAGGAAGGTTTTGGTATATAAATAATATATCACGGGCAAGCCGTCCGCCAGATTATTATAATTTGTAATCTAAGTCATATTAGTCTTCCTTAGTCTTTAAAAATGGTTTGATAAAAATGCAATCTCCTAGAATCACTTTAATTTAAATATGAAACTTTCTCGTGCAAACTTGCAATTTAAAATGGCGTCCGCGGTTGGCATCCATAACGGTAAAATATTCTTTCATGTGTACCGTGTGAATTATGGTTGCCAGCTTGGGAAATACGTCATAAGTTCATAGGTAATTTTCACGCGACGATATTCATTATGGCAACATACTATTTGATTTATCACACAGTATTTTTAATCGATTTCACAAAAAGGGATTTTCAATTTGGATGTATTACAATCAAATCAAGTTAAAAATATTTTTTTAGGATATGACCTCAAGCCATCCTTATCTTGTTTTTAATCAAATCAAATCAAGACACTAAAAATGGCGCCAAATTGCGACAGAGCATTATTCAAACACTCTGAAAATACCACAATATAACAGCTAATCAAAATAAATGAATTTGAATTTCGAACATTATTTTTCTTTCAATAGTAATCAACGAAAGGTTGTCGTTAATTTGTACTGCTTATATTTAAAAAAAAAATCACCATCTTATCTATTCAAAAATAATTTCAAATGTTCAACAATTTATTAAATATACATTCATCGCAAAGTATAGGCAGAGGCAAAAGCCCACTTTATGGCGGTAGCATTGTGAACTTTGATGTTGATCAACACTTTAATAAATTCAAATAAATTGTCAAAACCAAATACCCCATTCACACATTCGTGCCAGTGACGAGCCGAGATGCGAGACGAGGTACGAGACGAGACTGTGAACAGACGCTCGATACGAAAAGCGAGACGAGACACGAGATGAGACACGACATGAGTCGAGACATGAGACGAGACACTAGACGAGACATGAGACGAGCGTGTGAATGAATGAAGTACTATTTTCTTGTTTTTTTTTTATTAATTCAGAAACGAATATAGTTCCAACCAGCGATAGTTCTTTTTCGAGTGAATACCTACGGAGGTTTTAAGTCAAAGTTATCAAAATAGCGATCTATATTTTTACCTCTTAGGTTGGCGCTGAAAATTAATACCCATAAACCGGATAATAATCTTAGAATAACAAAAGCGTACCTTTATTGCTTACAATGAATATAAAGATAACCTTTATTCGTAATTTAAATTTAGATATTATCTTACCGGTGTGACCGTTTGTTATAAGTGCCTACGAGACCTTATTTTGATGAAATTACCTCATGTTGTAAAAACGAGTTCGGGGACGCCCTGCCCCTAGGGCGTGGGACCTTTGGGGGTTGTTGCATCACGTCAATGACTTGTTATACGAGACAAAATCTAGCTTAAATCTAAAGTGCTTACATAAACAAATCAAATTTCAAAATTGTCTCTGTCTGTCTGCCTGCCAGTCCGTCTTACACAGAGACTTGGGTTGGCGCTCGCTTCAGTCTTACAGAATCCTAGACTTCTAGGGTAAAAGTCTAACGCAGGGCATCTATTCAACCGACTACGCCACGAAGGCAATAATAACCATGCCTCGTCTCGTGTTATATATTCAAGTAAAAATGTTTTCAAAATTAATATCAGGGGTACAAAGTACCCGCGCTCTTTTGTGAGCAACTTAGCGGTTGGGCGTGTAAGATAAAATGAAATTAAGGTGGCTACGACACAGGTATATCAGGGGAATTACTTACCAAAATGGTGCCGCCTCGAGAGGTTAATATTCTGGAATGAAAAAGAAAAGCTTTTATAAGTGTTGGTTTAAAAAAACACTAGAATGTGTTTTTTTTATCTTAAAGTGTTCTCTTGACAAAGTAAGTGCATGACAGTGACCGATTAAAAAGATTGAATCAATAAGGATAGCTGCTTAGGTTTCAAAATGAAAATCTGCGAAATGGTTTTCTAATTCCCAGTTCCCAAAAAATCATTGGATTAATTGTTACCTACCAAAAGTATGACAGCCTATCCTTTTTTTCAGTTTAAAAGAGTCGTGAAACGTCACACTGCCAACGCGTTCGCGAAGCGACTGAAGGCGTCAACTGTGCAATTTTCGATAGTGGACCGATGTGAAGTGGTGCCGTTTTTAAGGCCGTAATCTTGAATATAGGGTATATTTGATATAAGCGGTTAAGTCTTAACGTGGGAATTAGGAGCGAGTAAAATAAATCACGCGAGCGATGCCGCAGTTTGTAACAGTGAAAAGCCAATCTCATCCTCCAGCGGGTTGAGCGGAGACTCATGAGACAATTGTGGTATCCCAGGGCGCCAGTTCACATATGAACGGTGTGTGTGATGATTGGAGAATTCAATAAGGTACAACAGTTAGAGGGTAACCTTCTGCGGAAACTCCACCATGGGTAAGAAAGCAGCAATATCAGTGACTTTCACCTTTTTAAGAGAATATCATGACATGGCTAGATAATACTCTGCCAATCTCCCACTAAATCCTTCTATGCGTAGCATTCCGTATGGCGAATGAACCATAGTCAAGACTTGACGTTTGTCGAGTTGACATGTATACATCAACTGACACTAATGACGTTCATAATATCATTACAAATGTTTGTTTACATTTTGTGAGTGTAATGAAATTACGATGTTACAAGTTATAAGCTAGTATTATGTGCAACTCAAGCTTATCCAAAAGTAAGGTACAGTTAAACCAACACTCAATAGTGGATTAGTGAAACGAGTCCTAAATCCCTAAGCGGCAGTCGTCGGTAAATTCTCGCTGAAATTTTACAATGCGTTTGCTAATTTTTTAAACTTTCACGACGTATTAAATTTTAAAAGCATTAATAACTCTCAATTTTTTCAGGGTGAATATAGCTTTCCAATGGTGAAAGAATTTTTGAAATCGGCACATTAGTTATTGAGTTTATTCATTACAAACATACACACAAACATACAAATCTTTCCTCTCTATAATAGTACTAGCTGATCGCCGCAGCTCCGCCCGCGTGATTTCCCGGTTCCCGTGGGAACACAATACCGGGATAAAAAGTAACCTATGTTACTCAGGGTGAATGTAGCTTTCTAACACACCGCCGCCTTCATCAGCGTTCCCCGCTGCCACATGCTTATGACCACTGGTGCATAAGTTAGGAACAAAACAATTTGGTGTCTTAACCACTCACCAGACTAAAGCTAGTTACGCGGCTGATATGACATTACACTAAAATGTTCAGTTCTTTTTGCTGTAAAAGCGATCTGCTACATCAAGTTTACAAGAAGATGTTTTAACCTTTAATTTCTATCTAATATTTAATCAATTTATATATATATATATTTCATTGTTAATAAGTGGCCTTTATTTACAATAAGAATTACAATATAGAAAATAAACATAATTATAGACTAAAAATATTTACATTACAAAATATCGTTTAAAAATCCTCCACGTCATTGCCGACTGGGAACGTTCCCAGAATGCTGGCTGTGTTGCCACGTTGGATGGCGATACTTATTCTTTGGGCCAGAAAATAGCCAGCCTTCTGGTCCTGAGAAGCATCGATTAGGCGTTTAGCAATGTCTCTATAAAGGCGGCGAGCACTCGGACCCCATGACCCCAGTGTCTCAACCCCAAACGAATCAAATATGTAATCACCTGCTAGGTTAGCATATTTACGCCGTTTAAGGCCTTCAGCCGATGCAGCAGCAGCGCCGGCACATCCGGATTTGCTTGGAAGGTGTGAAAGTGCTAAGGTGTCAACGCATGTAGCGTCCCACACCAAAGGCCTTCCCATCTTCCACGGTAGCAACGACATACCCTCCGGTCTCTTTCCATCGCTTCGTGCTAAACCATTTGGTTCACGTACGGCCGGAAGACCTGCAGTGGAAAGAGCCCTACGAATTATGTCGTTTAGAATAGCGTGCCGAGGTATACGACCTGCGCTTCTGCTACAAGAAAGGCCATAGTGTCCCAGATTATCGACGGCTACTCCACAGGTGCAATGATGCGGGGATACACAAGGTGTACCCAGCCGAAGGCAAGTGGCAATGCGGAAGGTTGTGTCGTCCAACATTGTACCGATGTTGGGCGATGGGAGCGCCTGGATCCATAACCCTAACTCCCATTCTCCAACAGCTAGTAGTCGTGCACGCTCTGAAATATTGACAGAAGTGTCAATTAGTGTATTAATTCTCAATTTACAGAGCGAAGAATCCCACAGTCGCTGTGAGCCTGGGCGTGAGGGCAGGTCAGTGTCGGGGCAAGACATCCTCCAAGCATTTATGGCATCGGTCTTGCATCGCACCTCGGAATCAATCAGTGTATTTGACAAAATTTTCCTGACTAATTTTTCGGTGCTATGGACCGACGACAGAAATGCTGGCAGACTGACATCTGTGACTCTACGAATACCTAGCCCGCCCACGCGAACTGGAAGAGACGCTTGGACCCAGGCCCGGTCATTAATATTTACATTTAAAATTTTACACAAAGAATTTTGTATTAAGTTGTCTAGTCTGCCCAAAATTTCTAAATTTTTCCAAAATTGTCCTGAACGGAGGGCATGTGTAAATTTGGGTACGAAAAGACAAAAACGAAGAATAGTGAAAGCTGAATGAATACTGATATTTCCTCGATAAAAGTGGAAAAGCCATCTTCTAAAATCGGGGACCCTAGGAGGCGTAAAGAAGTTTTGTCCAAAACTTTTATGTTGGGGGCTAAACAGTTGAATTTGGAGATTATTGTTAATTTGTCTGTGTTTTCAGATATAAAAAATTATATTATTAATTTCTTTTTAAACCTATTTATTTTCAATTATAACGGTATTATATTTGGATGTTTCTATCAACATGGTGTCTAAAGTCCGCTGATCGGTCGAACGACTGACATGAGTGTTGTCACTCTCCCTTACCATGGCGCTCAGAAGAGTTTGTTGTTATCCAATAATATCGCAGGAAATTTCAAAAAATGTGTTAATTGAGTTACGCGTTCAGAATTTTCTGCGATATTATTGGTTATCGACAAACTCATCGGATGCCATGCTAATAGGAATCCTGACAATTACTTTGTTATATGTCGCCATGACAACACGATGTACCAACTTAGATATCGATAAAAAAATGCAAATGCAAAGAGGTTCAATATAATCATTATGTAATCTTAACATAGTATAAAACAAGTCGCTTCTTGCCGTATGTACCTATGCCTATGCATAGATCTTTAAAACTACGCAACGGATTTTTATGCGGTTTTCACCAATGGATGAAGTGGTTCTCAAGAAAGGTTATTAGTACCTACCTACAAAGCTAGTTAAAGATATTTTTTCTGATCTGAGAATAACGTAAATACCCATAATGTTACTTTTATATCATTCAGTTTTATACTTACCTATTAATAATTGTGTCTTTTTTATCTAGCGCAACTTTGCCGGCGTGAACATTTTTTTAATACACATTAGCAATACGGACCTAGGTCTCATAAACTAAGCCCGCTATTTTTATATTTCAAACTTACACTTAGGTGTCTTTTCCATTGGACTATGGTATTCTACTTACCAGCCTGTCCATCAACACCCGCCATACACATCTTTTCTACCTGCCCGAACCATCTAAGCATCCCTTTATCTAGATCTCTACACACCACATAGTTCCCGTATCACGCGGCTGTTCCTCACTTTAGCCATACTTTTCAAACTTCTCAGTTTCACTCCACACTGCATTTATTTTACTTTCATGCTTCTTCTGCCACACCCAATATTCACTACCGTACAAAAGTGTAGGGACAAGCACTCCTCTACGCTCAGCCAACCGGGCCTTCTGACCGGACCTTCCGACTGTTCATAAAGTTATGCAGTTACCCAATCACTTGATTCCCTGCCATAACACTTCGTTTAATATGACGATGACGTCATAATACCCTTAATCCCTTGTATACTTGGACCCAAAGAGCACGAACTCTTTCACTTGGTTCACTTTTTCTCCTTCAATCACAGTCACACATTTTTATATTATATTTTTTTTATTTTTTATTTATTCATTTATGTACACACAGTATAAACAATATTGTGAATAGAGATATTATAAACATGTATACAAAGGCTCCACTTATCTCTAAAGAGATCTCTTCCAATGGGCCTAGGACAGGAGAAGTGAGTTCAATCAGTTGGTGGTGTGTGTGCAGGTTGGTACGGTTGTAAACTTAAGGTTAATAAACTTACATACACTATAACTACACAAATACATACATATTAACTTATCATAAACATACATACATTAACATACAAATAGTTAAGGAAGGGTAGTTAAGGAAGGGAAGTTATATTGTACAAAATGTTGAAACTGGTCAATACCCATACCAAAATCCAATCTTAATCATTTTTTTAGCTAGAGATATCCAGGGAAATGTCCCTCTGAATAGCAACGGGTACAGTGGCGAGCGGTGTTTGGGATATTCGAACTTATTATATTTGCACAAACCAAAATGATCCTACAAAAGTTTTGGACACAACCAAGGTTATGAATTTTACTGGTGGTTGCAGAAAGTTCTGCAGTAGGCGTAAGGAACCCACAGATGTTAATATTTTTGGTCTTACTTCTTGAACGTTACTTTCCAGGGTGGTCATTGCTGCCAGCATTCTGGAAAGTATTCAGTCAGTGACGACGTCAATGAATTGTTCCACGAACTTTGTAAATATTGTAATTTTACTAAATAATACTTATTTATATGTTTATAAATAGTAAAAAAATCTTGTTTTCATAAACGACATCCACCTTTCTGACATTTTTGAAACCTGATTTTCCTAGTGGATTTATCAAATTTATCGATAAAATGTATCGACACTGTACCTCAAAAGTGTAGTAGTAGTGTAGTAGTAGTGTAGTAGTAAGTGTAGTGTAGTTTTATGTTACAAAATGTATATGTATGTGTTTGTGAAAATGTTAATGTGTTATTCTTATTGTCACGTGTGAGTTTCGTAGTGGCACCCGATTGGGTTTGAGCGTCTGAGAATGTGTGCGTGTCGATGACCCCCCCCCCGCACCAGACATGGCAGACTTTTATGTATCGGGAAAATGCGTAATGCCTTGTCCCGTCGTTACGGCGACAGCTTATACGACGACCGCGTTGGTCTATGCTTTCTAATGGTGAAAGAATTTTTGAAATCGGCACGTAGTCGCGTCAATAAAGCTTTTTCGTCAAAAGTCCTCAGTAACGGCTCCGATTTGGAACATTTTCTTTTTAAAATTTTTGTGTTTTATATTATTTAAAATCAGAAATATTTCAGAGGGGGGAAATAATTATTTGTATTGTTTAAACAATATGTAAATTATTTACATAAGGAAACAAGTTTTTGCATGGTTTTCGTTGAAAAAAAAAACTATTCGTGTATTAATTGTGGTGTTAAGAATAGTAGTTAAAAGTACATTTGTTAGTAATAATTGAATATTTACATCCTAAAAATTTGCTGTGTGGGTCAAAAAAGATATATATGCGTTACGTGTTTACTTTACTACCAACTACCTCGGTGGCACAATGGTACTATGTACGGACTGCCACGCTCGAGGTCTCGGGTTCGATTCCCGGGTCTGGTGGATAATGTATAATTCTCTTTAGAATTTTACCCATATAATTATCCCAGAGTCTGGAACTTGTGCCCGGTAAATGGCAATAGGCTCGCCCCCTATTACATGGGCCCTAACATAGCTGGCGAGATGTGGGTGTGTTTGCACACCTCTGCCTACCCCTTCGAGGAAAAAGTACTTTATATTATACTTTATATTATATTAGTTTTTACTATACATACACGTACAGGGTTATTTGTAATTAACTAGCATCCTCGCAGGGGTAGATAGCTGACATCATAAGTAACAACGTTTGTTCTACGACTTTTAATAAAACTGAATACATTACTTAATAATGAGTTTTCAAGTTTTTATTGTTATAATGCGACACTATTAAGTCTATGTTTCATTCATATACTGAAGGTCGACACACGCACGTTCGCGCGCGCTTGGTCGGTGATACGCACAATAGAATTTGACCTTGAAATCATCTCTTCTTCATTCATGCATTCACTGGATGTGACACTACATCTGCTTTTTATTATAATAAAGGAAAAAATACTTTCATTAAAATTTTTGATAGTGATCAGAAATTACGTGCAGTAGCTGAAACTTTCATGGTCGAAGAGCAAGCTCAAGAAATACTTTTTAATGGAGGTATTTATTGTATTCTCACCATGTATGGTGCTAAAACTGCCCAAAGCTTGAATGAACTGCGATGCAAGCGTTTTATAGCATTAGCTTCAAAAAACAAGAGCGTACAACTAAGCTTCAACAATGGCACCAACAATGTTCAGCAGCTGCACTGCCGGGCCCAGGGCGATGTATGGTGCGGCAGGCAGGGGTCCAGTGGGGGCGAAGCGGAGTCTAGTGTGGGTGGTGTGGGTCGATTCGCCGGCCAGGGAGACCCTTAGCAACGGCGTTGCCGCGGCCACCCGCAACATAGTCATGGGGCCCGCCTGGGACCAACCACCCCAGAAGGCTGCCCCACATGTTGCGCATAATCCTGATGTGGGGTCGCCGCTCCGGGTGGTAAACGGTGTGGGGTAGCGGCGGCCTTGCATCAGGGGGGTTTGGGAGCCCTTCCGTCCGACGGGTCGGCTCCGACCTAGCCACACGGTTCTAGACGAAGCTAGCCTCTGCACTTTGTCACTTACTGCCGCACCAAATAACACCCTGTCTTCACGCTTCCCCATATCTCATCATGATGACAGTGCAACAAAGTAATAAACGGTACACAGCGGCCTCTAGAAACCTCACAAAGTCGATTCCTTTTGAGGTGGAGTTTACGAATATCCGCGGACTCCATGCGAACCTCGATACGGTATCCACCATCACCTTGAGACGGCACGGCCTTCTGTGATGTTCCTTACGGAGACACAGATACGCCGCCCTGACGACACGTCTTACCTCAGTTACCCGGGTTATGTCATTGAGGAACAATTCCGCGACAAAGCCGGAGTGTGCGTGTTCGTTAGGGCGGATGTCTGCTGTCGCCGGTTGCGCTGCCTAGAGAACCCCTCCTACCCCGTCCTTTGGCTGCACGTGGATCATGGCTCTATGAGCCAGATCTACGTATGCGTCTACCGCTCCCACACAGGGGACACTGGGACAACAAGGCTTTTCGAATACCTCAGCGAAATGGCTGACGATGCGCAGGTGCGGTTCCCGAACGCTGACCCGGTTTTCCTGGGGGACTTTAACGGTCATCACGTTGAGTGGCTGGGGTCCGACCGACCGTCCCGTGTAGCCAACGCTGCTTTGTAGGGAAGGCGCCTTCGGATAGCGCTGCTGCCGTTGCTGGCGAGATCAGTCTAGGGATAGAATATTATATCCCTTTCACTGATGTCGCCAGCATCCGCAAAGCTCGCCCCTGGTTCGGGCGTGAATGTGCCGAGGCTGTCCAGAAAAAACAGTCGGCATATCGCGCCTGGCTCAGGGCTCGGGCGGCACGTGACCCGAATGTGAACCGACTCAAAGCAGCGTACAATAGGGCCACTAGGTTCAGCAAGAGGGCCTTCAAGAGAGCGGATGCCCAGCGCGTAGCGCGGCTTGGTCAGGAGCTCACATCCCACTTTACGGGCAGCTGTGGATACTGGCAACTGGCTAAAGCCGTACAGTCTAATTTTTGCCAACCCTCGCTGCCACCACTGCGTTTTCCTGATGGATCACTGGCCCACAAAGCCCAAGAGAAGGCGGACATGCTCGCAGACCTCTTTGCGGCTAATTCCCGCGTCGATGACCGTGGCCTGCAGCCCCCCGCCATCGCCAACTGTGGCCTCACTATGCCTGATATTGTTATCAGGTAATGTGATGTACGGGCAGTGCTGCGGTCGCTCGACACGTGGAAAGCCAGTGGCCCTGACGGCATTCCGGCGGTGGTGTTACGAAAATGTGCTGCTGAGTTGTCTCCAGTACTAACGCGTCAGTACCGCCTGTCATACTCTACAGGGCTCGTGCCGGAGGTCTGGAAAGAGGCGAACCTACAACCGATCCCCAAGAAAGGGGATCGCTCCGATCCAGGCAACTATCGACCCATAGCTGTCACCTCAGTCATTTGCAAGGTGCTGGAGCTCCTTATCAATAAGCAGCTCATGCGATACCTGGAGGATCACTCGCTAATCAATGATCGGCAATATGGCTTCAGGCCAAAACGATCAACGGGGGACCTCCTGGCATTCGTCACGCATGTATGGGGTGAGGCTATGGAAAAGTACGGGGAGTCCTTGGCTATTAGCCTGGACATCGCCAAAGCTTTCGATAGGGTCTGGCATGCTTCGCTGCTTTCCAAGCTTCCGGCATCTGGTCTACCTCCTCAACTGTGCAGCTGGATTGCCAGCTGTTTAAACGAGTGCCGAGTGCGGGTCCTCTGCGATGGCCAGGCTTCTCGTTTCTTGCAAGTGAATACCGGGGTACCGCAAGGGTCCGTACTATCACCAACTCTCTTTCTTCTGCATATCAATGATATGCTATACCTCGGGAACATTCATTGCTATGCAGATGACAGCACACTGCACGGGAGTTACTCGGTTCGTCTGACGGCGGGCGATCTGAGATTGAGGAGGAGAGAAGATGACTCGTGGCTGATCTCGACCGTAACCTCGACAGTATCTCCCAATGGGGTGCCGAGAACTTGGTCGAGTTCAATGCCCACAAAACACAGGCGTGTGCATTTACAGCGAAAAAATTCCCTTTCCTTCCCCTACCCACTCTTCAGAATGCAACATTACCAATGAACGATAATCTAGACATCCTTGGCATAGACGCACGTCGAGAGCTCAATAACACAAAATACATTGAGAGATGTATTGGGCTAGGTTCGCGGAAACTAGGAATACTGAACAAGATAAAGCGATTCTTTACACCGCACTAGAGGTGTCTGCTGTACAAAACGCAGATTAGACCCTGCGTCGAATACTGCTCTCACCTCTGGGACGGCTCCGCGAAGTATTTGCTGGACGCACTCGACGCTATGCAGCGACGCGCTGTTCGCATTATAGATTGTCCGGAGGTAACGGGACGTCTTGAGCCCAGCGCCGAACAATTGCTTCCTTGGCCGCGTTCTATCGTATTTACCACGGTGAGTGTTCTGAAGAGCTCTTCAATCTGATCCCACCCTCTCCCTTCCGAACCCGAACAACGCGTGCCGGGCAGAGATGTCACTCTCATACCGTGGAAACCGTCTTCGCGAGAACTGAGCGTTTTAAACGTTCGTTTCTCTGCCGAACGATGGTGGCTTGGAACGCCCTGCCTGCGCACGTGTTTCCTCCAACATATAACCCTGGGTTCTTTAAGCGAAGCGTGAAGAGGCACATTACTGGGTCGTTAAGTTGAGGGTCACTCTCTATAGTATTCCTGTGTACTGTGAGAGTCACCCACAATCGCCAAACGTCGCCACAGCTTACCATCAGGCGGGTGACGTCAATTTGTCGACCAAAACATAAAAAAAAAAAATGGATGCAGCAAACAACATATTAAAAGAGTTCACCTGCAAGTTCAACAATGGAAAGATAAAAAACCAATCACAATGCCACAACCCGCAGCACCAAAGAACATTTTGAAAATTTTATTTTGCTCTTGCAAAACAGGCGTGTGGCTGCAGAAAAAGTGGTTTGCATTGCTCACCCGCCTGCATTGTATGCAGTGGAAGTGATTGCGATAATCACCCACCACTTGAAGAAGATGATGGTTTTAATGTACAAATAAATGATCAAAATTAAATGTTATTTTTGAAAATAATAAAAAAAATCACAAAATTACTTGTTTAATGTTATTTTTTCGACTTCATAAAACATTAGTAAGCTAAAAACTTATATAAATCTTTCCTGTTTATAATAGTAGTATAGATATAGATAGAACACTAAACTGTCTGTTGTTTACTGCTCGACCATAGGGCGACCACTAGTTGTCAATATATTATATACTAAGAGTATCTATACATAGAAAAACACACAATCCCGAAACAAAATTAGAGATAGTACAAATATTTGACACGGGGATCGGTCCCGGGGGTAAGATACCCCAGGGGTGCCAGCATCATGCTCGCGAAGGAGGCGGCCGAGAGAGAGAGGGAGCGTACCCTCCCCGCTGAGTTCCGCAGTCAGCGGCCAGGGCGCCGCAGACTCATCTACGCCCAGGATCATCGACCGCCATGATCAGGGCCTGAGGATGGCGGGATAGCCACCTGCCGTCCTTACAGAAGCAGGCTAGAAGGGTTGCGTACTGCGGGACCTTTGGCCCATAGCACGCAACCAGATTCACTCACCGACGCGGGATAAAACCCAACCCCAACGACGCGGAATTTTCATTCCGACCAAACCCCCGGAAGAGGCCACAGGGGTGGCCAAAGCCCGCCAGGCGGCACTGGAAATATCTTCTGGTTTCACCAGAGACGCCTGCAGCAATGGACATGGGAGTGGCCGCGGTCTCCCGGATTTCAAAAAAAAAGGGTGCCAGTAGACTAGCGGATATGCTCGCAGACCTCTTTGCGGCTAATTCCCGGGTCGACGACCGTGGCCTGCAGCCCCCCGCCATCGCCAACTGTGGCCACACAATGCCTGATATTGTTATCAGGCAATGTGATGTACGGGCAGTGCTGCGGTCACTCGACACGCGGAAGTGGCCAGTGGCCCTGACGGCATTCCGGCGGTGGTGCTACGAAAATGTGCAGCTGAGTTGTCTCCAGTATTAACGCGTCTGTACCGCCTGTCATACTCTTCAGGGCTCGTGCCGGAGGTCTGGAAGGAGGCGAACGTACAACCGATCCCCAAGAAAGGGGATCGGTCCGATCCAGGCAACTATCGACCCATAGCTGTCACCTCAGTCATTTGCAAGGTGCTTGAGCTCCTTATAAATAAGCAGCTCATGCAATTCCTAGAGGATCACTCGCTAATCAATGATCGACAATACGGCTTCAGGCCAAAGCGATCAACGGGTGATCTTCTGGCATTCGTAACGCATGTCTGGGGTGGGGCTATGGAAAGGCACGGCGAGTCCTTGGCTATTAGCCTGGACATCGCCAAAGCCTTCGATAGGGTCTGGCATGCTTCGCTCCTTTCCAAGCTTCCGGCATATGGTCTACCTCCTCAACTGTGCAGCTGGATTGCCAGCTTTTTAAACGAGCGCCGAGTGCGGGTCCTCTGCGATGGCCAGGCTTCTCGCTTCTTGCAAGTGAATGCCGGGGTACCGCAGGGGTCCGTACTATCACCAACTCTCTTTCTTCTGCATATCAATGATATGCTATCCCTCGGGAACATTCATTGCTATGCAGATGACAGCACACTGCACGGGAGTTACTCGGTTCGTCCGACGGCGGGGCGATCTGACATTGAGGAGGAGAGACGACGACTCGTGGCTGATCTCGACCGTAACCTCGACAGTATCTCTCAATGGGGTACCGAGAACCTGGTCGAGTTCAATGCCCGCAAAACACAGGCGTGTGCATTTACTGCGAAGAAATCCCCTTTCCTTCCCCTACCTTCTCTTCAGAATGCATTATTACCAATGAAGGACAACCTTGATATCCTTGGCATAGACGTTCGTCGAGAGCTCAATAATAAAAACTTCATCGAAAGATGTATAGGGCTAGCTTCGCGGAAACTAGGAATACTGAATAAGGTAAAGAGATTCTTTACACCGGACCAGAGGTGTCTGCTGTACAAGACGCAGATTAGACCCTGCGTCGAATACTGCTCTCACCTCTGGGACGGCTCCGCGAAGTATCTGCTGGACGCTCTCGACGCTATGCAGCGACGGGCTATCCGTATTATAGGTTGTCCGGAGGTAACGGGAAGCCTTGAGCCGCTAGCTCAGCGCCGAACAATAGCTTCCTTGGCCGCATTCTACCGTATTTACCACGGCGAGTGTTCTGAAGAGCTCTTCAATCTGATCCCACCCTCTTCCTTCCGATCCCGAACGACTCGTGCCGGGCAGAGATGCCACCCCCACACAGTGGATAGCATGTTCGCGAGAACCGAACGTTTTAAACGTTCGTTTCTCTGCCGAACGATAGTGGCCTGGAACGCCCTGCCTGTGCACGTGTTTCCTCCCACATATAATCCTGGGTTCTTTAAGCGGAGCGTGAAGAGCCACATCAGTAGGTCGTCAAGTTGAGGGCCACTCTCAATAGTAATGTGTGCTGTGAGAGTGGCCCACAATCGCTAGACGTCGTCACGACTTACCACCAGGCGGGCGGCGTCAATTTGGCGAACCAAATATAAAAAAAAAAAAAAACTGACATAGACTTCACACACAGTTCGTACGTTTAATCCACTACGCCGCCGCTGGCAAGGTAGTCAAAGTTATTTCTAGCCTCAGAAGTGGGCCAGACTTCTCACTCTCACTTACCACTGTGTTTTACTTATAACATTCGTAGTAGTGGTATTAAGTACTTCAAAAGAAAAATATAACTTAACCAAGCTAATATAACATTCGAGAAACATTAGTGTTGGCTATAAAAATATGAAATATGCTGGGGCATGCTCATACAGCTTACGAACATGCTATATTGCGTCGTGTTTATATTGCGTAACACTGAATGGGAAATACGCGAGCTATTCGAGACTCTTTTTTATTCAACTACTTAATTCGCGACTGCTGGGACTGCGACTGGGAAGGCTCCCAAAACGCTGGTTGCGTTGCTACTTGGATGGGTTTACGATACTTATTCTTTGGGACAGCCTTCTCTGGTCCTGGATTACTTATTGTTCGAGACTAATTATTAAAGTGACTACAAAATCATCACTAGTGCTATTAATTTTCAGATTCCTGTAAAATGGGACAATTGATTACAATAATAATCAATAGTTCCGTCAAGGAACTGGTTAATGGTACTAGGCAAGCATACGTTTCGCTAAGAAAAGAACATTGTTGCCAACTTGTAACATGTGATCAGCCTATCGCCGCCCGTTAGCCAGGAACTTTTATGTTTTCAGAGGCTCAACCGTTCGTTTCGTTCTATTATAGTGTAGATAATAATAGACATTTAAGGGTTACAGTCTGATTAGAGTCGGGATAACAAGTAACTTAAACCGCCCGCTTTGAGTTGACTATATTGTTGGACGCTGTGTACAACACGCTCAATTAATGGCGTCTCACGCGCGGCCTGTTATAAATATTGATAACACTGTAACGTGTGGACAACAGCCGGTCGCATCACAACATTACTGGTTTAATGATGTGACTCTCTACTTATGTTATGATGTCCTGGTACTCCGTGAAACCAAGTTTTGAACTTTCTAGTAGGGGGTTTACATGTTAAGGATTTTTGTAACGATTCCCTTTCGTCCATTGCCTGGCATCCCAGCTTCTTTCAGTAAGGGTTACCAATTTGCCGTCTTCAGACCCTGATCATTGGGTCCGCATGTTAAGGATGCAGATGAAACTTGGTATTGTTCAATATCTAAGCTTGGTCCCAGCTTTGTGCATTTTGTATGTCCACGGTACTTAATATAGTTTTGTCGCTTTCAATCTCTACGAAATCCATATAGGGATGAAAAAGCCATACCTATCACAAATTACTCTTTTCACCTAAATCTGTTCTATAGTTTACGCATGATTGAGATACAAACGACTGCAAAAAGAACAAAGTTCTGAATTCGTCGGGATCTTTATTTTTCACTGGCCGTCCATTAAGATTCCTTGAAAACGACTAAATCGATTTGAAAAAATCTTTTTTTGTTTGAAAGGGCCGAAGCCGAATTATATTTAAATTTAATATTAATCATTTAAACGGTAAAGTCAACAAACATTTAGAAAATCGATCATATTTTATGTACCTAATTCTCAGTAGAAGTAAAATTCTAACATACACCAATATGTTACGTAAAGTTGAATAATATATTCAAGTTAATAATTATCTCAATCTACCCACATCATTCGACTGACGGAGTATGAATACTAATACACAATCCAAAGTTAATATGCAAAACAATGGCGATTAACATGAAAAATGGTTGGAACATTCAACAGAATATTTTAAATTTGCACTCACTGCTAACTCAGCCATAACTTTTATGGACAACACATGTTTTGAACTGAATATTTACCGCAATATGCTTGTTTCAAAAGCTCTGTATCAAATACTTGTATGCTCAGAGAATTCACGATGAATATGCGACTAAATTTCATGAGCTGTGTTGTCATAACGTGTAATATAAACATACTAATGAGGTAAAGAGTTGCCTACAGTAAAAATAAATTATTTAAATGGTAGTTTTTCAAATTTTAAACTATGAACCTCAAAAAATATCGGTAATGGTTTCTCTAAAAAGTCTAACAATGTCTTCTTGGCTCAATTCATCACGCGGTACACCTGCTAACAAACATACGAAGCTATGGCTATGATAAATTATCCAAAGTGCTCCATAACGACCATATACTCGCCCCCTATTACGTGAGACCGATAAAGTACATAGCGAAATGTGGGCGTATCCAACGTCTCTGTTTACCCCTTAGTAGATAATGAATCTGTGTGTGTTAATTATTTAAAACCTCATCACAATAGCGCTTAGTTGCACAACTCCATCAAGTTTCAAGTACCAGGCGAACATGATTATTAAAGAGACCGTATACAGAACAGATGCATCACAAAGGGAGGTCCCTTGAGACAGTACTCTGTAGTTATAGAGTATCCTATCTGCAACCGACAGCTGTAGTAGCGATTTATCTATTAATGAATCAGAGATACGGGAAGCTTGGCATTGTGCCAAAGACTTATGTATTCATAGGCAACTTACCAGGTAAGGTTTACATATAAATGTACTATGGGCGTAGTTGTGTGTAATAAATGCTAATAGTTAGTCAACTCGGCGGCGGCCAGGTGCAACTGTGAGGCGTTATATGAGTGAGTGTTGGGCACCGGGCACAGATATTATGGTTTATTTATAGAAATAATAAATATTACGTGTGATGTGCATTAATTGTGTTAAGCAAACACACTGTACAAAGGCCCTTACATGACAATCAAGTGAATAATAAATATTGTTGGACATGGTCACACAACGTCATCTAGCCTAGCCCAAACTAAGCTATAAGCTTGTGCTATGGGATCGGGACAACTGATAAACATACTTATATATTTCTAAATACATACTTAGCATACATAGAAAACACCCAAACTCCGAAACAAACATTTGTGGATCACAAATACATTATAATTTTAGCCCATTGACGCACACTGCCGACCATGCCACCGAAGCAGCCACAAAATTAATTAGTGAAATGAATTTCACTAATTAAATTTCTAAAGTTAAAAAGGTGTTAACCGCCGCCATTACTAAAATCAATAACACAGTCGTCATTACGCACGTCCTTACAAATACATTTATGCAAATGAAAACCCTTTTTTTCATACCGAGGTCAAGTTACAACGAGTTTGTCGACATAATCATATTCAATTATGTCGAAAGACAGTTTTACTTTACACTAAAACATGTTTCTGTCCGTGTGGAATAGTTTTCACACGGTATTTGTAATTTCAAAATTAAAAGACGGAAATTGGAGTGACTTTATGTTTTTTCTTAGCCCCATTTGATGCACACTATTGGGCATACGCTTCCCCCTAAGAGGGGGCGAATTCAGGCTATATATACCACGCTGGCCAGACAGACCAGGGTCTCTTTTGTAATTCCAAATTAAAAACTTTCACTGAAGGCATATGAAAGTATATAGGTACGGTTATTACACCAGTGGGTCTGTGAACAGTAGACCTCGCGTTATTTTCGAATTTTCCCCCCATTTCTTCCCCATTTTCCCCCCAATCGAAAAATCCTGTCGACAAAAGTTGCGCCTTGCAACAAAGAACACTTGTGCCAAATTTCAAGAAAATCGGCTGAAAAATGCTTTACCCCCCCATTTCTCCCCCATTTTCCCCCCAATCGAAAAATCCCTTCGACAAAAGTTGCGCCTTGCAACAAAGAACACTTGTGCCAAATTTCAAGAAAATCGGCTGAAAAATGCATTTCCCCCCCATTTCTCCCCCATTTTCCCCCCAATCGAAAAATCCCTTCGACAAAAGTTGCGCCTTGCAACAAAGAACACTTGTGCCAAATTTCATGAAAATCGTAAGTGTAGACCGGAACTGACACACATACCATCAACGCCAAATCGGCCAGTCCTCGAGTTAAAACTGAGATGCTTCGCTCGCTCGGTCAATAAAATCTATTATCAAAATTTTTATTTGACTGTCCGTCTGTCTATCGTTTTACCCCGGCTGATATCTGACTGGCAGATAGCTAATGTTTTAAGGAGTAATATATTTTATCCAAGACTGTGGTCCAGTGGACCGATTAGGCTGATTTTGGTTGAAATATTTGTAGAAGATCAGGGGAGGTAAAATAGGTTATTTAAGGTGGTATAAAGTTCTCTCGGACAGCTAGTTATAAAGTAGTAATGTAACTAAGTATAAGTAAGAAGTCTACTTTTTCTGCTAGCTATACTTCAATACGATTATATAACTCACAAGAGCTTCAAACAAATCAATTGGTGCACAATAAACAGTCGAACTTGAAAGACAAGCACCAGCTGTTACCGTTTCTTTTGTTTTGTTATTATGAGCTGATTGTGAGTAACAAAATTGATCAATAATGTTAGGACTATTGAACACGATGCCATTTACTTATACAAGGAGAGCAGAGCTTGTATTATGACAACTGAGTCTACTGATACAACATAATTATATCTAGTACTACCCGATGCCCGCTTTGCCAGCTTGACAAATTATATACAAAAAATACTTCCTCGAGAACTAATCTATCAGTGAAAACCGCATAAAAATCCGTTGCGTAGTTTTAAAGATCTAAGCATATATAAGGAACGGAAGAGACTTTGTTTTATTAAGCGAAGTGAGTGAAGCAAGCGAAGCTCAATTTTAGGCGACTCATGTATTTCGTTTGTCCGCATCTTAGAGCAAATTGTTAACTACTAATGCATTTTTGAATCACGTCGCTATGCACTCACACAACAAAAATTTTGAACACTAATTTAAACTATACGCACACACTCACATTCACACACAGGAACCTCTATCAGTGACATCTCATTTATGTAAACAAGCTAGAGCTTGACTATGTCGATATTATGTATCAATGTTTTGGTGATTCAAATGCGTGAAGATAATTATCAATTATCATATACTTATGTGATGACTTTGTTTACGTATTACATAGGTCACACTATAAGTTTTGCATAACTTAAAAAAAAAATGTTAAAACTAAAATATTATGTTTATTGCTTTTCAAAATACTCTCCTTTACATTTTAAACATTTTTTCATGCGATCGAACCATTTTTTAAAACTGGAGGACCACAGATCTGAAGGCATGTTTTCTACGTGCTGATTGAACGCTATCACTGCCTCTTCGGAGTTGGTAAAAGTGAAACCTCTTATCAAATCTTTGATTTTGGGGAAAATACAGAAATCACAGGGTTCTAGGCCGGGGCTATGCGCAAGATGGGAGACGAGTTGTACTTTTTCGGAAGCTAAAAATGACTTTGTTTTGTTGGCCGTGTGTGAAGAAGCGTTGTCATGATGTAGGAGAACGCGGCTTTTGGGCCGTCTTTCGCGAACCTTTTCTAACACCCTGGGTAAACAAATGGTAGAATACCACTCGGCATTAACACTCTTTTGATCTTTAAGTGGAATTGTACAGATGGGACCCGCAGCTGAGAAAAAAAACGCGATCATATTTTTACCAACGTTTCTCGCCTGCCTCACGTTTGTTGGCTTGTTCTCATTTTCAAACACCCATTCACAAGATTACTGTTTTTTTTCGGGTTCAAAACAATAAATCCACGTTTCGTCTCCTGTGACAATGTCATAAACAGCAATAGAATGTCCGTGGTCGTACTTCAGTAGCATCTGTGAGCACCATTCCACGCGAACCCGCTTCTGTTCCGCTGTCAGTTCATGAGGGATCCAACGACAACAAAGTTTTCGAACTTTCAATTCTTCGTGTAAAATTTTCTGGATTTGACTCATACCAATCCCCAATAGTCCTTGAATTGTCTCATAGGTAATCCGCGGGTTTTCTTCAATTAACCGCTTAACAGTAGCCACATTATTTTCGTTGACGGCAGCTGAAGGCCGCCCTTCACGAAATTCTTCATGTAAAGAAACTAGACCTCTTTCAAATTCAGCAAACCATCGCCTCACGGTGCTCAAACAAGGTGCTTCTTTCCCAAAAGCATTTTGAAGACGAGCGGCACAGTCTTGTGGAGAGAGAGAACTTTTAAAATCATAAAAAATGATCGCTCTAAAATCTTTTGGACTTAATTCTATTTTCGTTGCATACGTAGAACTTTGATGTGTGATAAAAAACAATTGACAAATGATTTCCCGCCAATTGTTTTTTTTTATTACTAAGAAGGTTGTAACGTTTAAAAAAATATAACATTCGAAATTCAAATAGTTCCGATTAGCTAGAAGTGCAAAACTTTTAGTGTGCCCCATGTATAACGTCATTAAAATAATATTTATTATATTTATTATGAATAAATAGATAGAATATGCATTCTTTAATGACTTGATTTATTAAATAGAATATGCATTCTTTAATGTGGCGTACAGGGGTTTTGCTAATAATTTGTAAATCTTTGTAAATTGAGCACTTTAAAATGACCAAAAATTGTCCAAAATAAATTCTATTAGAGTTATTTTAATCAGTCGCTGGACCCGACTCGTATGAAATACGGGTACCAAACTAACAATAAATAGGTTACTTATTTATATTAATTTTAAATAAGCGATAAATAAAAGGTTTTTTATTTTATTTAATACTTTTATTGTAAATTGTCAATATTTACCTCCAATGGTTTTTGTGTGAAAGAGTAACAAACATCCATACAGACTTTTGCCTTTATAATATTAGGTCTTTAGATATGAAATTGGCGTTTTATAGAACTGGCCAGTTTGATCTCCAAAAACCAGCATAGCTAGCCGTTAATCAGCAGAGATTGGTGAACTGCTCTAGCCCACTGCTGCTTCAGGACAACGCTAGACCACACCAGACCAACAGACGGTCGCGAAAGTAGAGGAAGAATGTTGGAATAATGACCCCATCACCTACCATACTTCCTGGAGCTTGCTCCAACTGATTACCACTTTTTTCGGAATTTGGATGATTTTTTAATTGGAAAAAAATCAATTCAGATGAGGCAGTCCAAAACAAAACGACTTCAAAGATTTGTTGATTCTCGCTACCGCAACTTTTTCAGCAAAGGAATCAATGAACTGCCTATAAAATGGCAAAAGTGTATGACAATGATACTGATAACAATGATACAAACTTTGATTGATTAAATAAAAAACTGTAAAAAAATATGTTTTTCTTTCTCCATATAAAACGCCAATTTCATATGTATACCTAATATTAGTAGGGTTAACTACTAAGCTGAAAATCAGGAACTAGTAAAATAATATCAACGTTGGTACAGCGCCTTGAATCAATTTTCTCTTATTGTTTGATTATATTATAAAACAGGAACTTTTAAAATGCTGTGAGCAAATTGTACTCGTCCGTTTAGGAACCCACGAAACATGGTTACCACAAAATTGAACCCAAGCGGTACGAAGTACTAGTTCTTTTGGCAATTTTAAAAATAATGGCTAAAAATTTACATTTATAAAATTGTTAATATGGTACTGAAATATTAATATCGATATTGGTGATTATGCTGTCCCAGCTCTAATTCTATCAAAGTGTGGCAACTTCCAACAAAATAAATCGCTTATTTTTTCGAAATATTTTATTATCGAATGTAAGATAATACTCCTTTTTTGAATTATGTCTGTGTGCATTGCTACTATCGGTTGAAAGGCTATATTAGTGCTCCAACATAATGACAATAAATGTTATTTTGACATATTATTAACGTCTTATGTGTACATAATTATCTCAGCAAACAGGGCAGCCAATAAACTGAATGTTAGTAATATTTACAGGGTTTTGAAAAACTAGATTATGTTGCAGTAATTAAAAATAAATATTTCTTTATATTAATTGAAGATATGACTTAGGTATTGTTTTAAACAACAATCCCTTCGTTCTTATTCGATATCGTAAAAATACCGTTCAACACGTAACTAAAAATATACTGTATAAAATCTTATTAAGCTTAGTACAAAATTAATTAAATTGATAAGAAAACTTAGCTTAAATATTACCCCAGATAAGA
Source organism: Nudaria mundana (assembly GCA_963556515.1). Classification (NCBI taxonomy): domain Eukaryota; kingdom Metazoa; phylum Arthropoda; class Insecta; order Lepidoptera; family Erebidae; genus Nudaria; species Nudaria mundana. Next base: position 3,305,466 of record OY748307.1, read on the forward strand.
TTGTAGTTCATAAAATGGTAACACTGTCGATTAGCATTATTTTTTGGATTTTTGGTATTTTAATTTTATTTTATTTTTTATTTTATAATTTATTTTCAGGCTACACAAGAAAAGTTACAGATTGTAATTAACTTATTCTATGGCCCATAGATACATACCTTAAAACTAAGAATACATAATAATATAATTATCTTATAATATAAACACTAACACTGTATTTACTAGACGGGTGTCGTGTGACACTTAATGAATTAATTGATAATATTCGAACGAAATAATACTTACAGGTGAAAGTTAATGTTATCCTTTTGTATATTTGATGTCGTCGATAGCTTTTTACATCAAAATAAACAGCAACTCGGCATTTCAATAGGAGGGGTGAACTTAGTGAGCCGTGCGACGGGAATGGCGAGGAAAGCGTAGCAACTAGTTTTATATAACGGACATGACCCGCAGTCTCATACCTTTGGCAGCAGACACGCATACATACCCCGTGTTAGTGGCGTCTCCGGTTGGTTTAATGCTCTAAGGTCCGCATACTCCTCCTAAACGCCTGAACCGATCTCCTTCAAACTTGAAACAGTGATAGCGTGTGGCGTGAGGGTGTTTTAGAACAAGATTAAAATTGAAAAAAAATTTCAAATCGGACATACCATCGAGGAATAATCACCGAAAAAAACAATGGTCCCATTGAAAATCGTTGTCGTTCGAAAATTTAACACTTCGCTCAGTTTTTTGCAAGATGCATTGCATACCTAGTACTAATTTATGACATAAAATTCGTGTCACAGTGTTTGTTGTCAAACTCCTCCGAATCGGCTTGACTGATTCTTATGGAAATTTTAGTGCATAGCTTTGAAAATCGGTCATAAACTATTTTATAAACACATAAGTGAGAAGGGTGGCCCACCCTAAGGCCAAATAACGTATGCAGAGTCAGGTCGTCTAATAAATATAAAATTCTTGTGTCAGTGTTTGTTGCCAAATTCCTCCGAAAACTTTATCGAAGCTTTATCGATTCTTATTAATTTTCAACCGACTTCCAAAAAAGGAGTTCTCAATTCGACTGTATGATTTTTTTTATGTTTGTTATGAAAATATCTTAGAACATTGCTGTGGCATATTAAATAACATGTTTTTGAACTTAATATACCTACCGTAAGAGTCATCCCATTTCGAATTGAAATTTCTAGGACGTGTAGGTATTGCGTAAGTTGAACCGATGTCTCCATACATAAACCATTCTATTTACAAAGAATAAGTTATCGCCATCCAATGTGACAACACAGCCAGCATTCTGGGAACCTTCCCAGTCGGCAATGACGCGGAGGATTTTTTAAACGATATTCAGTAATGTAAATATTTTTAGTATATAATTATGTATACATTCTTTACAAAGCGAAATGTTTCATTTGAATTATGAAGTAGCTACGGAATATATTTCATAATTTTTGGGGCATTTTTGGCCTATCTCGTTATAATTGAATGAAGAGTAAACTCCAAGAGCAGTTTTATAATGATTTTAAACCTTTTTTACAACTGTCTCCGTGGCGCAGTGGTACCTATGTGTATGCTACTGCCGTCCCTGATGTTCCGGGAATAGGTAGGTAATAGGTAGGTAGGTTATCTATGTTTTAGGAGGTTATCTATGTCCGGGAACGACTCAGGTCGAATCAAGTATTTGTGTGATCCACAAATGATTTCTTAGTTTTGGTATTTTTATGTGTATTGAGAAAATTTGAGTATGTTTAGAAATGGAAAACTTGACACAAAACCTAATACCAACCTCCCGTCTGGCCAGTGTGGTATATGTAGGCTGAATTCCCCCCTCTTTGAGGGAGGTCTATGCTTACCAGTGGCCGTCAAATGGGCTCAGATGATGATGATGAAACCGACATTACATTAAAGGGCAAACTTTTCCTTCACAGTCGACGTACACAACACATTATGACATCTGAACAGGATCTTAAGGGAGCGAAGCGAGCGCCATCCCAAGTCTCTGATCTGGCCTATACAATTTGTATGGTAACGAACACACTGGTAATTCACCACGCTGTCTTACGTCACCGCGCCAGACTCGCGTGTTCCCATGCTATCCCACGCGTACGACGCTGTCACACACGTTTAAAGTTTTAAAGCGCGTAGATAACTTAACCGTCAGACGTCGTAAGACGTAGGGCCAGTGTGTCGCTGATTCCCACGTCGCGTGGCATACGTCGTATGTGAAGGACCAGTGTGTTTCAAGTTTAACTGTTGCAAATCCATGAGTAATCTTTTTTGGCATAAAAGTATTACCTACCTTTTATGTTTTTACATATTGACAAGCGGTTTTTTTAATATCTAGACTTTATGATACTTCGGACATTCTGACAATTGACCCCACATACTCCTAAACCACTAATTTTAGCTCTGGCTCTAATGCCGGATTCGACCAAACTTGAATTTACACAATGTGTTAAATAATCATGGTTATAATTTTACTTTGACTAAAATCTCGAGTACGAGACGCCCAGGACTTATGTTGTCTGTGCCACAGCGGCTGGCACGTAAGATTTAGTTGCCTTTTATCAACATTTCATCGCAAGGCAACGGGTTACAAATTTTTTCTCAAAATTACATTATAGCTTTTTTTAATTCATTTGGCCATTTTGGACATAACCAAGTATATGTGTGCCCGGTGACGGCAATAGGCTTGCCCCCTATTACCAAAAATACTGGCAAATTGTGGGTGTGTAATGCACCTATGCCTACCCCTTCGGGGATATAGGCGTGATGTGTCTGTCTAAAATCTGTAGGATAGCATTTCTACTAGCTCTACTTGAATGTCATAATACTTTAATTTTGTTGGATAATACAATAAAATGTATAAAATGTGGACATTGACAATTGTCGAGTTTGGTCAAATCCGGTAACACAGAGCTCAAAATGGTTCCGTATTATTTATTTGTATTACTTTGCTCTATCAAAAAGCGACCGGTTAGTTCTTAAAAATACACCACAGGCAATGTAAGGTTACATTTAAATACAAACGGGATCATTACATACAATATTTCGGCATTTTGGCGAGCGCTATACATATACAACGAGGTAAGTACCTATAATATTGTATGGTAAATATACAATTTGTTACAGACCAGTGTTGTTTTTATTCTACTACAGATCCTGTAAGGACGTTCTTAAATAAAATGTAGCGTTCCCAGAAGTGAAACTTAAACCGTTTTATGACTCCAACGTACATTTGCCAACTTACATAACATTTAAACTTATTTTGGTACTCGTACTAAGTTGTAAAACTGCTCTCCTGGCAACCCTATCTTAAAACATTTTATAATAAAAAAAAATTCAAAAGAGACTTTGTGGTAAGGAGATTAAAGAAAAAATACTCTTTAATGTATGTACATAAAAAACAAACAAATATATTATTATACAAGTCTTTTTAGGGTTACGTACCCAAAGGGTAAAATGGAAACCTTATTACTGAGACTTCGCTGTCCGTCCGTCCGTCCGTCCGCCCGTCCGTCTGTCTTGGGCTGTATCTTATGAACCGTGATACCTAGAAAGTTGCAATTTTCACAGATGATATATTTCTGTTGCCTCTAAAACAACAAATACAATACCTATCTGTACTACTATTATAAAGAGAAAAGATTTGTATTTTTGTGTGTATGTTTGAAAAAAGATTTGTATTTTTGTATGTATGTATGTATGTTTGTAATGAATAAACTCAAAAACTACTGTGCCGATTTAAAAAAGCCTTTCACCATTGGAAAGCTACATTCACCCTGAGTAATATAGGCTACTTTTTATCCCGGGAACGAGTTAACTAACGGAGCTGCGGCGATCAGCTAGTAATAAATATTTAAGGAGGCTCCCATACAACAAACGTGATTTTTTTCTTTTTGTTATGGAACCCTTTGTGCGCGATTCCGACTTGCACTTGACCGGTTTTTTTTATAAAGCCTGACCCTTGAAGAGATAACCCAAAAAACGTCATAGGTTCTTCGCCGAGCATCCCGGGTACACCCTTGTAAAATAACCCCAAGGCAATACCGGACTTTGGTCACTACACGGCGGAATCAGGTCTGCAATTGGATTTATAGTGGAAAATCCTGAATATTTTTGGTAGTTTTTTCCAATTATCAGTATACCATAATGTTCTTTTCCAATTTCTTTGTTAAACCGCGAAATAGTGACAGCTGGCGGGCGAGCGAGCTAGGCGAGAAGGCGAAGCGAAATAGCAAACTACGCAAAATTTTGGCGAAGTAAACTGTGTGGTTCACACCGAAAACTATGGACGGACGGGCGTAGCGGGCGGACCGTGTCCCTTCGTCCAGTATACTCACCATGGCATCCTGATACCGTCAAACGGGGTGAATATGAAAGGTTTTTATCTTTAAAGGATGAAAATAACCACTTCGTCGGTATAAATGATAGGTTAAATATTACTGAAACTTTAGTCAAGTTGAATAGATTTTGAATTAAAAAAAAATAGAAATTATGCTGCCGATTTTCAATAAATCGATAAAATATAGCCAGGTTCTACTAAAACAGAAATTGGGGTCAATAGGAACCGTTCATGAGCCATAGGACCAAGCGCATAGAGTTGTCACCACGTCCAATTATTTTGTTATCGTCCCTATACAACTGTTGCACGTCCCTATTTAATAATAACGTCGTTCCGATTAACCCCCCTACTCGTTCCTAAAAACATCTATGACGTGCCTTATAACCTCATAGTTACCCACAATTTACAGTAGTCTACAATTTTTGCTTTTATATTATAATAATGCTGATATTTGCTTAAACATTGTTTATTTAAGGTAGAATAATAAGTGGTACTTAGTTCAAAACAAGTTTTATCCTGACAAATTCACTTCTATATAGTTAAATGGGAGGGTTTAATAACACAATTTGAGAACTGTTTGAGAGCCCCCACTTTAACGACTTCAAATGAAAATTACTGACAGATTTGACGTTTCTTAGATCTTGCCAGCTTGTTAAATATATAATCTACAATCAAAACACACAAAAAAATTCAGAAAAGGTTATATATACTATGGTAGATACCCTGACGTTAGAATCTCATGGCTCATTTACACCAGGTTGACAGTCGACTTCGCTTGCCAGTCGCAGGCGACAACCAACCCGGTGTAAACACATTGAGGTGACGATAGCTTAGCTAGCTAGAGCTAAGCTAGCGAAGTGGGCGCGCCTAACGAGGTGAACGAGAAGCTTCGCTGGAATAGTCGGATAGTTTCGTTAGGTTCGCTCGCATCGCTAGTAGGTTTAGTCGGTAGCTCGCAGTGTGAACCCAAGTATGTAAAGAGGTGAAACGATGTTCGCCCGCCTAGCTCGCTCACCCGCCCGCTGGCGGTGTGGCCTGCACTTGACAGGTACATAATATTACCAAGTTAAATTTTAAAATTAACTTTAACTGTGTGTATTTTACAATAAGCATTACAATATACATAATAGTAGATGAAAATACTATTTACACTTTTTTTATTTATTATATTTAGGTCGACAAATTGACGCCACCCGCCATCTGGCTTACCATCTGGTAAGCTGTGGCGACGTCTGGCGATTGTGGGTGACTCTCATACACAGGAATACTATAGAGAGTGGCAATCAACTTGACAACCTAGTAATGTGAAAAATGCTCGGTTCTCGCGAAGACGGTTTTCACGGTATGAGAGTGACATCTCTGTCCGACACGCGTTGTTCGGGATCGGAAGGGATAGGGAGGGATCAGGTTGAAAAGCTCTTCAGAACACTCACTTACTAAACACTGTACCATACACATTAAAATCTACACTATATACAGGCGTCAAAGAACTCCTCCGAATCGTCGCCGACTGGCAATGTACCCAGAAGGCTGGCAGCATTGCCACGTTGTATGGCAATGCTTATACTTTGAACTAAAAAGTAAACAGCCTCCTGGTCTACATTAGATGTAAACACAGAAAGCAGGCAACTGGTTCCGTGAGAAAACGGAGTGTTCAATTGAGTCACTCGGTACTGGCAGCTGCCCCACGCTCATACTACGCCTCACAGTTACTAGGTACTTGCTTCCGCATAGTTGACTAACTTAGTATTTACATATTGGCTATATCTACTGCGTAATGCCCGCAACTCGGTCGGAACACTGGGAAAAATATCCAGCCTGATTAGGCTGGATATTTTTCCCAGTGTTAATTCTCAGGAGACAGGATAAAATGGGGATCCCTCCTCTTGGCATAAAATTTTAAGGCATAATATAGTTTGGCATAACGTTTTCGCATAACTTTTATTAGCATAATAATACTACTGCATAATAATCCTTTGGCATAATGCAAATGTTAGCATAACTATCATTTATTATAATATGTTTTGCCATAAGAAGGAGTTGCATAAATTTTAAAGGCATAATGTTTATTCGTCTATTAATTATGAGCCATAAATATAAAAGGTCATAATTGGTTATTTATTACATGGGGCACACTAAAAGTTTTGCACTTCTAGCCAATCGGAACTGTTTGAATTTCGAATGTTGTGAATGGGTGTTTGAAAATGAGAACAAGCCAACAAAAGTGAGGCAGGCGAGAAACGTTGGTAAAAAAATTATCGCTTTTTTTTCTCAGCTACGGGTCCCATCTGTACAATTCCACTTGAAGATCAAAAGAGTGTTAATGCCGAGTGGTATTCTACCATTTGTGTTAGAAAAAGTTCGCGAAAGACGACCCAAAAGCCGCGTTCTCCTACATCATGACAACGCTTCTTCACACACGGCCAACAAAACAAAGTCATTTTTACTTCCGAAAAAGTACAACTCGTCACCCATCCTGCGCATAGCCCCGACCTAGCACCCTGTGATTTCTGTATTTTCCCCAAAATTAAAGATTTGATGAGAGGTTTCACTTTTATCAACTCCGAAGAGGCAGTGATAGCGTTTAATCAGCACGTAGAAAACATGCTTTCAGATCTGTGGGGTCCTCCTGTTTAAAAAAATGGTACGATCGCATGAAAAAATATTTAAAATGTAAAGGTGAGTATTTTGAAAAGCAATAAACATAATATTTTGGCTTTAACATGTTGTTTTTTAAGTCACGCAAAACTTATAGTGTGACCTACGTATAATATGCGAATTACTCGATTGGAATAGGTTAAGGTGCGGCGAGGGTGGCCCGCGAGCCACCCATGAGCCGCGAACATGTTTGTTTTTGTATGAATTATAATCAAACAAGTAGACAGTAAAAATGAAAAACTTACCTATAACATAAGCATTAGGTTCATGGTTGTGATTTTAGTTTTATTCTAAAGAACATTATGTGTTTCTAACATTATACTTTATAAAATTATGCTTCATTATTATTATGTTATTAGTATTTATGACAACAAGCATTTTACCAAAATATTTATTTTTAATAATCATTTAATAATCATATGCCTTATGATTATTATGCTTCATTTCGTTATGCCAATGTAAATTATGTCTATATATTTTATGCTTTTCATTAGTAAACCGATAAAATGTAGCCTAATATCTGCTCAGATTTCCTACCTTGTTCAATGCCAAAATATATCAAAGTTCATAATTTGGTTGAACTATTATAAGACACATATCACGCCTATATCCCCGAAGGGGTAGGCAGAGGTGCATTACACACCTACAATTTGCCAGTATTTTTGGTCCCAAGTAATAAGGGGCAAGCAAGGGTTATGTCCAAAATGGCCAAATGAATTTATGAAAAAGTAGCAGCTATGTTATAATTTTGAAAATAAAAGAATTGAAACCCGTTGCCTTGCGATGGTTTTATGATAAAACGACGAAAAATCACGATTTCAGACTCAAAATCATTTAGTCACCCTGAGTTAGTATAGGCATGAATAGGAATTGAAGTGGTATAGGTATTTTAGTTATCTTTTTTTTTAAATATAAGCTTTACATTAACTTTTATATACCTAGGATAAGAAGTCGGATTTGTGGAAAGGACAATTGAGTTTGTTATTATTAGAAGTCATTTATTATACTTACGAGTACATACAAATATCACGCTTAAATTCCCGAAGGGGTAGAAAGAGGTTCATTACACACCCAATTTATTATAGGCTTACAAATTATAAGTTACTAGCAGACGCCCGTGGCTTCGCTTGCTTAACAAATTATTTACACAAAAACTTTCCTTGACAACCACTCTATCCATCGATGATAACCGCATCAAAATCCGTTGCGTAGTTTTAAAGATCTAAGCATACACGGACAGACAGACAGCGAGAAACGTAATTCGTTTTAGACTATGTTAAGATATACAAAACTTGGCTTCTAATAGGTATAAGTACCTACTCCTAGAAAACTAGTTTAATAACAATGGAGAGACGAAATGGTAAAGCTAAATTCACTGGCTAATAAACTTTGCGTAGTGCTCCAACGTGGCGTAGGTAATTACGTATAAATTAACTTAGCTATCATAACCGTAAATAAGGAATGTTGTACTCTAATATTATTTACTATAAGTTATGAGATGTAGCGATGATATCATCATCATCATCCTATTGCTCGGACTACAGATATTCTATTCCGTGATATGTAACATTTGATTTAAATGTAGGTTTTTCTACAGTTCCCGGTAAATGCAATAGGTTTGCTCCGTATTACATGGGCCAAAGAAATTACTAGCATGTGCAAAGTACCTCTGCCTACCCTTTCGGGGATATAGGCGTGATGTATCTCTGTCATCAGCGTATCGCTGTCCAATACTGGACATAGGCCTCTCTTACGAGTTTCCAGTGTGATCGATTCATGTCACCTGTATCCAACGAAACCCAGTGCTTTTCTCTATGTCGTGTTTTTTATCTGGTAAGTCGGCGTACCATACTGCGATTGTCAATTCCACACGAGAATAATCTTCCTGCCCTATCGTGTCGTATCGAGCCGGTAGATATAGCAGAGAAGGTGCTTGAGACAATCTGAAAGTTCTGATTGCAGATCTGGCTGGAGGGTAGTGGTTTTTTTAACTTTTAATTGAAATTTTGAAATTGATTTTAAAATATATAGCCCTAAACACACCTTTTAAAAGTCGGGTCATCTGAAGTTATAACAGTATTAACTAATAGTGCCCGCTTAACCTAATTGGAACAAACCGCAGACAATGGACAATAGCGTACTTTGCAGCGAGAGATAAAGAGCTAATCCTTAGAGGAAGCGCGAACGCGAACACGCTAACGATTCTGAATGTTGCTGCATAGACTATCGACTAGGTATGCAATGCATGCTGCTAATTGCAAATGTTGAGCGGAGCAAATGTTTTTATTACATATCAGAATCAGAATCGAACACTTAAATTAATTAATTGAATAAAAAAAAACTATTTTCATTGTTGACGCACGCGTTTCCATGGCAACCATTTAATCATCTGGTTTTTCGGTGATGTCCAGGACATTTTCGGTGATTATTCCTCCGTGGTCAGCTCTATTTTTATGATTTTGATATATGCACTCCCGGGCATGATGTCGACCAGCATGCCAAATTTGGTCAAAATAGGTCGAGCCGTTTCGGAGGAGTTTACGATTTACACGATTTACACTTGTCGCCTAAGATTATGCTCCGCTTCGCTCCGCTCAATAATTTCATTGTGAATAGCTGGTAAATGGACATTTCTCGTAAATGTCGATTTTTATATTTATTTATTGTGATTTTATACTTTCTATTTAAATATTTAACAAAAGTAGAAGCCAGCTCATTGCTTTTAGAACACAGGAGGAGGCCCTGAGCCGAGCAAATCTGTGAAAACCGCAAGAAAATCTGATTAGTAGACTGGAAATTTTAGATTTATTACTTTTTTTTACGCAAATTCAACAAACCCAAAAAGCGATCAGAATAACCACATAGGCTATTTGTTATCCCTGTTATATTTTCCCATGGGAATTGGGAACGAGGAAACTATTTCAATTTAAAACGCGAACGCTTAAAACTCATTGCAGTGGCCCAGTGGGACTCCACCAAACATTGAAGTATGGGCTGGTATCTATCTACCTATCTTAATTATGTAGAGAGTCCTTTCCTCTGAGTTCTGCAGTCTACGGGCACCACCGACCTCCATGATCGTGGCCTGAGGACAACGGATTAGTAACCAACCGTCCTTATAGAAGCAACCCAGAAGGGTTACATGCGGTGGGGCTTCAGCCCACAAACACCTTCACTCACTGACACGGGATAAAACCCGACCCCAATTATACCGGGTAACACTCGACCCAATAACTTGCAACAGAGTAGAGGGAGCGCCAGGACGATGGGGCGGCCGCGGCCTTGGTCTTGTGGAAAACATTTTATCTCTAAAACTACATATACGCACAACATGAACCTACGTCTATTTATATTAGCTAAACCATCAAGGTAACCTTTAAATACTAAATAAGATTATAATAAGACGAGATTCGCAACCCGCCGTGCCTAAAATATACCCAAATATCAACTATCTAAATTGAACTTTACAATATACGTGATACAGTTTATATTCCAGTAGTCGATGTATTTATGCATAATTTGTAGCGGACAACGAGTGACGGGCCCCGGGGGTCAGATAAATGGTTAATCTCATGAATAGTGGGCTCACGAGATTATATTTTGTGCATGTTCATGATCGTTTTTAATTTAAATGCCTGAAATTCTGATGATATTACTTTCCATGACATGATTAACGCACGTGGATTATGGTGGACTAGCTGTATCGTATGACTTCGTCCGCGTCTATGACACTAGCGGACTTTATCCACCTGGTATCGTGGTGGATCGTAGCGTGATGTTATATGATCTATGTGACTCGTAATCAATGTAGCTAAGTAGTTTGGAGTTTATTCAATTCAAAGAATCAATCAAATCTTTCCTCATTGTGCGGAATAGTTTCCCTGTTAACATTGCCTTTGTTAATTTTTAATTTATGGCAATGATATTCAATTGGACTAAGTTATAAAATGTATATTTATTACTTTTGACATTTTAATATTATTATTTTATCAAGGAGAATCTCAAGTTTCAAGAAATCCAATGTTAACTTTTAACGAATAATTTATGAAAGAAATTTCTCTATTTTTCAGGGTAAATTTATTACACTCCCTCCTTGACTTTATGTGTATGTACCCTCATTTTGTAAAAATATTTTATTTGTTTTAAATCGCAGGCTTGTCTGTAGACCACTATAAGCGCTCTTTCCTTGATTCATGGTTCCTTGATTACTCCTACCGCAGGCATGTTTCTAGGCCGCTTTAAACACCTTTGATAATGCTGACAAGCGAAACCGGTCGGTCAAAATAAATATAATAAAGTTGTGGAATAGTGTACAATTGTGTTTGTTCATCATGTATATGTACTATAGGTTCCACCAAGTGCCAACAATCGAAAGTATAAACTACATTGCCTAGAATCAGCCTAGATAATAAGTAGTCTATTGTACCATCGTTTCAATCTTCCGTGAACTTCTACAAATATTTCAAGATCAAAATTAGCCAAACAGACTCTCAAGTTTTAGCGAGACAAACGAACAGCAGGATCTAGAATAATCTAGATTGTAGATCTAAGATTTCTAGTAAATCCGTTCAGTGGTTTAGACCGTGATGGATCAACAGACTACAGATACACAAAACACATTTCTAAAGTATATTGTTCTGTTGTATTTTGATAAAGTAAAGGATTTAGCGTTATATTTGTATTCAACTCCGGTAACTTGTTTAACATCCACGTTTGCTCAAAGTTGACAAGCGGCTTTAGCGCTTTATAAACACACTATAAGATAATTTGAATATTGAGATGGGTTGAAGATCAAAAGATTTGGAGGATTATAAATTTGCTTTTCGGATTAGACGCAACTTTATTATTTAAACAAAATAATGGATTTTGATACTTAGACACATTTAATCAAGCCGGTCTCACTGAAAGTAAAATAATTTTTATAAATACACACAAACAAAAAAACTAAGAATACAAAAAATACTGTGAGCATTGTACAAGGGAACTACTTATCCTTAAAGGAATCTCTTCCATCAGGCCTGAGAGGAGATGTAAGGGTGAAAGGGTTACAATGTGTGCAGTGCAAGTATATATAGTCCGAGACGACCAGGACAGTAATTGGCTGTGCCATAATGGTGCGCTAGGGCTGGCACGTAAGATTTTGTTGCCTTTCATCAACAAGGCAACGGGTTTAATTTTTTTCAAAATTACAATGTAGCTGCTACTTTTTATTAAAATAATTTGGCCATTTTGGATATAATCCATTATAAATGTGCCCGGTGACGGCAATAGGCTTGTCCCCTGTTAAGTGGGACTAAAAATAATGGCAAATTGTGGGTGTGTAATGCACCTCTGCCTATCCTTTCGGGAATATAGGCGTGATATGTGTGTGTGTGTGTTTGTGTGTGTGTGTGTAAGTATATAGACTTACATAAACTATGGGTACATTATATGGTTATTTATTTATCAACCTATCGGAGTTTAATAGTCTCAATAGATAAATTAACATAATTTAGTTTTTGATTAAGTTCACACACAACCTATGTACTAGGTATAGTACAAAACGAGGTCGCTACCGTTCCCAATGTACAGAATGCTCTTTTAAATTATGCTACGGATTTTGATGCGGTTTTTACCAATACATAGAGTAGTTTTTGAGAAAGGTTTTTGTATATATAATTTGTCAAGCTCGTGAAGCCCCGGGCGTCTGCTAGTAACACTATAAACGTGAAGATATTTGGTACTCACGCGTAACTGTTGAACAAAGTTAGATGAAAATTGGCACAAAGATAATCATTTCTAGGACTATCATCATCCTCATCCACTGAGCTGTTTCACAACTCAGTTGGGGTCGGATTTTCAGTCTAACTGCGATGCTGCTGAACTCGATATTTTGTGTGCTTCAAGCTGTAATTCCTCATATTTGAAATCTCAATGAAAACGAATTTTGACAACGCTAGAAATAGTCATAAATAGTCGTACATGTAAAAAAAATAGTCGTATATAGTTTCGGCGTTATAGCTATAAGTTAGTGAGGATTATGGCTTGAACGTCAAGCTGTAAAGCTCATCTCTGGTGCAAGTAAACGGTAAAGCCTATCGAATTGGTTAAGGTTCCAAAAAATAGTCATGAAATAGTCATAAATAGTCGTACATGTAAAAAAATAGTCGTATTATAGTTTCGGCGTTATAGCTATAAGTTAGTGAGGATTATGGCTTGAACGTCAAACTGTAAAGCTCATCTCTGGTGCAAGTAAACAGTAAAGCCTATCGAATTGGTTAAGGTTCCAAAAAATAGTCATGAAATAGTCGTAACAACATGCCAAATCTCAGAAATAGTCCTTAAAAGGTTCCAGATATATAAAGGTAACCTGATGAGGATTATGGCTTGAACATTTGAAATCTTCAAATTTCTCCGGAACGCCTGCGATTAAAGTTTATGCCAAAAAATTGTCCTGAAATAGTCGTAAGAAGCTACAATAAATTTGAGCTGATTTAATTTGAAAATAAGAAGTTTTCGTTTGCCCTGCATTTGTATGGAGTACAGTCTTGTACAAAATTGGTAACTTCATATGATATTATTGTGAAATATTCCGCTTAATATATAATATTACTTCCAATTAGACATTTTCCATGCCAGCTGTTATAATGTCCTTATTTATTACAATCGAAAGCTTGCAAATACGTACATAACTTGTATAAATCTCAGTACATATATGTTTATATCACAGCAATTAGTTTTGATCACAATTATCACAGTTAGTTCATTATGTGTTGTTGTTGGATTAGTTCATTCAGTTTATAATGCTTACTAACTTATAGCTATAACACCGAAACTATAATACGACTATTTTTTTACATATACGACTATTTCAAGACTATTTTTTAGCGTTTTCAAAATTCGTTTTCATTGAGATTTCAAATATGAGGATTACAGCTTGAAGCACACGATATTTTCCGTGAAGCGACTACCATCTGACCTTCACAGCCCATTTGTGATTTCGGAATTCCATTTGTTGCGAAAACATTGAGTGTTATGGCATTATTTGAATCCTGATAACGGGATTGAGATACATATATACATAGAAAACACCCAATATATACATAATATAAATAAAAAAAACTCAAACTCCGAAATATACATTTGTGGATCACACAAATATTTGATTCGACCCGGGAATCGAACCCCGGAGGAGTCGAAAACCGATGCACTACCGACCACGCCACCGAAGCAGTTAAATTGTGTTTTAACAAACCATAAATTAATATACAACACATCAAAGAACGTGTACATTTATCTCAAAACTGGCCATCAAGTTTAGTGACCGCGGTGTATCTAATTCCTGTAAATCCAGGCGAAGGATATATAAACAAAAGACTCACCAATCACGGCTGTCCATTGATCTGCCATGAAGTACAAATAGATGGTCAGCCAGTCATTTGTCTTGTCGATCTCACTTGACTAATGGTATTTCTTGGGTTTCGTACTGAATGTTGAGGATTTAGTTCTTTAAGAGTTATGTTATCCTAGTATTAACAACGAGTGAGAGACGAGGTTTTGGCTTTTCGTTGGACTTTTTTCTATAACTAACGACTTGCTTAATCTCTCTTTAGTTATACAGGTTGGTTATAGCAATAGAGTAGCTTTAAAATCACAGACTCGGACGTCTGAGATTAGCATGTTCAGACATTCAGACAAACAGAGAAAAGTTCTAAAAACCATTGTTTTGGGTTTTATTGCGTTCATAAAGCCCCCCACGACAGTTTCTCTATTATATCTTCTTTAATATTCTCTATTATACTCGTCATAAAAATTCATCTTAAGATACGAAAATATGAAATATTATTTATTATCTTCGTCCTGTGTGATAGTCTATGGAATTGTATGGCGAGCGATATTGTATCTTAAGTTAAAATATTATAGTATCTTAGCCGTGTGCAGCGCCCCTTTGTGAACTCCACTGCGGGTGACGTAACCTGTTTTGAAGAGTTCTTCAATCTGATCCCACCCTCTTCCTTCCGATCCCGAACAACAGTGTCGGGCAGAGATGCCACTCCCACACAGTGGATAGAATGTTCGCGAGAACCGAATGTTTTAAACGTTCGTTTCTCTGCCGAACGATAGTGGCCTGGAACGCCCTGCCTATGCACGTGTTTCCTCCCACATATAACCCTGGATTCTTTAAGCGGAGCGTGAAGAGGCACATCAGTAGGTCGTCAAGTTGAGGGCCACTCTCTATAGTATTGTGTGCTGCTGTGAGAGTGGCCCACAAGCGCTAGACGTCGTCACGACTTACCACCAGACGGGCGGCGTCATTTGGTGAACCCAATATAAATAAAAAAATAAAAAACCTACGACAAACTTATTATTTGCGGTTGGTACAGTAATCGGGTCCAGAGATCGAACCGCAAAATTAAGTTTGTTTTTTATTGTTTACACTTTTCCGGGATAAAAAGTACCCAGTGTGGTGCCCAGGATATTAAAGAATAATTATACCAAGTTTCATCGTAATCGAACCGGTAGTTTTTGCGTGATGCCTGAACAGACAGACAGACAGACAGACAAAATTGTTTTTAAACACACTTTTGGGTTCGGTGTCGGTCTAGTAACACCCCCTGCCATTTATTTCTTTTATATTTTCAATGTACAGAATTTTCACTTCTACAGATTTATTATAAGTATAGATAGGGAATAATACTTACATACAGAACTTGCACTTCGAAGTTAATAGTATAAAGCACATTCTTTTGTTTACAGAGAAAATCATTCGAACGTTAGGGTTGTCCAGTAAAGTAAAATATATACCAGCATAATTTGATCAATAATTATGACGTTAATGCCTCAATATCAACTCTATGGTCAATGCTGTGTCACAAACAAGAGACAACCCTTACTGATTTACAACTTCAAGTTGTCGCTGAAGTCACGTATTTTTTGCGGTTGTTAGGCGAGTGACATAGGCCTGCTTTTATGTAGAAGTTCAGTCTTAGCGGGATGCACACCTCAATGACATAACTTAGCATTATTACGCCGATTCGCTCAAATTTGTCCATTAGTCGAGGAAACAAAAGTGGGTTTATCCTTTGGAAAATCTAGTAGATATGGTTCGTCTTATAAAGCAAGGATTACATCCTAATAGAGTTTCTCTCAACAGCAAACTATGGAAGCTCAAAGTGCCGGTGGAAGTGGTGTACCGGCAGTGAACCGGATGTCTACCGTTAGAGAGCGTAATATCCGTTTCCTCGAGAAGCATCGACGGTGTTGTCTATTATAAACTTTCTACATAGTGATGTGCTCCTGGTACATAGGAGTTATGAAGATTGTTTGAAGCAACGTTTAAACATTCATGTCTGAATTTACTGAATATTGCTGAACAGAACTTGATGCTATTTCCACTTACATTTAAGTATGTATATGATGTAATTAATGTACCAATTTAAATAATAATTTTCGAGCACAGCCGGGAAGTAGGACGCGTTTAAATCGGTTAAAATACAGTATTACCGTATTCCACAAATTAGAAGTATCCGAAATCTCTTTCCAAAATATCAAGTGTACCCGTGTCAATTCCAACCAAAAATCTTACACCTTTCACGAAGAGATAGGTTGTTCGTTCTATTATTTCCGAGCTAGATACCACAAATCGGAAACTCCTTTTATGCCCTACGCACCCGTCATGCTACTTTGTGTGTCTTATGCAAGATTTGTATGAAAAGCAAACAAAATGCAACTGATTCACTCTAATTTAAAGCAAATTACCTAACTCTTAATACGATGCAACAAAATTTGAGACTAGACGAAGGAATGGTACGACGGATGGAAGGAATTACCATGGTTACTGTACAGAAGAAGAAGCGTATGACTACTGTAAATAACGACAGAAGACTGACGAGGATCTTAAACAATTGGAGCGCAGCCAGCGCAATGTATTCAGTACATCTTCGTTCAATGAAATACCTCCAGTAATTACTGGACGCCTAGTACCTTCAATGTTTTGTGTTAGGTACCATCTTATTTTTTTTGGGTTCCGTACTCAAAGGGTAAACAGAAACCCTATTACTGAGACTTCGCTGTCTGTCCGTTCGGCCGTCTGTTGCCAGACTGTATCTCATGTACCGTGAAAGTTAGAAAGTTGAAATGTTCACAGATGATGTATTTCTGTTGCCTCTAACAACAAATACTAAAAAACAGTATTATAAATATTTAAAATGACTCCCCTAAAACAAACTAGATTTTTTTGCCGTTAGGTATGTTACAGAACCCTTTGTGCGTGAGCCCTACTCGCACTTGGACGTTCTTTTATGACATAAGGAAACCCTTGGTTTGTCATTCATTTAAACTAGGTATGCAATGCATGCTGCTATTGCAAAAAACTGAGCGAAGTATTTTTCGGTGATTATTCCTCGATGGTATGTCCGATTTTAATTTTTGTTCTTAGCCACCCTCACGCCACACGTTATCACTGTGGTAAGTTTGAAGGAGATCGGTTCAGGCGTTTAGGAGGAGTATGCGGACAAACGATATACATCAGTCGCCTAAGATTGAGCTTCGCTCGCTTCGCTCAATAAATAACTTCAAATAACACAACTCAATTTGAAGTTCGTTTGATTAACTGAATTGACACTAAAATAATCTATTAAACATGGGTTGAAACCACTTTTATTTAAACAACTTTTAATTAAAAAAAAAGACTGCCTTCGCGGCGCACTGTTTCTTCTTTATCTTGTTATATCAATCAAGTGACTTACAGCTTCATTGTGAAATTGAAATATATATTTACTTACTTTGTTATTCCTATTTAAATCTCTTTGCTAGTTGCTATTTCTGTTTGAACTATTAGATAAGTTATGTATAGGGCTAGACTTAAAATTTTATACGTAAGTGTCAGCTGAGATGTTGGATTTAGGATGAGACTAGTCGAAGAGCGTGTGTCGTTCGCGGTCTCGTTTCTGAATTATTTTCCATTGCTAATCTGCTCTTATTGGCCGTAGAATCATGTAATTATAGTCTAGCATTCGTCAATAAATGAAACACAAAAATAATTTCTATGTTAGTACTAGTAGTCAGGAACTTACTGTTTTGATATTTAATATGAATTTTGCAGTGATTAAGTATCTAGGTAGGTATTTCACATCGGTCCTAGCTGTTGGAATTTGGCTTCAATTTACAAAATGGTTCTTAATGTTTTCATCGTCTATCATGCGCGGTTATGGCAAAAGGCTTCCCTCCAACGTGAGACCGTCAAAACTAAAGTATCGTGTTTCGTTTCTTCATAATGTAAACCAAATTACTGGGAACATTTTGGTTTTCAGTGGATCTGTACCTACTCGGCTACTCGGGGCTCGTAGTCTAGTGGTAACCGACAACGTTAACACATTGCAAAGGTTTAGCAACATCTAGTCAGGCCGGTCTTAGGATCAATGAACATTTCTTAAGACACTGAGAACCCTCCGTGCCGCGGAGAGCACGTTGTCATACGAACATCTATGGCAGTCGTTAGGGGTAGTTGGAGCCCTAAATAAAAAACCCGACCGGTCTAACTATAGAAGTTCGATATCGACCCCATGGTCGATATCGAAGTTCTATAGTCAGACGGCTTTGGCGGGTGGACAGATTAGGCGGATAGCTAGACCTATGTTATTCAAGGATAATGTAGCTACATATCAGTGAAAGACCTTTCAAAATTGGATCAGTAGTTATGGAGTCTATTCGCTTTAAACTAACAAACGACTGTGTCTGGCTTCAAGAAGAGAGTGAAGGAACACTATCTCGCTTCTTTCCCTTAACGTACGTCTATGTATGTTTATATAACTTTTTATGTATGTATTTATGAACCTGCACACACCTCAGCACCTGTTTGCATCATGATCTCCTCTCTTAGGCCCACTGGAAGAGATCTTTTTAGAGATTAGTGGCGCCATTGTATACATGTTTAGTATGTATCCATTTAGAATAAATAAATAAATAAAACAATCACATCTTTCCTCTTTATGATGTGAGTATGGACATAGATAAATGAATAGCTTCCAAATACCACATTTTGCAGTAGCGTACGTGTCAAGTACAAATTATGTAAAGGAATCGTACCGAAATAATATTTTCGTAGCCAACACAATGAGGCCTTTGTCCGTGGAAATGGTCTTTGTGATGAAGGCACACATCTTATGCATTCCCAGTAGGACAACACCTATAAGACCGAATTATATACGAGTATAATATACATCCTACACCCTTCTCTGTAATTTTATACTACCCTGGTAATTGAGTAGATGCCTGAACTGGTTCAAATTATTCAAACGTGTGTAGTAGGTACCTATGTAGCAAACAAAATTAAATTTAATTAAAACATACTCCCTCCCTTTAAAACCTCTACGAAGTGAGCTTGATCTACGGACATTTAACTAAGAAACGTCTCGAACATATCAGCTATTGAACAAAGAAAACGCATCAAAATTGATCCATCGGTTTGGCTGCTATGATTCCTAATGCCACAGACACCAGATACATATAAATAAAATGTAATTGTCTCGTTGTAATTCCAAATTAACAGGTTTTTACTAAATGCATATATAAATTTTTATTTATTTTATATGAAAGTATTAAAGGTAACTTAGCAGGTACATATTATTATAAAAAATAATTTTCAAATACCTATGTATTTTCTCTTTCTATCTGTCTGTCTGTCAGAACATCTCTGAAACGTCTGGACCGATGTTACACGTGCTGTCTTTCGCAATAAGTAGTCGGGTATACGACCATTACTCATAAATAATTAAAATATATTTGGGCTCCACCAAACATCAGTACTACCAAATTAATAACCTTCGTCAAAGTCAACCGTAGACATTTTACAACGGTTACATTATGTAAACATTTCTTTACATATAACTCCTTTCACTCATGTAGTCCTGGTACATCATGTTCTGTTTTCCTTTAACCTTCTTAGTACCCACCACTATTTTATCGTTAGGAACTTTACCTATGTCAAAGTAAGGGTGACATTTACAATGGTTAAATTATGTTAAAATTTCATTACGTAAACACAAGTAACTCCTTTAATTTCTGTAGTCCTAGTACCTACTGGTACTTTTTTGTTACTTTGGTCTTTATTATAAAGTTACATCCATTCATAGACAACTTAAATCCACCAATGAGATTCTCGCGGCTGAAACGACTTTCATTGACATATTCAGGAATCGGCCAATAGTCTGTAATAAGTCTATTTGTCTTCATAACATAGGATAAAACAAAGTCGCCCGTTACGTTTATGTATGCTTAGATCTTTAAAACTACTCAACGGATTTTAATGTAGTTTTCACCAATGGATAAGAGTGGTTCTCGAGAATGTTTTTGTGTAGGTTTAATTTGTCAAGCGGGTGAAGCCGCGGGCGTCCGCTTGTATATTATAATATAGACACGGCTTTACACCTTTATTCGTCAAAGTCTGAATGGCGTTAACAATTCACGACGTACGTACATTTAAATACGTAGCTCTTTTAGGTTATATAGTCCTGGTACCTACATCATCTACGTGGGTAACTCCTTTAGGTTATAATAATTCTCGTAAGTCATCTACGTTTTCATTTACCTTCAACCTAGTCCCAGAGGCAGTCAAGGACATTCTTCTCTTTCTGAACATGGCTTGGACATATTTTTGGATCTTGAGGTCTTGATACAGAAAGAACACACGAGATACTCGTATAATGTTAATTTGTATGTGTTAATGTCTATATATCTGTCGACCCTTGTCTTGTAAGTTGTTTACAACTTGACATTGAGCGTTAGGTCTAGGTCCATGGTTGGGTCTAATACATTATATAAGTTACCTAAATACTTAATTTAGAGCCCAAAAGAGAGTACTAGTGAACGCCTACGGCCTAAGCTGTATGATTTAGTAGTGACAAGTGATATGTCGGGTACCAGCGTATCACAGTGCCTAATGGTATAATAAATAAAATAAAAAATTAAATAAAAAAGCCTTTTATTTCTTGCAACAAGTTAGGTACAGTAATAATTATAAAATAAAAATAGTTTCTAATCTTATGCTAAACCTATTAGGTATATAAATCTAAATTGTAGTTTTGTATATTATAAGTAATTAAAAAGAAACACTGTGCTATTATAGGATATGGTTTGCAAGAACCCCTTCTCGGGGCCTCCTGCAAAGAGTTCCACTTTTCCCTATCTTGTGCGACATTCATCCAGTGAGAGCCAGCCGTCTTCGCTATATCGTCATCCCATTTCGTGAGCGGTCTACCTCTGCGACGTTTACCACTTGGACCGGTCCATGACGTCACCCTTTTCGTCCATCTCTCGTCCTGTAGTCTTGCCACATGTCCCGCCCTTTTCCATTTTAGTTTCTGAGAGTGATATAGAGCGTCGGTGGATTTTGTTAATTGTCTTATTTTTGAGTGACGGATTTTTTGTACTCTTCTTATATTGAGCATACTTCGCTCCTGTAATGGTATAATAGTGTTATAAATTTATAGTAATAGTGTGTCAACTCGGCGGCGGCTAAGTGTAACTGTGAGGAGCCGTATGCGGTTGTATCTACAAAGCATCAGTTGCACTCGTTCTATGTTGTCCTGTAATTTAAGAAAGTTTGTTTCTGAAATAGCGACTTAACATCGAAACAGCGTCATAGGAATTTTATGGTCTAATAAAGGAGTTGAGTCACTACAATTAACTATTTGTGTGTATGTTTATGATAAGTTACTATGTATGTATTTGTGTAGTAGTAGTCTAGTACTAATATTTGTGTATTTATGTAGCCATAGTGTATGTAAGTTTATTAACCTTATCAACTGTACCAACCTGCACACACACCAGCATCTGATTGAACTCACTTCTCCATTCCTAGGCCCACTGGAAGAGATCTCTTTAGAGATAAGTGGCGCCATTGTATACATGTATTATAATGTTTCCAATTTCACTATATTGTATATACTGTGTGTACATAAATAAATAAAAAATAAATACAATTTAAACTGCTGAAATTTAGGTAGCTACTTTGATATTTTGAGCACGTTTTTAATACATGAACAATTCTATTACATTAATAAAGTAACTTAATTATATTATAACGTATTGTTGCTATATTAAATACAGAGCGAAGCGAAGGATTCTAGAGTAGAATCCCGAGCATAGCGAGGATTTCTAAAGTAGAATCCTGAACGTAGCGGGGGATTCTAAGTAAGAGAAAAGAATATTACTCTCGAGTCTTAACTATTACTTTTCATCGCCTTCTATGAAAAAAAAAGAAATGTACTATAGATAAAAAAGTTCGCGCGTTTTGTTATTTTTAATTGGATTACTATGAAAGATTAATGTTCCAAATTCAAATATCATTATTGCCCGCTAAAAAGTCTTTGAACAAAAAATAGGTGCACTTATGTAGGAACAAAACACCACTTTTTTAATTTAAAGAAGTTCAGTTTAATTGCTATTGTTAGCATTCATATTTCAATCTTATGTCCAACAACAAAAGAAGTACCTACGTTAAACGTACCCAAATACCTACTACGTCACTAAATTCGTTTTAAGCGACTGCAAAACTACTTTGACAATTTATTGTCAAAGCAGTTTTGCATTCGCTTAAAACAGTTTTTTACTAGTGAAGCTTTGTAAAACATTGAAAGGAAAAGTGCATAAAAGCTAAGTTTACAAAGTATCAAAAAGTTTTACGGTTGGTTGCAATTTCCTTTGACTGTAATCGTTACAGTTCTTCGTTAATTTCTTATTTAATACTACGAGTAGTACGGTGTCTTGCGCGGTGCTTCGCGCCGCACCACGCCATAGGTTTTGGCCTATAACTTTTGACCCCTTAGGGCTAAGTCAAATTTTCGATTTTTTGGCTTGCCTCCAGATCGAGAGCTATCCATAGAGGGGTCAACAATAATTGGAGCATAAGCAGTTCTCGAGAGCTAAGGGGGACATTCCCCATTTCTATATATAGATTTCAAAGAGATCTTATAGCTATGAGATGAAAGCAAGATATCAAGCTTGCTTTCATCTCATTACTACATATACTACTATAACGTTAATAAACTATTACATACAAAACAATTCGGTTTCACTCGTGGTCGGTCCACCACTGATGCCGGAATTAAATTATTAGAGTGTATATACAGGGCCTGGGATGAGTCATATGATGCTTATGGTGTATTCTGTGACTTATCTAAGGCCTTCGATTGCGTTCAGCACCAGACTTTAATTAAGAAACTTGATCATTACGGAATCCGGGGGACGGCCTTGAATTTCGTCAATACTTACTTAAGTGATAGGGTCCAGAAAGTAGTGATCAATGGTAAACAGTCACCTGGTTCTCCTGTAGCAATGGGGGTACCGCAGGGTTCAATTTTGGGCCCTTTTCTTTTTCTAGTATATATTAATGATCTCCCTCACCTCATAAGAGACGACCACGAGGTAGTTTTGTTTGCTGATGACACTTCTTTAATATTTAAAGTTAAACGTGGACAGCGCGAACTTGACGATGTAAACATTGCCCACTCTAGGATAGTCCACTGGTTTTGTGCTAATAATTTATTATTAAATGAAAATATAACTAAATGTGTAAGATTCACCTTACCTAATGTAAGACTTGTTAAAACCAGTGTTAAGGTTAGGGATGATATAATAGAATTGGTCGATGACACTGTCTTTCTGGGCATAACGTTACACTCCAAATTGCAATAGGGGCCTCATATCGGGAAAATTTCGGCCAGGCTTAGTTCGGCAGCCTATGCTGTCAAAAAGATCCGACAACTTACAGACATTAAAACGGCGCGTCTTGTCTACTTCAGCTACTTCCACAGTATAATACTACTGTGGGGTAACGCTGCCGATATTGAATGCATCTTTGTGTTGCAGAAGAGGGCTGTCCGGACTATCTATGGAATGGGGTCTCGGGAGTCATTAAGAGATAAGTTTAAGCATATTAACATCCGTACAGTGTATTCACAGTATATTTATGAAATTTTATTGTATACCCACAAGAACAAAAGTAAATTTGTGAAAAATAATGATAATCATAATCTAAACTTAAGAAATAAGGATAAACTGGCTGTTCCTAAATTTAGACTTCATAAAGTGAGTAATTCTTTTGCGGGGAACTTTATTCGAATGTACAATACATTGCCAACCAAAATAGTAAATTTATCTGTTAATAAATTTAAAAAACTAATAAAACGTAAATTGTGCCATAAAGCTTATTATAGTATTAATGATTTCTTAGATGACAAGGCTGCCTGGTTGTAACACGAATTGCTCCTTTCTAAATAACTCTGTATTAGATTTAAGATGAAATATTTTGGAAAAAAGCCGAACTGAGTTTCTTGAGGGCTCTTCTCAGTCTCGTTGCATTTTGGAACCCTCGGTAGAGTCACACCAACTTTTGACGAATCTGATGATGTTCTAGCGCGGGTTTAGCCGTTTAGATAACTTTTTTATTTTCGTCTCCGCTCTCACGTCTGTTGCCGTGCGTCTCTGGTACGCACGTGTTTAGATACCTAGTCAAAACAAAGTCGGGTTGGGCTAGATTTCGCTAATTCGAATTAAGAAAAAAAAAAGATGTGCAGAACATTAGAAAAAATAATGCGTAATATAATTTTGAAATAAAAGAAACCGATTGAAGTCTTATTTTTAAACTAGAAAACTACATAATTTGGGATATGTAAAGTTCTATTCAATACAAATTAATCAAAAAAATTACTTTTCGTTCCCAAATTTACAATTGCCCTCCGTTCAGGACAATTTTGGAAAAATGTAGAAATTTTGGGCAGACTAGACAACTTAATACAAAATTCTTTGTGTAAAATTTTAAATGTAAATATTAATGACCGGGCCTGGGTCCAAGCGTCTCTTCCAGTTCGCGGGCTAGGTATTCGCAGAGTCACAGATGTCAGTCTGCCAGCATTTCTGTCGTCGGTCCATAGCACCGAAGAATTAGTCAGGAAAATTTTGTCAAATACACTGATTGATTCCGAGGTGCGATGCAAGACCGATGCCATAAATGCTTGGAGGATGTCTTGCCCCGACACTGACCTGCCCTCACGCCTAGGCTCACAGCGACTGTGGGATTCACCGCTCTGTAAATTGAGAATTAATACACTAATTGACACTTCTGTCAATATTTCAGAGCGTGCACGCCTACTAGCTGTTGGTAGAATGGGAGTCAGGGTTATGGATCCAGGCGCTCCCATCGCCCAACATCGGTACAATGTTGGACGACACTACCTTCCGCATTGCCACTTGCCGTCGGCTGGGTACACCTTGTGTATCCCCGCATCATTGCACCTGTGGAGTAGCCGTCGATAATCTGGGACACCATGGCCTTTCTTGTAGCAGAAGCGCAGGTCGTATACCTCGGCACGCTATTCTAAACGACATAATTCGTAGGGCTCTTTCCACCGCAGGTCTTCCGGCCGTACGCGAACCAAATGGATTAGCACGAAGCGATGGAAAGAGACCGGACGGTATGTCGTTGCTACCGTGGAAGATGGGAAGGCCTTTGGTGTGGGACGCTACATGCGTTGACACCTTAGCACCTTCACACCTTCCAAGCACATCCGGATGTGCCGGCGCTGCTGCTGCATCGGCTGAAGGCTTTAAACGGCGTAAATATGCTAACCTAGCAGGTGATTACATATTTGAGCCGTTTGGGGTTGAGACACTGGGGTCATGGGGTCCGAGTGCTCGCCGCCTTTATAGAGACATTGCTAAACGCCTAATCGATGCTTCTCAGGACCAGAAGGCTGGCTATTTTCTGGCCCAAAGAATAAGTATCGCCATCCAACGTGGCAACACAGCCAGCATTCTGGGAACCTTCCCAGTCGGCAATGACGCGGAGAATTTTTTAAACGATATTTTGTAATGTAAAAATTTTTAGTCTATAATTATGTTTATTTTGTATATTGTAATTATTATTGTAAATAAATGTAAATACAATTAATCAAACCCAAACACAACGTAACTGCTGTACATCGTTGAGATAACCTGTCCTGTAAGTAAAATATCTAGTCTAGGAAATAACGACTTCATTCAGCCTGCCAGTAGTTACGTTCAGCTTTCTTTTTTTTTGTAGTATACTTAATTCGTCTATTGAAGCTCGTTCCAAATTCAAATGTCATTATTCACTTGTGAGTAAATGAGCGTTTTATTCACTATTATCGATGAATAAAGTTCACTTTTTGGAGGGGCAATGGTATAAAGAAAATTTAGGTACCTACATAGCAGCGCCGGGACCTCGTAGTGGGTCTGGGCGTGGATACCCTCTCGCTGGAGACCATGCTTCAAGCCATGGTCTCCAGCCGGAGTAGCTGGAACGCGGCCGTGTCCTTCTGCGAGCAAGTCATGCTCGCGAAAGAGGCGGCCGGGAGGGAGAGGGAGCGTACCCTCCCCGCCGAGTTCCGTAGTCGGCGACCAGGGCGCCCCAGACTCCGCGACTACGCCCAAGACTATCGACCTCCATGATCGGGGCCTGAGGACGGCGGGAACGCCGTCGCAGGCTAGAAGGGTTGCGTGCTGCGGGGCCTTTGCCCCATAGCACGCAACCAGATTCACTCACTGACGCGGGATAAAACCCTTCCCCCAACGACGCGGGATTCTCGTCCCGACCCAACACCCGAAGAGACCACAGAGGTGGTCAAAGTCCGCCGGGCGCCACTGGACATACCCTCTGCTAGTAACCAGAGACGCCCGGCAACGGACGTTAGAGCGGCCGGGGCCTTGGGCCGCGGAATTAAAAAAAAAAAAAAAAAAGATACAAAGATAAATAGAAACATAGCAATATAATGTAGGTAAGTACCTACTCAAAAGACCGGTTATCATTCCTCTAATAACTTAGTAACTTTCCAAAAAGATTTTCAATAATGTGTCTTGAAGTAAAATCGTGGCCAACGGAGGTCAAACGACGCTCTAAAATGCTCTTAATGAACAAACGACTGTCGGCAATGAGATAACGAGCGAGCGGGCTGCACAGGACATCGCGGTCATTACCAACCTCACCGGCTAATGATGTCCAATGTACAATTCTTTTTCTACTTTAATAATGTTTCAAACTGTCCAAAGAAACTAAATAACTACTCTTTAGTAACTTTGTTTTGATACTGGCAATACCTTTATAAAGGAGATAAAATATTCGAAAATAGAATAACCATCTATAATGAATGAATGAATGAATGAATAACCAAGTAATAATGCTCAAACATTCGAAAATAGAACTCTTTATAATTTTTTTTATATTTAGGTCGACAAATTGACGCCACCCGCCCGATAGGTAAGCTGTGGCGACGTCTGGCGATTGTGGGCGACTCTCACAGTACACAGGAGTACTATAGAGAGTGGCCCTCAACTTGACGACCCAGTAATGTGCCTTCACCGCCGCGTTCCAAGCCACCATCGTTCGGCTTAGAAACGAACGTTTAAACCTTATCGATAGCTACACAACACCGCACAGAAGCCTACTCAATGACATTAAAATTTTTAAATAGGTGGCAGCCTTTGTGCCTGCATGTTTCAACAAAATATTTAGTTTGTATAAGATTTAGATAGAAGTTTCAATTGAGTTACTAGAATTATTATAGGACAGGGAAACTTTGAAGACCAGCCGAAGTTTGGTCTGACTTTTAATTTAATTTCTCGAAAATATTCCTAAAAGCTGACGAAGTTAGTCGTCCGTTACTGTTTTCTACATCAACCTATTCACTGAAAAAAAGGGATCCTTTGTATAGCCAGATGTCAACAACCTTAAGGTTATAGAATGATGGAGAAGTTTTGTATTTACCACCGTTGCTCTCTGCAGTCCTGGTAGACTTCAATATTATAAAGACACATTTTCTTCACTATTTAGACAGCTAGTGAAAATTATTTCATATAAAATAATAGCTAAAATATAAGGTGTGAAAGATAACTGTATCCGTCCGTTGGGAGAATATATCGCTCGATTCAGGGACGTTAAGCGGCGAGCTTCGGCCATCTGTGTCATACCCTCATCACGTATCGTTACGAGCTCGCTAGATAACCAGTGATAGCAGCTGCTATCCTGGTACATGGATGGTTCAAATTGGGTAGAAAAGCTACCTTACAAAGGCGGGTTTTTGTCCTGGCTATATTGTAATACACACAAGCAAAGTCATGTCTTTATTCTCGAAAGGGATAGACAGAGACGTACACCCAGTTCTCAGTTACTTTGTTAGTCACACACACATAATAGTCGATTTTTTGTTTGGTTTCGAACTTTTTTTTATTTACGGGTCTCGGACGATGTTGTTTAGAGCCTTTTAGCACTCTGATAAAAGTATGAAACACAGGATTATAAAAAAAAAAAATTATAATTCACAACTTTTGGCCGAACTTGTGTATGTTTGTGAATTCGCTTAGCTCAAGCACCTTTGTAGGGTTTCGTAGTAAAGGTCTCTGAACCCTTATAGTTTCGTTATGTCTGTCAGTCCGTCTGTTGTCGGCTGTCCTCCCAAACGGTTAGTGCTAGAAGCATGAAACTTTGGATGCATGTGTATTTACTACCCCGAAATTTTTTTTTTTTGGGTTGCCCAATCGTTCCTCTAATCGTAAAGTGGAGATGATATTTTTTTCTCGCGTCTACTCCATACTCCATGAGAGGTTGCTGAGATGATTTTTAATTCAGGTGTCCGTTTGCGAGATATTTAGCTTTGTAGAGCATATTTTATGTGCAAAAACAGGGCGTCCCCCTCCCTCTAAAATCTAAACGACTGGCGTGAAGAACCTGGAATAATTCATGGTAGTAGTCCATATCAATGAAGGGAAACTATAACAGATGTTATAACTTTGTTGGTTCAGGAGTTATTGAAGCTTTTATGGGTAACTAAGGAAATATAACATAGAAATATAGGGTATATTATGCACTTGGCCACTTTTTTCTGAAAAAAATTTCGTGCTTGTTATAAAACTGTTTTGTGTTTGATGTCTAATATTACGAAAAAGTATAGGTGTTGATAAGATTTGGTACCTTAGTCAGGCATTAGGTTACATTTAATCCCAAATATTTTACAAGATCAATCGTACAAATTAATGATACTTTTGGTATGAATTGTTATCGTTTTTGTTATTCACATTACTAGGGCGGTTATCGAAATAATAAAGACGGAGCTGGCGGAATCTTAACCTAACCTTAACCTAAGCTAAAAAATAAAAAAAAAATCAAAAATAATTTATCAAATTATAATTTCTTTCAAATGCTGCATTCAAAAATATTAATTTCACGTGCTAGGCACTAATCAAATTTTTTTTGCACTGTTAAAGGCATGTTTCTTTAATACTTAATAACACAAAAACCTTTAAGAGCCACATACACCAAAAACCATACAGCAAACCACAGGCTTATGTTATATCTTTAGGCCACATTTCAAGTTGATAGGTTAAGAGATGCGCCCGATATCGTGTCGCATACATTCTTGATTGAGCCCATCGTTGTGAAGACTCCGCAAGCTCCGTCTTAATAAAATATTTGAAATAAAAATAATTTTGGTGGATACGTTTTACGGTGGAGGGGCACGTGGTCTAGTGGTGGTAACCGACAATGTTAACACATTGCAAAGGTTAAGCAACATCGACTCAGGCCGGTCTTAGGATGGGTGACCATTTCTTAAGACACTGAGCCTGAGATTCATAAACCGCACTAAGCCTTTACTTTGTAGCAAAGTCGCACTTTCACTCAAAATAATGTTTCATAGTCAAGCCTAAGGCCAGTCTTTACTTTGGGAAACCCTACTTTACTTAGTAAAGTACTAGTGCACGATATCGTAGACTTTACGTTTCAAAGTAAACTTTGAATGATTATACTACTAATTTTAATAGTCTTGTGCCTCGTGCAAAATTTATAATATATTGGTCTATTTAATCTGGCCGGGTTATGAGCTCATAATTGTCAATGTCATTCCTGTGATCTGTTTGTTTGACATGAATAAACAGATTATACAGAAAGGCTCAAAATTACGTTTCTTTACTACATATTGAATGTTTCAGTAACGCAGTTTTATGTTAATAATATTATAAATATGTAGTCGCGATGCAGTGACAATAATTTTTATGAGCTAATGTATTCAAAATATTTAATTTTTTTACGAAAAATCTAGCATTAGTAATTAATTTACGCGTGTTAAGTAATATAAACTTTGCGTAGAACGAATTGCTGTTGTAGTTTACTTTGGTTTTACTAAGCTACAGCGTAGAGCAGCACTTTCCTTAGTAAAGTCCGAGTGCCGACTATGAAATTGAAATCCGCCATAGTAAACTTTGAGATTTGAAAGTACACTTTCGGAAGTCTACTTTGATACGAAGTAAAGTTCTGTTTATGTATCTCAGCCTGAGACCCCTCCGTGTCTCGGAGAGCACGTTAAGCCGTCGGTCCCGGTTGTCATACGAACATCTATGGCAGTCGTTAGGGGTAATTGGAGCCCTAAATCAAAAATCCGACCGGTCTAATTACGGAACTTCGATATCGCCCATGCGTTGTGAAGGTCAGATGGCAGTCGCTTCACGGAAAATATCGAAGTTCAGCCGAATCGTAGTTAGACTGGAAAGCCGACCCCAACTGAGTTGGGAAAAGGCTCGGTGAATGATGACGGTTTATTACCATAAGAGAGGTTGTATGCAAGGAATATAATAGGACGAGGCAAAGTTTTTATAGCAATTGGTTTAACGAGTTTAATATACCTAGTGATGTCCTGAAGAGGCCACCTGTGTGGCCTCTTCGGGACATCATCAAAGTCCACCGGGCGCCACTGGAAATACCTTCTAGTGTGTACGCGGTCTCGTGAAACTTAAAAAAAAACACACACACACACACATATCACGCCTATATCCCCGAAGGAGTAGGCAGAGGTGAATTACACACCCAAAATTTGCCAGTATTTTTGTCCCACGTAATAGGAGGCAAGCCTATCGCCGTCACCGGGCACTTTAGAAAGTGGGTTATGTCCAAAATGGCCGAATTAATTTAATGAAATAAGCAGCTATATTATAATTTTGAAAACGAATGAAATGTTGTTTAAAGGCAACAAAATCTTGGACTATTAAAAACAAAAAACTAATAAACCTAGTAATGCAATGGTTTGGGGTACGAGTGCTCGCCGCCGTTATAGAGACATTGCTAAACGCCTAATCGATGCTTCTCAGGATCAGAAGGCTGGCTATTTTCTGGCCCAAAGAATAAGTATCGCCATCCAACGTGGCAACACAGCCAGCATTCTGGGAACCTTCCCAGTCAGCAATGACGCGGAGGATTTTTTAAACGATATTTTGTAACGTAAATATTTTTAGTCTATAATTATGTATATTTTGTGAATTGTAATTCTTATTGTAATTCGTAATGCAATATATCTAGGTACTGATATTTGAATTAGACTAAAAACGTTTTCTTCCTTATGTTCTGAGTATTTTTTGTACTAAAATAGCTAGATTCACACGTTAACAATGACCCGAAAACCTCGCCACATCTCCTGAAAGGAATAAACCTTCGTGGAATAATTTAGTTACTGCGAACAATAGTTAAAGCAACTCATTTATTACTAACCTTACAATACGTGCAACGAAATATAGCCAACAATTCCTATTAAGAGGAAAAATAAATAGTTCTTTATTTGTTTCCTATGGAAGAAATACACATGTTGTCTAGAATTTCGTAAAGAGTAAATAATCCGATAAAGAGGTGACCATAATCGAATAGAGCAAATGCAAGTAACAAAATATAAGTAAATGGACAAAAATACATACATATAATCAGGCCTATTACCACACATGCAACGCCAGGACGAATCTCTATGTAAAAAAATCTTTGTAATTATGGATGAAGATAACCCTACAAAAACCACAGAACTACAGAACGTTCCTATCGCCAATTGGTTGTGGAGGACAAGTGGCAGACGTTTCACGAAAAATATCGAAGTTCAGCTGCTATGCAGTTAAGCACTGTTCACATTTATCGGACAGAACTCTCATTGGCGGATTCTCAAATGGCAATCAAAGTCCGCTCAGTTAGATAAAATCTATAAAAAAGAAAAAAAAAAGGATCCTGTCAAAGCTGTCAATATAGTTGCTCCGTATTTATTTACATCTAAAAATGTAATACCGTTCCTACATAAGTAAAATTAAAATATATCAAAATGTTGAGTTTATAGCCTAAGTCAGTGATAGAAGTGTTATCAATGATATTAAAGTACTAATTACCGAATCCATTACAATTGACATGTGCAAAAGAAAGTGTAACAATATACGAAACTATAGTAACGGTTGCATGGCAACCAGCCGCTGTTATGTGCGCACAGTGTAGTAACAAGTCTATGATATGGTTGGACGGGAGCTTTGAAAATTAAAAATTTGAAAATTCTATAAATGAATCAAGCTTTGCAAGCAAGCAATACCCTTTGAATTTCTTCGTTTTTTTTTCTACTAGCCCTTAACAATTATTTTCCTTAATTATATTTTTTCTAATAGTTTAAGTACTTTTAGGGTACTATCAGTAAACGCTGAAGAAAGTACCCTTATACGCCCGTCGTTCTCCGTCTGTCCGTCCGTACGTGTCACTTTTCAATCTGACACTGACATGTTGATAGTACCCTTGGAGCATTTCGCGATTGCGCGCTTAGCGTAACCGCACTCCAGCCTTGTTTAAATATTTTACTGTTAGTAAGTGTTCCTTTTCCTCGAGCCGTATGCACGTCTGTGAAGTGTGTTCACGATCTTTTAATAGCACAAACGGACTTCATGTACATCAATCACGTATTCATCACGCTCGTATCATTAATTAACCTCCATGTAGCCAAAACCTCGACCCCCTGACTTTCAACAACTCACCACTATCCCCCATACCCCTACACTCACACCTTAGCCAAATGAAACATTCAACTAGCATCGTAAAACGTATACCCCGGGGTGCCCGATCCTGCATAGCCTCGGCCCTAGCAGATACCATTCGAAAATGTACTCGCGACAACAACCCCGCTTCCCCCAGCGGCACCTCCAAGGCCTCCGCATAGCAAACCTAAAGACTTGTTCTCTAAAGTTGAAGAGAAAGTGCAAGACGGAGACCTAAAGGGCGCCGCTCGGCTGCTTTTTTCAAATGACACCATAGCACCTGATACACCGGAGACCGGCTTAGCATTACAATCGAAACACCCCCCAGGCCCTATCTGCCCACCTTTTGTAGACCCACCATCTGAGGTTGCAACATGCCTCCACGCCAAAGAAGATGTTGTTGCTGCCATTGCTTCTTTCCCTATAGGTTCGGCGTCTGGACTGGATGGCATTTCCCCCCAGCACCTCAAAGACCTCACCAGCCACGGTGTGGGTGCAGGTGGCGACCGCCACGTCATCTCAGCCCTAACCGCAGTAGTCAGCATCATGTTGGAGGGGCTGTGTGGCAGGAAGTTACGCCTATCCTATACGGAGCAAATTTAATAGCTTTAATTAAAAAAGATGGTGGCGTACGACCGATCGCTGTAGGGTCCACTCTGCGGCGATTGGCTGCCAAAATTTGTGTTCGGCTAACACGGTCAAAATTTCAGTCCCTTTTCGAACCCGTACAAGTTGGCTTCGGAACCCGTGGAGGTTGCGAAGCGACGGTACATTCCGTACGCACCTTTGCTCAAGATGATCAATGTGAAGTGATCCTTAAGTTAGACGTAAAAAATGCTTTTAATTCGGTCAACAGGGACATCCTCCTGAATGAAATTAAATTAAACGTTCCGGAGATCTTCAATTTTATGTTACAGTGTTATCACTGTCCTTCTAAATTATTAAACAAAAATAATGAAATTATTTCGGCTGCGGGATGTTAGCAGGGTGATCCCCTCGGTCCAGCAATCTTCAGTTTGGCCATTAATTCGATAATCCACAAAGTAAATTCAAAGTTGAATATGCCTATACCTAGATGACGGTACCATAGCCGGGGACGCTCAGACTATTCTAACTGACTTAGTAATGATAAAACAAATTTTTGATCTCATTGGTTTACATTTAAATTTTAATAAGTCTGAACTCTTCATTAACGACAAAATAAACACAACCTCTGCTTAATCCATAGATATTAATCCATAATAATTTTAATAGCGTAGGCCCAATTATCAAAATAGTAACAAAGAACAGTCTAAGCCTCCTTGGTTCACCTATTTTTGATGAGGCCATTCCACCACTTCTAACAAATTCGGTTTCCAAATTTAATGAATTTTCGGACCGCCTCCTTAAAATTAGCAGCCATTCTGCTCTTTTCATCATTAAGTTTTGTCTATTTGTTCCTAAATTTACGTACCTGCCCCGCTGCTGCCCAGTGTGGAAATTTCCCGATCTAACCCAAGACTTGGACAATATAATAAAATTCCAAATTGAAGCTATCATAAATATCAGACTAAGCGAGCAGGCATGGACCCAAGCCTCCCTACCAATTAGGTATGGTGGGCTGGGAACCCAAAAATCTCTACTGTAGCACTGTGAGCATTTCTGTCCTCAATCCATAGCTCGTCTGACCTCGCAGGAAAAATCCTTAAAGCCCCCGCGGCTACAAACTGTGAGATCGCGAGCTTGGTCGAGGCTGAAACTGCCTGGCTAGTTGGACCGATCCAAATTTCCCTCCCACTCAAAAATCAGAAGGCCTGGGATAACATTTCATGCCAAAATATTTTACAAACCCTCATTGATACCTCATCTTCTTTACGATACGTCATCTTTAAAAAATCGCGCCAGGCAGTGTCAAGACAGGAATCCGGACACTGGCTCCATGCCTGCCGATCCCCCAACACTGGTACTTTCATTGAACACCACACTCTCCGACTCGCCATCGGTCTCCGGCTGGGGGCCGAGGTTTGTGTAGAACATAGTTGCGCTTCTTGTGGAGCGAGTGTGGATCGCCTAGGTCACCATGGGCTTGCCTACTCTTCAAGTGCTGGCCGCCTGTCCCGCCATGCCGCGATCAACGACATCCTGCGACGGTGTCTCGTCAGTATAAACGTCCCTACGATTCTGGAGCCCCAGCACATGCACGGGACGATGGTAAGAGACCTGACGGGATGTCGATGATGCCATGGAGGATGGGTCGCCCACTAGTGTGGGACGCCACGTGTGCCGACACACTAGCTGCGACCTATCTTCCGGCAACCGCCAAACGTGCCGGCGCGGCGGCCGAGGTACGTGAGCGCTCGAAGGTACAGTTGTCTGGGCACTCAATACGACTGTGTCGAGACACTGGGCCCGTGGGGCCCGGGCGCGCACCTGCTTTTCAAGGAGCTCAGCAAACGGCTCAGGGAGGTAACGGGAGACTTACGTGCCGGCGGATTTCTCGCGCAGCGGATAAGCATCGCCATACAGCGCGGGAATGCCGCCATGATGGGTACCCTACCGCGGGGCCCAAACTTTTTACATTTTTTTTTAAATAGTAATAATTAAATTTAGTATTAATTTCATTTTCTAATATACCTAGTTTATAATTTAGTTTTAAGATTTTTATAATGTAAATATTAATTGTAAATAAATTTTACCTACGGTTTAAAATCTCATTGATTCATTCAGGAATGGGCCAATAACAGTTCTGTCCGATTAATGTGAACAGTGCTTTTGTCCGTGTCGGGAAAGTGCTCTGAATCTTATGGATGGATAAATGAACTATTAAATATGACATAAACCGCAGTGTTTTTGCATAAAGAGAGAACGCCAAGGTTCTAAGCCATTTACGCTATATTGCGCTTGAAGGAGCACCGCTTTCACGCCTGGTTGTACCCTCGTTAGTTGCAAGCATTATTAATTCCTTTCTCGAAAGCTGCTTTTATTGCTACCTTTGACAAAAGTTAATCGACCAAGAAATCTTACGAGAAGTGAATTCAGCTCTGAGATGTTGCAGTTATCTCTCAACGGGTCTCTGTCCCCGGAGGGGGTAAACAGACCATTTTTATTCCGTGGCCCAAGGCCCCGGCCAATAGGTTCATCAATTTCCGGGCGCCCGGGTGCGCACTCGAAGTATTGACTCTGGCCACCTATGTGGCCTCTGTCACGTGGTTGAGTCGAGTATTAAGTATCCCGCATCTTTGAGGGTTATTCTCCCAAAGACACCAGGCAATGAACGCGAGAGCAATATAAAAACCGGTCAAGTGTGTGTCGAGCAACGCATAAGATAGGGTTTCGTAGTTACCCACAAAAGCCTCTATAACTCCTGAACTAACAGAGTTATACCATTCGTTATAGTTTTCAAAGTTTTAAAGTTCATTACATGGACTACCATCATGGACTGAAATATGCTCTTCAAAGCTAAATATCTCGAAAACGGATACTTAAATCAAAAAATCATTCTAGCAACTTCGCAATGATTTTAAAATACCTATTCAATGATAACCTACACGATGTAGTAGACGCGAGAAAAAAATATTATCCTCACTTTACATGTAGGGAAGGCATCCCATTATTTTAGTGTGGCACTTTGCCGCAGGGCGCCACTGGACATACCCTCTGCTAGTAACCAGAGACGCCCGGCAACGGACGTTAAAGCGGCCGCAGACTTGGGCAGCGGAATTAAAAAAAAAAAATTGTGTGGCACTTTGTCGTCGTAATAAAATTACATATTCATGCAAAGTTGCATGTTTCTAATACTAACCGTTTGAGAGGAAAGCCGAGGACAGACGTACAGACGGACATGACGAAACTATAAGGGTTCCGAAATTTTTACTACGGAACCCTAAAAAGGGTTTAGACAGAAGCGTTAATTACGTCATTCCGTTAGTCGCGTGTAATAGGGGGTACTTATAGCAATATTTGACAGCGCCTTACACTTCTGCCAGCTAGTTCAACGGGTGCACGAGAGGACTTGGGATCCGGAGATGTTGACGGGGCCCATAACACTAACATTATTTCACGATTATATAATAAAACTAGAAATGCAATGCATGCTGCTGTTGCAAAAAACTGAGCGAAGTGTTTTACAACGATTTATTTTATATGTTCAAAC
Source organism: Nudaria mundana (assembly GCA_963556515.1). NCBI lineage: Eukaryota > Metazoa > Arthropoda > Insecta > Lepidoptera > Erebidae > Nudaria > Nudaria mundana. The sequence continues at coordinate 3,342,410 of OY748307.1, forward strand.
TTTTGACCATTGTTTTTTTCGGTGATTATTCCTCGATGGTATTCAATCTTTTTTGTTCTAAACCACCCTCACGTCACACGTTATCACTGTGGTAAGTTTGAAGGAGATCGGTTCAGGCGTTTAGAAGGAGTATGCGGACAAACGAAATACATGAGTCGCCTAAGATTGAGCTTCGCTCAATAAGCTGGAATATTAAACATGAATGATGGACAAACTATTAATTAGTTAAAAAGTACTGGAGCAAATATAACCTAAAACAACAAGAGCCTTTGAGCTAGTATAATTAGTATAATGAATTCCATTTACATAGCCCAAATCAACTGGTGTACTTTATTATAAATTTTTAATTGTATTTTATTTGCAACAAGCTGATCGCCGCAGATCCGTCCGCGTGATTTAGTTTACTCGTTGCCGGTTGCCGTGGGAACACATTACCGGGATAAAAAGTAGCCTATGTTACTCAAGGTGAATGTAGCTTTCCAATGGTGAAAGAATTTTTGAAATCGGCACAGTAATTTTTGAGTTTATTCATTATAAACATACACACAAAAATACAAATCTTTCCTCTTTATAATAGTAGTATATACTAGCTGAACACTGCGGCTGCGGGCGCGTGATTTTTTTTGTCCCCATTTCCCACGGGAATACATTTTACACAATTTATGTAATAAACGCGGTAGATAATTATAAAAAAAACAATTTCCGAATTTTTTCTTTGTCCGTCTCTCTGCAATGGCTGGACTCATTTTAACGGGACTTGGTCAGACAGCTGTTGGTTGGTACTTAGTAACTTAAGCTCTTCACGTTGTCGAATCTGCGAGTGTCCGTTAGTACCAGCTATACCTACAATATACTTACCTAAATATTGTACTTAAGTATACTGTTTCAGTGACGAGATCGGTAGTACATCGGCTTTCGACGCCGGAGTTTTGGGTTCGATTCCCGGACCGAATCAAATATTTGCCTTCCACTACAGCCAACACAAACACGCCAATAATTCAATACATTTGCATTCAATTAAACTATGAAAGATGTTCCAAATTCAAATCTCATTTTTGCTCGCTAAAAAGTGTCTTAACAAAAAGAGGTTTCAGCCCACTTATACGAGTAGGTATGTTTTTCTTTTTTTATCACATTTCTCACTCATGTTTTTCTTCAATCTGATTCAAAAAGCAATATTCAAGTAAATATTACCTATTTCCCTTAAGGATAAGAGAGATAATTCAAATAATATATTTATAAGTACGTAATATTCTTTTGAGACGCCATTTTGAATGATGAAAGAGATATTACATTTGGACAAATTCGTATTTCAATCGTTAGAGATCTACTGACAAATTGGTCTTTCTGTAATTGACCGAGCGAGCGAAGCGTCTCAGTTTTAACTCGAGGACTGGCCGATTGGGCGTTGTTGGTATGTGTGTCAGTTCCGGTCTACAGGCCGCATTTTTCAAATGATTTTCCTGAAATTTGGCACAAGTGTAGTGTTCTTTGTTGCAAGGCGCAACTTTTGTCGAAGGGATTTTTCGATTGGGGGGAAAATGGGGGGAAATGCATTTATCAGCCGATTTTCATGAAATTTGGCACAAGTGTTCTTTGTTGCAAGGCGCAACTTTTGCCGAAAGGATTTTTCGATTGGGGGGAAAATGTGAAAATAACGCGAGGGCTACTGTTCACAGAACCACTAGTATATAAATGTGTGTTGTTTCCCACCAAGATGTAAAACACACAAACCAGGCTCATCTGTAAGTGATACACCTGCCGATTAATGTAGAGTATTAAAATTTGGTATATATAAATAGTTTATGGTCAATTGGATTTTTTTTCAGACAGCGCTCTCTAGCTTATGAATAGGTAAAGCAATCATACAAAATGAGAATGATGAATACAAAAACATACTTCGGTGGTGTGGTCGGTAGTGCAACGGCTAACGACTAGTCTCGGGTTCTATCCCCGCGTGGTTTCGCCATTAGGTCATAAATGCAAAAATTTAATCATCAATTACCCCCAATTTAATTATCTATAATGTTTTACCGATAGACAAGCTACCCTAAAGTATAAATATGTCACCCATTTTACCTAATCATCACTTATTTCTCGACCTCTTTGAAGTGAACATATCATTACGTTGCGCTCGCCTAATCAGTAACTCATTAGCACTACTGTTTGTGTAACTGTGAATTCTCAGACTGCATTACTTGTGAAATGGATTTCCAAGATCAAGGTATGTTATTACTAATTAGTTATCTTTTCAAGTTTTGTTTTACTTATTATGACGTATTTTTACATGCTACGCCACACGGTATATCTACCAAATTTGTATCTTATAGTTGACTTCACATAGACCTACAAAAAAATTCTACCATAATCGAATACTCTCACATATCTTATATTAAAGATTGAACTGTCTTTTTTGAAAATATAACAGGTTTTTTTTGCGCCCTTTTGCATCTTTAGTTGCTATATATAGGCTCTACGACTGCGTAGGCTAGTCTACGAAACACATGTAAATTATTAATGTTTTTTTTTCAGGTACTTTGATTAAATGTTCGTTCTCAAGGATGCATTTGTTTGAGATTTGGTCTGCCATAGCTGGAACTATTCCTCAGAAACATCAACACGTGTTGGAAACTATTCTATCTTTACTGGAAGAGGTCGAAAATGTAGACATTAGGAACTTAGATGGTAAGATACTAATTAATGTAAAAGTATTGATAGATTTTGGAAAATTGTCTCTAGAAGTAAATCAATGTTTTTGCAAAAGTACTCAGATTGGTTAAATGAAATTGAAAATTAGTAAGAGGTAATGAGAAGTGCATTCAAGAAAACGCGAACCAGCCCGGGCCATTTTGCGAACGCGGACGTCGCAGGAAAGATTTTTCTAATTTGTCTAAGCGCTCGAAACGTAGAAGATTGGCAGAATTATCTCAAGTAGATGACTCTGCTGTGAATGCACTACTCAATACGTCCGATACGTCTAATACTAGCTTAAGACTGAATATAAATGCGGATGAGGTCTTATCCCTTTTTGTTGAGGCTAAGTTGACGAAGCATCAGTATTTATTAAGAACTTCATTAACAATAAAACTACACGTGACATTTACTGGAAATTACTGGATTAAATAAAGATTTGATTGAACTTTGTTCTACAATTTTGCAAGCTTTGTCCTCGAGTTTTAATATAGATTCGGAAAAATTCAATGAATATTCTTTGGAAACCGCTCGACTTTTAATTCAAGAAAATCCGTGGTATAATCTCCCAGCTTCCGTTCACAAAGTCCTCATCCATGGTTCTGAAGTAGCACAGTATGCTTTATTATCTATCGGGGAATTATCCGAAGAGACAGCAGAATCTAACAACAAAAATTATAAGGCTTTCAGACGGGATCACACGAGAAAAATGTCGTGAGTACTTACGAATACGGACTTACTTAACAGACTTTTACTCAGCTCAGACCTATTCATTACTGGTCTTCGGAAACTTCGCCGTAAGAAAAAAAGCGTTATGTCGAGGCAGGTTTTAGATTTAATAAGAATCTATATATTAAATACGACAATTTGTCTGTCCGTCTGTCCGTCCGTCGCGTTTTTCAATTTACATACATTTAATTTTTTTTTTTTTTTTTAGGCTATAGAAAGTTCGATGGGATAACTAGTTTAGTTTAAATTGAAATTAGGTTGGTTGTTGTAGTGATTTAGCTTAGTTGTGTGTGGTGTAGACAGAGTCGTTCCGAGGGGTTATGATGACGTTTGTAAATAAATTGCAGTTTTAGTTTTCTTGTCTTTTGTTGTACATAATATGTATAATATATAAAAGAATACATATTTAATGAACGAGGGAGAATAAATCTCAAATATTGAGTATTAATTTTTTATTAAACAGTACATATTGTACAGTTTATTGATATAATGTATTAAATTATGTAAATAAAGCATTAATGTAGATTCCCCTCAGAACCCCTTAGAAAAAATCACATTTAACAAATTTAATAAAGTAAGGTATTTATGACCGCGCTTGTTCGGCGCTTGGACCACCGTGGTGGCCCCGGTTTGAATCATATAATAGTGATACATAAATGTATGTATTTAGAAATATATAAGTATGTTTATCAGTTGTCTATATCCTATAGCACAAGCTTATAGCTTAGTTTGGGCTAGATGACGTTGTGTGAAAATGTCCGAAAATATTTATTTATTTACTTTCGTATCTATAACTCACACACAAAACCACGTTTTGTCTCCGAAAGAGTAAACAGATGCCTTCATTACACCCACGTTTTGATACTCACTATTGCCGTATCTGGGAACAGGCTAAGCCTCATCCGTCTATCAGCAGGGGCACCGCGTGCAGTTGACATGGGCCCCGAAGATGGAAAAGTGTCCTTTAGTACCCATGTATGTTACTGGCTATATCACTCACTACTTTACAACAGAAAAGTCCACAATTATTCTGGATTATACTAAGTAGGTAAGTACACAATAATAATTCGTGCAAACCAAAATAACTACTTACATTTCATAAACAACACAAAATGTATAAGTTACCTACTTCAATAAAAAATCACCGAATAACCGCATATGAAAAAACTGACAGGTTTTCTAAATGCTGACAGCACTATTGTAACGTAAATAGTGTATTTTGTAATAAAATTGTTAAACCTATCACAATGTTCCAATCTTACTATCCGTGACTTGTAAAATTAAAAACTCAATAGACAAAAACGCTTAATTTTTTTTTTTTAAATACATCCGAAACTTAAACTTTTTTAATCAGCTCCCTAGACAGAAATCCTTTGAATTACTACCAAAGTTCAACCGTAAAATAAAAAAAAACATCTAAACGTTTAACGACCTCGATTCAAATATAGAATGATCACATACCTGAAATTAGCAGCCTCGTCACGTTTTCCGATCAAAAGAAAAAAAAACACAGGATTTGAATTATGGAATAGAGCGTTCGGTAAACGAAAACGCGCGCGAAAAGTGTCCACCCGCGCTCACAGACGGGCGAAGACTGAATGGATGGTACCTTTAAACTGAGGGATGTTTCAACCCCTAAATGCAACGAGTCTGCATAAACTCCCGGGACTATAGCTGTAAATAATCCTTCGTAATATTTCCGTCTGAGTTTTAACCTTCTTGGTTTATAATCGGACGTTTTAGGTGATTCATAGATTGGCAAACACATAAAATCTGATTTAGACTTAGTTGAATAACTTTCAAGGTGTATAATTCTTTAAACGACTGTATGTTTTATGACTTATGTGATAGATGAATGATTGAATGAACCACTGAGAGTCTAGTTCTATATGTCTGAGACTTTACGAATGGATTAATTAATAAGTAAGTCATTATTTTCGATGTTATACATAAATGTATACTGCTTTGTGGTATACCTAATTGTTACGATCATCTATGGTTAAAACTCTATAGATATATATCGTCCAAGATTTTGTACGCTTTCTGTAGCCCTCGGGATGCAGAAGCTTTGAATAAGGGTAAGGGAAAGTATTAGAGTTTAAGTATTAAAACTCAAACTTATTCATACCCAACACAAAACCGCATACAAAAGAGGTTTCTTTTGTATTCTGTTTTATATTTTTGTATTCGAAAAATTGTTGTCAAGTCTGAAAGGGATCCATATACTAGGTATGCAATACATTCTGCTGTTGCAATAATTGAGCTGAGTTTGTCGATCCGGGTTGAACTCCTAAACGAATGGACCGATCTTTATGAATTCAGATATATGCACTCACGGTGATGGTCACTATGACCGTGCCAAATATCAAAAAGATCGGTCCAGTCGTTTAGGAGGAGTTCGATCCCAAATGAAATACACGAGTCGCCTCAGAAAGAAAGTTGTTAATTTATATTGGTATTTCTCCATCGTTCTACTGTCCGAAAAACTATATCACTATCACTATTTTATTGACTAACTAACGGCCACAACCACTCGCGTAGAAAACCTTATTCGAGACGATATTTTTTGCTTGCCATCCGATTGTAATGAAACTAGCAACCGCAATTTTGAGTTAGCTAAAGTGTAAGGAGTTGGTTCGCACATCGTTGAACGCAACTTCAATACCTTAACCACGAGGTTTCGGACGCTTCAGAGATTTTTCGTTTCAATTATTTTTATATAATAAAGATATTATTTCTGCTAGTTCGACAGAATCGAACCGACTTGGTTACGTACGGGTCAGTAAGCATCACCCTTTGAAACCCGTCTTAAGCTAATTAAGTAATTCGTAGCTTTTTTTTTTCAAGAAATATTTTGAAGAACCAGCGGTAAATAATGTTAACGCAATCGTTAACTGTAATAATTAAAAAAAATATGAAATACTTATTTTTTAAAGATCAGATGAGAAAGTGTACTATATGTTCATTCTAGAGGTGGTATATATGTATACTAGCAGGCGCCCGTGACTTCGCCCGCTTGACAAATTAGGTATATAGGTACACAAAAACCTTCCTCGAGAACAACTTTGTCCATTGTGAAATCCGCATCAAAATCCGTTGTACGCTACACAAAAAATACTACAGTTTTAAAGATCTCAGGATAAATAGGGAATTATAATGACTCTACAATTTCTAGTGGCGCCTGGCGATCACTTTACTTTACACATTCCTTAAAATACTTATGTATCTACCTACAAAGTGCATCCAGAAGCAATTTCTTCCCAACTGGTAGTGTATTGGAAGGAATATGGTAGTTAAATATCTTAATATCACTGGGGTAAGCAGAGACTATGGATTTCCATTTTCTACGATCTTGAAATTATTTCTTTCACTTTTCAACATTTGGAAGAGTTTTCTCCGGTTACGGGCAGACTTAAGTTGGCATTTTAGGGTTCCGTACCTGAAGGGTAAAACGGGAACCCGATTACTGAGACTTCACTGCCCGTCCGTCTGTCTTGTGCTGTATCTCATGACCCGTGATAGTTAGAAAGTTGAAACTTTCACAGATGATGTATTTCTGTTGCAGCTACGAGTATAACAACAAATACTAAAAAACATTATACTTAATAAATATTTAAGGGGGCCCCCATAACCAATTTCAAAAAAGGAGGACGACGTTCTCAATTTGACTGTTTTTTTACGTATGTTTATTATCTACCTCATATCTTTCAACTGAGTGAACCGATTTTGATTTTTTAAATCTTCTTCCCATGTATTTCAATTTTTGTTCCATTCCGACAATTTTTTTGGTTCCATTCGTGTTTTATTGAAGCACCGCCGCCGCGCCGCCTATCTAAAGTATTTGAGAAATCCTACAACTTTATACAGTAATAAAACAAAGAATGTTCAATAAAACAGTAACGCAAGCTTAGTACGAGTATGTACATCAATAATGTTTTACTTTATAGCGGTATAAAGTTAAAAGTTCTATACTAAATCCTTGTACAAAAGGAAATTTTGAAATACTTTACAATACTGAAACTGGAACTACAAGCAAGAAATGTACAATTTTACATCTGCTCGCGATATCGTCGTCATTTTTGTCTACAAACTACATATTACAATTGTAATACACACATAAACACATATCACGACTATATACCCGAAAGGGTAGGCAGAGGTGCATTACACACCCACAATTTGCCAGTATTTTAGTTCCACGTTATAGGGGGCAAGCCTATTGCCGCCACCGGGTACACATATAAGGGTTATGTACTAATTGGCCGAATGAATTTAATAAAAAGTAGCAGCTGCTGTGGCACAGCCAATTAAAGTCCTGGGCATCTCAGACTAGAGACAATATTGTAATAATTACAAAATATCATGGTATTTTAAGGTTTTAGTACTTACCGGTGACAAGAAACATAATATGGTTGACATAATTATGGGCGTTCACAATATGAGCGGTGGTTTTACCCGTGCAAAGTCGGGGCGGTTATGCTGAAGATAGAAATCGCTTCCACGGTCATTGAATAGGTTCTGTGTTTGTCGTTGGATGTATGTCAACTAGATATATTGTCTGTGGTTAACTTTCTTCCGCCTCCCTTCTTGTGCTACTAGTACGATGTCTTGCGCGGTGCTTCGCGCAGCACCACGCCATAGGTTTTGGCCTATAACTTTTGACCCCTTAGGGCTAGGTCAAATTTTCGATTTTTTGGCTTGCTTCCAGATCGAGGTCTATCCATAGAGGTGTCAACCATCACTGGAGCATAAGTAGTTCTCGAGAGCTAAGGGGGGACAAAATACATTCACCATTTCTATATATAGATGTTATATGAAACAGTTCGTTGTAATTCTATCGAAATAAAGCGATCCGAATTCATACAGTTAATCCAACTCTTATTCCAACGATCTAACAAGTATAAAGTAAGTAATACACCTACGGAGAACATGGATTAGCCTTATTTGTATACATACTGCAGCACACACACAAACACAGACATTGTGAAATTTTCTGTTTTTGTACACCGTTTTATTTCTTATTTAAGTATTGTAACAATGGTCTGTATTTTCGGCGCGTATAAATTCTGTCCAGGGAGTGGGTGACTAGAGATCTGTAACACAGGTTCACCTAATTCACTCGTCAGTTTCTCACAGCTTTGAGATTATGTGGCACCTTTAACTAGTATTTGACTTTTTTTGTGAATAACAGAGATTCATAATTTTTAAGTTCACTTGGTCCACACATGGTCACGTACTGCCCTTTTCTTGCCAGGTTCTTTCCTCACAGGCTCTACCTATTGCCGTGCGAATCTGGCGGTAAATGTAAATGTAGAAGCATTTTCTTTTTTTGACGTTCATAAGTGTTACTTTGTGACCTACATGAATAAAGATATTTTGATTTTGATTTGATTTCTTGATTTTACTTACGTCTATGATGTATATTAAGAAATACATTTTATTTTTTTTTAGTTAATCGTTATTTATTTAATTACCTACGTTATTACCCAAGCACATACATACAATCTAATTATTATTATTGCTACATTTCAATTTCCACATTATACTTACGTGTACAACTTTGTAACTAGCAATGCACATACAACTATGAACTTGTAGGAATATAAGTACCTACTAAGAAACAATGTTTAAACAGTCTGGAATAGTTGAAATTTGTATGCAGAGAATACTAAATACTTATAGTGAATTATAGCTGAAACCTTGCAAGTTGGAAGCGCGTGGTTTATCAGCGATACGGATCTTAGTTTAAGCTGTGAGTTTTCCAAAGTAACTCACTCTATTCAAGTAGGTATTTATTGCTACAGATAATTTAAGGTATTTTACTTTCAAAAAAGGAGGAGGTTCTCAATTCGGGAGAGTTTTTTTTTTTTTTTATGTTTGTTACTTATCTCATTTTTCTGGACTGGGTGAACCGATTTTCTCTGAAAGTGGATTATTGCTTACCTGATATGCGGGTTGAAAGTGACACATTTCGGCACTAGGGCGGAAAAGTAAAAAAAAAAAATATCAGCACGTCTTGAGGCGATGGCATCATGATGGATGATATATACGTTATACAGCCAAAGTTCGATTAAGTCAATACAACATTCTGGTTTTGGAATGGTCATAAACAAAAAAAAGTGTGTGTGTCAGCTCCGACGCACAACTGGAGTTTACTCCTTAAGTACGAGTATCTAACCATAACAAATTAGAAAGTTGCGCACTAGAGGTGCGCACCAAAAACGTGACACGATTTTCGTTACTTGTTAGTAGGTTTTACCCCTCGGATTTTACTCATACCGGGCGCCTTATATATGAAAATCGATTCTTAAGGAGTAAACTCCAAAATGAGTTATAAGAAAATAAAACGTAATTAGCACAAACAATAATAATTTGGACAGTTATACCTTAAAATATTCAGTATTTTAAGGTATAACTGTCCTGTATTTTTAGGTTGGGACTGTTCAATTTGGGAACATTAGTAAAATAAGAAAGCGATATTGAAACAAATTAAGGCGTTTAATGCTTTTCTTGGCAAGTACAAATCGGTAATGTCACATACACTGAGAGGCGGGGGCCAGTCAAACTGGTTAACGGCTAGTAGGTAATTAGCTTTCGTGAATTACTTGTTGGGTAGTTTTGTTGCTGCGGCAATAGGGACTCCGACTAAACCTGGCTAAATCGCCCGCAGTAACGCGTCAAATCATAAAAATACTCATTAGCGCTTCATGAAAATATGTATGTAAAAAAATTAACCGAAGTAATTAAAAAAACTGAAGACTATTTTGTATCGAAAAATGTAACTAATGACAAGGCGGTATGGTCAAAAGACTAGAGCCTGCCCTGAAAAAAGTGTGAATGAAAAACAAAAATAAAAAAAGGCGGAAGGTACAATACTTGATACGTGATCAATCTCTATTGTTATAATTTGTTTTTGTTTGACTTTTATTTGCTTTCCTCGCATTCGAAATGAAAAGTAACTTAACTCGGGTGAAATTACCCATTTCTGCCTCGAAAAATATCTCGTCAGAAACGGGAGGCTTTCATCCCTTCCAACAACCTACTATTGTTCATCATACAAAAAATGATCTGCAAAAACTACGGAGCTTAGAAAGATTTTTTTCAGTAATTTCTAAACTTTGTTATAATCTTCTTAAGTTGTTCAATTTTACTCACAAAACTACTAATTCGACTAAAACCGATTCAGTATTTACCTAAATAGTTCCATAAAATCTAATAGCAAAGTTCCGAAGCAGTGTTCCGTAAAAGTTTTAATGTACGTTCTGCATGGAATACAAGCACACCTTGTATGCACCCTTGTATTTATGCATAATGCATGAACCAAGAAGAATATACATACGTATATACGTAATAAACTCACGACTATATCGTGATTTCGCAATATTTAGAAATACAAAAGTAGGTACTGAATAGATTCAGGCGTTACCTGGCGAAAGTCCATGATAAAACAATGGAAAATTGAATAAAATTGATTAGTTATTAGATAGTCTTGATAATGCTTCGTGAGTAGGCGAAACATATATTATGTCGACGTTTAACATGTCTTCTATTTAGCGATCATTGCAATTACTTAAATTTCAACATCAATTTTCCATTGTAATATAGAAGCTTAGATGAACTATATACTAGATGGCGCGTCTCCAAGCAATCACTACAATAGAAACACTTCAGCTGACGCATGCTAGTGTGCGTGAGCGTATGTCATACACTCGCCTTGTTTGACGTTGTGTGGGTGTATAGTGGTGCCAGCTAAAGAAACTTTTCTTATTTTCCCATTTTATATAGGAAATTTTTAGGGGCCTTTTAACTTATTATTTAAATTTTGACTTTTAACTTTTGACTTTCAACTTTTTATTTTTAACTTTTAATGTTTATTTTTCATTTTTAACCTTTTAATTTTAACTTTTTTTTAACTTTTTATTTTTAACTTTTAATTTTTATTTTTATACTTTTTAATTTAATTTTTTTTTAAATTTTTAACTTTTTAATATTAACTTCATATTTTTTTTTTATCTTTTATTTTTAACTTTTTTTTTGGCAGCCATATTGGATTGCGAAATGGACACGACATTCTTACTTAACATACCAAAAACCTTGCCCGACAGTTGGCCGGTTTTTATTGGATAAACTTAACGTATCATCCTTTCTAGGTACATCACTATACACTCGCTACTACATATTCGCAAATCACTCTTGACCATTTTCAAATTATTTATTTTATGTGTCTGTATTTTCTAATGACTTGCCCAACACCTATTTCTATTAATATAAATCGGGGAATTTTGAATTCGAAACTGGCAATACCAAAAAAAATTACAATTATAAATTACACAATATTTAAATATTGATTTAATAAAATTATGATGAATTATGAGTTATATGAGTGTTTTTAGTCGTCCTGTGTAGTTTCTGCAAACTTTTATTGCACATTTAGGCATATTTAGGCCAAAAAATTTTGATCGCATAAACAACCATAACCCTTGACAACACAATTGTCAATAAAGTGCGGAAAGCTGTTTATAACCGAACAGTTCGGTTATATTTTTTTTAATGCATTTCTGACACTGAGGTTCGGTCTATAGTATATAACACGTCACTGTATAAAAGTATGTTTATCAGTCGTCACAGTTCCCTGACGTTATCGCTAGGGGCGCTGGTGCGAAATGTATGGGGAATACGAAAACGTATTTCGAGCAAATTAACGTAAGGAACTGGTACTAGACACACAGAACAGGATCTAGCCTATACAATTTGTATGGTAACGAACACACTGGTCATTCACCACGCTGTCTTACGCATCACCGCACCAGACTCGCGTGTTCCCATGCTATCCCACGCGTACGACGCTGTCACACACGTTTAAAGTGTCATAGCGCGTAGATAACGTAAACGTCAGACGTCGTAAGACGTAGGACCAGTGTTTCGCTGTTTCCCACGTCGCGTGGCACACGTCGTATGTGAAGGACCAGAGTGTTTCAAGCTTGATTCGGGCTAGAAGACGTTGTGTGAGAATGTCCAAAAAGTATTTATTTAGCATTGCTACTCCTGCTCTACTGAAGATTAGACAAGAGTGACAATGAGTTTTCATTGTGCCAGGCTTTTCACTGACTTTACCGATTGCTTTTGGAATTTGGCAGAAAAAGTAAATGTAGAAGCAATAAACTGGACGTTCATAATAAGTGTTACTCTGTGACCAACATGAATTAATATGAACGGATCTGCAGACACATTTTGTAAAATACAGCCTCGAATTCGAAACTCACCCAGCGCTGAATCCGCTGTGATATTTTAAAAAGGCATTCTGTAACAATCCGTGCTCAGTCGAACGCGCCACGGCAGTGAGAGTATCATGAGTGAGATCGTTCATATCAAAATGTACGGTAACCGCATTCCGCAAGCAAAATACCGCCTCAGCTGACAGATGACAGCGCGGGAAAATTTCGAATTTAAGTGTTATATTAAAAGTGGTATCATAGCGATCGAGTTTCATGTGAAGTCGTAATTTTCGATATTTTTTGAAACTGTGATCGGTGGGTGCTATAAAAGGAACTTCAAGGAAAAAAAAATGTATTGCTACAATCTTTAAACAGCGATATATTAATTTTATATACAACTATGACTATTTTATCAACCGACTTCCAAAAAAGGAGGAGGTTCTCAATACGACTGTATATATTTTATGTTTGTGACCTCATATCTCGATTTGGACCCATTCCGACAAATATTTGGTCCCATTTCGGTAATTTGAAGTCGGTTGATGTGTCAATTTTTGACGTGTAGTTTGTTAATATTTACAATCATGTATTACACACTTATTAATATTACTAAATATGTATGTTGTTTGTTACTCCATCTCACTGAAATAGCTAAACCGATTTGGCTGAAACAAGTTATATGTACCTAAGTCGGACATATTTATGTAACTAGAACTAAGTACGTTCTATTCCAGTAAAATACCTTGGTTTCTATAAAACCGTTGCTGGGACAGTCGCATGTTACTACAGATATATTTAAATATACCAGGAACTTATAAATGACTAGAGTTTTAACGTTAAAGGTCAGTATTTCAATTGTCATATCTTTGGAACTGTATTAGGATCACCAAGTACGTGGTCACTGCTCCGATTACCTGCGAACACATTAAAAAGTTATCAATTAAAGTTCGATTCTTTGGGGATTTTCATGGATGTAATAAATTGATAGTTACGTCCATGAGTTGTTGGTTCTATGGATAAGCATCATTAAATATTATAAAACAAAGTCCTCCGTTCTGTCCGCGATAAACTCAAAAACTACTGCACCGTTTTCATGCTGCTTTCAGTAATTGATAGACTGGTTCTCGAGGATGGTTTAAGTATATAATGGTTACAAGTTACAAGACTAAGAATAGCGCCATCTAGTTGATCTAGTTGAAAGTACCAATTATTAGAACTAGAAGTGTGCATGAAAACCAAATAAAGGTTGGCAATTGGCATACAAGTTCAAACTTATTTTAACTGACACCTTGTTCAGTAACGTAATCGGGATTCTAAGTATATGGTTCAGATGGCAGGGTATTTCGTTATTCTTTATGACGTTTATTTTATTTATTTATTTATACTTTATGTACATCGTAGAATCAAACATCACATTGATAAATTTAAAACATGCACAAAGGTGTGTTAAGTCAAAAATGACTTCTCTTCCAGCAGACCTCATAGTTAACAGGATAGATATCATACATAGCAGAGAAGAGAAGTTAAACAAAACAAAGCATAGGGTAGAAAGGGTAGAGAATACAAATAAATACTTACTATACCTACAAAAAAGACAAATATAAAGACGTACACACTTAAATCTAAAAAAGAAACAGTTATTTACATACAAAAATCAAACACAAATATGTATAAAAACGAAATAAGGCATTACCTACTATTTCGGAAGTGTTCCCGAACTCGTCTCTTAAAAATGTCCAACGAAAGACTCGCACATATCTCATGTGGAAGCGAGTTCCATAGTCTGACAGCTTGAATAGTGAAGGATTCGTCATAGCGACTAGAGGAGTGGGCAGGAGTTCGAAGTAGAAGGGAAGAAGAGACGCGACATTCTCTGTCTCGAGGCACCAAATACTCAAAGCGTTCACGCAGATAGGTTGGAGAATTAGGATTGTGAAGGATAGTATACAGGAAAGACAGAATGTGAGCATTACGGCGCTGCCGAATCGGAAGCCACCCCAATCTACGCCGGAACTCAGATACATGATCGTATTTCCGAAGACCGTAGATGAAGCGGATTGCCAGATTCTGCAGACGTTCAAGTTTGTTTACTAGTTCCTCCGATGCATCCAAGAAACAGACATCAGCATAGTCTAAAAGTGATAGAAGAAGAGATTGCGCAAGAGTCACCTTAGTTTGAAAAGGTAAGAGTTTCTGAAGAGATTTGAGAGATTGAATGAGTAGTACACCCTCCTACTTATCTCTGCAATATGTACATCCCAGGAAAGGTAACGATCTATATACAATCCTAGACTTCGCGCACTTTGGAAGTAGTCGATCGGTTTGGTATCGAAAATTATTTGTGGCAATGAGTCGAAATCCAGAAGGCCTAACATATACCGGCCACCAACAATAAGTGCCTGAGATTTGCTTGGATTGACTAACAATCCAAAGGATTTAGCCCAACTACTAATGTTGTCCAAGTCACTATTGAGGGCAGCAACAGCATCGTCTATCTCGTCGACTCTAAAATGACGATACAACTGCAGGTCGTCCGCATAGAGATGATAATTCGAGGACAATACCCTAGTGATGGCGTTTATGAAAACTGAGAAGAGAAGAGGAGACAGCACACCACCCTGAGGAACACCCGCCACCAAGTCACACCAAGTAGACGTAGTCTCCCCAGCACGAACAGACTGCGAATGTCCCTGTAGATAAGACCGGAACCAGGCAGTTGCAGAGTCAGAGACATTAAGGGATTTTAAGATTCCCAAGAGTATGTCGAAATCAACTGAATTGAATGCACTACTAAAGTCCAGAAGTACAACTATGGTGAGCCGTTTGTTTTCGATGGCCAGTCTAATGTCATCAGTTATTTTAACTAGCGCTGTTACCGTACTGTGACCACACGACTGATATGGACTTAGCAGGCAATTAGAAAAGAGGTAGGAAGACAGTTGATTATGGACAATACTCTCAAGAACCTTGGACAGGATTGGGAGGATGGATATTGGACGGAACTGGGAGAGAGATGTAGGATTAGGCACTTTTGGCAACGGAATGACATTTGCTTTCTTCCATGCCGACGGAAAGCAGTTGGATGTTAAGGAATAGTTGATGATATGGGTAAGGACAGGAATAATTTGGTCAGTGATGGGAAGGAGCATTTGCAGTTGAAGGCCGTCATTACCAATCGCCTTGGAGGTAATAGTCTGCAAATGTTTTTTAATGTCCAACTCTGAAACCGGGCCAAATGAGAATGAAGTGATGCGACGATATGGGAATGGATGAAAGATAATTCAAGGTTCTAAATTTGTCATCATCTGGAATGCTAACAGGAACGCTCGAAAAATTAGTGTTCAAGGCACTTAGATCCAAATCAGCAACAACACTGTCGCTGGAAGCCTTACCAAGGGTTTTCAGGAATCGCCACACTTCAGCTGTGCTGAGATTTTGGATTGATTGGTGGATGTGATTACGCTTAGCATCCCTACACAGACGACTGCAGTGGTTACGCAGCTCCTTGTAGAAGTTCCAATTTTCGACAGTAGGGTCCCCACGACACTTACGCTTGGCTTTGTCTCGTTTAGACATGGCAGCCCTGACAGATTCCGTAAGCCACGGTGCAGGGAGATGTCTTACTTTTACTTTTCTTAGAGGAGCATGTATATCATAGATGGCCAGCAACAAACGCGTAAAAGTATCCACCTTCTCGTCCACATCATTGCACTCATAGACGGCAGATAAATCTATACCACCCACATCCCCTCTCAGTCTCTCCAGATTTATGTTTTCAAAACTGCGAAGAAATAGAAATCTACTCTTGCGTTTCGGAGGGCGAATTTTATAGGACAGGAACAACAAGTCATGGTGTGAGAAAGGAGCAGAAAGCTGTCCATGAGTAGCCACCTTATGGGAGTCGGAAACTAGGATGAGGTCTATGAGGGAGGGCTGACAATTAGGCTGCCTGTGTGTAACATCTAAAGGTAGGATATGCATGTTACAGGACGTGACAAGGGAGCGCAGTGGAGTGCTACGTGAGTCATCCCTCAAAAGGCAAGTGTTGAAGTCCCCAAGGATAACTCTGTGTTCATACATAGAGGATAAATTTTCCAGTATAGTCTCAAAACTAGAAAAATAATCGATGTTCAAGGACGGACTGTAATAAACACCCAGAAGTACCTTTTCATATTTGAAGTCAATTTCAAGGAAAAGATGTTCTGCAAAATTACTAATTGACGTTTTACTATTAGTTTTTTTTTATTTGAGTCGCTAAAGTGACGTGGCCCGTCCCCACGTGATGAAAAGCCAAAACGACGTCTAGAAGCGATTGGATAATTTCATTTAGGTACTTATATTTAACGTAAGTTAGTTAGCCCCTTAGGGTCTGTGAATAAAAATACATGTCAAAAATTGACACAACAACCGACATCAAATTACCGAAATTGGACCAAATAATTGTCGGAATTGGACCAATTTGCGATGGGATCACTACGGAAGTAGAAGCTTTCATTTAAAAAAAAAATTAAAGTCGGTTCTCGCAGTCCAAAGAACAAACATAAACTAGGTATAGCCAAAAACTGAGCGAAGTGTTAAATTTTCGAACGACAACGATTTATTTTTTATGTTCAAACTTTTTTTTTTGTTCTAAGCTACCCTCACGCCACACGTTATCACAGTGGTAAGTTTGAAGGAGATCGGTTCAGGCGTTTAGGAGGCGTATGCGGACAAACGAAATATATGAGTCACCTAGTCGAATTGAGAACCTCCTCCTTTTTGGAAGTCTTTTGAAAATATGTACGTAGTTCTCTACGTATATTTTTATTCATAGGTCCTAAGAGGCTCTATCAACATATTCGGGACCCAATTCACCCTCACCTGGACCTGCATCCTATCCTGCCCGCAAACGGCAATAGGCCCCTATTACGTAGGACCATAGGCCCCTATTACATAGGACCAAAAGCGACAGATGAAAAGTGGGCGTAATGATCACCTCTGTGTTTTCGTGTTGTGTTTTACTTACAGAAGCCATGAGGGGCCTGCTAAGTGTACACATGCCTAAAGGCGCGTAGCTCACAGACTGCAACAACAATTGGCGGGAGAATATTTCCAATCTCGAAGGAAGTACACCAGTTGAAGGTGCTGATGTCATCATACGGCATATTAAACCTTCAGTTCTCTTGCCCTATAGATTAAAAAAAAAGAATGAGAATTCTTATTTTTTTTTTAGTGTATTCTAATTTCAAATTAATTAATGGCTAAAATGCTGGGCGCATAGCATGCATCGTAGAATACTCATTCAAATTATCTTACATAGGTACTTTTAAAAAATAAATTCTTAAAAATAAGGTTCGAATAACAAACTATTTAAAAAATGGAATTTAGAACGTATTTAGGCGCCAACAAAGCAAAGAACACTAATCAATGACTCATAAAGAATTTTCTTTTTTCTTTTATAGTACAAATTTTACCTCTGCAATAGTGTAATGGCCTGGCTCGACAACTACCAACATTCGCAGTAAATGTGTCACACACCACAAGAACTGAAGCACCAGAAAGTGAACCCGATTCGTTGATACAACTGGAAAATAAAAACAGTTGGTGTCTGGCAGGGGACTGTCAAGTCAAATCATCTTATTTTTATTTTATGACAAACCAAATAACTCTTAGAAAGTACCTATGTGGTGATGATGGTGATACGTTTCAGTTGAATTCCCAGACCAGTAACTTACTATTAGGTAACCCTTTTAGTTAACAGTTTAGTCCGAGACGCCCACGACTTTAATTGGCTGTGCCATAGCAGCTGGTACGTAAGATTTTATTGCCTTTCAACAACATTTTATCGAAAGGCAACGGGTTTCAAATTTATTTTTCAAAATTATAATCAAAGAAGAATCAAGAATCAAAGAATCAATTTCATTTATTCAGTTTAGGCACATAAAGAGCACATATGAATGTCAAAATTTTACAATTTTGTCAAGTAATATTATAAAAATACTAAATTAAGTAAGTACATAAATAACCATTAGAAAATGATTCTTTCGCTGGTTCGGTAATTTGGTTCTCCTGAGAAGAGACCAGCAAGAAACTCAGGTAGATTATCCATTTTCTTTTTTAATATTGTTTTGTTTACATTGTTACAATTAGTTTCTATTGTATTATACGAGTGGCCAACAACAGAAGATTAGGGTGACCATGCATTTTTATCATTAAGATATTTGTCTACATTATAGTAGCCTTTCATCATCAAACATTTTTTAACTACTATTTTAAACTTATTAAGAGGCATGTCTACCAAATCCTGAGGAATTTTATTATAAATTTTTATACATTTGCCAACAAACGAATTACCAACTTTATGAAGTCTAATTTTTGTCATTGCCAGTTTATTTTTATTTCTTGTATTAAAATTATGGTTATCGGAATTTTTTTTGAAGAGATCTATGTTCTTCCGTACATATAAGATGTTGTCGTAAACATATTGAGAAGCAACTGTTAAAATATTAATTTTAAATAATTCTTTCAGCGAGTCACGGGGTCCGAGTCTATAGATTGCTCGTATAGCTCGTTTCTGTAATATGAATATTGTCTCAATATCGGCAGCTGAGCCCCACAGCAGCAGACCATATGACATAACGCTATGAAAGTAGCTAAAATAAACTAATCGTGCCGTTTTTTCGTCAGTCAGAGACCTTATCTTTCTAACCGCATAGGCAGCTGAGCTAAGTCTTCCTGCCAAGGCTGTGATATGAGGACCCCATTGTAGTTTACTATCTAGAGTTATCCCAAGAAAAACTGTGGTATTGACTATTTGAACTAATTCATTATTCATAGTAATATGAGTATCCACCTGTCTAACATTGGGCATAGTAAATTTTACACATTTTGTTTTCTTCGCATTGAGCAGCAAGTTGTTACTTGTGAACCAATGCAATATTTCCGAAAGGGTATTATTTACATCGTCAAGTGCTACTTTTTGTCTATCACTTTTAAAAATTAATGATGTGTCATCAGCAAATAATACTATCTCACAAAGATTTTTAGTGAAATAAGGAAGATCGTTTACGTATATTAAGAATAAAAGGGGTCCTAATATCGAGCCCTGGGGTACTCCCATGACTAATGAGGCGCCAGAAGAGTCGGTGCCATTAATGTTTACTTTTTGTACTCTACCAGTGAGGTAAGACTCGAGTAAGCCAAGTGAGCTGTTCGAAACACCATAATAACCTAATTTTAGTAGCAAAGTCCCATGATCAACACAATCAAAAGCTTTTGATAGATCACAAAATATACCAATGGCATCCTGCTTTTCCTCCCAAGCATCAAATATATGTTTCACAAGTGCAACTCCTGCATCCGTTGTGTTCCTGCCTTTAGTGAAACCAAACTGTTTGTTATGAAGTAACTTATTGTCTGTAAAATGTGAAAACAATTGATTAAATATTATTTTTTCAAAAATTTTACTGAGGGATGGGAGTATGGAAATAGGTCGAAAATTTGAAGGATCACTTTTGTCTCCTGCTTTAAATAAAGGATTGATTTTACTGTACTTCATAAGATGAGGAAACTGATTTTCATCTATACATTTATTGAATATGAATGCAAGGTGAGGTGCTATAGCGGGCACTATTGATTTTATTATATTAGTTGAAATGCCCCAAAGATCCTCGGTATTTTTTATATTTAGTTGTTTAAAAGTTTTAAGTATAGTGACAGAGTCAATATACTGAAAATCAAAGTTAATTCTACATTTATCAACACTAGATTTAAGAAGAGAATTGGCTACGTTTTTTGACGAATTTAACTTATTTGTAGTGGTGATTGGAACATTTGTGAAGAAAGATTCAAATGCATTGGCCACTTCAGAATCAGTTTTAATATGTTTATCATCTATTTTTAACTCGAAGGATCGATCACGTGACTTTGCTTTACAAGTTTCTTTGTTAATAACATTCCATATTGCCTTCGTTTTATTATCAGATTTTTCAATTTTAGCCCGTATATAATTAGATTTAGCTGTTGAACATACTTTTTTGAATAGTTTGGAGTACTTTTTAATCTGTTCAATTACTTGTGGCTCATTAGTAGATGCCTTTGTCTCGTATAATTCATATAATTTCCTTCTACTTTTATAGATTCCAGGCGTAGCCCAATCACTAAATTTTATTTTAAATTGATTTACATTTATTGTTTTTTTAGTGAAAATGTTATCACATTCGTATTTGATTACTCCGAACAAATCTCCGTAATGATCATTCGGGTGTTTATCATTATTCAACTCCAAAAGAGGTACTTTATTCTTAATGTTTTCTTTAAATTTTTCTAATCTATAAGTTGTGATTGGTCTACAAACAATATTTTTTGATAATGGAACATGTTGGAACTTAAATCTAGCTAACTGACCTGCATGATCTGAATTTACAAAATGTATTATAGATTTCTCATCTACATCGCTGTTAGAAAAAATATTATCTAAGCAGGTAGCTGATGTGGCTGTGGTGCGTGTTGGTTCACAAAAAAGATTTTGTAAGTTAAAAGATTTAAAAAGGTTGAAGAACCTTAGCGCGTTCTGAGAGTTTTCTAAAATATTAATATCAAAATCGCCACATACAACTATAGTCTTCTTACATTTACATACCTTTTTTAAGGCTTCCTCCATAATGGACTCAAACAGGTAGTAATCTCCAGAAGGAGGTCTATAGACGCTAATAATAATATATTGTTCTAGCTCTGCACATGATGGTTCAATATTTCGCTCACTTGTGAGTGCTACTACGTCTTTTCGGTCTTTTGATTTTAATTTGTCATTAATTAAAATGAGAGACCCACCTCTTATAGCGGAATCTCTAGTAAACGCACTAATGATTTTATAATTATCAATATTAACTAAGAGTTCATGTTTTTTTAACCAGTGTTCAGTTAAACAAAGTACATGGATACGTTTTTCATTTAAAAATAATTCTAGTTCTAACTCTTTGCCAGAAAAGCCTTCAATATTTTGATGAATTATATTCATGAACATAGACTTTTCCTTTGTCCTTAAATTTAATTTGCTAGGGATTTCCTCTATTGTCCTACAACTAAGTTTAAATTATTGTCACCCTTTTCTGGAACAGATTCCAAGGTCACAAGACAAACATTGTCACTTTTCTGCTCAATAAAAGCAGATTGTTTAGCCAAGTTTTTGGCTGAATAACTAATAAAATATGATAGCGAAGATGCTATCTGTCTCCTAAAATATCTATTCAAATAGAATTTATCTTCAACAATTTATTTTCTAAATACAAAATACTCAATCAGATGGAATTTATTTGGATTATGAAATGTCAATGTATGTATTGTTTGATTTAGCTTATATCTAAGATTGTTTTCGGCCTGTGACAAGCCACGGCTATAAGGAAGTGTGAATAAAATAATGTTTTTAACATCTAATAAGCTCAGTAATTCTAAACAGTTTACAATTGCATTTCTGTCTGCATTTCCCCTATCTCCCACCAAAATTAAAAATGTACAGTTGCTAAAACAATGGTAAGTAAAATGTTTTAAGAAAAAACTTTTTAAATTATATAATAGCATTAATTTTTCGCAGAATCAAAAAGACAACAAAACGTCGACAATTGTTTCGCCTCTAAACGAGGCATTATCAAGACTGTCTCAGAGAGAATGTGTTTGCTTATAAGTAAACGCGTGCAAATTTCATTATCGCGATGTAGGATTCTTTACAATAACTAATGTGGGTAGAAACCTCAGATCATGCTAAGTTCCAAAAATAGGTATTCACCAATACTTGACCTTATCTGTTTGATTTAATTACTGTCTCTTGATAAGTTGCATAGAAAACCCAAATGACACACACAAACCAACAACAATTAATGTGTCTGTCTGTTCGCAAACAGATTAAGTAAGGGAGATGTGTGAAAATCTATTTGTTCGTTGAGTAAGGTGTCCGCATCTCTTCTAACTATTTCTAGCCTTTCTCAAACACTTAACTTGAACCCTTTCTCACATAAACGTAAAACTTTAAAAGTGTTACTATTGTTCAAGGAATGACCAGTGTCAAGAAGATGCTTCGCGAAGAGGGATTTCTCAGGACAACCATTGCGGGACGCCGCTCTATGTTCCTTATATCTAATATCGAAGGACCTGCCAGTCTGTCCCACATACTTCAAACCACATTCATCACAACTCAACAAATAAACACCTGATCTGCGTGAGACCGACACCGAATCCTTGCCATTACATAGCTCCCTCAAAGTGTTCTGAGTTCTAAAAGCAACAAATATACTACTTTCCCTCATGATCTTAGCTATACTCAACGAGACGGGACCCAAGAACGGCAAACAGGCCGTGTACTTCCTAGGTGGATCTTGAATCGGATGTAATAAATGAAAACTAGCCTTTCTGCGTTTTTTATTTAATAATGAGTGGACCATTCCTACGTCATAGCCATTACTTTGTGCTATGTAGCAAATGATGGACAATTCTTCACCAAATGCCTGTGGGCTCAACGGTACCGCCAGTAACCTGCTCAGTAAGCTGTGGAAAGCTGCCATTTTATGTTGCCATGGATGATTGGATGAGTAAGGAATAACTGTGTCTGTAACTGTTGGTTTCCTATAGATACGGAACTCATGTACACCGTTCCTTCTAGTAATTGAAAGGTCCAAGAAATTGAGAGTGGAATCTGACTCCAACTCTAGTGAAAAATCAATCCTAGGGTGTACTGAGTTCAACTTGGAGACAAGGACACTGAGCTGACGTTTTGTTCCTGTCCAACATATAATAATATCATCCACATATCTAAAATAGTACAAGACATGAACGTTCCCAACTATATGGTTAGTCTCGAATGCATCCATAAATATTTCAGCTATTAAAGGACTGAGTGGCGATCCCATAGCCAAACCATTCCTCTGTAGAAAAAAAACTGTTGTTGAACTGAAAGTAATTCTGAGTCATACACAATCTTGTTAGGTTATAAATTTCCTCTATTTTATTAAAATTGATCCTTTTTATTGTTAATTTGTGTTTCAAAATATCTAATACTTCATTATACGGTACGTTAGTGAACAAACTTTTCACGTCCAAAGACACAAGTTGAGCATTGGACGGTAACTTAATATTTTTAATCTTGTTTATGAGGTCAGTACTATTCTTTATAGAAAATTTGGGTTAAAATCTATTGCTTCTTTAATGATTGTGTTCAAAAACTTCGACAAATTGTATGCTGGCGCGCCCCTGTATGCGACAACAGGTCTAATTGGGCACCCTTCCTTGTGTATTTTTGGAAGGCCATAAAACAACGGACAACTGGGATTCATGTTTATCAACGTTTTATGCAACGAAGAGTTCTCAGGGAATAAATAGGTCGTGGATTTCAAAGCAAGCTTTAGTTCTGCCTGGAACTTAGCTGTAGGATTGAAGGTTAAGTGTTGAAAATCATCAGATGAAATGATGTCATTGACTCTTGCTATGTAATCCTCCCTCGGGATCAAAACCACGGTGTTACCCTTATCAGCCTTACTCAGAACCACATCCCCGTCCCTAAGTTTGTTGCGAATCGACCTTCGTACAGTCAATTCGGAGTTAAAAATACCAGACAAACAAACAGAATCAATTTTTTGTGCAACCAGTGCCTTCAACATTATGTCACCCTTATTTCTAATGATTGCCACCTCCGCATCTACTGCCAAAGGTTCTAAAGATTTTTTATTGTTAAATGATTTAGGTATGGAATATTTTAAGCCTTTATGTAAAAGGGACACCTCACTGTTGCTGAGATGAATATCAGAAAGGTTCTTGATTCTGGGGTAAAATGTATGATTAGAAAACACCTGCTCCCTTCGGTCAAGAAACTCGCCCCTACCCACCCTTAGATAAAATATTTTTTTTGATTGTATTAAATTTTTTTTATGTATAAATTTAGAAGCTAAATCTCGTGCCTTTTTATCAAATTCTACTCTGTGTAAACTGAATGACAACTCAGAGTGTAGAACCTTTAAATGCCACTTCAAATTGTCTCTCACTCTAAATAAACCAGGCTATCCAATATTTGTACAGTTGCTGTTTAAATTACAATTTTTAATTTTTTTTATAATGTTACAGTAAGTTAATCCCGGCATACAATAGTTAGTAACATTTTGTTCTAAATATGAACTAAGTAACTGGCCCATTGATTTCCCTAATTCATCACAAAACATCACTATTTCAGATTTAATCATATTTTGTTTGGTGAAGGAACTACTGGGTTTCTTGTTTGACTCAAGTGAAGGGCTTATGTTTGAAGTCAGCGAGGACTTACAGACCGGCTCAGGACTAATTAAATGGTTGTTTGATGTCAATGTGGAATTTGGACTCATAAGATACTTCATGGCCAGAATGTATTCCTGACACTCACTTTTAACATTACAATACCTGTCAGTCATTATGTCTAGTGAATTTTTTAAATTATTAATTTCTGATTCTAACTTTAAAATATTGTTATTATGATCAGAGATATTATTTTCAATTAATAATGAATACATGTCAAGTTCATCGCCTAGTTGCCTTCTCTCATTAATATACTTGACTTTTTTGTACATACTTTTTTGTCTTTTAATAAGTTTTTGTGTTTTTCTTATGTATTTATTAATTTTCACATATTTCTTAATTTTGTTTCTACTGCACTCAACTATGCCCATCTTGTGATTGGAACAATGAGCTGTTAAGGTATCATACTTTGTTAAATCTATAGTAATAGTGGGTTCTAAGCTGGGTTCAGTAGCAACAAGGCTGGGCACACTACCAACTAACTCCTCAAACAAGTTATGGGTATGGGATACTATGGTGTCACGTTTCTCAGCCTCAAGGTGGGAAATGAGGTGGTGGGCTTCGTGCAGTTCCTGTTCCAAGACTGACATGCGCTTGAGACCCTGTTCATACTCGTCACTACACTCTCTGAACCCAGTCACAATATTTTGTAATCTGTCCCGCTCATCTAACACTAACCTATTCTCTGTGTGCATCTCAGCCATCTGCTTTTTTATGAAGTCGTATTTATTTAGGCTATCTAATAGTTCCTTTTCATTTTCATCTCTTTCCCTATGCAACTGTTTAATCAACGTTTTGGATACCTCTAATTCCTTCAATGTCAGGTCAAGTTTTCCCAAGATATCTTCTTGTTTAGCCTCATCACGGCGAGCAGAATACATGCTACGTGTGACTGGCATTACGATATTATAAATTTATACTGACTTAGATACTAAAAAGCTACCTGATAATACACTAAGTACACAAATAAATACGTAAGTAATGTCAAAAAGAATCTGATTGAATACACTACAACTTCAAAAACTAACAGGTACGATAATAAGTAGTTATTTATTAGTACGATTACCTGTATAAAAATCACTCAAATCACATTAAATCCGAGTTGATAAAGTACTTACAGTTGCTTATTTTATTAAATTAATTCGGCGGTGACGGCAATAAGCTTCAACTTGTGGGTGTGTAATGCGCCTCTGCCTACCCTTTCGGGGATATAGACGTGCTATGTATGTGTGTGTAGATACCAGTTATGACTGAAAATCGTGTGGTTCAAACTGTAATCCTCATATTTGAAATCTCAATGAAAACGAATTTTGACAACGCTAAAAAATAGTCATGAAATAGTCATAAATAGTCGTATATGTAAATTAAATAGTCGTATTATAGTTTCGGCGTTATAACTATAAGTTAGTGAGGATTATGGCTTTAACGTCAAGCTGTAATCCTCATCTCTGGTGCAAGCAAACGGTAAAGCCCATCGCATTGGTTTAGGTTC
The DNA here is from genome assembly GCA_963556515.1 of Nudaria mundana. Taxonomy (NCBI): domain Eukaryota; kingdom Metazoa; phylum Arthropoda; class Insecta; order Lepidoptera; family Erebidae; genus Nudaria; species Nudaria mundana. The sequence goes on from OY748307.1 coordinate 3,368,828, forward strand.
CAAAAAATAGTCATAAAATAGTCGTAACGACATGCCAAATCTCAGAAATAGTCCTTAAAAGGTTCCAGAGATATAAAGGTAACCTGATGAGGATTGAACATTTGAAAACTTCAAATTTCTCAGGAACGCCTGCGATTTTTGGTTTAAAGTTTGTGCCAAAAAGCAGTCGTGAAATAGTCGTATGAAGCTACAATAAATTTGAGCTGATTTAATTAGAAAATAATAAGTTTTGGTTTGCCCTACATTTGTATGGAGTACAGTCGTGTACAAAATTGGTAACTTCATAGGATATACTAAAGAACTCGATATCGCCCATGGGTTGTGAAGGTCAGATGGCAGTCGCTTTACGGAAAATATCGAAGTTCAGCCGAATCACAGTTAGACTGGAAAGCCGACCCCAACTAAGTTGGGAAAAGGCTCGGTGAATGATGATATGATATTATTGTGAAATATTCCGCTTAATTTATAATATTACTTCCAATTACACGTTTCCCATGCCAGCTGTTATAATTAAACAAAAAAACAAACATTTATATTTTGTATCCTTATTTATTACAATCGAAAGCTTGCAAATACGTACATAACGTGTATAATATTTATATTATAATATTTGGGTGCAAAGGGGCCCTTCTTACATCTATCGGGCCCCAGCGACCTCACCTGCTAGTGGCGCACCTGCTGATTAACGGACGAGGTTCGTATATTACGGTACCCATGTGGTGGCTTTGGCCCCTACGTGGATACCAGGTGGTACAACAGTGTTGGTCCGGGGGGGTACCACCGTGCAGCTGTGCTAAAGCCCCCCAAGTAACCCAGCCCAGGCTGGGTTGCGTTAGGGGTTCAGCAGCTGCACTGCCGGGCCCGGGGCGGTGTATGGTGCGGCAGGCAGGGGTCCAGTGGGGGCGAAGCTGAGTCTAGTGTGGGTGGTGTGGGTCGATTCGCCGGCCAGGGAGACCCTTAGCAACGGCGTTGCCGCGGCCGCCCGCAACATAGTCATGGGGCCCGCCTGGGACCAACCACCCCAGTAGGCTGCCCCACATGTTGCGCATAATCCTGTTGTGGGGTCGCCGCTCCGGGTGGTAACCGGTGTGGGGTAGCGGCGGCCTTGCATCAGGGGGGTTTGGGAGCCCTTCCGTCCGGCGGGTCGGCTCCGACCTAACCACACGGTTCTAGACGAAGCTAGCCTCTGCACTTTGTCACTTACTGCCGCACCAAATATCGCCCTGTCTTCACGCTTCCCCATATTTCAAAATGACAGTGCAACAAGAGAATAGACGGTACACAGCGGCCCCTAGAAACCCCACAAAGTTGACTTCGTTTGAGGTGGAGTTCGCGAATATCCGCGGACTCCATGCAAACCTCGATACCGTCCACCATCACCTGGAGTCGGCACGGCCTTCTGTGATGTTCCTAACGGAGACACAGATACGCCGCCCTGACGACACGTCGTACCTCTGTTACCCGGGCTATATCATTGAAGAACAATTCCGCGATAAAGCCGGGGTGTGCGTGTTCGTTAGGGCGGATGTTTGCTGCCGCCGGTTGCGCTGTCTGGAGAACCCCTCCTACTCCGTCCTTTGGCTGCACGTGGATCATGGCTCCATGAGCCAGATCTACGTGTGCGTCTACCGCTCCCACACAGGGGACACTGGGACAACAAGGCTTTTCGAATACCTCAGCGAGATGGCTGACGATGCGCAGGTGCGGTTCCCGAACGCTGACCTGGTTTTCCTGGGGGACTTTAACGGTCATCACGTTGAGTGGCTGGGGTCCCTTAGGACCGATCATGCGGGACGAACCGCCCATGCATTCGCTCTCTCCCACGGGCTGACCCAGATGGTACGGGGGATCACCCGGATACCTGACAGGTCAGACCACACGCCCGCCTTGCTGGATCTACTGCTGACGAGTCGCCCAGCCGAGTACAGTGTGTCGGTACGCGCCCCACTGGGCACATCCGACCACTGTGTGGTGCACGCCAGCTTCCAAGTGCCACCGCCTGCTCGTGCTGAACAAATGACTCGACGACTATGGCACTACTCTTCGGCAGACTGGGACGGTCTCCGCGATTACTTTGCGTCCATCCCGTGGAGCCAGCGCTGCTTTGTAGGGAAGGCGCCTTCGGATAGCGCTGCTGCCATTGCTGGCGAGATCAGTCTAGGGATAGAATATTATATCCCTTTCACTGATGTCTCCAGCATCCGCAAGCTCGCCCCTGGTTCGGGCGTGAATGTGCCGAGGCTGTCCAGAAAAAACAGTCGGCATATCGCGCCTGGGTCAGGGCTCGGGCGGCACGTGACCCGAACGTGAACCGCCTCAAAGCAGCGTACAATCGGGCCACTAGGTTCAGCAAGAGGGCCTTCAAGAGAGCGGATGCCCAGCGCGTCGCGCGGCTTGGTCAGGAGCTCACATCCCATCCCACGGGCAGCCGTGGATACTGGCAACTGGCCAAAGCCGTACAGTCAAATTTTTGTCAACCCTCGCTGCCACCACTGCGTTTTCCTGATGGATCACTGGCTCACAAAGCCCAAGAGAAGGCGGACATGCTCGCAGACCTCTTTGCGGCAAATTCCCGGGTCGATGACCGTGGCCTGCAGCCCCCCGCCATCGCCAACTGTGGCCACACTATGCCTGATATTGTTATCAGGCAATGGGATGTACGGGCAGTGCTGCGGTCACTCGACACGCGGAAAGCCAGTGGCCCTGACGGCATTCCGGCGGTGGTGCTACGAAAATGTGCTGCTAAGTTGTCTCCAGTATTAACGCGTCTGTACCGCCTGTCATACTCTACAGGCCTCGTGCCGGAGGCCTGGAAGGAGGCGAACGTACAACCGATCCCCAAGAAAGGGGATCGATCCGATCCAGGCAACTATCGACCCATAGCTGTCACCTCAGTCATTTGCAAGGTGCTCGAGCTTCTTATTAATAAGCAGCTCATGCGATACCTGGAGGATCACTCGCTAATCAATGATCGGCAATATGGCTTCAGGCCAAAACGATCAACGGGTGACCTCCTGGCATTCGACACGCATGTATGGGGTGAGGCTATGGAAAAGTTTGGCGAGTCCTTGGCTATTAGCCTGGACATCGCCAAAGCTTTCGATAGGGTCTGGCATGCTTCGCTCCTTTCCAAGCTTCCGGCATATGGTCTACCTCCTCAACTGTGCAGCTGGATTGCCAGTTTTTTAAACGAGCGCCGAGTGCGGGTCCTCTGCGATGGCCAGGCTTCTCGCTTTTTGCAAGTGAATGCCGGGGTACCGCAGGGGTCCGTACTGTCACCAACTCTCTTTCTTCTGCATATCAATGATATGCTTTCCCTCGGGAACATTCATTGCTATGCAGATGACAGTACATTGCACGGGAGTTACTCGGTTCGTCCGACGGCGGGGCGATCTGTGATAGAGGAGGAGAGACGACATCTCGTGGGTGATCTCGACCGAAGCCTCGACAGTATCTCCCAATGGGGTGCCGCGAACTTGGTCGAGTTCAATGCCCACAAAACACAGGCGTGTGCATTTACAGCGAAAAAATCCCCTTTCCTTCCCCTACCCACTCTTCAGAATGCAATATTACCAATGAAGGACAATCTAGACATCCTTGGCATAGACGTTCGTCGAGAGCTCAATAACACAAAATACATTGAGAGATGTATTGGGCTAGCTTCGCGGAAACTAGGAATACTGAACAAGGTAAAGCGATTCTTTACACCGCACCAGAGGTGTCTGCTGTACAAAACGTAGATTAGACCCTGCGTTGAATACTGCTCTCACCTCTGGGACGGCTCCGCGAAGTATTTGCTGAACGCACTCGACGCTATGCAGCGACGCGCTGTTCGCATTATAGACTGTCCGGAGGTAACGGGAAGCCTTGAGCCGCTAGCCCAGCGCCGAACAATTGCTTCCTTGGCCGCGTTCTACCGTATTTACCACGGTGAGTGTTCTGAAGAGCTCTTCAACCTGATCCCACCCTCTCCCTTCCGATCCCGAACAACGCGTGCCGGGCAGAGATGTCACCCTCATACCGTGGAAACCGTCTTCGCGAGAACCGAGCGTTTTAAACGATCGTTTCTCTGCCGAACGATGGTGGCTTGGAACGCCCTGCCTGCGCACGTGTTTCCTCCTACATATAACCCTGGGCTCTTTAAGCGAAGCGTGAAGAGGCACATTACAGGGTCGTCAAGTTGAGGGCCACTCTCTATAGTATTCCTGTGTACTGTGAGAGTCGCCCTCAATTGCCAGACGTCGCCTCAGCTTACCATCAGGCGAGTGGCGTCAATTTGTCGACCTAAATATAAAAAAAAAAAAAAATCTCAGTACATATATGTTTATATCACAGCAACTAGTTTTGGTCACAATTATCATAGTTAGTTCAATATCTGTTGGTGTTGGATTAGTTCATTCAGTTTATGTGTCTAGAAAATTTCAATAGATGGCGGATTCGATGATAGGTTGAGTGCATTTTCTAAAATCACAAATTCCATAAACGAATCCGACCAACAATATCAACAACTTTTAATTACATCTTAATACTAATTAAATTAAGTACCTATTAAAGTCTATTTAAGACTATTAATATTTTATTATTTATTATTAATTATTATTAAAATTAAAGACTATTTTTTGGAACCTAAACCAATTCGATAGGCTTTACCGTTTGCTTGCACCAGAGATGAGGATTACTGCTTGACGTTCAAGCCATAATCCTAACTAACTTATAGCTATAACGCCGAAACTATAACACGACTATTTTTTTACATGTACGACTATTTATGACTATTTTTTAGCGTTGTCAAAATTCGTTTTCATTGAGATTTCAAATATGAGGATTACAGCTTGAAGTACACTGAAAATCGAGTAAATTTAAAAAAAACCGGTCCAGTGCGAGTGGGGCTCACTTGTTGTATGGGAGCCCGCTTAAATATTTATTATACTCTGTTCTTTTGTACTTGTTGTGCAACAGAAATACATCATCTGTGAAAATTTCAACTTTCTAACTATCACGGTTCGTGACATACAGTCCAAGACAGACGGACGGACAGACGGACAGCGAAGTCTCAGTCGGAACTCTAAAAATTGCGTAGAATTTAGTATATATGATATTTATCACTTACTAATCTCCATAATCAGGAAATACGGTGTCACTATCAAGTGTAATAGCGTAGATATGAGTATCACCACCAGAGGGATCCCGTAGCTGTCGTCAATCCGCTTGACCACGTCGCATAGCGTACCGTGGAGTAATGCCAGGCGACGTACTGCGTCACATGGGGATACTATAAGCCGAGGCTCACCGCTAGCTGAAAATAGGAGTTTGTTACATAGGTAATTATTACAAATACCATCTATAAAAAAACAAGATTGTACATTGATGCTTGACATATAAATAATTGTAATAATTAATACAAAAGCATCAATGTACAGCGCCGATGTCGCATCCCTCGAGAGGCAGCAAGCGGAATATGAACTTAGTACGGAAGCGGCTGAAGCGCGCAGGTGTGCAATGACCGAGGTGAAGTGGTGCCGTTTTTAAACGACACCACTTCTTTCTTCTGGGTGTACCGATTCTGAATATATTTATTGAAAACTACTGCTTACCGAGTGGTGGGATCACTTCAATTTGGTCCCATTCCGGTAATTTGAAGTCGGTTCTTATGTCAATCTTACGCTGTAGCTGTACCATCATCATCCACCGAGCCTTTTCCCAACTCAGTTGGGGCCGCCTTTCCAGTCTAACTGCGATTCGGCAGAACTTCGATATATTCCGTGAAGCGACCTGCCATCTGACCTTCACAACCCATGGGCGATATCGAAGTTCTGTAGTTAGACCGGTCGGATTTTTGATTTAGGGCTCCAACTACCCCTAATGACTGCCATAGATGTTCGTATGGCAACGGACCGACGGCTTAACGTGCTCTCCGAGGTACTACATTCTGGCAATAAAATGATTTCTTTTGATTTGATTTAAAACAATTTCTTTTTCATGAGCATTTTTCATTGTGGAAAAATGGGGACAAATAGCCCAAATACACTTTTTAATGTTCGTGAGATCTACTGTTTGAAGTATGTTTGTGTATAAATGTAATTTGCAAATAAACTACGTAAGTACCAACCTGTTCTTTTTATAATAACAATATGTTCCGTAGCCAGCGAGTCTACCAGCAGACTAACGTTTGCTGACCTCTGAGAGTCCATTGTGCTCACTTTGATGGCGTAAATGTTCAGTGGCGATGTAGGTTTTGGTTTCTCAACTGTAAGAATAAATTATACACGTTTTTTTTTAAATATTTTTGGACATTCTCACACAACGTCATCTAGCCCAAATGAAGCTAATATAAGCTTGTGCTAGACGCCTGATAAACATACTTATTTATTTCTAAATGCATACATAGAAAACACCCACACTCCGAAAACAAATATTTGATTCAACCCGGAATCGAACCTGGTACCTCAGGGACGGCAGTCGCATACTCAGACCACTGCGTCACCGAGGAAGTTATTAGTTACTTATTAAAGAAAGAAAGAAAGAAAAAATATTTATTATTCCACGAATTTACATAGAAGAAACATATAAAAATAAAAATACATAATATAAAAACAGAAATTAAACTAAGGGTAGAAACAGTAAAATGTGGAATAAATGGCCGTCTCTCAGCTTAATGCTGTCTGCAGAGAGGTGCAGACAGACAGCGCTGGTTTTCAGAGACGGCCGGGTGGAGGGATAGATAGATACAACATGGAAATTTTAGCAGTACTATACTGTATATTAGGTTACTATTAATATCTTTAGGGCCTAAGCTATCCTTATCTGCCCGCGGTGCACCTGCTGAACTAGAAAAAACATCGTCTATTACGCTGCTAACTGCTAACCTGGTACTTTTATGGTTCCCAGAGCCTTGTCCGTTGATCGGCAGATGCTTTTCTTGCAGGTTAGGTAAGCATGGCTTGGATGTCTCAGATATTGGAGACACCATTATGCATTAAAATAATTATACAGGGTGTAAAATTCATATGGATCAGTATAGGAAAGTCTGAAACTATAAGACATACGAATATTTGTGCTTAAGAACCATGTCATCGATTTTAGTAAAATTTAAAACTGCATAGGTAATTAAAAAAAAAATCAAGTAAAAATCTACAACTACAGTACATGTAACACAGTGATTCATCCTGTTCAAAAATATTTTGTTTTTTACAATTTTACGCAATTGAAATAAAAAGTAGTACTATCGAACACTAAAATAAATAAAAAATGCATTTTACTAATATTAGACATAATATTTCATGGTAATATTTACTATTAAGACCTACACAATTCGATATCCAAATGAAAATAGTGTAATTTTTTATTAAGGTCCTGTTTCTTTTACCGATCTGAGTATAAGTATTTCTTTAAATCTGTGAATACAATTTTCATTATTACTAAAATCGTCTTAAAGTTTCAGACTTTCCCGTACTGACTATATGAATGTTACACCTTTTTTTAGATCGCTGCAACAGTATCCATTGCTGAGCACCTCTGGTACTAAAAGAATTTCCAGTGCGCCCGGCGGGCCTTGGCCACCTGTGTGGCCGAAATGTTGAACTTACTAAGTATTGAAACATTCTTTGCAGTGAGCGCAAGAGCATCGTTGACAGCTGCGAAACGCGAGCGCACTGACAGAGCTGTGAACGCAAACTGTAGCTCTAGTATCATTACTATGTACCAGAGCAGGTAAAACCCCACATAGTTCGTGACCACGTCCCCTGAAAACAAAATAAAATTATTTTCACTACATACTCGTACATATTATAAAACAAAGTCACCCGTTCCGTATCTATGCTTAGATCTTTAAAACTACGCAACGGATTTTGATGCGGTTTTCACCAATGGATGGAGTGGTTCCTGAGGAAGGTTTTTATGTCTCGCTTGTCATGCGGGCGAACCGCAGGCGTCCGCTAGTTAAAAATAAAACCCAACCGCGTCAGCAAGGGTTTGGTTTTACGAACAAAAATGGGACCGCAAAAGTACTCGGGGGCGTCCGCTAGTAAATAATATTAACCCACTGGTTAATATTATTTACTAGTGGACGAAATTTTCCTTCTCTAACGGCACTCCGTTAGAAAAGGAAAATTTGGCACAAAACTTTATACCAAACCACCTGGCCAGAAATTCCCCCCTCTTTGGGGAGGCATATATAACCCAGCAGTAGGCGTCAAATGGGCTGAGATGATAATGAGATCCCGTTGAAATTAAGCTTTGGTGATCATACTCAATATGATAATGTAAGTGAGTGGCCGTCACATTACTTTGCCAGATTTTTATTCCCAGGCTCTACCTGTTGCCTTGCGAATCTGGCAATAAATGTAAATATAGAATCATTGCTAATGATTTGCATAAGCGTCTTTTATGTGACATAATTAAAAAAATATTGTTGATTCTGGATTACATGCATATCCAATTTAGTACTTACATTCTCTGTTAAGTTTCTTAGCCTGCAATGCATAGAAAGTGAAGTCGTCGGTAACAAGAATGGTGAAGAACATCAGTATTGAGATGATGATAATGCGAAGCTTCCGCTCTGTTACGACTGAGTACTGTCCGCCTATACTGTTGTCAACCTGTGAGGTTAGAAGATTAGGCACCTATTTCAGGGTACTACTAGTGGTTCTGTGAACAGTAGACCTCGCGTTATTTTCGCATTTTCCCCCCATTTCTCCCCCATTTTCCCCCCAATCGAAAAATCCCTTCGCGAAAAATGCGGCCTGTAGACCGGAACTGACACACATACCAACAACGCCAAATCGGCCAGTCCTCGAGTTAAAACTGATACGCTTCGTTCGCTCGGTCAATTAAGTACTATTTAAAGGGTGTCCAGACTGTTGTAAACAAGCTTGACACATATTGAATCTTGGTGGAAGGCTCGTAGGGTTGGTGTGATGTTGGCACATAAGAAGCCTACCGTCACCGTTAGTGCGCTCGCAACTGTATGGTTTAAACAAGGGTCTATGATGGTTTTAAAGATGAACCCATTGCTGTTGCAGAGCCCTTTAGCTATATTCCAGTCTGAGAGTGCACCACTTGCGTGTGAAGTATACCTAGGAGAAAGGATTTTCGCCATTGTCTGAACCGATTAGCTCTCTTAATAAGTAAACACTCCTTACCGAGGCAACGTTCTCCATAAACATGAGCATATCTCGCATCCGTTTGGGTGCTCCGTACACTCCTGCGCCGGCCGTCACCACCACCACTAGCACATCACACGCTGATACCACTTGTGAAGTTTTAGATGACATTCGCACTGATAACTCCACGCCTACGTTTATTTCCGCGACAAGACCAAATATTGTGCATATCACTGAAAAACAAAGGTTTATGGGTAATTTACAATAAGAATTAAAATATACATAATTATATACTAAAAATATAATATTTACATTACAAAATATGTTAATAAAATAATTTATTTACAATAAGAATTACAATATACAAAATAAACATAATTATAGACTAAAAATATTTACATTACAAAATATCGTTTAAAAAATCCTCCGCGTCATTGCCGACTGGGAAGGTTCCCAGAATGCTGGCTGTGTTGCCACGTTGGATGGTAATACTTATTCTTTGGGCCAGAAAATAGCCAGCCTTCTGGTCCTGAGAAGCATTGATTAAGCGTTTAGCAATGTCTCTATAAAGGCGGCGCGAGCATTCGGACCTCATGAACCCAGTGTCTCAACCCCAAACGGCTCAAATATGTAATCACCTGCTAGGTTAGCATATTTAAGCCGTTTGAGGCATTTAGCCGATGCAGCAGTAGCGCCGGCACATCCGATTGTGCTTGGAAGGTGTGAAGGTGCTAAGGTGTCAACGCATGTACTGTCCCACACCAAATGCCTTCCTATCTTCCACGGTAGCAACGACATACCGTCCGGTCTCTTTCCATCGCTTCGTAAACCGCTTGCTAAACCATTTGGTTCACGTACGACCGGAAGACCTGCGGTGGACAGAGCCCTACGAATTATGTCGTTTAGAATACAGTGCCGAGGTATACGACCTGCGCTTCTGCTACAAGAAAGGCCATGGTATCCCAGATTATCGACGGCTACTCCACAGGTGCTATGATGCGGAGATACACAAGGTGTACCCAGCCGAAGGCAATTGGCAATGCGGAAGGTTGTGTCGTCCAACATTGTACCGATTGCTCCCATCACCCAACAGGGCGATGGGAGCGCCTGAATCCATAACCCGGACTCTCATTCTCCAACAGCTAGTAGGCGTGCACGCTCTGAAATATTGACAGAAGTGTCAATAGAAATTATAATTTTGCCCAAAACTAGTCGCAAGATTTTATTAATTGTAACTCTCAAGCGATTTAAGTAAAACCCCACATTTTATCATAGGTATACTTTTATAGTAGGTATTGTATTGTACAGCTATTAGAATAGGGAATTGTATTGTCCCCAACGACGCGGGATCAAATCCGACCAAACCGCAGCGCAGAGGCCACGAAGGTGGCAAAAGTCCGCTGGGTGTTACTAAATACCTCCTGGTGCGTTCCAGAGGCCCTCGGCAGCGGACCACAAATGCGCGGACCCCAAAAAAAATGTTTTTTTTTGTATTGTATTGTATTGTATTGCCCCCTATTTCCTTAGCTGAACAACGGCAAAATAGCGAACACGTCGTTCATCTTTCCGCATGAGCAATGAGCATCCCGTGTGGGAGAGGATAGACTTGGACTCCGATAAAAATATAACATAAATATTATTTGGTTACGTACCAAGTACAGTGACCAATATGTAACTATAAGCACACATTGCTCCTGATATTGACACCGTGAATCCATGGGAATGGGATTCAAATCGCAGCGGTGCCAGACCAAAGAAACTTGATACCTGAAAATATGAGAAATTTTTATTTCATAAGCATTTTCTCGTACTGGCTGTTGGATGGACAGACTGGTAATCTACCTTTACCTGCCTGTCCACCCACAGCCAATTTGGTCAATAAGTCAGGTATGGGGCTAGTGGAGACTTAGTTAGTTAGTAAAACGTTACTCATGAAAAGGAACAGCCGCTGGTTCGACGCCAGCCAGACTGTAGTTTGTGCAACTGGTTTTATGATATTGGATTCAGCAAATTTTATTGCTTAAAAAAATATGCATTTAACTTACCCTAAGTATAAAGGCGTGTGCTCCACCAACGACGCAATGAGTTGCCTGACCGGGTCGCTGCTCTGACTGAGTCGCCGGCAGCGTGACCGCAGTCACTGCCTCCACTTTTGCTGTCTCAGCGCCTTGAGGGCACATAACGCAGAGGTGAATAAAGGAACATGGTAAGAATATAATACGGTGGAAGATGGGAAGGCCTTTGGTGTGAGACGCTACATGCGTTGACACCTTAACACCTACACACCTTCGAAGCACATCCGGATGTGCCGGCGCTGCTGCTGCATCGGCTGAAGGCCACAAACGGCGTAAGTATGCTAACCTAGCAGGTTTGAGCCGTTTTGGGTTGAGACACTGGGGTCATGGGGGTCCGAGTGACATTGCTTAACGCTTAATCGTACATTTATGGTCCTTCGAAGCTCTAACCTATCGCGCGGTTGGTTAAGCAAGGATCTGTCGCGTGTGGTATATCAGTGACTATCAAGGAGTCGCAGAACCGAGACTGAGCCAGCAAGAGAGCTTAGTAGCGGAGCAACAGCAGCCATCTAGCAGGTGTACTTACGAGCAATAATACAAGTAAGATCTTTCCAATTTATTATTTTATAAATAAAAATGGAGAACGTGCTAGAGAACCAAGAGCAAGCCAGCATTGAAATGCAGGACTTGGTAGCAAACCAAGATCAGATCGGCAGTGCCATGGAGCAACTTTTGGCTTCATTTAAAAGGACTGCCCGTGATCGTAGAACGTCCAACTACACCAAGCGTAAGTTGGAAACACTGGATGCCTATTAGAACGAGTTCCAATTGAATCATTCGCGTTTGTGTGAACTCGGGGATGACAGCGATTCGTATTTTCAGAACGATCATTTTAAGCAAGCGTCAGACTTTTATACCAATACAAAAGCCCAGCTACTGGAATACTTACCAATACCTTCCACCTCGGTGGCCCTACCCACACCTACAACTCAAAGTAGGGCTGAAGAGGATCAAAAGGTCACGTTGTTAGTGGGCACTAAAAAACCTAAGGCATCTCCGCAAACGATCAAACCTGTAAAACGATCACATGCAACGGATAGTAAAACCGATGAGATGATGAAACGGCAGGCTAGTAACTTCAAAATATTTTCGCGGACAGTGAACAACATTGACTTGGAAACGGTTTCCGAAAAGTGGGAGTTTGAAGACATCTTGAAAGAACTTCAAACGCGATGGTCGGCAGTAGATTCACTTCATTGGCTGTTAGACAGTGAATTGGACGGGGGGAACGAAGAGTACGAGAAGACATTCACGTCTCACGAAAAAACGTTCAGTGCCATAAAAAAGGCCATTAACACCAAATTATAGTGTAGCTCGCACAGGGAAAAAACCACCCCAAAAATAGATATACCGACTTTCCATGGGAACTACTATAACTGGGTATCTTTCCGCGATTTGTTTACCGAGGCGATTCATAAGAATCCCTTACTGTCAAATGCACAAAAGATGCAATATTTGAAAAGCAAAGTAACCGGTGAGGCAGGTAAACTATTGCAGCATTTAACTATTAGTTCTGATAACTATCAGACATGCTGGGATATTTTAAACCATAGATATGAGAACAAAAGGCTAATATTTTCTTCTCATGCTAACACCCTGTTAAATTCAATGGCCATCCAGCAAGCCAATGCATCCCAAATCAAACGCTTGCATGACACTACCAACGAGTGTCTAAATTCAATCAAAAATCTCGGTGTGGACGTAAGCACTTGGGATCCATTATTAGTCCATATTCTATCACAAAAGTTGGACTCGGATACTCTCAGTGACTACATGGAGTCCTAACAGCAACCGAGAGAGTTGTCTACGATAAAAGAATTTCTAGAGTTCCTGGAACACAAGTTCACAACCATGGAGTCCTCGGGAGTATGTAGGAAACAAATCAATCCTAGCAAATCAAACACCTCTGAAGCATCAGGGGGGTTTAATCAGCAAAAATCGCATCAATTTAAGGCTTTTGCAACCAATAAAGTCTCACCAGCATCGATCTGTCAAATCAAAAGGAATAAGGTCCATTCAAAATCAAATAAAAGTTGTCCAATTTGCGGTGAACACCACGGCATTTATCATTGTCAGCAATTTTTATGTATGCCAGCGGATACGAAACGAAAAATAATTTCGCAGCATAATTTATGTAAAAATTATTTATTCGAACATAAAAATAAATCTTGCCTCTCTAACAAAAGATGTCGAGAATGAAATGGTCTGCATAATACACTTTTGCACGAATCGTTCGCAGATGACACAGTTTCATCATCGACAAGCACAAAGCCAAATCAGCAAAGCAGTAGGTACGTATGTGTCACAGTACGACGATCAGCACTCGACGTCGGAAATTTTAATTACGACTGCTATGGTTAAGGTGCAAGCAGGGAACAGCACATACCACGAGATGCGAGCTTTAATCGATCAGTGTTCTCAAATCACTTTGATAACGGAAAAGGCCGCACAACGATTAAAACTTTCAAGAAAAAGGTGTAGAAGCTTTATAGCTGGCGTCGGGGAAAAGGAAAACGGAGGATCTACCCAGCGCCACATTCAAGAAGCAACACTGGCCCCACTTGGAGGATATACAACTAGCAGATAGCGACTTTAATATCAGTCGGTCAGTGGATATGATATTGGGCTCCGACATCTATCCAGATCTCATATTAGATGGCCTACGGAAAGGTGACAGGTGACAGGTGGAAACCGAACTTGGGTGGGTGATCTGCGGAAGTACAGAAGCTTCAATGTCACCCGTACGTCAATGTTATGTCATTCACCAGTTTAACGACATCAAGCGGTTCTGGGAGATCGAAGACGTCGCAGAGGAAAGTTCAATATCAACCGAAGATCAAAAATGTCTTGAATATTTTCAAAAAACTACCATACGGAGAGATGATGGCCGATATGAAATCCGGTTCGAAGGACCATAAATGTACGATCTGTACACTGTAAATGTACACTTTTGTTTGGAGAATAAATTAGACTGCAAGTTGTAAGGTAAATTAATAGATTTATTGATAATCTAGTAAGTTATAAAATACAGTATAAAATACTCTCATGCTAGTGAGCGCACGCTATCCTTGCTCGGCGTGAACTGATTTGTAATTGTCTCATAATTAGTCATGAAATGTTTGCTGAATTGCTGACCGCACTAAATGTTCGGTCATGTACGGTCATCAGCCCGTACAATGCTTCTCAGGACCAGAAGGCTGGTTATTTTCTGGTCCAAAGAATAAGTATTGACATCCAACGTGGCAACACAGCCAGCATTCTGGGAACCTTCCCAGTTGGCAATGCCGCAGAGGATTTTTTAAACGATATTTTGTAATGTAAATATTTTAGTATAAAATGATGTATATTGTAATTCTCATTGTAAATAAATGTCTAATAATTACAAAAAAGTAAAGAATATTAGTTAGAGGCAGAAGATTAATGAAGAAGAATCTGATGGCATAAAACTCTTCAAGATCTCTAACAAACACTTCAAGAATAGTATGTTGTGCAGTGCAAGCTCTAAAAAGAGAAGACACTAGAAACTATAATACATAAATATAATATGTCACGTGTTGGTGTAATTTTAAAGGTCATCTATAGTCTGACGCCTCGGTTATGCCATTGGAAGTATAACCCCAGAGTACCAACATATTTCGGCCTTCTTTGGGGTCTTTCCCAAGGAGTGAGAATATTTTTCACTGAGACCACCTCGAGGCACGAGGTGCTGCTGTGGAGCCTACTGCTGGCTGGCGCCAGGCCCAACGACAGGGACGCACACAAGTCAGTATAGTCTCTAGTCTTCTCTCCCAAGTCTAACACCCATCATTGTGATAGCCGAAGCTAGTTAACATTTTTTACTTTTATTACCTGTCATAACGACAATCAATCTTATTGTTTTCCAAACCTTGACTCAAACACTAAATAATATTAAAACTTTATCAGTAAAAGTCCGGTACTTCGTGGTAAACTGGTAACTAAACAGTTGTTTTTCCCATAAAATACACATGAAATGATTGTAAACTTTATCTACTTCAAGTGTTTGTGTCTCATTAAGTTGTCATATCTATCATTATTTACAGCTGTTCATAAAACTTTTTTAATCAACTCTTGAAAGTACTTCAAGTGCAGTGTAGGGAAAATAACTCACATTACTTTAGTTGACTGCATCGGTGGCTCAGTGGTATGAGTATGCGACTGCCATCCCTGAGGTCCCAGGTTCGATTCCGGGTCGAATCAAATTATTTGATTGATCCACAAATGTTTGTTTCGGAGTATGGGTGTTTTCTATGTATAATATGTATGTATTTAGAAATATATAAGTATGTTTACCAGTCGTCTACCACGTCTACCACGTCGAGTACCATAACACAAGCTTATATTAGCTTCATTTGGGCTAGATGACATTGTGTGAGAATGTCCAAAAACATTATATTTAACATTACATTATTTAACTTACATTGTAATAATTCTTGGGCAACTTTCGTTGCCCAAGAATTATTAACCTTTCTGTATTTTTACATAACTATTTACATGACTATTACATAAATTTTATGTAAAACTTCATGAAAATTGGCGATTTTAAGGAAAAAATGTAAAATTCACGAAAATTACGTCAAATTTCATATTTTTCCGTAAGTTTCCCAGATTTTAAGGGAATTTTACAGGTTTATGTAATTTTTTTGCATGTAAAATTACAGAATTTTTAACAGTGTTGGTACTATTGTATAGCAATGATGGGTCGAGGTTAAGTTCGGAGAAGGATTCCTAGGAGTTGTATTCTAATATGGAACGCATTTTAGTCCCAGGAATATTATTATACAAAAAGACCTTAGTTACACATCTATAACTCCGGAGCTAACAAAGTTATCTAAGCTGTTTAGTTTGACCTCGTAGTGGGTCTGGGCGTGGATATCCTCTCGCTGGAAACCATGCTCCAAGCCATGGTCTCCAGCGCGAGTAGGTGGAACGCGGCCGTGTCTTTCTGCGAGCAAGTCATGCTCGCGAAGGAGGCGGCCGAGAGGGAGAGGGAGCGTACCCTCCCCGCTGAGTTCCGCAGTCAGAGGCCAGCCCGCCGCAGACTCATCTACGCCCAGGACTATCGACCTCCATGATCGGGGCCTGAGGACGGCGGGGTAGCTACCCGCCGTCCTTACAGAAGCAGGCTAGAAGAGTTGCGTGCTGCGGGGCCTTTTCCCCACAGCACGCTACCAGATTCACTCACCGACGCGGGATAAAACCCAACCCCAACGACTCGGATTTTCATTCCGACCAAACCCCCGAAGAGGCCACACAGGTGGCCAAAGTCCGACGGGCGCCACTGGAAATGCCTTCAGTGTCACCAGAGACACCCGCAGCAATGGACCTGGGAGCGTCCGCGGTCTCGCGGAATTAAAAAAAAAAGCTGTTTAGTTTTAAGTGTAAAAAAATGCTCTTTAATATTTCTCGCAAACGGATACTTAAATCAAAGAAATGTCTTAGAAAGGTCTCAATGTTTTTAAAAGGTCTATCTAATGATACCCCACACGATGGGAGAAAAATACCATCCCATATGATACCCTATTTACTACTTAGATACTTTATAGCTTATCTTATCTTTATACTTTATCTCTGTTTGTTCAATAGTATTTATGTTTATTTTATGTAGGTATATCTCTATATTTCTCCATACTCAGTTCATTTCTGTACCTTTCCTTTCATAACTCTCTGTATCTTTCTTTATTCATACGCCAATAACTATCCACTTTTTATTTCACTTCTGTCTACTTATGTCCATCCTAAGGTTGCCTGTAAGAGATCACTCTTGGTGATAAGGCCGCTATTTGTACATACTAAATTGATAACTAGTTTCTGTGTATTTATTGTATTGTATTGGTGTACAATAAAGCATATTGTATTCTATTCTATTCTACCCAATAAAAAATATTTTATTTTATATTAGCACTTAGTTGGCTTAGTAGGTAAATAGGTAACACATGTCATATCCATGCAAAGTTTATGTTTTTTAGCACTAGCCGTATTAAGGATAGTCAGATGAAAGTATAGGGTTCCGTCCGAGATTTGTTCTTAAAAAAATGGTTCTAATTTTTAAAATAATGTCAGATTGTCAGATGGACATGTCTCATTCTCACACAACGTCATTTAGCCCAAACTAAGCTATAACTGATACTGACTTGTGCTATGACTGATAAACGTACTTATATATATTGAATGGTGTCAGGCGTTACCTGGCGAAAGTCCATGATAAAACAATGGAGAATATGATGTTTAATTTATATATAATTGCAATGATTTCGTTAAATAGAAGACATTATAACGTCGACATATATGTTTCACCTACTCACGAGGCATTATCAAGACTGTCTCAAAGAGAACAGCCTTCTAATATATTCCTATATACATACATCATATACATAGAAAACACCCAAACTCCGAAACAAACATTTGTGGACCACACAAATTTTTAATTCGACCCGGGAATCGAACTCGAGACTGAACTGTCAATAAATTTAAAAAACTAATAAAAAGTAAATTGTGCCATAAAGCTTATTATAGTATTAATGATTTCTTAGATGACAAGGCTGTCTGGTTGTAACACGAATTGCTCCTTTCTAAATAACTCTGTATTAGATTTAAGATGAAATATTTTGAAAAAAGCCGAACTGAGTTTCTTAAGGACTCTTCTCAGTCTCGTTGCATTTTGGAACCCTCGGTAGAGTCACACCAACTTTTGACGAATCTAAATAATTTTCTAAAAATTTCAAAGATAATAAACGTTATTTTATTTTATATTTTATTTTAGACTCCGGAGTCGAGAGCCGATGCACTACCGACCACGCCACCGAAGCAGTTGATCTGATGTACTCACGCGCATTTCCACTTAACATAAATGCAGTTCTTATTGCACGAGCATCCTCATTTGACACAGTTATGTTATTGGCCATTTTTATTCCTACTACTCTGCTATTTGTATCTCTACACACCTTTTGGGAAATTACTATAATCATATGAACTATTCTTTACATAAATAAAGCTCCCGCTGTCTTTCAAGTTATTTCAGAGGATGGTTTATCACTGTATTTATACGTTTATACACCTACTGTGAAGATGGGGCTTCACTACTGTTCACTAATGTGTAATAAAATAAGCTAAGTATTTCGATAACACTAAACCATCACCAAGGAGAACATAAACATGAATAAAATTCACTTTTTTTTCTTTTACCTACGCATTTGCTTTGTATACGACGAATAAACGCTACAGGAATCCAAACAACCTATTATATTATTCATTAACCAAACAAATTCATGTCAAGCAATGTTATAAAAATACTAAATTAAGTACATAAATAAACCATTTGAAAGTGATTCTTTCGCTGGGTCAGTAAGTTGGTTCTACTGAGAAGATACCAGCAAGAAACTCAGGTAGACTATCCATGCTTAGGACATTTTTACACCGGTACACCTCACCACCTAGCCCAAAGTAAGCTATATAACCTTGTGTATGGGATCTAGATAACTGCTGAACGTTCCCTTGGTCATCGCGTCACGCGTGAACGGCTTGACCTATTTCGTTAATTATTTTTAAGGCTTTTTTGGATGAAAATAAAAATAAAGTTATGCGGAACATTAGAAAATTGAACGACCATATTAACTTTTCTATTACAATGAAACCTTATTGAGTTTGAAATGCCTGCCAATAATTGCCACGATTGCAATATGTAAGTATTGAGTGACACAATGACAGATGAAAGGCGGTTCACCGGAATAGCAAGGTATAGATAAATTAGTACACACAGAACAAACCCTGGTTCTCATCACAGAAAGTTTTGTCCTAGGTCCTCCGAGTTCAGTAATTAGCTTGATGAAGGTGGTACTAAGGGTGAGATTTATAGAGCGTGTTTGGACTTAGTTCAAGCTCGGCTAAGCAAAATCTTAGCCAAGCATATGCTAAGTACAATCTTTGATTTGGAATTTATAGTATGACATGACTTAGCTAGCTAGCTTAGCACATAGATATAAAATGAAATATACCCCTGAAGGAATAAATAGAGGAGTGTTATCGCCCTACATTTTAAAAACCTTTCAGTTCTTTTGGATATACTTAAGCAGGTGTAGCGAGTAGGCAAGCAGACTAAATGAAGCACCACTTCTGATGTCACATCATACGAGAAGGAGGTTCTAGTCCCTTCTATAAGCTTCTACCAATTTCTACATGCGCATACGCCATAAGCCACACCTCCTTATAATTGAACTCGCCAATTAGATGCATGCGAGAAATTATAAGTACTACAAATGCATAGGTATATTATACTCGTTCTTTGTTTAGATTCACACCCATTTAAACCTGTTTCTGTCAAGCCGGGGATATTGTTATGGTATAAATACGAGTACATTTCGATAACAAAATCAATCACATACGGTTACTACGATCGTTTCAATAGCCACCAAAAGGGTTAATATCTACTTTTGTAAGGAACTTAGTTTCATATAACTACCATTAATTAATTTTGAGGTACTAGGAGGTGATTACATATTTGAGACGTTTGGGATTGAGACACTGGGGTCATGGGGTCCTAGTGCTCATGGGGTCCGCCTTTATAGAGACGCTAAACGCTTAATCGATGCTTCTCAGGACCAGAAGGCTGGTTATTCTGGCCCAAAGAATAAGTATCGCCATCCAACGTGGCAACACAGTCAGCATTCTGGGAACCTTCCCAGTCGGCAATGACGCGGAGGATTTTTTTAACGATATTTTGTAATGTACTTAAGTATTTTTAGTATTTAATTATGTATATTGTAATTCGTATTGTAAATATATAGTTAATTAAAAAAAATAAAATAATAATAATTTGAATCGCAAACACGATAGTCGTTATCTTTTTTAGGATATGGGTTACTTATTATTGTAGGTGTTTTCCCGTGGGAATTGGGAACGAGCCAACTATACCACGGGCATCAGCTAATATTTATTTAATTACTGCAAGAAAAGTTACTAAAATATTCTCCTACCAATTTATACCAAGCATTATAAACTTAAGTCAAAGTCCACGTGCGAGTCCACCCGTGACCACGGCTCTTGTTACAGGGTCGAAACGTCGGGTAATAAAGAGGTAAAAAGACCCGTTTGTCTTAAGTTTATAAAGTGTATAAAACGCGAAAGTTTAAAGAAGTGTTACATATACCAAGCAGCCCTAGTTTAAAGTAGAACCTCATTGACAACCCTAACCTTTGTCATTATAAAAATACGAGCAGTTCAAACATGGAATAACACTGTTCCTGTTTGTAAACATCACTAGAATTGAACGAGTGTCATTTGTGACTGTGAAAACATTGTAAACCCATATTCAATGGTCAAACTAACGCTTCTGTGGTATTATTATTTCCTAACAACACTGATTTTTAGGGTTCCGTACCCAAAGGTAAAACGGGAAACTATTACTAATACTCCGCTGTCCGTTCGCCTGTTCGTTTGTCACCAGGTTGTATACTATGAACCATGATAGTTAGACAGTTGTTTTTTTTCTTTGTGCCGACTCGCACTTGGCCGGTTTTTTAGGGTTCCGTACGCAAAGGGTAAAACGAGACCCTATTACTAAGACTGCTGTCCGTCCGTCGGTCAACATACTGTATCCCATAGACCTTAGTTAGACAGTTGAAATTTTCACAGATGATGTATTTCTGTTGCCGCTATAACAACAAATACTAAAAAACATAAGAAAATAAACATTCAGGGGGAGGCCCCTTGAATGTTCTACAACAAACGTTTTGTGCCTTTTTTTTTAACTTATGATCGACACTTCTCAATACCAGCAGGTTGGTTACTATTTGGCACAAATAATAAGCATTGCCATACAAAAGCCTTCGCGGAACATTGCCAGTCGGCGATGAGGCGGAGGAGTTCTTTGACGCTTGTTAGAATTTAGATGTAATTGGTTTCCGTTTCAACTTGCAAACTAGGGAGAATTTTTTTCGTCTGTACCTCTACATCTACGGGTTCTGTCAGATCATGTTTGAGGCCGTATTTATCAACCGATTTGCATGAAACTTTACACACACCCTCCTTGCTTACAATGAATAACATTTGAATGATATTTTTTGGATTGGATGACAAATGAAAGAGTAATAAAGAAAATTGAAGAAGAAATTTTCTAAACAAAGCCTCTCCAGAAGTTTACGGTTAGTTTAACGACTAGTTTTAGTAGGTATAATTGGCAATGGACGTAGGAGCGGCCGCGGCACAGGGCTGCAGAATAAAAAAAAAATAAAAAAATTAAAAAATAAAAAATAAAAAAAAAAGTAGGTATAATTAGTATTCGAAATATACATATTAAGTAAGTTTCAATTGTATTGTTTTATAATTTATTGTATTCGTAATAAACCTGAAGTTAAAATAAAAATGTAGGACAAAATGCAAAAAGAATTTATCTAAATCGCGTGTCTTTTTCGAGATATGATGCGCCCTATTACGTTGAACCAACAAAATTACTTACTGACAGAAGTTGGGTGTGTAATGCACAGCTGTCTACCATTCCGGGGATATAGGCGTGATGATATATATATGTATGTGTCATAATTAAGTCGCTCCAGTTTGATAAAAATAAATACTAAGTCGACCGCCCAAATCGTGTATGCTCACTACAAATATACAACAAACAATCCGAAAAAAAAACAAAGAATAATCAACATTAATTATTATAACTACGTAGTTGAGAATAACGGTAAGTAATTTGTTTACCCACGCAGTTAATATACACTGAACTAAAGGTAACTAAGGGTAAATCCTTGAACTGGTAATTTGAAACTTTTCTAAATTAATGTTTACGTACACAGATTGTTGGTGAACTTTCAGAAACAATAATATAAAGTGAATACCATTAGTATAATAAACAGGTAAGATTTTAACACACAAAATCATATCAAAAGGTAATTTAATAAAACTTTACAACAGTAGAGCTTTATTTATGCTTTCGATTGTCGGCACTTGGTGGAACTTATAATAAAACATTTAAAATGTAGTAGAGCTACGCACATACACACATGCAGTCTTTATCCATATGGAGACACAGAGGTGTCTTTTTTTAGAGACTCCGGAAAAGGAGGACGTTCTCAATATGATAGTATATATTAATTTTCAACTGATTTCCAAAAAAACCGGCCAAGTACCAACAAGAAAGAAACACGTTTGTTGCATGGGAGCCCTCTTAAATTTAATTTTATTCCGTTTTTTAGTATTTATTATTATAGAAGCATATACCTAATACATCATCTGTGAAAATTTCAACTTTCTAACTATCACGGTTCATGAGATACAGCGAAAGACAGACGGACCGACGGACAGCGAAGTCTCAGTAACAGGATTCCCCTTTGGGTACGGAACCCAAAAAAGGAGGAGGTTCTTAATTCGACTGTATGTTTTTTTATGTTTGTTACCTCATACCTATCTCTGGACTGGGTGAACTGATTCTGATTTGGAGTAGTCCCATTTCAATTTGGTCCCATTAAGACAATTATTTGGTCCCATTTCGGTCATTTGAATTCGGTTGTTGTGTCAATTTTTGACGTGTATTTTGTTTATATTCATAATATATCTTTCAACTGGGTGAAATGTTTTTTTTTTCAATTGGTAGCTTATACTGCTTCCCGAGAGGGGCTCGTGGTCTAGTGGTCTAGCAACATCTACTCAGGCCGGTCTTAGGCTGCGTGACCATTTCTTAAGACACTAGTACCGTGTCTAGCGCGGTGCTTCGCACCACACCACGCCATAGGTTTTGGCCCTTAACTTCTGACCCCTTAGGGCTAAGTCAAATTTTCGATTTTTTGGCTTGCCCCCAGATCGAGGGCTATCCATAGAGGGGTCAACCATCATTGGAGCATAAGTAGTTTTCGAGAGCTAAGGGGGACATTCCCCATTTCTATGGCGGCGTCAATTTGGCGAACCAAATATAAAAAAAAATAAAAAAATAAAAAAAAGACCCCTCCGTGCCTCGGAGAGCACGTTAAGCCGTCGGTCCTAGTTGTCATACAAACATCTATGGCAGTCGTAAGGGGTAGTTGGAGCCCTAAATCAAAAATCCGACCGGTCTAACTACAGAACTTCGATATCGCACATGGGTTGTGAAGGTCAGATGGCAGTCGTTTAACGAAGTTCAGCCGAATCGCAGTTAACCTGGAAAGCCGACCCCAACTGCGTTGGGAATAGGCTCAGTGGATGATGACTGGTTCCCGTGTAGTCACATTTGAATTTGGTCCCATTCCAGTAATTTGAAGTTGGATATTGTGTCAATGTGTGACGTGTTTTATTTTGCTTAAATTATGCTGGAATAAATCTTTACGCATATCACCTTGAAGCAGTGAGAAGGCTTTGTATTGGACTTCCTGCCCACAGACCACCTATCAGGTCAGGTGCGAGCCTATCAGTATTCGAGCATTTAGGGTGTATTAACCAGACCCTCATCCACCTGTAAGCAGGTGTACCTTATGCAGGTGAGCAGAACTTTAACCTTGGAAATGTTGACAATGCCCTTACCACCATAATCACATCAGAACAACACGGATTTTTTATTATCTCCTTAATAAGTAGGTACGTGGAAATTTGGGAGTGTCTTTGAAAGAGATCACTTCTGTTTTTGTAAAATACGTCTCTTATTTGGCGTATCATATTCTGTACAATTAAATGTATTGGATTTGATTCATTTGAACTATTTGATATAAGAGTTAATAATTATTGAACTCAGAAATACTTGTACAAATTATAACGAAGACGACAAGACGAGGAAAAAGGTCAAAATCATGTCACATCTAAAGATGTTTTAATGATTGCAAAAGTTTCATGTTATTTTCATCGTCGAGTGATATCAATTCACAAGACTTTAAAAGTATTGCTTCTCACATTGGAACAATTTTTTTCAGGCATTTTTTTTTTGTGGCAGGCATACCCAGACTGGCTCTCCCGCGGTCACCACTCGATAAATTTTTGGTCCCACTAGCCATCAGTCCTTCGAGTGAGCCCTGCCCACTGCCACTTGAGCCTGGTGACTTTTTGGGCTATGTCGGTAACCATAGTCCTTCAGATCTCGTCGTTGCAGATTCGTTCATAAACTGACACTCCAAACATAGCCCTTTCCATTGCTCTTTGGGCGACAGCGAGCTTCTACATGAGGTACACCGTTAATGATCACGTCTCAGTTCTGTTAGTTATCACAGGCATCACACAGATGTGACAAAGCTACCCAAACGCTGCTCAGTAACTTTGAAGGATGGAAATTAGCAAAGGTGGCGTCACTCCTGGAGATAAAAAAAAATATAATGTAATAAACTTCCTGTATAATCACATCATAGCTGTTCTCCCCGAACTGGTAAACATATTTCACCAGTACCGAACTGTGTTAGTGTTAGCTTCACGTGATAAGGGGTTAGCTAGAAACTTTTATGTTTGCCAAAGCCGAGTCCGTTGAGCATCAAGTGTCACTTACAGGTAAGGTTTGCTTGGCCTCGTAAGTATCCACCTACAAGGCATCGTATCATTAAAATGAAGCGTCCGTAACCTGGTAGTTAATTTGATCCGTAAGTTCAAGTCTCGGAACCCTTATAGTTTCGTCATGTCCGTCCATCCATCTGTCCTCGGCTTTCCTCACAAACGATTGGTGCTATAACAAGAAATGTGCTAAAAATTATAAAAAATATTTTTTTGGGGTACCTGTAGTGGGTGACTTTTAGAGTTTTCGAAACGAAAATCTCTTATACAACACACAACAGTCAATAGTCCGTCCGTCCGTCCGTTCGTGAACAATTTTCAACTCGAGAACGGTAAGAGCTAGAGACTCAGTCTAAACGCCAATGTCCGTCCCGCCGTCCGTCCGTCTGTCCGTCCGTGAACGACTTTCAACTCGAGAACGGTAAGAGTTAGGGACTCAGTGTAAACGCCAATCGACTCAGCATGATCAAAGACCTCTAAAATAAACTTGACCTTTGACCTCTGATCTCAAGGTCAAGGTCAAATCGAGAACGGTAATAATAAGAAACTCAAGACCAGCTGCAATCAACTCAGCATGGTCAAAAACCTCTAAAATGAACTTGACCTTTAACCTCTGATCTCAAGATCAAGGTCAAATCGAGAACGGTAATAGTTAGATACTCAAGACCAGTTGTAATCAACTCAGCATGGTCAAAGACCTCTAAAATGATATTGAACTTCATGTCATGTGACATTTTTTAGATTTTATGAAAACTCTAAAATATATGGCAAATTTTTGCCATATTTTTTACTTTTTTTCTTGCGTCTACCTCATAGAGTATTCGTATCCTTAGATAGGTCGTTTAAAAACGTTGAAAGGTTGCTTAAACAATTTTTTGATTTAACTATCCGTTTGAGAGATATTCAACTTTAAAAAGCCAATTTTTTAAAACAGGGATTTTATTTTTCTAAAAGCTTAACGGCTGGATCGTAGAATCTGAAAAAAATCATGAAAGTAAACCATATATTAAACTTCAAATTAAATTCATTTATTTAGGTATTCCTTATGAAAGTCGCCCCCCGATGTATGTAGACAGGGCTATGATTTTAGTGTCATTATTATTGATGAAAATGCTCTCTAGATATCATCATTCTAGTGACGTCACATTAATAGGTACTATAACACAGAATAGGGAATAGTGACCACGAAAAGTAGAGTAAAAACTCTTTTTGTAGCTGTGTCTACAACACGTGTGTGTGTAAAAGAGGTCACATATACGTTCACGTACACTGCACTCACACAAATGCAAAGCTCAGCTTATCTCTCGCGAACTGTACTACTATAGTTTGCTGTATGTTTTAGATATTTAGCGTGACTTTGTACACTATAGATTAAGCTAATGATTAAATATGTTTACCAATAATCATGTGTTTTATTACATATCTTTGCATGTTGAGGCATTAAAACAGATTACTATTAATAATGATATATAATGTCAACTTTAAACTATTAACTAGTTTTATTGCCAGGTTCTTTCTCTCTCTCTATTGCTTTGCAAATCTGGCAATACATGTAAATATAGAAGCAATAATAATTTTTATTTTAAGTACTTACTGACGTTTGTAAGCGCCATTTAATGACCTATACAAATAAATAAATCATTTCATTTCATTAGGGTTCCGTTGTTGAAGTTTCGGAACCCTGGTAGTTTCGTAATGTCGGTCCGTATGTCTGTCTTCGGCCTTTCTCCTAAACTGTGAGTGCTAGAAACATGAAACTTTGCATGGATATGTGTATTTACTACGTTAACAAAGTGCTTTAAGAAAATATGAAAATATTTATTTAAGGTACCTCTCCTACAAGTAACCAGAATTAGTTGTTTTTTTTTTCTTGCGTCTACCCCGATAGGTATCATCAAATAAGTCTTTTAACAACATTGAGAGGTTGCTAAGACGAGTTTTTGATTTCAGAAGTTATAGAGGTTGTTATGCGTGGCCTGACACGCACTTGGCCGGTTTTTAATACTTAGGGATTGTTTAGGGCCAATCGAATATGATATTTGTAACATACTATATTTGGCCTATATCACAGTCCATGAATTATTTTAATCGACTCAAGGTTTCTTTAGCAATGTCCTTTGTATGTAAGTATTTAAGTATTAACTATCTATGTGAAAATGAGAACGGTTTATCCTACGCAAACCTATGTAGGTTTACAGGATAAATTTATTGTCTGTAAAATGTGTAAATGTTATAATAAATAAAAATTAAAACAAGAAAGTGGAAGTGTAATTATTTACATAACCAATCATAATATTCATAACAGATTTACTGATAATAAATTTACATAAAATAATACTCGTATAACCGTAGATATTTCAGATGTAAGTTTCATCGCGCGATTGAATCGAATTATGTTGACGTGTTGTTTACGATAAAATGCATCGATTTACTCGATATGTATGCCACATGTTACAGAATAATGGATGTATAATTAAACTGTGTGATGTGATTTTGTTTTAGGGCCGTAATGACTGCCATAGATGTTCGTATGACAACCGACGACGGCTTAACGTGCTCTCCGAGGCACTGACAAATATCCTACTAATATTATAAACGCGAAAGTTTATGAGTATGTATGTATGTATGGATGGATGGATGTTTGTTACTCTTTCACGTAAAAACTACTGAATGGATTTTAATGAAACTTTACAATAATATAGCTTACACATCAGAATAACACATAGAATGCCACAATTTATAAAGATATTATGTGAATTGTTCAAAATATGACGCGGCGCGACGGGAACGGGAAAAAATCCAAATTACCATGCGGACGAAGTCGCGGGCGACCACTAGTACAGATATATTCTAAATACATACTAAATATATATAGAAAATACCCAAACTCCGAAACAAACATTTGTGGAACACACAAATATTTGATTCGTTCCGGGAATCGAACCCCAGAATCGAAAGCCGATGCACTGCCGACCACGCCACCAAAGCAGTTTCTTTAATAAAATAAGACTAGTTATCAAGGCAAACTTTGTATCGCCTCAAATATAAAAAAAAAAGAATATTTTAATATTTCATGCAAATGTATGTATTATTAATTATAATTGAAAAATGCGACGGACGGACAGACAGACGGACAAATTGAGTCAAATTGTCGTATTAAATATATATGTACATAATAATTCTTTATTTATTGTTAGTATATTTAATGTGTAGTGTGTTTGTAGTAATGCTGGTAAAGCTTATTGTGTTTTTGTTATATATATATATAGATATAACTTATACTTAAGTAATTACCTAGTATTCTTAGTGTACTAAGTGACTGCACTATAGCAATAGGAGTCACCTGTTATAATTGCTGTATGTGTTAATAATAATAAATAAATAAAGTCTTGTAACGAGACTACCACCGAGGATCAACAGATTGCGTCACTCGTTATTCTAGTACGTTCTACTACATTAGTACCGAAGACGGAACTAGATGGCGCTACCCGTAATTTTGGAAGTCGGTGTCAAGATTCTCGAAGGGTCAATGACCTTCTCGTCACTTTACTGATATTGTTGCGAAATACTTGCTACGAGTAGGGACTAGGAGCGTGTGCTGGATACCTCAACCACTGCTTGAGTATCCATGTGGACCTCCTAGGACTGACTCAAGGACGGTAGACGGCCACCCACCATTGCTGGATGCCTTATACCTGCTTGAGGGCGCTCGTACGAAAGGTGGAACAGCTAGTATTCTTTCATTTCCAAAGCCTCTTTAAATTAATACTCGTATCGTTAGAATTTTCTCGCCTTATACAAATAAAGTAATTTATTTGCACATCAAAGTGACTGTTTCTGCAAGCAAATAAATATGTAAATAAACAGGTAGGTATATCCACTTTATTACCCATGAGTAAATTACCTTATTAACTTTTACACTTTAAGCTTCTTACCTTAATATTACCTTTGTTGGCGATATAAAAATATGAAGAATAAAATAAATAATCATAGGAGTTTTCATCTCTCATGCTCTGAGCTTTCCATTTCTGCCCCGAATAATTGACGCTCTCGCTACAATTCTAACTAAAAAATGCTCGGAGCATGTGCCCAACAGGGGTAAAAACAATCAGTGAGTATGAAGTTTCGGTAATGGTTACTTCAGGAGATATCAGGTAGCAAAGGTGGATAAAATAGCACCTTACTTACTTCATTTTCTAAAGCTTAATATTTTTATATCTTCTTCGGAATAACAATTGAAATCACGTAACTAATTTCCAGACCCCTGGCACTGTTGCAAACCCTTTCCAGACACCCTTGACCCTTCGACCTTTGCTAACTGATATCTCTGGAAGTAACCACAACCGCCTTCCATACTCACTGATCGTTCTTACCTGTGTTGAGCACAGGCTCTGAGAATCATTTAGCCTTTATAACGTGACGTAAGTCTGGCAGTCACTGGCTCTCGATATAACATAGTAACAAGAAAATCATACTTAGTAAATGTACAACGTCCTTGACCAAATCATTTCCAAAAACACCTATGTTTACCCCTCCAGAAGAGATAAAGACATTTTTTTTCTCAAAACCTTTTATTTTTAAGGCCATACCAACATTTTCAAGACCCAAGTCACCCTCCTTGTACGCGGTGCACCTGTCGACAATATACCTACTCCCTGGAAATAGTATTAGGCTCACCACCACCCCCATTAAGGGGTTAAAGTTGTGTTCACATCTCTTTATTGTACCAGGGCAACATGATTTCAAGAAGCATCTTAAATCTGAGAAGAATACATAAATAAAGAAATACAGATATTCATAAAAAAACTAAAATAACAGATGCTCTCCAGCAAGTGAAACTGGGCAGGACACATAGCCAGATACCAAGACAAGCGATGGA
Organism: Nudaria mundana; assembly: GCA_963556515.1. Classification (NCBI taxonomy): domain Eukaryota; kingdom Metazoa; phylum Arthropoda; class Insecta; order Lepidoptera; family Erebidae; genus Nudaria; species Nudaria mundana. The sequence continues at coordinate 3,398,338 of OY748307.1, forward strand.
CTTACGATGACATTACAAGCAAAACAGGAAAGGATTGGATGCACACTGCAATGGACAGGGAAAGGTGGAAAGAAGTGGAGGAGGCTTTTACCCAGGGGGGCTACACAACAAACTATGAACCATCATCAACAATAAACATTAATTCACTATCATAAATTAACTGTTGTGTAGATAAATAACGCTATAAATAAAATAAAAATAAATAACATGATTTCAAGGATCAAATTTGCAAATTGATAAAAACAAATTGATCAACACATTTATTCACTTTTCAGATTTTAAAACTTACCAATTACGGTATAAAATCCTTCGAAACACATCACACAATTTCACTTATACTAATAAGCTACCACATATCGCTTGCATATTACCAGGCAAACATATTCCACGTGGAGGTCTCAGGCGGGTAGAGCAATAACTAAATCATAACACGAGGAACCACTGTATCGCGACTCCAACGACATTTTGCAATATAACGTACTACATTGCTGCTTTTGTTATAACTATACCTAACCTCTCTTCTTATAATACTAGCAATGTATCTCGTTGTAAATATTTTAGTAGAATAAGATTATGTGAATGAATTATGCGCTTTATTTACGAACAATAAGTAATCAACCAACTTTAAATATAATTATTTGTAAATTTAAGGCCTACAGTCTACAGTGTTGAAACTTTAGTAGGTACAATTTCCCATTAAACAAATTGAATGTGATGAGTTGATTCTGATAACTCAATTTTGCTGTTATAATCCTACTAACATTATACACGGGAAAATTGGTTAATTTGTTACTCTTGTACGCAAAAAACTACAGAAGGGATTTAACTAGTGGTCGCCCTATGGTCGAACAGTAGACATATCGAACATTAAAAGTATTTTTTGAGATTTGCTCCTTTGAGATTGATTTGTTTGGAATACTTGTGTCAAATTATGTGGAGATCGAATAATAAATGGGGTCGCTAGCCCTGAAAAGCATTAAAACGTTATTTTATTTGGTCCTATTTACCCCATTTTCCCCTCAATCCAAAAAAGCTCAAGATGAAAAAAAATTATTAAATCAAGGAACACTTGTGCCAAGTTTCGTGAAGATCGGTAAAAACTGTGACTGCTAGACCTTGAATAACTGAATAACTTTTTTAGCACAAGTCGGATCGATGGGAACTTTTGATATTTGATTTACAATGATGTACTTAATACCTGCACCAATTTGCAGCTCTATGTATACAAATTAATGCAACCTTACAATTTTGTTCCGAATATTTTAACTGGATAACTCTGTTAGCTACCTGATTTGAGATTTCTTTTTGAGATATATGTGGAAGACTCGGTAAAATAAAGCTACTTACGAAAAATGAGCTTGCTGTTAATCAATATTTTTCAATGTTCTACGGCCCGTGTACTATAATAGGTAAAATCACATTTAACTACACATATTCCAGAAAATTTATTGGAGTTTACTCCTTAAGAATCGATTTTCATATATAAGGCGCCCGGTATGAGAAAAATCCGAGGGGTAAAACTAGGGTAAAACCTACTAACAAGTAACGAAAATCGTGTCACGTTTTTGGTGCGCAACTTTAGTGCGCAACTTTCTAATTTGGATGTGAGTGTATTAAGATTATTATTATTGCTATTATTATATCGTTTATTCATTTCTATTCTTATTTTATACATTTTTAAATACATTTATAAAAAACACAAATACATTTAAAAATATAAAAAATAGTCACCCACCAGTAGCGGAGTAGGACCCAAACTACCGGCGGTGGAGGCTACAGACTAAGAAACCTCCTAACAATACGGCACGTGTCGAGGATAACAACCTTCTGAATCTGACTCTTGATCCAACAATCTAACGAGAGTCTCTTGAGATGTTGGTCGAGACTCTTCGCTATTAATCCGTTTGCCGAAACGACCACCGGGACAATGATCGTCGAGTCTACGTCCCACATGGCGGTTATCTCGAAGAACAGATCGAGGTACTTACTAAGTTTGTCCTTCTCTGCCTTCACGAGATTCTCGTCATGCGGGACGGCGATATCGACGAGCACTGCCCGACGCTGGGTCCGATCAACCAACACGATATCGGGCCTATTGGCAACAATAGTCCTGTCCGTGATGATTGATCGGTCCCAGTAGAGCAATGCACGACCATTCTCAAGAACTGGCACTGGTGTGTACTTATAGTACGGTACTTCAAACTCAATAAGGCCATATTGAAGAGCAAGTTGCTGGTGGATGATCCTGGCTACTTGATTGTGCCTATGCAAGTACTCGGTGTTAGCAAGATACGAACAACCGGAAATAATATGGCGAAGTGATTCACCAGGACGGTGGCATGCTCGACAAATGTCGACCGTACCGTCCTTCATGATGTATTTCCGATAGTTGTTCGTCTTGATAACCTCATCTGCAATTGCACAGGCAAAACCTTCAGTTTCCCCAAAGAGGTCCCCAAAACGTAGCCAGTTCACCGAAGCAAGCAGGTCTACGTCGGGTCCTGTTAAGACCCGGTAGAACCGCCCGTGTAGCTCCTTACTCTTCCATACGTCCTTACGGTCTTCAGTACCTAGCACCTTTGGTTTACGCCAGTTCTCGTTAGCCAAGGAAAGAGGTGTTAGGCCCTTGTCAACCATCACAACATCGCAATGAATATCACACCCGTTCTGTAGAAAGTAATCTCTCAGACTGCACACTTCACGGTTGTGTAGGTACTTGGCATTCAAAAAGCCTCGACCCCCCCACTTCCGCGGAATGTACAGTCTCATGACAGAAGATCGTGGGTGTAACATTCGATGCAATGTCAGTTGTTGACGGACTCGCCTATCCAGGGCGTCTAGTTCCGTTTGAGTCCACCTAAGTATGCCAAAGGAGTATAACAATAAAGGTATCACCCAACCGTTGAAAGCCCGCATTTTGTTACCACCGGACAAAGAACTATTAAGAACTTTTGTCAGGCGGCCAAAAAAACGTTCTTTCACCGATTTCTTAATATCCTCTACCGCTATACCCAATGACTCTGACATACCTAGGTATTTGTATGTTTCGGTCTCGGAGAGAGATCTGAGAGTTATTATCTCAGAAAGTTGTAAATTCGGTGAATTTACAACCTTCCCCCGTTGTACATGCATAACCGCACACTTATCAACACCGAACTCCATCTTAATGGCATTACTAAAAACTTCCGTAGTTTTTAATAATGTCACTAAATCTTGGTGCTTCAATGTGAACAGTTTGAGGTCATCCATGTACATCAGGTGAGATATAACCTCACCCCCTCTACGAAACCGATAGCCTAGCCCTGAATCCTTCAGCAATATGCTAAGTGGATTCAGTGCTAAACAAAACCACAATGGACTCAAACTGTCGCCCTGGAATATACCACGCTCGATCCTTATCAAGCTTTGCGGGTCAGAGGCGTGCCCACCACTACCTGTTTGACGAAGGACTGTGGTCCACTGCCCCATACACGAGACTAAGAAGGATTTAAGAGTCGGATTAATTTTATACAACTCTAAAATCCTCCTCAGCCATGAATGAGGCACCGAATCATAGGCCTTCTTGTAGTCAATCCAGGCAGTAGAGAGGGCGCCCCTACTCCGCTTGACTTGTTGGCTAATGGCCATATCAATGAGGAGTAGCTCCTTAGTACCACGAGACCCAGCCCTACATCCATTCTGAGCGTTATCTAAGATATTATTAGATAATATGTGTGAGTTTATTTTACTTCTCAGAATAGATGTAAGGAGCTTGTAGATGGTAGGTAAGCAAGTGATGGGTCTATAGTTTTTAGGTTCTGTGGTACTACCTGATTTATGGAGCAGGAAGGTGATGCCAGTGGTCATGAAAGCGGGTAAAGAACTAGACTCAAGGGCTTCTTGATACTGTGTTGCCAAGCGTTCATGCGAACTCTGAACCCACTTTATCCAAAAGTTGTGCAATCCATCCGGCCCAGGACTTTTCCAGTTCGGGGCCGTACGAATTGCACAACTAACGTCTTCGGAGTCTATGGTAATAGACTCCATGGGTTCGATGGTACTGCATTCACGCTCGACGACACGGATCCAGTCGCCCTCCGAATGTTCGACGGGCACCGACCATATGTCACGCCAAAATTGGTTCATGGCGTGAGCATCTGGCAGTTGTCCGTCGCTTAAACGTTGTCCAGTTCCCTCCCACTCTCGGTACACCTTCCTTTGGTCACTTTGGAAGATGCGATTCTGCCAGTATCTATTTACACGCTCTCTATAACGACGGATACGGCTTGCCCATGCATACACTTTCTGTTTCAGAAAGTCAATACGTTCCGTGACATTGGCTAAGTATTGCTGGGGACGAATACCGGTCCCAGCAAATGCCTGAGCCACGAAACGCATGACCCAGGGACGACAATTTCCCCGGCTGAAAGAGACAAGCTTTGCAATGAGAGTCCTAAATGTGCCGATACGTCGCTCGATTCTTGCCTGCCATACGGGAACACCATCCGGTCGTGGTGCACGGTTAACTTCGGGGAATTTAACGCGTGCAACACGACAAGCGGCAATGGCTCCACAGTAAAGAATCGAGTGAGTATCAAGCAAATCACTGCTAGTCCGTAAGTACGGCTCTAGCAATGCATTCAGGGCTCCCATCAACGCCAGATTTCGCTTATGCATTGGCAAGCGTGGTAGCCGCGGTCTAGAATTAGAATTAGGAATTAGAATTAGAACCTATACTGCGAGATCACATCTCCCAAAGTACTCCTCAATTGCTCGCTTACCTGGATAGATGTATCACTCGTATCATTTCCCACGTCGAGTGCGGGCTCCGCTAACGTCCCACTTGTAGCAACCGTCTGTGTCACAGGTGACGGTGCTCTCGTTGCCACAGGAGCTGTACGAGTAGATAATACTTCCAGGCGTAGTCAATCAAGCACAGATTGATCTAACAACTTACATCGTTGGATAGCCCGTACTTGATCCGATAGTCGTTGGACGGCAACGGTCATTGTAGATTCAAGAGCCTGAAACAAAGGAAGCATCCTTGAACGGTACGCAGTCAGGTGGGTTTCCCCATCTGTAGCCTCATAATATGCCCGCATGACGTTTTCATTGATGGATGAGGTCCATCGCATGCGGTGTACAATACCGCCGGTAGTGGAGACCCTACTCGAAGCTGGTACACTTCGGGGACCCAAACTGGTCGGCGGCCGGCCTCTTCCTCGACGACGTACAGGTGTTGGCGACGTCGGCGGAGAAAAATACTCATCACTTGATGATGAGCTCAACGCCTCAGCAAGCACTTGTGTCGCAGGTGTGCGGTCCGACGCTTGCGAGGCGGAGCTAAGTGATGAGTCCGGGGGTGGTGGTTGCGCATTTTTGCTCCTGGCTCTTGTTATCATCGTTATTCAGTATCATTATCCAATTTTTTATGTCGTAATACTATTGTTTGGATTTTTGACGATTGACACGTCATGTCAAATCGCATTTTCATTTTTATAATATAATTGGTTTATTGTTTTTATAACTTTGTAATGTGATTTTTAAACTTATTGGTATGTACTGTTATTTAAAAATCTGTATAAATCTGTATAAATATTGGCAAGATAGTTAATAAAAAATTTAAAATTATTTACAGATAAAAATGACACATGAACAGATGTCGAGGGTTGCCAGGTTTATTATTATTTATTATTATTTCGTTTATTCAATAACATTCTTATTTTATACATTTTTAAATAGATTTATAAAAAACACAAATACATTTAAAAATATAAAAAATAGTGTCCCACCAGTAGCGGAGTAGGACCCAAACTACCGGCGGTGGAGGCTACAGACTGAGAAACCTCCTAACAATACGGCACGTGTCGAGGAAAACAGCCTTCTGAATCTGACTCTTGATCCAACAATCTAACGAGAGTCTCTTGAGGTGTTGATCGAAACTCTTAGCTATTAGTCCGTTTGCCGAAACGACCATCGGGACAATGATCGTCGAGTCTACGTTCCACATGGCAGTTATCTCGAAGGACAGATCAAGGTACTTACTAAGTTTGTCCTTCTCTGCCTTAACAAGATTCTCGTCATGCGGGACGGCGACATCGACGAGCACTGCCCGACGCTGGGTCCGATCAACCAACACGATATCGGGCCTATTGGCAACAATAGTCCTGTCCGTGATGATTGATCGCTCCCAGTAGAGCAATGCACGACCATTCTCAAGAACTGGCACTGGTGTGTACTTATAGTACGGTACTTCAGACTCAATAAGGTCATATAGAAGAGCAAGTTGCTGGTGGATGATCCTGGCTACTTGATTGTGCCTATGCAAGTACTCGGTGTTAGCAAGATACGAACAACCGGAAATAATATGGCGAAGTGATTCACCAGGACGGTGGCATGCTCGACAAATGTCGACCGTACCGTCCTTCATGATGTATTTCCGATAGTTGTTCGTCTTGATAACCTCATCTGCAATTGCACAGGCAAAACCTTCAGTTTCCCCAAAGAGGTCCCCAAAACGCAGCCAGTTCACCGATGCGAGCAGGTCTACATCGAGTCCTGTTAAGACTCAGTAGAACCGCCCGTGTAGCTCCTTGCTCTTCCATACGTCCTTACGGTCTTCAGTACTTAACACCTTTGGTTTACGCCAGTTCTCGTTAGCCAAGGAAAGAGGTGTAAGGCCCTTGTCAACTTTCACAACATCGCAATGAATGTCACATCCATTCTGTAGGAAGTAATCCCTGAGACTGCACACTTCACGGTTGTGGAGGTTCTTGGCATTCAAAAAGCCTCGACCCCCCCACTTCCGTGGAATGTACAGTCTCATGACAGACGATCGTGGGTGTAACATTCGATGCAATGTCAGTTGTTGACGGACTCGCCTATCCAGGGCGTCTAGTTCCGTTTGAGTCCACCTAAGTATGCCAAAGGAGTACAACAATAAAGGTATCACCCAACCGTTGAAAGCCCGCATTTTGTTACCACCGGACAAAGAACTGTTAAGAACTTTTGTCAGGCGGCCAAAAAAAACGTTCTTTCACCGATTTCTTAATATCCTCTACCGCTATACCCAATGACTCTGACATACCTAGGTATTTGTATGTTTCGGTCTCGGTGAGAGATCTGAGAGTTATTATCTCAGAAAGTTGTAGATTCGGTGAATTTACAACCTTCCCCCGCTGTACATGCATAACCGCACACTTATCAACACCGAACTCCATCTTAATGGCATTACTAAAAACTTCCGTAGTTTTTAATAATGTCACTAAATCTTGGTGCTTCGGTGTGAATAGTTTGAGGTCATCCATATACATCAGGTGAGAAATAACCTCACCCCCTCTACGAAACCGATAGCCTAGCCCTGAATCCTTCAGCAATGTGCTAAGTGGATTCAGTGCTAAACAAAACCACAATGGACTCAAACTGTCGCCCTGGAATATACCACGCTCAATCCTTATCAAGTCATGCGAATCAGAGGCGTACCCACCACTACCTGGTTTACGAAGGACTGTGGTCCACTGCCCCATACACGAGACTAAGAAGGATTTAAGAGTCTGATTAATTTTATACAACTCTAAAATCCTCCTCAGCCATGAATGAGGCACCGAATCATAGGCCTTCTTGTAGTCAATCCAGGCAGTAGAGAGGGCGCCCCTACTCCGCTTGACCTGTTGGCTAATGGCCATGTCAATAAGGAGTAGCTCCTTAGTACCACGTGACCCAGCCCTACATCCATTCTGAGCGTTATCTAAAATATTGTTAGACATTATGTGTGAATTTAATTTACTTCTCAGAATGGATGTAAGGAGCTTGTAGATGGTAGGTAAGCAAGTGATAGGTCTATAGTTTTTAGGTTCCGTGGTACTACCTGATTTATGGAGCAGGAAGGTGATGCCAGTGGTCATAAAAGCGGGTAAGGAACCAGACTCGAGGGCTTCTTGATACTGTGTTGCCAAGCGTTCATGCGAGCTCTGAACCCACTTTATCCAAAAGTTGTGCAATCCATCCGGCCCAGGACTTTTCCAGTTCGGGGCCTTACGAATTGCACAACTAACATCTTCGGAGTCTATGGTAATAGACTCCATGGGTTCGATGATACTGCATTCACGCTCGACGACACGGATCCAGTCGCCCTCCGAATGTTCGACGGGCACCGACCATATGTCACGCCAAAATTGATTCATGGTGTGAGCATCTGGCAGTTGTCCGTCGCTCAAACGTTGTCCAGTTCCCTCCCACTCTCGGTACACCTTCCTTTGGTCACTTTGGAAGATGCGATTCTGCCAGTATCTATTTACACGCTCTCTATAACGACGGATACGGCTTGCCCATGCATACACTTTCTGTTTCAGAAAGTCAATACGTTCCGTGACATTGGTTAAGTATTGCTGGGGACGAATACCGGTCCCAGCGAATGCCTGACTCACGAAACGCATGACCCGGGGACGACTATTTCCCCGGCTAAAACAGATAAGCTTCGCAATGAGAGTCCTAAATGTGCCGATACGTCGCTCGATTCTTGCCTGCCATACGGGCACACCACCCGATCGTGGTGCACGGTTAAATTCAGGGAATTTAACGCGTGCAACACGACAAGCGGTAATAGCTCCACAGTAAAGAATCGAGTGGGTATCGAGCAAATCATTGCTAGTCCGTAAGTACGGAGCTAGCAACGCATTCAGGGCTCCCATCAACGCCAGATTTCGTCTATGCATGGGTAAGCGTGGTAGCCGTGGTCTAGAATTAGGTGCAAACCTATATTGAGAGATCACATCTTCTAAAGTACTCCTTAATTGCTCGCTTACCTGGACAGATATATCACTCGTATCATCTCCCACGTCGAGCACGGTATCAACTAAAGTGGCACTAGTTGCAACCGTGTGTGTAGCAGGTGACGGTGCTCTCGTTGACGCTGGAGCTGGTCGAGTAGATAACACTTTCAGGCGTAGTCGATCAAGCACAGGTTGATCCAACAACTTGCATCGTTGGATAGCCCGCACTTGATCCGATAGTCGCTGGACGGCAACGGTCATTGTTGGTTCAAGAGCCTGAAACAAAGGAAGCATCCTTGAACGGTACGCAGTCAGGTTGGTTTCCCCTTCTGTAGCCTCATAATATGCCCGCATGACGTTTTCATTGATGGATGAAGTCCATCGCATGCGGTGCACAATACCACCGGTAGTGGGGACCCTACTCGAAGCTGGTAGGCTTCGGGGCCCCAAACTGCTCGGTGGCCGGCCTCTCCCTCGCCGGCGTACAGGTGTTGGCGACGTCGGCGGAGAGAAATACTCGTCACTTGAAGAGCTCGACGCCTCAGCGAGCACCTGTGTCAGCGATGTGCGGTCCGGTGCCTGCGAGGCGGAGTTTAGTGACGAGTCCGGGGGTGTTACTTGCGCATTTCTGCTTCTGGCTCTTGTTTGCATCTCACAATCACTTCATATTGTTTGGCCATAATATTGAATGTGATGTTGATATTTTTGAATTCATTGAATGACATGTGTCAAATCTTCGTTGCATATTTTGTAGACTATGTTTATTGTTCTAAAGTTCTAAAATATTATAAAATCCTTTATGTATTGACTTTTTGCTGATATTATTATGAAATCTGAAGTAATTGTATAAATTTAGGTAATAATATATAAATAAAAATATTAAAATATTTTAAGAATGAAAATGATGTATGAGACGTTCAGAGTTGCCAGTTATTATTATTATTTCCTTTATTTAACTTAATTACATATTTAATACATTTTTAAATAAATCTATAAAAAATACAAATATATTTAAAAATATAAAAAATAGTGACCCACCGGCATCGGGTACAAGGACCAAGCTACCGGTGGTTAGGGCTCCAGAGAGAGGAATTTCCTCACGATGCGTGCCGTATCGAGCAACACTGCCTTCTGCATCAGGCCCTTAATCCAACCGTCTAACGAGAGCCTCTGTAGGTGTTGGTCGAGGCTCTTGGCGATCAGTCCATGCACGGAAACGACTATCGGTACAATAACAGCTGAGCTTACATGCCACATGTCGACAATCTCGTGGGCCAAATCCAAGTACTTTACTTGTTTGTCTTTTTCGGCTTTCACGAGATTGCCGTCATGCGGAATAGTAATATCAACTATTATTGCACGGCGCTCTAACCGATCTATCATCACTATGTCAGGCCTATTTGCAACAATAGTCCTGTCAGTGATAATAGATCGGTCCCAGTACAATGTGATATGATCATTTTCGAGAACTGGGTCGGGCACATACTTGTAATACGGTACTTCTGAATCCACGAGTTTGTATTTCAGAGCAAGTTGTTGATGGACAATCCTAGCTACTTGGTTATGCCTATGCAAATACTCGCCGTTAGCCAAACTAGAACAACCAGAGATAATATGCCTAAGGGACTCTCCAGGACGGTGGCACGCCCGACATATGTCAACCGTACCATCCTTCAGAATATACCTCCGGTAATTTTTAGTCATGACAACTTCGTCCATAATTGCAAAGACAAACCCTTCGGTTTCTCCAAATAGATTACCGAATCGTAGCCAGGATACCGATGATTTTAAATCAATATCAGGTCCATGTAGGGCCTGATAGAAACGTCCATGTAACTCTTTACCCTTCCATACATCCATGCGGTCATTGGTACTTAGTATTATAGGTTTGCGCCAGTTCTCTTTAGCCAAACCGAGCGGGGTAAATCCGTTGTCTACTGCAGCAACATCACGATGCAAATCCTCGTCCACCCGCAGGAAGTATTCCCTAAGATTGCACACCTCACGGTTGTGAAGGGTCTTAGCATTAAGAAAGCCTCGGCCCCCACACTTCCGTGGTATGTACAACCTCATTACAGATGAACGCGGATGATGCATTCGGTATGTAGTGAGTAGCGTACGGACTTTTCTATCCAAGGCGTCAAGTTCTGTCTGAGTCCATCTGAGTATGCCAAACGAGTACACTAAAACTGGCATGACCCAACTATTGTAGGCTCGCACCTTGTTACCGCCCGATAAAAGACTCTTAAGAACTTTTTTCAGGCGATCAAGGAAGCGTTCCCTCAATAATTGTTTCATGTCAGTCTCTGATATGCCTAACGCTTGTGACATACCCAGATATTTATAAGTATCGGTTGCCGAAAGGGACCGAAGTTGAGTGGAATCCGAAAGTTGTATTCTTTCGGAATCCACTATCCCACCCTTCTTCACATGCATGCTTGCACATTTGTCTACGCCAAATTCCATTCTGATAGAATTACTAAAGATTTCCGTTACCTTTAGTAATTCCATCAGTTGGTGACTGTTTGGGGCAAGTAATTTTAAATCATCCATGTAAAGAAGGTGAGACAAAACCTGGCCATCTTTTATTATTATTATTATTATTATTATTCCCTTTATTACATTTTATTACATATTTACTATATTTTTAAATAAACTTATAAAAAACACAAATATATTTAAAAATATAAAAAATAGTGACCCACCGGTATCGAGTACAGTGACCAAGCTACCGGTGGTTACCGGTTGGCTCCAGAGATAGGAACTTCCGCACAATACGGGCTGTATCCAACAGAACCGCCTTCTGCATCAAGCCCTTGACCCAGCTGCCTAACGCGAGCCTCTGTAGGTGGTGGTCGAGGCTCTTGGCTATTAAACCATGAGCAGATACGACTATCGGAACAATAATCGCCGAATCCACATCCCACATGTCGACAATCTCGTGAGCTAAGTCCAAATATTTAATTTGTTTATCTTTTTCTGCTTTCACGAGATTCTCGTCATGCGGCACAGTGATATCGACAATTATTGCAAGGCGTTTTAATCGATCTATTATCACTATATCTGGTTTGTTGGCTATAATAGTCCTATCAGTGATAATAGACCGATCCCAATACAACGTAGCATGGCCATTTTCAAGAACTGGGTCGGGCACATACCTGTAATAAGGTATCTCTAAGTCAACAAGGTTATATTTTAGAGCAAGTTGTTGGTGGATAATCCTGGCTACTTGGTTGTGTCTGTGCAAATACTCACCGTTCGCAAGACGGGAACAACCAGAGATAATATGTCTTAAAGATTCTCCGGGACGATGACATGCCCGACAGATGTCTAGCGTCCCATCTTTGACAATAAATCTCCGATAGTTATTCGTCATCATAACTTCGTCAGTGATTGCACAGATGAAACCTTCAGTTTCTCCAAAGAGATCACCGAAACGTAACCAGGATACGGAAGCTGTAAAATCAACATCGGGCCCGTGTAGAGCCCGATAAAAACGACCGTGAAGCTCTTTGCTCTTCCATATTTCCTTGCGATCAGATACACCTAGTATTACCGGTTTGCGCCAGTTCTCTTTAGCTAGGGAGAGTGGGGTCAGTCCGTTATCAATTGCCACGACATCTCGATGCAGACCCACATCCACCTGTAAGAAGTACTCTCTAAGGTTGCATATCTCACGGTTATGGAGACTCTTAGCGTTTAAAAATCCTCGACCTCCACATTTCCGTGGGATATACAACCTCATTACTGACGAACGTGGGTGGTGCATTCGGTATGAAGTCAATAGACAACGTACCTTTCTATCCAGAGCTTCTAATTCGGTCTGAGTCCATCTAAGTATGCCAAAAGAGTATACTAAGACTGGCATGGCCCAGCCGTTAACAGCCCGTACCTTGTTACCGCCTGACAAGAGACTTTTCAATACTTTCTTCAGGCGGCCAAAGAAACGGTCCTGCAACGTCTGTTTCATGTCAATCTCAGCAATACACAGAGTTTGGGACATACCTAGATATTTGTAGGTTTCGGTTGCGGAGAGCGACTCAAATTGTGTGAAATCCGAAAGACTGACTCCTTCAGATTCCACAATCCCGCCCTTTTTCACATGCATGACTGCACACTTATCTACCCCGAACTCCATACTGATAGCCTTACTAAAAGTTTCAGTAACTTTTAGTAAAGCCATCAATTCGGGGCCATTAGGGGCAAATAACTTTAGGTCATCCATGTAAAAAAGGTGGGATAAAATTTGACCCCCTCTCCGCATCCGATAGCCTAACCCTGAACCCTCTAGTAGCGTACTGAGAGGATTCAGTGCTAGGCAAAACCATAACGGACTCAGACTATCGCCCTGGAATATTCCTGTCTCGATCCCTATTGGTACACCACCTCCTAGAATCTGACGACACCCTGGATAAACCAAAACCGTATTCCATTGTCTCATACATGACCTCAAAAAGGTGCACAGAGTTGCATCAATTTTATACAACTCCAGCACCCTTAGAAGCCATGTATGAGGTACAGAATCATACGCTTTTTTGTAGTCAATCCAGCATGTCGCAAGGTTCTTTCGGTTGCGGCGTACCTGCTGACAAACAGCCATGTCAAGAATAAGGAGCTCTTTAGTACCACGTGCCCCACTTTTACATCCATTCTGAGAGATGGACAATATATTGTTGTTTTCTATATGTGAATACATTTTGACTCTCAGAATAGATGTAAAAAGTTTGTATATAGTTGGTAAACAAGTAATGGGTCTGTAATTTTTGGGGTCTGTGGTACCACCAGATTTATAAAGAAGGTGAGTAACTCCGGTAGTCATAAAAGATGGAAGCGACGCTAACTCAAGGGATGACTGGAAGCAAGATGCCAAGCAGGCGTGTGAGCTACGGAACCATTTTAGCCAAAAGTTGTGCAGTCCGTCCGGTCCAGCTGATTTCCAATTTGGTAACGAACGAACTGCACAACCAATATCATCTTCAGATATGGTTATAGGTTCCACAGCTTGTATTGGTTCACACGCCCGCTCTACATCCCCAATCCACCCACCCTGCGTATGACTGACGGGTGTCGACCAAATGCTTTTCCAAAAGGCAACTGTAGCATCAGCATCAGGTAGACTCCCATCAGTCACATCCGAATCAGGTCGCTCCCACCTTCTGTATACCCACCTCTCGTCTTTTTGGAACAAGCGATTTTGTGTATATCTGTCTACTCTCTTTTTATATCGCCTTATACGGTTTGCCCACGCATAGATTTTCTGCTTCAGGAAATCAATGCGCTCCGTGACCCGTACAGAGTATTCACGGGGACTCACGTTAGTTCCCGCGAATGCCCGGGTCACGAAGCGCATGACTCTCGGGCGTGTATTGCCCGTCCTGAAGCAGTGTAGCTTGCCTATGAGCACCCTAGCCTCGGTAATGCGACGTTCAATCCTGCATTGCCAAGCTGGTACTGTAGGTCTTGGTCCAGCAGCTGATTATTGCTTATTAAATTTAACACCAACTACTCGACATACTGTAACAGCCGCACAATACAGGATTGAATGCGCATCAGTGAGATCATCACAATTGAGAAAATAAGATTTTAAAATCTAGTCTAGGGCACACACTAGCGCTATATTTTTTCTATGCGTAGGCAAACGTGGAAGCCGCGGTCTACACTGAATAGGGACAGATCTAAACTCACCAATTGTCCAAACTTCCAAACAAAATTGTTCCAAAACGCTCCTTAATTCATCATTGCACTGGATACTTACAGATGTAGCAGCATCATTTACTTCTTCATTAACTGTTAAGACGGGAGGTATTTCATTTTCTACTGTAGTGGAGTTACAGTTACTATGTTACTATGTAATGAAGAAGGGATGATACTGTTACATGCTTCTAAGCGTAGCCTCTCAAGTGCGGCGTCATCCAACAGCTGACAGCGTTGTATGGCGCGCACCTGATCCGATAGGCGTTGTGCTGTTACGTTGACATCTGGTTCAAGTACCTGAAACAGGGGCAGCATGCGGACACGGTACGCAGTGAGGTTAATTCCTCCCTCTGTAGCCACAAAATATGCCCGCATCACGTTTTCGTTCATAGAGAGACTCCATCGAATGCGGTGCACATTACCACCGGTAGCGGGGTCCCTAATCGAAGCCGGAGGGCCTCGGGGTCCTAAGCCAGTCGGTGGCCGGTCTCTCCCCTGCCGACGTACAGGTGGAGGCGACGTCGGTGGGGAGAAAAACTCATCGCTGCTTGAGCTCGACGCCTCACCAGTAGCCACAATTGTCGGCGACTGTGAGGTGGAGCTGTGCGACGAGTCCGGGGATGGTGTAAGTGCTGTTTGCTTGGCACGTGCTCTGGTCAACATTCCTTTTACTTCTTCTCTTTGTTTTTTCTTGATTTAATTTATTTTCACTCATTATGCATATAGCACAGTGACAGTATATATTATGTCAAACTGTCAATGGTTTTAGATTTTCTGGATATTTCATGTTCTTGATTTTTTTCATGTTTTTCTTTTCTATTTCGAAATATGTGTATATTGATTTAAAATGGTATTGGTCGAAATTATATTAGTATTTATACGTAAAATATTTGAATAAAATTGAGAGTAAGAAAAAATGATCTAATTAATATTTAAAAAAAATGATAATTGTTAGAATAATAATTACCTAATTTATACAAATTTCTAATGAAATATTTGTGCACATCTAAAATTGTCTATTTTGAAAAGTTTAATGTAAAATATTTCGCCGATTAATTATAATTAATGTATATAAAATGAATAAATGTATATTAATATACATAATATTATTTTTTCATTAATTTGTGAATTTACCCTTTCATATGATATTAATCTTTTTTCAGTTGAATAAACTCTTTTTGCGTATGGTTAGATACTCGTAATAAAGGAGTAAACTCCAGTCGTGCGTCGGAGCTGACACACACACTTTTTAATAAATCCCCACCATTTTCACTTTACAGCTTTATAAAAGACAGACCAACATACATACATCACGCCTATATCCCCGAAGGTTTAGGCAGAGGAGCATTATACTCCCACACTTTGCCAATAATTTTGTTAGTCCCACATAATAGGAGGTATGCCTATTGGCATAGTACTATATAACTACTTCTACTACTAGTACTATAGAAAGTCTATAACCATTCTATTTAATCAAGCCAAAATTCCAACAACCATATATAACTGCTTTAGAACTGCTTCGGTGCCGTGGTCGGTAGTGCATCGGCTTTCGACTCCGGAGTCTCGAGTTCTATTCCCGGGTCGAATCAAATATATGTGTGTGGTCCACAAATGTTTGTTTCGGAGTTTGGGTGTTTTCTATGTATATTATGTATGTATTTAGAAATATTATAACTATTTTTATCAGTTGTCTAGATCCCATAGCACAAGCTTATAGCTTAGATTGCTAGCTAGATGACGTTGTGTGAGAATGTCCAAAAAAAAAAAAATATTAAAGAATACTTTTGAAAATCTATAAAGCGAAACCGGTCGAGTATTATAAAAAAAATCCGCTGGAATATGTGTACAAGAGTTTGTTTCATAGGTAATGTATGACTTGCAATATATACAGGTACTCATATACTGATGTTGCATGGTAAGGACTGTGTCAACAGGCTCTGATCATTCTTACCGGCTGACAGACATTGGTTTCGACGTGAACCCACTCTTGTCAAGTATTTTACGATAACTTACTTTCACGTTAGCTTACAATTGCTTGGAATTACCAGGATTACCAGGATTAGGATTATATTAAAAAGTTCAAAATATGGCAATAATTTGCCATATTTTTTGGAGTTTTCGAAATTTATTCATAAAATATAAAAAAAGGAAAGTTTTTTCATTAAAACTTATTAAAAAAAAAAGTTCAAGTTCATTTTAGAGGTCTTTGACCATGCTGAGTTGATTGCAGCTGGTCTTGAGTCTCTTACTATTACCGTTCTCGATTTGACCTCGTTTTGACCTTGACCTTGAAATTAGAGGTCAAAGATCAAGTTCATTTTAGAGGTCTTTGACCATGCTGAGTCGATTGGCGTTTACACTGAGTCTCTAGCTCTTACCGTTCTCGAGTTGAAAGTAGTTCACGGATGGACGGACGGACGGACATTACTGTTGTATAAGAGATTTTCGTTTCGAAAACTCTAAAAAAGAAATAGCTCCAACTTATTCTTATCCGTTTATTTCCAAATCTAAGATAACTTCACTATTTGTTTAGATAATTTGTTTATGATAACGCTGACGATTACATACATCATTTTAATATTATTAATGTTCTACTTGTGTATATATTTACAATACCATCAAGTTTACTATCATCAAAATGATCAAAATCACAGTTATATAAACAGTGAACACTTCTACATAGAAATCTGAAACCTTCAAGGGTTAAAGGACGTTATCAATCGCTCCATTTATTTCAAGTGTCAGTAAAATGGATGACTCAGAGTGTATTGTGTCAGGAACCTTAAGTTTTGTGCTATATTTGTCACATATTGTTGGTTTAGCTCCGTTAAGCTTTGAAAGGGTACCTAACGGATGGAAGATTAAACCTTCGAAAACTGTACATGTGTATGGAATAATACTGGTGTCGATTTTCAGTAAGTAGGTATGTCTGTCCCTAGGTGTCTCAGAGAGCACGTTATGCTGTTCGGTCTCGTTTGCAATACGAATATCTATGTCAGTTATTACCGGTATTTGGAGGCTCAAAAAAAACAACAGTTTTTTTTTTAGTGCCGTGGCCTAACACCGCGGTTACTCCTACGTCAATTGCCGAGCGTCTCTGGTTAGCACTAGTAAGAATTTCCAGTGGCGGCCAGCCGACTCTGGCCACCTGTGTGGCCTCTGTCTAAGGTTGGGTCGGGTTTTATCCCGCATCGTTGGGGTCGGGTTTGATCCCGCATCGGATCCAACTGTTCTAATTACAGAACTTCAATATCGCCAATGAGTTGTCGTGGTTGTCAAATGGCAGTCGCTTCACGATAAATCTAGCAGTTATATTGGAAAGCCGACCCCGACGGAGTTGGGAAAAAGCTTATTGAATGATGATTTGTACATAATGTACAAACCTTTTTCAGGCATTTTTGCATCAGTGAGCGTCTACACAGCTCTAGTGATGGAACCTACATCGTTCCACGTTCGAAAGACTATAGATCGCGTTATTGTTGTGTTCACTCTGATGCTGCTACTTCCAGTAGGGATAGTGGGAGCGGTTACTGGGATGAAGAGGATGCGGTACCTCACAACTTATCTGGTGCAGGTTGACAAGGTAGATAGGTAGATAGCCACTTATACCTAAGCTACATGAGTAACAAGGCGAAATTTTCATACAAACTCCGTCTCCTTACTTACTCATGTGCCTAAGCTACCTGGTGGGGTCCACAAACGTCTTTAAGCAGCATTATTATAACGTTACTTGACTTTTTGTATGACATCTTGTTACAAAGTTATATTATTATAATACTGCTTTTAGAGGTGGTGGTAACTCACCTGCTGTTCAGTAAGCGTTTCAAATTGGACAGACAGACATGACAAACATACAAATTAACGTCGTTAACTCAGAAAACGTAAACAGAGGTGTTCATTACGCAAACATTTCGTCAGTCATTTTGTTTCCACGTAATAGGGGACGAACCTTCTAGGTAATTAAGGAAAGCCTCGTTTATTTGCCTTCCCGAAGGTGTAGACAGAGGCATTTATCTGCTTACATTTGAACTTCCTTTTTTTGATCCCAACGTAATGGCGGTTTGCTATTGCTTATTTTGACATGCCACTAAAAGGTAACTTTACGTTGCAATGTAAATAAAAAAATTACAACTTTTCCAATCGGCCAAAGCCCATAAAAATATCCGGTTAGCGGCAATATAACCGGACATGGGATATACGGGAATAGCAGCAGCAAGCTGACTAAACGAAGCACCACTAATGACGTCACATCAAGAAGAAGGCGGTTCTAGTTAGTCCCTTCTAGAAGCTTCTACCAGATTGTACCTATATGTATATTGTTTTACCTATATATTGCATATATACGCCATAAGCTACACCTCATTATAATTGAACCCGCCAAATGTGAGCTAAATAATTCCCGATGTCTGGCCTAAAATGAGTTCAGATTGTAGAAATACATAATGAGTAAGTAATGACCAATTTTTTATATATGTAGGTGAACAAAGAACTGATGCTGAGTCACAAAGTGGAGAAATCAAAAGAATGGAAGATATTCGTGGCCGTCATATGTTTGCTGCTATTCGGCAATTTGAATATCTTCACAGATTATGGTATATTTATACATAGAGTTATTCATGAGCATGGTCACGGTAAGTATATTTCTACAAACTTTCGCGTTTCAACATCTTCTTACAAGAGAGCGCCAGCGAATTCGTTTGCGGTTCCGTTTATGCGACCAACCCACTTTCAGAGCATGAGAGATGAAAATAATTTCCTCTTTCAGTTGCGTGGTTGAGTTTAGAAATATTCGGTTACATTTTGGTCGCAATGATGCAGATGATTGCTATCCAGTTTTGTTTGATCACCTACAACGTGCTCGTCTCCTTCCAGATGCTCAACGTTTCCTTGAGAAAGTTGCTCAAAAGGGTCCAAGATAATAGTGAGTATAATATCATATAGTAGATACTTAGGTACTATTTTATCAAAATGTCACATACCCATTATAATGATCTCTATCTCCGGAAGCAGTACGCAAAGGTAACCATAGAGTACGCACATAATATAATAATGAGCCGGTAAGGAGCAAGAATGAGATACAGCAGGAGCATCATGAGGAATTGTACTAGCAGAGTGCCGTGACTCAATATCTCTATGGTCTCGCGTAGTAGGATGCCAACCAATTGCTGCTTATCCTTCAGTTTCCTACAAAAGAGGTGCTATCTTGGTGAAACTTGAGCTCAACTCGGAACATTTATGTTTGTCAGATCATCGTCCGTTGATGGAAAAGGGCACCCTCTTCCAAGTAAGGATGCTTTCGACCCAGAACATATAAAAATCCCTTGCAAATATCAGTTTCAAAAACTAATTTACTTAATTTCCTTTCAGCTCTATTTTCTCAAACAAATGACACATCGAATATGAAATCAATACATGGTCTTCAGCAAGTTGATGAAGGTATAACGTATTCCCAAATACTTTTTACGACCCTTTAATGTAACTGGACTAAGGATGTCAAAGATTTGTATATTTTGCAGGTTTCCACAATCACTTGCCGAGGAACGCAACCTCAAACCTGCGTCGTCTCACCGAGCTGTACTGCTCGCTATGTGACGTGGTGCGCGTCGTGTCAGAGAGTCACGGTACTCTGCTGGTCCAACTCCTCATGGCGCTCCTGCTGTACCTCATTCTTACTCCTTACCGGCTCATTATTATATTATGTGCGTACTCTGGGGATTTCTTTTAATATGAAACTCTGGTCGCGGGTCCCGGTTTCTGTTTCCGAAACTGCTGAAAAAGTCACCACAGTAGAAGTTGCTGACTGTAAACTACACAATGTTAAAAAACTGTATTTTTGAAACGTTGAATTAGAAAAAAAATCAAATGGAGTTTTTATTGATGATATTCTCCACAAGCTTTATCTGGGCACAAGCTTACCTTTTGATTGAAAAACGCACAAAAACATTTTTGTAAATTGAGAGTTCTTTAATTTTTTTTATAACGAGCGGACGCCCACGGCTTTACCCGTTTAACCCGAGAACCTCTGTCCATTGGGGATAACAGCAAGAAAATATAGCAGCAGCAGTTTTTGAGTTTATCGAGAACAGAGAGACGCTGCAGAGTTTGTTTTATAAGTAGTGTAGTGATGGTGTTCGGAATATCTATACCAATTTTGATCTTTATGCGAACTATTTATTAATTTTTTGCTCTAAATTGATAATGGTTATTCGTTCCAGTCTACAGCCCAGTCGATGAGATGTACACGGCGTTGCCACAAGCTGCGTGGGTTGTATTCCACGGCAGTATTTTGTTGATCATCGTGGAGCCATGCCATCGGACACATGAAGAGGTAGATCGTTCAATCAAAGCCTAGAGTTAATTCTTCTGGTAGATATCTCATTATGTTTGACAACAGCTTGAAGATAATGTTGTGGGAACAGTGTGCAAAGACAAGGCCAACAATGGACTGCAGTGGACTTATGAGATTGACTATCTAACTTGCATTTTTTTTCTCTTTACAGATTATAGTTGCAAAAAAACTGATCAGTCATCTAATGCGTCACACGCCACCTTCACAAAATGCATTCAATGTGGAACTATTGAATTTTTATCGCCATCTTACATTGAGTGACGTCATATACTCCCCTCTGGGAATGTTCTCTCTAAGTAGAGGTCTTATTATGACGGCAAGTATATCATGTAATACAACAGGTTGTACCTGAGTCTCCAGAAAACGGGAGAACCCCCTATTACTTGGAACTAAGGCTATTTTGGTAATTTAAAATTTCTTTGTCTACCCATATTCGGATAAAGACATGAATTTACTAAGTGCTGGTAATATAAACACACATACATAAAGTTAATACTATCAGGCGTTACTTTTCGGAAGTCCATAGTTAAATTAAATAAATCTAACTACTTTGCAATATTCCGCCACATGCAAATTACCCAACTCTCGTATTTATTCATGCACAAATCCGCCCTCCAAACCCACTTAGGCCGAAAGAATAGAGAAATAATTTTGAAAATATAATAAATATGAGAGTTGTGTTATCGTGAACTTCAGACCCTAAGATTTTGGTGCGACCCGTTTACACCCTTACTCTTTAAAACTACGCAACAGATTCTGATGCGGTTTTTACCAATAGATAGAGTGGTTCTTGAGGAAGGTTTTTGTGTATATCGTTTGTCAAGCGGGCGAAGCCGCGGGCGAAGCCGCGGGCGTCCGCTAGTATATATCATATACTATTAGTATCATACTTTTGAACAAATTTTTACTTTCAGATCCTGGGCAGCATCACGACCTATTTAGTTGTTATAGTGTCACTATAAATGTTTCATTAAGTTTTGGGTTATTCGTGTGGGTAATCTAATACCTAGAAACCAAGTAAGGTTAATTAAGATTGTTGATGGAAGCCGCAAAAAAGATTTAGAATAAAAATTCAAATTAAAATAAATATGTTGGCCATTCTCACACAACGTCATCTAGTCCAAACTAAGCTATAAGCTTGAACTATGGGATCTAGACAACTGATAAACATACTTAATATTTTTTACACAAAAGGTTGATTATCGTTGGATTTGAAACTGAGCATTAAAAGTATCGATACATCACCCAAACAATATTAGATCGATCTCTCTTGATCGCAAAATCAATTTAGGCTGGATTTTAATCACGACAGTTTTCTTTCAGGAGAAATGTTTGTAGAAACTAACTAATTTACAATTAAAAAATATAAAGTCCCTCTGTAGTGTATGTTATTATTAAAATTGTTTCAATCATTCATAGTTTTTGTTGTCCCACTAATCATTTATATTATCCACATTATCTACAATATTAAAAAAGTACTAGTTATCCCAGCGAACTTTGTATCGCCCCAAATATTAAAAAAACAAAAAAAAAAGAATATTTTTATATTTCATGCAAATG
This sequence comes from Nudaria mundana, assembly GCA_963556515.1. Classification (NCBI taxonomy): domain Eukaryota; kingdom Metazoa; phylum Arthropoda; class Insecta; order Lepidoptera; family Erebidae; genus Nudaria; species Nudaria mundana. Next base: position 3,420,691 of record OY748307.1, read on the forward strand.
TATGTATTATAGTATAGTAATTATAATTGAAAAACGCGACCGACGGACGGACAGACCGACAAATTGTCGTTTAAATATATAAATATTGATGATTCCGTTGATAGCGGCCTCATCGCTGACTGGGATTTCCCATCGAAGTGCACGTTATCCTACTTCCAAAAAAGGTGGAGGTTCTCAATGTTTTTTATGATTGTTACCTCATATCTTCGGATTGGGTGAACCGAATTTGAGATTTTTTTTTAATTACTACTTTCCAAAGTGGTCCCATTTAAATTTGGTCCCATGTCGGTCATTTGAAGTCGGTTGCTGAGTCAATTTTTGACGTGTATTTTATTAGGGCACAAAACGCTTGACAGGAAAAGCTCTTTAACCCAACTGTAGGTGCGTATCAATTTCGCGCGGCCGCCGCGCGAGCATTGTTCGACCGCGGCAAATCTGTGTTTTGGTTCGCGAGCCATTTTTTGTGCACAATTTCATTATAGCGAGGCAGCCGCACGCGGCAGACGATCCATGAACGAGCGTTCTTTTTGTAAAGAAAAGTGTAGTCATTTTATTTTCAGTTCATGTACAGGCATGCCCATTTCTACAATGATGTCGTTTCATGCATCTTTTCTTAATGATTTGTTGTGATAATCACTACATTTATTAATCTAATTGAAGTACGACACTTCTCGTTACCCATTTTTTTTGCTGCGCGTATCCACTAAAAATGCGTGAGTAGTCGTCAGATCCGTCCCAATTGCACGCGCACAACGCACTGACGCTCCTTTGCCGCGCCGTCAAAAACCGACACAAACTGGTTCGTCGCGCGGCACGTTCTAGCGCACCGATGTTCGAGTTGCCGCGCGCGACGGCGCAGTACCCATAATGTGCGGCCGCCGCGCGAGCCAATGTTCGTTGGTTTGCCGCGCGAAGGCGATACGCGCCTTAAGAGCTGGATAAGACAAATTTTAATTTAAGGATCCATTTGTGAGATGTTAAACTTGCACATCTATCTATATATTTAATACGACAATTTGTCTGTCTGTCCGTCCGTCGCATTTTTCAATTATAATTAATAATACATACATTTGCATGAAATATTAAAATATTCGTAGAAGTTTCGGGAAGGTTTTTTTTTATGTTTGAGGCGATACAATGTTCGCTGGGATAACTAGTATTTTGTTAAAACAGGGTGTGTGTCCCCTCTTTTAAAGCTAAACTGCTGGCTCGAAAAGTATGCCAGGAATGTAGCAAGTGGAATTCCATAGTCTCTGCCTACCCCAATGGGAAAGAGGCGTGACAGTATATATGTATAATTTTAGTATTTTTTAAATCTTGCAAAGTTACATTTATTAGCAAAAAGAATACATAATCCTATATATAAAAATGAATTGCAATTCTGTTAGTCTCGCTCAAACTCGAGAACAGCTGAACCGATTTGGCTAATTTTAGTCTTGAAATATTTGTGGATATCCAGGGAAGGTTTAAACGGTGAGGCAATATGGGAAATCGCAACTGTTTTTATTGATTCTGAGGCGGTACGAAGTTTGTCGGGTCAGCTAGTTATATACTAAATATATTTACATTACACAATATCGTTTAAAAAATCCTCCTCGTCATTGCGGACTGGGAAGGTTCCCAGAATGCTGGCTGGGTTGCCACGTTGGATGGCGATGGATTTTAGTAAATTGGATTTTTTTTTATTCGCGCAAGCGCAGCCACTTTTACGTTTATTACCGGGCGTCTCTGGTATAGTAAATTAGTATAATGTGTTTAGTTAGTTTGTATTTATAAAAGAACTAAATATACATATAATTCTCATTCCTCAAAGTGGGTGTAGAGAAAGTAGATAAGGGTGAGGTATATTATTTAATCAACAACTACCTATACATCCCACCTGACCGTAAGTGATTTTGGGATCTAATCACTTTGGTAACGGCAGAAGAACTACTCTTGTCTCTTGGGTGGAAAATGTTTGTTTTCTTGAAGCATTTGTTGTTTGTTTTCTTTTGTATTCGTTGTTTCGCTCGTATTGTTGATACTTTCTATTATATTGTTTTTTTTATTGATCCATTGGGCTTGTTATAAGCAAGACAGATATGTATCTAACTATATAATGTATTTATTAACCTGTAAGCCTTCTCCAAAAGTGTAATAATAAAATAAAATTAATAATATAAAATATATATTTTATTTTCTGTTATAACTGTTGACGGTAAACTTAATTAAACTAAGTACCTACCTATCGCCATCCAACGTGGCAACGAAGTCAGCATTCTAGGAACTTTCCCATTCGGGAATAACGGAGGTTTCTTAAGGGTTAAATACACGATTAGAAACGCGGGTTTAAACGTGGTATTAAAAGGAGCTCTTTGCAGGCTACACGGTTAAACCAACAGTGTTCAATAGAACATCGTTGGTTTTAAACAGCCGCAGTGGCGAATGTTCCATCCATTCCCATAAGCCCGGAATTCCCATAATAATATTGTACCATTGACCCTAAAATAATATTGTGTTTTGTAATATTAATATTGACCCTAAAAAATGTCGAATGCGTCCAAAACGATTATTTCAAAATTAAATTTCGCGCGCTTAGGGTCAATCATCTATACACACCGACGAAACGAACCGTTCCTCTATCTATGTGTACTGACTGGTATTCTGTACGGTGTTGAGCGCGCGGATGCCATCTCGCTCGCAGTAGACGCGTAAGTAGACGCAATGCATGCCCGTTCATAATCCGAATAAATTCCATCTGATTGATATAAACATGTATTTAGAAAATAAATTGTTATTGACGGACGATAAACTCTATTTGAATAGATATTTTAGGAGACAGATAGCATCTTCGCTATCATATTTTATTAAACATTCAGACAAAAACTTGGCTAAACAATCTGCTTCTATTGAGCAGAAAAATGACTATGTTTGTCTTGTGACCTTGGAATCTGTTCCAAATAAGGGTGACAATAATTTAAACTTAGTTGTAGGACAATAGAGGAAATCCCTAGCAAATTAAATTTAAGGACAAAGGAAAAGTCTATGTAGGTACATGAATATTATTCATCAAAACATTGAAGGCTTTTCTGACAAAGAGTTAGAGCTAGAATTATTTTTGAATGAAAAGCGTATTCATGTACTGGTTAAAAAAACATGAACTCTTAGTTAATATTGATAATAATAAAATCATCAGTGCGTTTACTAGAGCAGTAAATTTGTTAGTCCCACATAATAGGAGGTATGCCTATTGGCATAGTACTATAGAACTACTTCTACTACTAGTACTATAGAAAGTCTATAACCATTCTATTTAATCAAGCCAAAATTCCAACAACCACATATAACTGCTTTAGAACTGCTTCGGTGCCGTGGTCGGTAGTGCATCGGCTTTCGAGACTCCGGGGTCTCGGATTCAATTCCCGGGTCGAATCAAATATTTGTGTGATCCACAAATGTTTGTTTCGGAGTTTGGGTGTTTTCTATGTATATTATGTATGTATTTAGAAATATTATAAGTATATTTATCAGTTGTCTAGATCCCATAGCACAAGCTTATAGCTTAGTTTGCTAGCTAGATGACGTTGTGTGAGATTGTCCAAAAAAAAAATTATAAAAGAAATCTTTTGAAAATCTATAAAGCGAAACCGGTCGAGTCTTATAAAAAAAATCCGCTGGAATATGTGTACAAGAGTTTGTTTCATAGGTAATGTATGACTTGCAATATATACAGGTACTCATATATTCATGTTGCATGGTAAGGACTGTGTCAACAGGCTCTGATCATTCTTACGGGCTGACAGACATTGGTTTCGACGTGAACCCACTCCTGTCACGCAATTTACGATAACTTACTTTCACGTTAGCTTACAATTGCTTGGAATTACCAGGATTACCAGGAGAACTTCAATATCGCCAATGAGTTGTCGTGGTTGTCAAATGGCAGTCGCTTCACGATAAATCTAGCAGTTATACTGGAAAGCCGACCCCGACGGAGTTGGGAAAAAGCTTATTGAATGATGATTTGTACATAATGTACAAACCTTTTTCAGGCATTTTTGCATCAGTGAGCGTCTACACAGCTCTAGTGATGGAACCTACATCGTTCCACGTTCGAAAGACTATAGATCGCGTTATTGTTGTGTTCACTCTGATGCTGCTACTTCCAGTAGGGATAGTGGGAGCGGTTACTGGGATGAAGAGGATGCGGTACCTCACAACTTATCTGGTGCAGGTTGACAAGGTAGATAGGTAGATAGCCACTTATACCTAAGCTACATGAGTAACAAGGCGAAATTTTCATACAAACTCCGTCTCCTTACTTACTCATGTGCCTAAGCTACCTGGTGGGGTCCACAACGTCTTTAAGCAGCATTATTATAACGTTACTTGACTTTTTGTATGACATCTTGTTACAAAGTTATATTATTATAATACTGCTTTTAGAGGTGGTGGTAACTCACCTGCACAAACATACAAATTAACGTCGTTAACTCAGAAAACGTAAACAGAGGTGTTCATTACGCAAACATTTCGTCAGTCATTTTGTTTCCACGTAATAGGGGACGAACCTTCTGGGTAATTAAGGAAAGCCTCGTTTATTTGCCTTCCCGAAGGTGTAGACAGAGACATTTATCTGCTTACATTTGAACTTCCTTTTTTTGATCCCAACGTAATGGCGGTTTGCTATTGCTTATTTTGACATGCCACTAAAAGGTAACTTTACGTTGCAATGTAAATAAAAAAATTACAACTTTTGTAATCGGCCAAAGCCCATAAAAATATCCGGTTAGCGGTAATATAACCGGACATGGGATATACGGGAATAGCAGCAGCAAGCTGACTAAATGAAGCACCACTTATGACGTCACATCAACAAGAAGGCGGTTCTAGTTAGTCCCTTCTAGAAGCTTCTACCAGATTGTACCTATATATTGTTTTACCTATAGATTGTATATATACGCCATAAGCTACACCTCATTATAATTGAACCCGCCAATTAGATGCAAGCGAAAAATTATAAGGAGGATAATTATTGTGCAATGCTCTACTTGCATTGAGGTTGATTATGACATCCTGCAAGACTAAATAACTAGGTCGCCGCAGTTGCGAAACGTACCGTTACGCTGCAGCATATATTTGAGCGAAGCGAGTTTTGATTCAAAGCGATATAACTCTGTCAAAGTATTTTTTGTCATTACGCTATGGGAATTTTTACCATCAATTAAATTATTTTTATTTGATCGAAATTCAAAATTCTGGCTTTGTAAGAACCTGGGTAATTCTGTAAGCTTTTGATGAGTGCAAGAAAATCCGAAATCGCCCGAGTATTCGCCGAGAAACAATTTAACACTATTTAACATAAATCGTAATTTGAGTCACCCGTTGAGAGCTCCGCTCAATTAAGGAATGTGAGCTAAATAATTCCCGATGTCTGGCCTAAAATGAGTTTAGATTGTAGAAATACATAATGAGTAAGTAATGACCAATTTTTTATATATGAAGGTGAACAAAGAACTGATGCAGAGTCACAAAGTGGAGAAACCAAAAGAATGGAAGATATTCGTGGCCGTCATATGTATGCTGCTATTCGGCAATTTCAATACCTTCACAGATTATGGTATATTTATACATAGAGTTATTCATGAGCATGGCTACGGTAAGTATATTTCTACAAACTTTCGCGTTTCAACATCTTCTTACAAGAGAGCGCCAGCGAATTCGTTTGCGGTTCCGTTTATGCGACCAACCCACTTTCAGAGCATGAGAGATGAAAATAATTTCCTCTTTCAGTTGCGTGGTTGAGTTTAGAAATATTCGGTTACATTTTGGTCGCAATGATGCAGATGATTGCTATCCAGTTTTGTTTGATCACCTACAACGTGCTCGTCTCCTTCCAGATGCTCAACGTTTCCTTGAGAAAGTTGCTCAAAAGGGTCCAAGATAATAGTGAGTATAATATCATATAGTAGATACTTAGGTACTATTTTATCAAAATATCACATACCCATTATAATGATCTCTATCTCCCGAAGCAGTACGCAAAGGTAACCATAGAGTACGCACATAATATAATAATGAGCCGGTAAGGAGCAAGAATGAGATACAGTAGGAGCACCATGAGGAGTTGTACTAGCAGAGTGCCGTGACTCAATATCTCTATGGTCTCGCGTAGTAGGATGCCAACCAATTGCTGCTTATCCTTCAGTTTCCTACAAAAGAGGTGCTATCTTGGGGAAACTTGAGCTCAACTCGGAACATTTATGTTTGTCAGATCATCGTACGTTGATGGAAAAGGGCACCCTCTTCCAAGTGAGGCTTTCGACCCAGAACATATAAAAATCCCTTGCACAACTCTTGCACAACTTGAACATATAAAAATATCAGTGTCAAAACCTAATTTACTTAATTTCCTTTCAGCTCTATTTTCTCAAACAAATGACACATCGAATATGAAATCAATACATGGTCTTCAGCAAGTTGATGAAGGTATAACGTATTCCTAAATACTTTTTACGACCCTTTAATGTAACTGGACTAAGGATGTCAAAGATTTGTATATTTTGCAGGTTTCCACAATCACTTGCCGAGGAACGCAACCTCAAACCTGCGTCGTCTCGCCGAGCTGTACTGCTCGCTATGTGACGTGGTGCGCATCGTATCAGAGAGTCACGGCACTCTGCTGGTCCAACTCCTCATGGCGCTCCTTCTGTACCTCATTCTTACTCCTTACCGGCTCATTATTATATTATGTGCGTACTCTGGGGATTTTTTTTAATGTCAAACCCTGCTCGCGGGTCCTGGTTTCTGTTTCCGAAACTGCTGAAAAAGTCACCACAGTAGAAGTTGCTGACTGTAAACTACACAATGTTAAAAAACTGTATTTTTGAAACGTTGAATTAGAAAAAAATCTAATGGAGTTTTTATTGATGCTATGCTCCACAAGCTTTATCTGGGCACAAGCTTACCTTTTGATTGAAAAACGCACAAAAACATTTTTGTAAATTTTAAAATTAATTTTATTTACACTTGCGGGATCCATTCAATTTTTTTATAACGAGCGGACGCCCACGGCTTTACCCGTTTGACCCGAGAACCTCTGTCCATTGGGGATAACAGCAAGTAAATATAGCAGCAGCAGTTTTTGAGTTTATCGAGAACAGACAGACGCTGCAGAGTTTGTTTTATAATATGTAGTGATGGTGTTCGGAAGATCTATACCAATTTTGATCTTTATGCGAACTATTTATTAATTTTTATTAATTTTTTGCTCTAAATTGATAATGGTTATTCGTTCCAGTCTACAGCCCAATCGATGAGATGTACACGGAGTTGCCACAAGCTGCGTGGGTTGTATTCCACGGCAGTATTTTGTTGATCATCGTAGAGCCATGCCATCAGACACATGAAGAGGTAGATCGTTCAATCAAAGCCTAGACTTACTTCTTCTGGTAGATATATCATTATGTTTGACAACAGCTTTTTTTTTTTTTTTTTTTAATTCCGCGGCCCAAGGCCGCGGCCGCTCTAACGTCCGTTGCCGGGCGTCTCTGGTTACTAGCAGAGGGTATGTCCAGTGGCGCCCGGCGGAGTTTGACCATCTCTGTGGTCTCTGCGGGTGTTTGGTCGTGACGAGAATCCCGCGTCATTGGGGTCGGGTTTTATCCCGCGTCAGTGAGTGAATCTGGTTGCGTGCTATGGGGCAAAGGCTCCGCAGCACGCAACCCTTCTAGTCTGCTTCTGTAAGGACGGTGGGTGGCGATCCCGCCGTCCTCAGGCCCCGATCATGGAGGACGATAGTCTTGGGTATCGTCGGCGTAGCACGTTACGCCGACACCCCTAGGCAACGCACCCCGCAGCACACAGTCGTAGCCGATGTGTGTCCAGCCGTCAGAGGAGGAGGCGGCATGGGACCTGGAGGTGCCTTGACCACTGTGGTCAACTCAGCGACCTCCCGACGCAGATCTTCCATCTCCTTTCGGGAGGCAGTGAGCTCCACCTCCAGGCTCGCAACCTGCTTGCGGAGCTTCGCCTCCTCCTTTGTGGCGCTCCGCGCGAGGAGCTTGTCAAGGGAGGATTGGGCTTCATCCACCAGTGAAGCCACAATCTTCTTCCTCCCCGACATATTCTTACTCCCCCGCATGGCCGCGTTCATGCGGGAGAGAATGCTCATGATCTCCCGCGCGGGCTGCACACCAATATCCCTGCGACTACGCAGGGACGGTACAGAGGACGGCGGTGGAGTAGGCGGGCGCACTCTGTAGGCGCCGAGACGCGTGCGCACCGTCTTCACCGGCACCTCCTCCTCCGAATCGCTGGAGAGGAGGGACCCCCACCCAGAGCAACTAGTGCTCCGGTCGCGCGGCGGCCCCTCCTTCTCGAGGGTCCTCTTCTGCGAAGAGGAACGGCCCTTAGTCTTCACCCTACTGGGAGCTGACCCATCGTCAGTCCCAGCAGCAACATTTCCTTGGGGCGTCGACGTCGCGCTGCAACTAGGCGGCGCGACGCGAGCCCCCAAATCAAGAGGCATCGAAATCCGTGTTTCAAGCAATAAGTCATCGGTTGACACTGTCCGGGAAAGGGCAGTGTCAGTACCGGGGGTCTCGTCAGGCATATTCATGATAGCACAATTAAACGCAATGTTGGCCACTCAAGTCTCGATTTCGACGTTCGGTCACCCAACTTGCCACTGCGTTACCGTGGTCAAGTTGGGGTCCAGGGCGGACGGCGAGGACGTAGTCTAATCTCTTGGGGCCCCGCCCATATGACAACAGCTTGAAGATAATGTTGTGGGAACAGTGTGCAAAGACAAGGCCAGCAATGGACTGCAGTGGGCTGATGAGATTGACTATCTAACTTGCATTTTTTTCTCTTTACAGATTATAGTTGCAAAAAAACTGATCAGTCATCTAATGCGTCACACGCCACCTTCACAAAATGCATTCAATGTGGAACTATTGAATTTTTATCGCCATCTTACATTGAGTGACGTCATATACTCCCCTCTGGGGATGTTCTCTCTAAGTAGAGGTCTTATTATGACGGCAAGTATATCATGTAATACAACAGGTTGTATCTGAGTCTCCAGAAAACGGGAGAGCCTCCTATTACTAGGAACTAAGGCTATTTTGGTAATTTAAAATTTCTTTGTCTACCCATATTCGGATAAAGACATGAATTTACTAAGTGCTGGTAATATAAACACACATACATAAAATCACGCCTCTTTTCTCCAAGGGGATTAGTTGGCATATAGCATGCCTCTACATGCTATAAGCAAACTAATCGCTCGTAACTTTGTTGGTCCTAGTCCCACGTAATAGGTGGTGGCTCATTAGGAACTTTTATGTTTGTCAGATCGGCAGAGGTTAACTTCAGACCCTAAGATTTGGGTGCGACCCGTTTACACCCTTACTAGAGGAAGGTTTTTGTGTATATCGTTTGTCAAGCGGGCGAAGCCGCGGGCGTCCGCTAGTATATATCATATACTATTAGTATCATACTTTTGAACAAAGTTTTACTTTCAGATCCTGGGAAGCATCACGACCTATTTAGTTGTTATAGTGTCACTATAAATATTTCATTAAGTTTTGGGTTATTCGTGTGTGTAATCTAATACCTAGAAACCAAGCAAGGTTAATTAAGATTGTTGATGGAAGCCGCACAAAAGATTTAGAATATTAAATTAAAATAAATACATTGGCCATTCTCACACGTCATCTAGTCCAAACTAAGCTGTAAGCTTGAGCTATGGGATCTAGACAACTGATAAACATACTTAATATTTTTTACACAAAAGGTTGATTATCGTTGGATTTGAAACTGAGCATTAAAAGTATCGATACATCACCCAAACAATATTAGATCGATCTCACTTGATCGCAAAATCTATTTAGGCTGGATTTTAATCACCGACAGTTTTCTTTCAGGAGATATGTTTGGAGAAACTAACTAATTTACAATTAAATAAAATCATAAAGTCGCTCTGTAGTGCATGTTATTACGAGTATTAAAATTGTTTCAATCATACATAGTTTTTGTTGTCCCACTAATCATTTGTATTATCTACATTATATATCTTCGAATTTGAGATTTTTTAAATTACTACTCCAAGTGGTCCCGTTTAAATTTGGTCCCATATCGGTCATTTGAAGTCGGTTGCTGTAGGGCACAAAACGCTTGACAGGAAAAGCTCTCTAACCCAACCGTAAGAGGTTGATAAGTTTTAATTTAAGGATCCATTTGTGAGATGTTAAACTTGCACATATTTTGTTAAAACAGGGTGTGTGTCTCCCCCTGGGGCGGGGTCCCAAGTGAGTAGTGCGTACGTCCACGTTCGTCCGCCCTGGACCCCAACCTGACCACCGTAACGGAGTGGCAGGTTGGGTGACCGAATCGCATTGTTCGATACTTGTGGCCAACTTGTTTGCGCTATATTTTTTGTTCGCACAATTCTTTCCCCGGCATTGTCCCCTTTCAGGACGATGGCGGGTCGTAAAAATTAAAAAAACTCTGCGTCGGTCCGGGGCCGTTCGGCTCCGGAGGAATCGTGAGGGTTCTTCGGTAGGATCACCGCTTGCGGCGTCTACACCTAGTACGCCTGCTGCAACTGCATGTCAGAGGACCTCACGGTCCACTGCTGCTTCGGTCGAGGGTGAGTCCTCGGACATGTCTCTCGAACAGTCGGAGACCACGCCGAGTGTAATCGCGTCCAAGTTCTGGACTTCAGTACGGAGTCGGAGTGCAAGCCGGAAGCGGGACTATTCGACGGACATGGATGGGTCATCTACGGAGATGCCTCCTCCGTCGAAGTTTATTGCTGGCCCATCCACTGCCGAGTTCCGTGTGGGTGAGAACCCTGCTGATGTAAGAGCTCGCAGACGTACCGAAACGTCACGACGTACGGAGGACATGGTGTTGCAGCTGGCGGCAAGCATCAAGACACCCAAGAAGGGTGAACTCGAGACGAAGGCGGAGATGCTAAAGAGATCCCAGGCAAGTCTGACAGTCATCCTGGAGGTAGCTCTGAGGTCCAGCCGCCTGAAAGGCACCTTCCAGAAAGCCCTAAAGTTGGCTCACACGGACCTGCAGGCCACACTGGAGTCCCTTAATGAGCGGACGGTTTCAGAGGAAACTCTGCAGCTGCAGGAGGCCAATAAGCGTCTGTCCACGCGATTGGCAGAGGTGGAAGAGGAGATGAGGCAGATGCGCCAAGTGGCACGTCCCTCTCTCCCAGATCAGATGGTGGAAGCCAGCCCAGCGGCTGCGAATAATAATGCACCCGTCCTAACGGATATTCAGATGCGGGAGATCATGCTGCGGGTAGGTACGATGGTAGGTGCACGCTTCGATTCAATCGAGGCGCGTCTGCCTCGGGAAATCCTCCGTCCTCCTCGTAGCGGTGACGTGCGAGCCGCGGCAGTGTCGAAGCCCAGCGTGTTAGCGGGTCCCACGTTCGCTGCGGTGGTTGCGCGGAATTCTAAGGCACCAGTTGCTCAAACACGTTCTGCAAGCAAGAGGCGGCAAAAGAAGGGCACCACCTCTCAGAGTGGTCTGCTGGCACTCTCGCAACGCCCATCACCCTCGCTCGTTGTAAGGGGTAGTGAAGCCTCAACGCGTGCCACTGCTCCTGGCCCATCGGTGTCTGCCCTCACTGTTCCTCAGACTGAGGAGTGGCAGACAGCGAGTGGCGGACGCAAGCAACGACGGAAGAAGAAGAAGAAAGCTTCTGGCAGGAGTGATGTTCCCGTCCCAGGAGGGGGAAAACGTAAGCCACTCCGGGTGCCGAAAACGGCTGCTGTCGTAATTACAGTGGCACCTGAGGCCCGGGAGCGTGGACTGACGTATGGGGCCGTGCTTCGAAAGGCCAAAGAGGGGATCGACCCCTCTATTCTTGGAGGTGTTGGAGTAAGGTCTCGCCTATCGCAGACAGGTGCTCGAATGTTCGAGTTTCCAGGGGCAGAGGGGAATAAGGTGGCTGACGCCTTCGCAGAAAAGTTGCGAGGTTTGCTTGCGGAGGATGAGGGCGTAAAAGTCGCCAGGCCGGAGGTGGAGACGCTCTCGGATCACAAATATATCCGATTTGAGCTCTCCCGGACCCAGACCGCTGGCAGAAATCACGAGGCTGGCAGTACCTCCCGCTTCCCGCGGTGGGCTTTGCGTCGGCTCGATCGGGACCTACTGACAGAGGAGGCCATAATCCAGTCGTGGCTCTCTCCACAGCCTGTTTCCGAGGGGGTTGATGCAGGGGCACGCCGCTTTAGCAGATCTCTATCTTTTGTTTGTGATGCGGCGATGCCCCGGCTTACTCGACGGCCACCAAAGAAACAGGTGTACTGGTGGTCTACCGAATTAACAGTTCTCCGTGCGGCCTGTATTCGTGCACGTAGATCCTATGCTCGCAGCCGGCGAAGTAACCGCGGTGAAGACGAAGAGAACCGGCTTTACGAGACTTATCGCGATGCGCGAATGTCCCTGAAGCTGGGTATACCTACTGCCAAGGAACGCAGTAGAGAGGAAATGCTGAAGGATTTGAATCGTGATCCCTGGGGCCGACCCTATCGCACAGCGCGTCAAAAGCTCTGCGTGCAGGTCTCCCCCCTGACACAAACCCTTCAGCCCCGCTTCCTGGCGGAAGTGGTCGAGGGTCTTTTCCCGGATCGGGCGGAATACACGCCTCCGTCGATGGGTAATACAGCTGAAGGCGCAGTACTCACCATTGGGGAAGAGGTTCCGCCGATCACGGAGGCGGAAATTGGAGCGGCTGTTCTTCGAGTCCGTTCAAAGAAGACCGCCCCCGGGCCGGACGGAATTCCAATCCGCGCGTTAGCCCTGGCCCTCGATCACATGGGTGACCGTCTCAGGGAACTGTTTGATGCCTGCCTCTCATCTGGAAGGTTCCCTCTGTGCTGGAAGAGTGGAAAACTCGTGCTCCTGCCAAAACCGGGACGGCCTGCCGAATCGGTTGCGGCCTACAGGCCCATCGTGTTGCTGGACGAGACGGGTAAACTTTTTGAGAGAATTCTCTCTGCCCGCATCGTCCGGCACATGGCTACGGTTGGCCCCGACCTGTCGGACGCCCAGTACGGATTCCGAGCTGGGCGATCGACGATTGACGCCATATTGCGCCTGAAGGCCGTGGCAACGGAAACGGTAGGCCGCGGTAGCATGCTGTTGGCGGTGTCTCTCGACATCGCCAACGCATTCAATAGTCTGCCATTTAACTGTATTAATGAGGCACTCCGTTTCCATGGGGTGCCTTGGGGTTACTTGAGGCGGCTTGTGGCGGACTATCTGCAGGAGCGACGGGTCCTGTACGAGGACTGCGATGGACGTCTGTTGCAGCAACCCATGTCATGCGGTGTTCCACAAGGATCTGTCCTCGGGCCGCTCTTGTGGAACATCGCTTATGATTGGGTTCTACGCGGAGTCTTCCCCCAGGGGTTGACGGTTATATGCTACGCGGATGATACGCTGGTGGCAGCCCCTGGTGGTAGCTTTGAGGAGGCGGCATGACTGGCCACCGTGGGCGTTTCTCAGGTGGTTGGTAGGATCGAGGCGTTGGGCTTGAGGGTGGCCTTGCAGAAGACGGAAGCCCTGGTCTTCCATGGCCCTTATCGCCGCCCTCCGCTAAACGCTTCGATTGAGGTCCGTTCGGTTCTCGTACCGGTGAAGGATACACTGAAGTACCTGGGTCTAGTGTTGGACTCCAAGTGGCACTTCGACGAGCACTTCCGCTTGCTGGAGCCAAGACTAATTGGCACTGCGTCTGCATTGGGTCGGCTATTGCCTAACCTAGGGGGACCTAGTGTCGGTTGTCGACGGTTATACACGAGGGTGGTCCGATCAATGGCGCTGTATGGCGCCCCGGTGTGGGCGGGATCCCTGACCGTCCGCAACAAGCCATTTTTATGGCGCGCGCAGCGCGTCCTGACGGTCAGGGTAATACGTGGTTACCGCACTGTGTCTACAGAAGCGGCATGCGCGTTGGCCGGAACTCCCCCTTGGGACTTAGAGGCGGTGGTGCTCGCCGAGGTCTACCGACTGACGGCCGAGTACCGGGCCGGTGCTGGTGGTCAACGGCCACCACCCGAAGAGGTACGTGGGTGGCGGGAAGCCGCACACGGAGTCATTATGACTCATTGGTCGTCCCGGCTGGAAGAACCACGTGCAGGTCATCGCACTGTCGCGGCTCTCCAGCCGGTCATAGTCGATTGGGCGGGTAGGCAGCACGGGACCCTTACCTTCCGACTGACACAGGTGCTTTCAGGGCATGGTTGCTTCGGAAAGTACCTGTTCTCCGTCGCTAGGAGGGAATCGAGTCCCGCCTGCCATCACTGCGATTGCGGTGAGGATTCTGCGCAGCACACTCTCGAGGTCTGTCCGGCCTGGGTCGTGCAGCGCCGTGAACTCACCGCAACACTCGGAGTCGATCTCTCGCTACCAGCCATCCTGCGTTCCATGGCTGATAGCGACTGTTGTTTTACCGCGGTTGCCACCTTCTGCGAAGACGTGGTCTCGCAGAAGGAAGCGGCGGAGCGAATCAGAGAGGAGAATCCCCTAGCTGACCCAAACCGCCGCCGACGAACCGGGCGAAGGAGGCGCGCTTTTGCGCGTCTTATTCCGCCCTGAGTTTGGCCGCGGGTGGATGGGACGGGAAGATCCCTCCACCTGCATTAGTGCCTCCCGCGAGGAGTGCTGCCCAAGTGTGCGGGGCATCACTAAGTCTGAAGACGGGGCCCGCATCTCACCTGCGGGCCAGCGCTGAGTGGATCATTGACGTTATGCCACAGCCCCCGATGGTCCACTCACCAGGCGCAGAGTAAGGTACACGGCAGGTTGGTTTTAGTGGGTGAGAGCCCCACATGCCCCACAGGCGTCCCCGCGCCCGTGCGCATGAGGTAAATTTTTTTCCTGACAAAACAAAAAAAAAAAAAAGGGTGTGTGTCCCCTCTTTTAAAGCTAAACTGCTAGCTCGAAAAGTATGCCAGGATCGTAGCAAGTGGAATTCCATAGTCTCTGCCTACCCCAATGGGAAAGAGGCGTGACAGTATATATGTAGGTAGATATGTATAATTGACCGAGCGAGCGAAGCAAGCGAAGCGTCTCATTTGGCGTTGTTGGTATGTGTGTCAGTTCCGGTCTACAGGCCGCATTTTTCAGCCGATTTTCATGAAATTTGGCACAAGTGTTCTTTGTTGCAAGGCGCAACTATTGTCGAAGGGATTTTTCGATTGGGGGGAAAATGGGGGGAAAATGCGAATATAACGCGAGGTCTACTGTTCACAGAACCACTAGTTTTAGTATTTTTTAAATCTTGCAAAGTTACATTTATTAACAAAAAGAAAACATAATTATATACTAAAAATATTTACATTACAAAATAACGTTTAAAAAATCCTGGAAAGGTTCCCAGATTGCTGGCTGTGTTGCCACGTTGGATGGCGATGGATTTTAGTAAATTAGTTTTATTTTTAAGTTCGCCCAAGCGCAGCCGCTTTTTCGTTTATTCCCGGGCGTCTCTGGTATAGTAAATTAGTATAATGTGTTTAGTTAGTTTGAATTTATAAAAAACTAAATATACATATATAATCACGCCTAATTCCCAAAGGGGGTGGAGAGAAAGTAGTGAAGGGTGAGGCATAATATTTAATCAACAACTACCTATACATCCCATTTGATCGTAAGCGATTTTGGGATTTAATGACTCTGGTAATGGCAGAAGAACTACTCCAGTCTTTATCTGTGGGGAGAGAGAGGGAAGAAGAAAGAAAAAGTAAGAAAGAATTAAATAAATCTAACTACTTTGCAATATTCCGCCACATGCAAATTACTCAACTCTCGTATTTATTCATGCACAAGACCGCCCTCCAAACCCACTTAGGCCGAAAGAATAGAGAAATAATTTTGAAAATAGAATAAATATGAGAGTTGTGTTATCGTGCAAAAAATAATAAAAAACCTCGACACGTGTTTTGCCCCCAACCAGGGGCATCATCAGGAGATGTCGATGGCTCAGCGCACGGCGACCGAATGAGCCACAACTCGTAAACCGCACCTATTTATATACAAGGTTTTTTATTTCTACCCACAACCATTACACCAAATTATTTTATGTCTACCCACCACCGTTGTTTGAATGACGTATACCTACCCGCAGCAAAGGGGAAGAAGCGAAATTAAGTTGATCATTTAAAATATTAGGGTTCAAGCGTGTTGTATGTTGTAAGTTGTTGTATGTTTGTAGATTTCTAATTGTTCTAAAACCGAAAGCCTCAGTCCTTTGTTGCAGGTGTGCAGAACGTCATAAGTGTGAGGATTAGTTAGGGAGTGACCGGAGTCCAACAAATGTTTTGCGAAATGAGACCGTTCTGGGCGATTGTTTCTAAAAGCTGATATATGTTCTTTATACCGCGTCGCGAAGCTACGGCCGGTTTGGCCAATACAAACACCCTCACAGTCCCTACACTTAAGCCTATACACACCTGACTTCCTGTCATCCCCAATTTTCTCCTTAACATTGCAAATGTTTCTCCGGATAGTGTTGTCCGTTCTAAACGCGACATGAATATTATTTTTACGTAAACTTTTGGCAACTTTATCAGATATCGGACCTAAATAAGTTAGACCGATGGACGTCACGATCCGGGGGAACAGCATATAATAAACAACGCGTAATTGAGGCTCGCCGCCTTCCAACTAAGTTGTCCACAATCGTGGTACTGTAGCCATTAGATTTAGCAAGTTGATAAATAATATTTAATTCGCGGTTAAAATTTATTTGAGAAAGTGGAACCGAAACTAGCCTGTGAACATAGCTGTGGAAGGCGGCGAGCTTGTGCTGCCAAGGATGACAAGAAGTAGCAGGAATTACTGTGTCATTATGAGTGGGTTTGCGAAAGACCCGGAATTCATGCCCACCCTCATTTCTAGTAATAGTCAAATCAAAGAAATTTATTCTCTAACTCGAGTTTGAATTTGATTTTAGGGTGAACACTATTCAAATAAGATAAGAAATCCGTAAGTTCCACCTCGGTGCCCCACCAACACAACAATATATCGTCAACGTACCTATAATAATAATGGATGTTTTCATTATGTACCTACAATGTAACTATTTTCAAACCTATCCATGAAAACATAGGCCAGAAATGGGCTCAAAGGTGAACCCATAGCTAGTCCATGCTTAAATAGATAGTACTTGTTAAATTGAAAATAAAGTTAATACTATCAGGCGTTACTTTTCGGAAGTCCATAGTTAAATAAAATAAATCTAACTACTTTGCAATATTCCGCCACATGCAAATTACCCAACTCTCGTATTTATTCATGCACAAGTCCGCCCTCCAAACCCACTTAGGCCGAAAGAATAGAGAAATAATTTTGAAAATATAATAAATATGAGAGTTGTGTTATCGTGAACTTCAGACCCTTCGGATCTTCTCCTGATAATAACGAACACAACAAAAAAATAATTAGCGAAATCGGTCCAGCCGTTCTCGAGCCATTAGTCTCTTTTTAGGGAATTATAAGGAGAAGGATCTGGAAGAAAAAAAAATGGTGCGGAACATGAAAAAAAATTAATGCGGTACGAAGTTCGCCGGGACAGCAAGTTATAGATAACTAGAGAAAGATTTATCTGTCAAAAAATCCCGACATGTGAGTAAGATCCCTTCATTGTCTAGAAAGTGAGCTAATAAGCTTCAAAATTTTGACTGCCTCGGTGGCATAGTGGTATGAGTATGCGACTGTCGCCCCCAAGGTCCCAGGTTCGATTCCGGGTCGAACCAAATTATTTGTGTGATCCACAAAGTTTGGGTATTTTATATGTATAATATGTATGTATTTATAAATACATAAGTATGTTTATCAGTCGTCTAGATCCCATAGCACAAGCTTATATTAGCTTAATTTGGGCTAGATGACGTTGTGTGAGAATGTCCAAAAACATTTATTTATTTATTATTTATAAATCTAATACAATAAGAATTAAAATGTACAAAATATACATAATTATATACTAAAAATATTTACATTACAAAATATCGTTTAAAGTATCCTCCGCGTCATTGCCGACTGGGAAGGTTCCCAGAATGCTGGCTGTGTTGCCACGTTGGATGGCGATACTTATTCTTTGGGCCAGAAAATAGCCAGCCTTCTGGTCCTGAGAAGCATCGATTAGGCGTTTAGCAATGTCTCTATAAAGGCGGCGAGCACTCGGACCCCATGACCCCAGTGTCTCAACCCCAAACGGCTCAAATATGTAATCACCTGCTAGGTTAGCATATTTACGCCGTTATTTATTATTTATTAAATATAACTTAGCACCATCTAGATCACTTTGGGTTCCGTCGGTTATCTATCAATCATCCACTGAACCTTTTACCAACGGTCGGCTTTCCATTCTAACTGCAAAGTGGCTGAATTTGGATATTTTCCGTAGAGCGACTGCCATCTGACCTCCACAACCAATTGGCGATATCACGTTATGACGTAGACAAATTGTATACCCTGCATGCTCCTTCGAAGAAACTGATATGATGCGGTACTTATTTCTGAACTTTTACTACTTTAGAACCTTTTTTGATGTCGGTTATATTCAGCAATTCGACTTACCGTTACAATAATAGTTCTATCGAGTGTAAAGAATTGCATCGGATAGTATGTTCCCTGGTACAGAGCGAGTTGTCGAAAGTAATATTTGATTTGAGCTATGATGGCGAAGTCTTCGTACGGAATGTAACGTGTCATGTGTACCACCAAGTCTTTCGTTTTACGTAACTAATAAATAAAAAAAGAAACAGATGTATGAATAGTGTAAAAAAAATCTGAAAAAACAGATGTCTGCCTGTATCTAAAGCGAAACCGGTCAGGTATTAAGAATAAATTCAGTGGAATATACAATACAAGTAAGTTTGTTTTTGTGTATGTCCAATAGCCTAAATGCATGAGTTAAAATAAATCAGTGTATGAAACTGTTCTTAACTCCCCAAGTTTTAACTCCTCATGTTCTTTTCTCTATGTGACTGTTTCATACTTACGTGTGTTATATATAGGTATTACCTGGTCATGAGTGCGGTGACATGGTTCAATGACCATCAGAATTTTTACAGACTGATGTATCACCCATGGTATTTGCAATAATGTTTGAATCAGATCAACTGTTTCCGTGTGAGCTGAAAGTTAAAGAAATGTTTCGTTATTTTCATTTCTTTATTTCTGTGATATTGATGTTATATTATGTGATAACTCGGTCGTTACGCCGCATGCGTGCGCCCTGTCGCATACGGGTTACTGTAAGTGACTTGGTCTAACCCGCATGCGACCAATCGCACGCATGCGTTGTAACGACCAATGAAATAAACTTGGTCGACAGCCTGCACCCCGAATGCGGGCGCTAAAGGCCAATGTAAGCGGTTACCAGCATGCGAGCACTATGGCATGCGTTTCAGAAACCTCCCGCACACTGCATGCGGGTGATTTCGACCAATATAATTATTTCAGGTATAATTCAATGCGGTGTAGGTCATGTAGATTCAACATACCCATTCCATAGAGTAGATGATACAGAGAGACGACCAAATGTAACAAAAACGATTGTAGTAATATCACAAGTATGACGCCGTGTGATTTGTCAAGTTTCTCTATACTGTCATTCAGTACTCTGTGTAGTTGTACTAAGCGGCTTAATCTTCTGACTACAGATGTTACACCTAGTAAAAACATATTTTTTAACTTTATTGACCGACCGATCGAAGAGTTTACATTTTCCATACTGGACATTTCTGATTTTGGCTGTCTGTCTGTATAGATGTTAAAGGCTTGTAGGCACATTTTTTATCTAATCTCGACAAAACTTGGCACAAGTGTTCCTTAAAAAGTTTCTTTCATCGTATACATACACCCTCGCGAAGTCTGTTACGCGTGCAAAACCGGGGCGAAATACAAGTTGATAAACTTATGAACTCCTGTGTAATTCCACAGCTTACCTTCATATTTCTCCTGTGGATAATCTATGTCTTTAGTTTTTTCTGGACCGACTTGATTCATCTTGATTGTGGGGCTATTGTTTTTAAATATCGTTGTAGAATATAAAGTATACGATATTTTAGACACTCGAGCTAAAACATGTACATTTCATATTTTTACAATACGAATCGCAAATAGAATAGTCATGGGCTGGACTCGAACCAGTGACAGTTCCCTTTTCAGAGAAATGCTCACGTCAACTGTTGCACCACTGGCACAAGACTTCGAAAGAATATCATTCTTTTTGGTCCAAATATTTGGCAAAAAGTATCTGATTCCGTTAGAACTTACTCTCGCTAGAATTTTCAAAGTTGTGAGAACATTGCCAATGCTAACAACATACTTTTATAATATACAATAATAAAACATTCTAGAATTCCATAAAACCGAAGGAACTTTATGAATTTTCTTTTTATATTTTTTTTTGGCTGACCTAAAAATGCTAAGCAGAATACACGTCCACACAATTATTAATTTTTTTTTGCTTGGCACTTTTGTATTTGTACATATGTATGAACGTGGACGATGTACTTAGCGATCATTATTACGGTGACAGGTTGCTAAGTTTTAGCAAACTTAATTTCTTTTGAAAAAAATATATTCAACTTACATTTGTTTGTTATTAAATCCTGGAGGACATCTTCAAAACAGTAATTCAATTCGTTTAACGTGGACAGTACCTTCATGGTAATTAGAAACACTTGCAACACCAGTAAATTTATATTTATGTAGAATGAAGAGTAGAATATGTACAGAGATGTTGTAGTCACTATAAGCAGAAAAAAATTAAAATTAGT
Source organism: Nudaria mundana (assembly GCA_963556515.1). Taxonomy (NCBI): domain Eukaryota; kingdom Metazoa; phylum Arthropoda; class Insecta; order Lepidoptera; family Erebidae; genus Nudaria; species Nudaria mundana. The sequence goes on from OY748307.1 coordinate 3,441,495, forward strand.
TTATTCTGATATTATACATAAAAAACCCGTCAAATATTTTAACAAATATTGTAAATATTGTACACGAAAACCGACGTCAAATTACTGGAATCCAAAAGACCAAATAATTGTCGGAATGGTACCAAATTGAAATAGGACCAGAAATGAAGCCGAAGCTTTCAATTAAAAAAAATCGAAATCGGTTTACCCAGGCAAAAAATATGAGGTAAAAAAACATTTAAAAAATACTGTCTAATTGAAAACCTCCTCATTTTTTTAGGTCAGTAAACTAGGTACTATATATGAAACCATTTGGTTTTCGCAACCATCATTTGTCATAAAAGATGGGTGCACCCAGAGACTAGGGATGGCGCTCGCTTCGCTACCTTAATAGACCTACAGAGCGTGGGAAAGAGAAGTCCGGAGAAGTCATCATCATTCGAACATTGCCGTAATATGAGTAATAAAGATAGGCGATGACGTACTTTTATCTATGTGTGTCAGTGCCAGTGCCAAAAATTTTCCGTAGTTTTCCAAATAACAAAAAGAGCATTTATCTTGTAATCTGGCGAAAATTTGATTTATAAAATATAAGTGAATCCTTGTGTTGTTTTCAATAAAACTGTATTTAAGAGCCATGGTGTCTTGTTGTTTAAGTAATTGTAATGTGACTAAAGCTGACAATCCAAATAATTACACGTTTTACAGCAATTCTTAAATAACAGATATTTGTTTGTCTTGTGTTTATGAAATAAGTAAGAAGTTCTAATCATAGTACATTTACTACCCTTGCATTGTGTAGTAATATTTTCTATTCACAATGAAGAATTAATCTTAAATAACGTAAAATAGAAGAAAGTCTTTTTACGATAGGGCTTGACCATCTGATGACGTCACGATTATCGATATATCGATAAACCATGTCAAAATGAAGTATAATGTTATACGTTCCCGCCTGTTTTTCGGAATGATTATTTTAGATATGTAAGTATAGATCTTTAAAACTACGCAACGGATTTTGATGCGGTTTTCACCAATGCATAAAGTGGTTCTGAGGAAGGTATAAAATTTATCAAGCAGGCGAACCCGGGGGCGTCTGCTGTTAAACAAATTTGCGTATAGGTAATGATTCTTAATCATAAAATAACTGTTACTGGCAAATACGACAAAGAGCATTTTAAGTTTATTGATAAAAAATGAATCATGAAAATTACGATACTCTACACTGTAGAGTAAATAGTGATGACGTATTTTAATATTTTAAGGTTTCCTCGCAATTCCCAAATGCATGATAAATGGAGACAAATTGCAGTTAGAAACTGGAAATTCCTGGAGTGTTCACTAGATGGCCTCGGCAGCGGACGTGGTAGCGGTTGCGGCCTCTGGACGCGGATTAAAAAAAAGGTCTCTTAATTCATTAGTATCATTCTACATAATTGCATGACTAATAATGTATACTAACTGATTAGCCACAGTGATATGGTTTTCAGACTTTTTGACCCACCACATAAATTTTTTGTTAATTTTTTAATGTAAATAGTAAAGACACAACTTATTTTTTTCTGTTGCATTATGTAGAATTAAGACTTATTATTTTAGCATTAAATCATGTTGTCATTCTTTCTCTAATGTTTAGCTACATTGTCCATGAGTCAATCAAAAATGGAACTGGAATACTTTCAGTGGGAATAGTTTCAGTTTTTCTCCTACACAAAGTGAAAATGATTATTTTTCTACCGTCAACCCCATCGTGTATAAATAGATAGGTCTTTTAAAAATATTTAGAAGTTGCAAAGACAAATTTTGGTTTAAGAATCCGTTTTTGAGACATTTAACTTTAAAGCCCATATTTTCGTTAAAACAAAGCTTCCTTAAGCAAAGTTTAATCTAAAAGCTAAACGGCTGGCTCAAAAAATCTTAAAAAATCATGATTCTACGCACTTGGTCGGTTTTTTTTAACTAATGCCAGTGCGAGGTTAGCGAAAAGTATAACGGATTAGTGAGATTCTATTGTATTACTTAGAAATAACACTCAATTTTTTATCGATATTTTACGTATTACATAGTGTACACAACACTATTACACCCACACATTTGCATTTTGTTTTTAGGATCGTGTCTGAAATGTCTTTGTGTATCTTGGTGCACCCAAGATGCATCCAAACATGGTACCATTGACGGTGCTACCATTTAGAACACATGGCCATAGATATTACATATTGTGCATAGCTTCACCATAGGGTAAAAGGGATAGTTCCCCAAAAATTCTACCGTAATTTGTACTACTTCCGTGGCGTAGTGCATGTTTTTATATTAACCGTGTCGACGAATAGACGCATGGATCTCAACTACAAAGTTTTCTGTGGATCTCAACATATATCTCATAAACTTTCTCTCTACGTTCGTGATATATCTCAACTACATAGTTTATAGTTAATTATCTGTGGATATCAATCTATTTGGGAATCCAAAATGTTTCGACAACCATCAAAAATGGGAGATTGGTCCGTTAATTTTGACAAATGATGGTTGCGAAACCCAACTAGTTTCATCGTGAATGTGGACCTTTAAAAACTGCTGGAGCGAGCTTAATGTCTATATCCGTTACACGTGTAACTCGAACCTAAATTGTAAAATCCAGAACCGATTCCTACAATCTTTGCTATCCTGGTGATTATTGATGCCAGAGCCTCGTCGGTTGTCAGTAGGTGCAACGCTTGCAGGTGCAACTCTTGCATCGCCAGAGATTTTAAAAGGACGTCATAAAACTTTAGTTTATACATGTAATTATAAAAATATTACTACATTACTCTTACCGTCACCCTTTCCGTCCTGAACAGCAATTTCAACGTAATAACAATATTCTAAAAAAGTCAGAACTGTGCTGAAAATTAGTGCAGATACAACGATTACTTCGATTCTATAATTCTTGGGTTCTGCTTGACGAAAACTTTGTAGCTCTTTGTTTATCTATAAAATATATAAACAAATATGTAGGACAGTTGAACACATCTCCATCTAAGTAGTCTTAAACTAGAGCTTGAACTATGAGAACTAAATAGCTGATACACCATACTTATATAGGTAATATAGATCTATAGGTATAGAAAAACACCCAAACTCCAAAACAACATATTTCCCAGTGAGCAATGAAGCGGAGGCTTTTTTGCACGAAATGTTATTAAAACATTAACAGAAAATTGTTCAAGAAAATCTCCGTTTCATTGCTAAATAACACAAAATTACCCTTCATAATTTTTACTTGGGTTGTATTAAATAAAAAGACACTTACTTTCTCCAACTGTTCAATACAGTCAATCATGTAACACATTCTGTTAGTGCCAGTGAGAACACCGGCAATGACAACTGTTACTACAGAGATTATGTCAAAAGACAATATGACGCGAGAAGTATTCCTCATGTAGCCTAAATCTTCTTTGAAGACTGTCTCACCTAATATTACAACTAAAACTGCCATGGTTGCTGAAAAACAGACATGCAATAACTTTATCAGATTCAGGTGTCAACAATACCGACAACCTTAGCCACTTTTTGATCCGAAAACCTTTAACATCCTTCAAAGCCGGGTCTTTGAAGGATGTTAGCTGACGTTCCTATTTGGTATCTCCTGGTTCATGTCTCGCCTCGACAGTCTATATCTACAAATAAGTGGTACTGTAAAAACTAAAAAACAAACCTACTTATATCTAAAGAAAAAAAACTAGTTTTGTAGAAAGCAGGTCGCAAAGTATTCGCATCAACGGACTACTACGTAGACTCAGAATGTTACCACCACCAGTGGCCACCAAGATTCCACTAGCACAATCACTATTACTCCTACTCCTTGATCACAAAAAAATAAAAATAACGTATATAAGTATTTATATCAGTTTATCTAGTACTCATATCACAAGCTCTGCTTAGTTTGAGACTAGATGGCGTTGTTTGAATTGTCCTAACATATTTATTAAAAAAAAAAAAGGCTAGCTAAAGCTAATCTGATCTGTCTGAGATCAACTCTATCGTATTCGTCAATCTTAGTAGAAACCCTATGTACCCGGCATATAGAGCCAGTAAAATAATGAAGAAAACAAGAAGCTCTGGCAAATATACTGCCCTGAAACGTCAATAGGCTCGCCACCTATTACGTGGAGGTGTACAAATTGGCGAAATTCGTGCCTCTTTCTATCACTTCAGGGACAAAGACTGTCACTTTAAAGGAGCTTTAATATATTAGGTGTGACGATAATGTCTATCAGACCTCAAAATGATTCAGTAAAAATATCATGTCTGCCAAATAACCCAAGCCTATAAGGTATCCTAATAATAGAGGGTGTATCGTAAGATCGTTAATCTAGGTACACGTGGCTTTGGAAATAGCAGTACGTAATATGAGGCTGAGTAGGACCGCCCTATTTCTTTGTAGTTCTTTCATTAGTGTCCAGACTTACCAAGTAGCGTCACTACTGTTTCTCTAAATACTTTGAAGTTGTATGACACCCGTATGCGCCATCCGTCTTGTATTTTTCGAAATGTAAGCGGTGCCATGCCGATAACTCGTGACAAACGTAGGACAATGTTTAAAATTCCTGACACCGTGCATTCTGGATGCAATTTAGTTTCTAGATCCATTTATATTGTGAAGGTCCGAAGTGCTGACCAAAAAGCTGGATGACATCTGGCTCAGAGATCTGGTACCGACATTCAACATGTCAACGCAGCCAGCATTCTGGGAACTTTCACTGTCAGCAGTGACGCGGAGGATATTTTACAAGTATTTCTGCAAATATTGTAAGATACCAATGATGTAGGTACTATGTCTGTGTAAGATATAATAGTTGAGAATAAAATAGTTCTTTTTATATTGGGTTCGCCAAATTGACGGCGCCCGCCTGGTGGTAAGTCGTGACGACGTCTAGCGATTGTGGGCGACTCTCATAGTACACAATACTATAGAGCGTGGCCCTCAACTTGACGACCCAGTGATGTGCCCCTTCACGCCCCGCTTGAAGGACCCAGGGTTATGTGGGAGGAAACACGTGCACAGTCAGAGCCTTTCAGGCCACTATCCTTCGACAGAGAAACGAACGTTTATAACGTTCGGTGCTCGTGAACATACTATCGAACACGCGTTGTTCGGGCTTATGGTAATAAATCAATATTAAGTAAATATTCGTATACACACCTAAAGATAGCTTTAAAGGTATTTACCATTTATACCATTAGATACTTACCATTACAAATATATGTAAATTGTTCTACACTTTCATTTATTTACTTTTAGGTATCTACTATTTAGTGTCTAACCCAAATCGATAAAGTCAAAACAGTATTTCGCTGGATGGCGATACTTATTCTTTGGGCCAGAAAATAGCCAGCCTTCTGGTCCTGAGAAGCATCGATTAAGCGTTTAGCAATGTCTCTATAAAGGCGGCGAGCACTCGGACCCCATGACCCCAGTGTCTCAACCCCAAACGGCTCAAATATGTAATCACCTGCTAGGTTAGCATATTTACGCCGTTTGAGGCCTTCCTTGTCAAGTGTTGAAATGTAGAGTTAACTTGCTCGGTCAATAAGTTATAGATACTATAAGGCGCAGCTGCGGGCAACAACTAGTTTACAATATTACGTAATCGGATTTGGTCTATTACACAAATATTGTCACTAAAAAGGAAACATTCAAACATTTATTGAGTTAGATAAATTGTGTCTATTATTTACAAACCTTGGCCACAGAATAGGGAATAGTACTTACATACAGAACTTGCACTCCGACTTTAATTAAAGCACATTCTTTTGTTTACAGAGAATATAATTCGAAAGTTAGGGTTGTCAGAAAAGTACCAGCATAATTTGACCAATAATTATGACATTAATACCTCAATATCAACTCTACGGTCAATGCCGTATCACAAACAAAAGACAACCCTAACTGACTTACAACTTCAAGCTGTCACTGACGTCACGTATTTTTTGCGATTGTTAGGCGAGTGACATAGGCCTGCCTTGGCCCTTCACGTTTAATTAAATAGTTTTTTTTATAATATTCCAGAGTAATCGTATACCATGACCTATAGAGGCAAGTTACACCGCACTGTATTGTGTAACATAATAGTCAGTCAACTACGCTATTAAACTGCAATAGTTGTCTTTAGTCTTACTTTTTTTTTTTTTTTTTTAAATCCGCAGCCTAGGTCGCGGCCGCACCTACGTCCATTGCCGAGCGCCTCTGGTAGAGACTGAGAGAATTCCCAGTGGCGCCCGGCGGACCTTGGCCACTGCGTGGTGGTCGGGTGTTACCCCGCATCTTTAGGGTCGGGTTTCATCCCACATCGGTGAGTGAAGGCATGCGTGAGGTGCAGCCTCACATCACGCAGCGCTTCTAGCCTGCTTCTGTAAGGACGGTGGGTTGCTAATCCATCGTCCTCAGGCCCCGATCATGGAGGTCGATGGTCCTGGGAGTAGTCACGCCTGCGGCGACCTCGCCGCAGACTTCGGAACTCAGCGGGGAGGATACGCTCCCTCACCCTACCGGCCGCCTCCTTCACGAGCATAACCTGCTCGCAGAAGGAAACGGCCGCGTTCCACTGGCTCTCGCTAGAGACCATGGCTCGTAGCATGGTCTCCAGCGAGAGAGTATCTACGCCCAGGCCCACAACGAGGTCCCGGCGCTGACTCGCCCAGGCTGAGCATTCCACCAACGTGTGGAATGCCGTGTATACGCCGAGTTGTCTTCAGTCTGGATATTGAATTCCCTATACACCCTCTTCTATTAAAACAACAGAGTTTGATCGAATTTGATACCCTGATTCAGAGCAATAGCTTGACTCTGGATCTCTCGATTTCTGGGTGGTTTAAAAACAGACAAGCCTTAATCGATCCGAGTCCAATTGATTGCGGTAGTGTTGGCTAAAATTTAGTGTAACCTTACATCGGGCATTAGCCGTAACATATTTATTGGTGCTGTTAACGCTGGAGGCATTCTCTATCTAGACACAATTTACTGTTACGTTCGTGCTCCGACTGGCCTCACATGAGGAGTCCCTCTAGGGAACTAGAGGGTGAGTGTGGCCACCTGAACCCAGTCGTTGCACATAGCGCCCTGGTTGTCCTCAAAGACTCTTCCATGAGGCGAACCACGGGGACGCTTGCGCCCCACAGGGATCCCAGCCCGGTTGGTTTCTCTATGGGACGCGTGTTACAAGTAGGGTTGATGAGGATTCCTCTACCGCTTCCTCATAATTCGCAAATTCCTCATATTTTAAAGATCCTCAAACACTTCCGCTTCCCCAAAAATGAAAGTGAAAAATTCCTCTTCCGCTTCCTCTTCCTCTTACCGTAAGAGGAATATTCGGAAATACCTATCCAATACACTCGGGCGCACGCAACCATAGCAACGAGCGGCGGCCACGAGTCAGAAATACTTACCTGTCTGCACGATCGACGCCCAATTATTAATGTCGTTACGGTGTCGCAAACAGTCGGCCATCCACGAGCTTGGGAGTTGCGGGGGCTACAGCCACCACCCCTACAGGAAACTTTGTGGGTTCAATGTTAGCCCAATTGTTAGCTTTAGAGCCTAGAGAACAGTGGCGATAGCGAACAAAGTGTTACTTTAGATAGATCTTTGGTACCTGAAGTCGATTAAAAATAATTATATTAAGGAGAAAAGGATACATATTGAAGAAGATGGAAAAATAATCCAAAATATTTTGAGCTGTATGGAGTAGTACAACAATACTTATCGGCCCCTCCATCAAGTGTCTCCAGCGAGCGCCTGTTTAGTAACGCTGGATTAGTGTACGATGATATCGCTTGTCAGGCGAAACAGCTTCAAAATTGATTTTCATAAAATTAAATCTCCCCATTGTCAATTTTGATTATTAAATAAACTATTACTAAAACCTAACTTAATTTAGTACTTTTTTTTAAATTCCGCGAGATGAGATCGCTGCCGCTCCCAAGTCCATTGCTGCGGGCGTCTCCGGTGACTCCAGAAGGTATTTCTGGTGGCGCCCGGCGGACTTTGGCCACCTGTGTGGCCTCTTCGGGGGTTTGGTCGGAATGAAAATCCCGCGTCGTTAGGGTTGGGTTTTATCTCGCGTCGGTGAGTGAATCTGGTTGCTTGCTGTGAGGCAAAGGCCCCGCAGCACGCAACCCTTCTAGCCTGCTTCTGTAACGACGGCGGGTGGCTATCCCGCCGTCCTCAGGCCCCGATCATGTAGGTCAATGGTCCTGGGCGTAGATGAGTCTGCGGCGCAATTTAGTACTGTATTTGAAAGCAATGAGTTTCCTTCTACTATACTTAGGGAAAGGCCACAAGTTCGACTCCTGTCGATAACATTCGTTTTTGTGATTCCTATTTAACTCAAAGTCCCGGCGAACTTCATACCGTTCATTGAATTTGTACGACTATTTCAACACAAAAATTAAACAAATCAGTCAAGCAGTTCCCGAGTTTTAGCAAGACAAACGAATGGCAAAAACATAGATCTTCCTCTTGCTTCCTCATCCTCATCCGCATCCTCCAACTGTTTGATTTGTTCTTCCTCTTCCGCTTCCTCTTCCTCATAACCACTTCCTCATCAACTCTAGTTACAAGGTCTATATATATAAAAGGTACTTACCATATGCAGACTAGAGGAAATAAATAAGTAACACACCTTATCCAGTATACATCATTTATTATCCTAATAATAGATCAGGATCGAACACTAGCTAACGCGTGAGACGGGTTCGAAGTTAGATTGTGTGCAATGAGATACCATCCATATTAACAAGAGTTAAAATCTTACATGCAAGAGCTTGTACAAGCTCGGTTAAAAGGTGTATATTAAATTACTATGTGGAGAACTAACTATAGTAGTCTCCTCGAGATATTATATCTACTTAAGAGTTACCCTACCGATCTGTACCGAACACAATAAATTTATAATATTAGTGTAGATTGAAGCATGAAGTAGGCTATTAATATAGGTTGAAATATGTAGTTGGCGAGATACAACCTCTACCTAAACGCTGCACCTATGTCCCCGACCACTTGGGTCGTGGAGAGTACAAGCAATTCTACTAAAACGCCACGTAGGTGATCGGGCAGAGATGGAGGGCTAGGCCCCTACTGCCCTAGGAACTCCGTTTCTACCACGACGGCGGCGACAAAGGGCGGGGGACTGATTCCTTATTCTTAGGCGTACTTTAACCACTTAACTGCAATCCGGGCCGGGGTAGAACGCTGGACGCGCCAGCGTTCTACAGGACGCGCCGCAGAACCCTGGCGGCGCGGCGATGACCAGCTCCGACCGACTTCAAACGCTGATGCTAATGTTGACTATTGACGTTTGTTGATTGCATGACGTAGAAGTTTGTCGCTGCTGTTGCTGTTGCTGATGTTGTTGTTGCCCTCTGAAAAACATGTGGGAAATGAATACTTAACCTGAAGGGTGTCGACGCCCCAGCGTGCAGGTGTCGAAATGCTTACCGCTATCCGGCAATTATTTCGCCTGTGCGTTTTCCCACCTCTCCCCAACATGCGCCATATGCAAAACCCTATAACAAGAACTTTCATTTTAGTACGTGTCACTCGCGACGATGCCATAACTCACACAAAACACGGAACCCTAAATACATACCTTACGCATCACGCCCCAGCCGCCCATAGTCCCTTTCCGCCACCTCTCAACTCTCTATTAGATTCCAAACGAAAAAATAAAAGATTCGTGCCCGCTCCATGTTAGCCCCCGGACACGAATGGCCTCCCGACGCGCGTGTCGCCTTGCCAGCACTAAAAACCTTTTGTTGATTTGACAGACGGCCCCTTTGGCCATCTGTGAAAATCTACCACCTTACACACATCTTTATCCCCAAAGGGTTTTTTTTTAAATAATTCATTACACATTACATTATATATAATTCATTACACCCTCATGTTTTAGGTTGTCTTATTTTTATTGTTGTCGATGAACTTCCAATACTCGTAGATTAATATCTGTGGGTAAAAAGGGGGGTAAAAGAAGGATAAACTTTGGAGAGGGAAGGGAATTGACCTCCGGACAGTCCGTAAATAGTTGCAAATTAAAAGTAGTTATTCAAATATATTCATACCAAACTAAAATTCATTTCTAAAACAGGATATCTTTATAATATATGTGTGCGAGGCCTCCTTAACTTCGATTCGTTCGACGCGTTCGGCTCCAATAAGTGTGCGTTCACCTTAAATTGCACACCCGTAAGGCGCGTTAGAGAACTTCGTTCCAAAAATCGGGCGTAGTGCGATCATAATTGCCTCTAAACGTCAAACCTGCCTGAACAGGTTTGCGGTACATCTGAACACTTATGGCATGAGAAAATTATTATTTTTTTAAATTAGCTCACTCACCGTTACAATCATAGTTCTGTCTAATGTAAAAAGTTTCATCGGAGAGTATGTTCCCTGGTACAGAGCGAATTGTCGAAAGTAATATTTGATTTGAGATAAGATGGCGAAGTCTTCGTACCGACTGTAACGCGTCATATGTACCACCAAATCTTTCGTTTTAAGTAACTAAAAGAAACAAAATATTGTGCAACATCGGTTCATGATATCCTAATGATACACACATAAAATACACCTGTTTTAGAGGTAGACAGAGGCATATTACAAGCCCACGTTTTGCCAGTAACTTTATTCATCCACCACTCTATACTCACTGATCGGTATTTTCATGGGAAAAAGTTCTTAGAAATTTTCATCTTTTGTAAAATAACGCATGTCTGGACATCGGTGTTGTTGGCTTTTATACTATTCCATTTGCAATAAAAGTTACAGTATATATTAATTATTATTTATGGAAAGTAAGCGTATTACCTGGTCATGAGTTCGGTGACATGGTTCAATGACCATCAGAATTTTAACAGATTGATGTATCACCCATGGTATTTGCAATAATGTATGACTAAGGTCAGCTCTTTCTGGTCGCGCTGAAAGTTATTTTAATTAATTTACTAAAGGACGCCCGCAGCTTCGCTCGCTTGCCAAATTATATGCACAAAGATCTTTCTCGAGAACCACTCTATCTATTGGTGAAATCCGCATCTAAAACCGTTGCGTAGTTTTAAAGATCTAAGCATACAACAGAAGCTACTTTGTTTTATACTATGTTATGATTTCGTCAACATCTTTGATTACAGGCTTAATTAATATAACCCAATGCGGTGAAGATTCAACATACCTATTCCATAGAGTAGATGATACAGTGAGACGACCAAATGTAACAAAAACGATTGTAGTAATATCACAAGTATGACGCCGTGTGATTTGTCAAGTTTCTCTATACTGTCATTCAGTACTCTGTGTAGTTGTACTAAGCGGCTTAATCTTCTGACTACAGACCTTGCACCTGATGAACTCATTTTTATTTTTAATTTATCAATAACTGAGGTTCAAAAAATACACGTCAAACATTGACACAACAACCGACTTCAAATTATCGAAATGGGACCAAATGATTTTCGGAATGGGACCAAATTGAAATGGGACCACAACGGGAGTAGTAGCTTTCATTTAAAAAAACTCAAAATCGGTTCATCCAGTTCAGAGATATGAGGTAATAAACATAAAAAAAACATACAGTCGAATTGAGAACGTCCTGCTTTTTTGGAAATCGGTTGAAATCTCTATTTCAACCGATTTCCAAAAAGCAAAAATACACGTCAAAAATTGATACAGCCACCGACTTCAAACTACAGAAATGGGACCAAACTGAAATAGGACCACTTGGGAAGTAGTAGCTTCCAATTAAAAAACAAGTTAAAAATATGGCAAAAATTTGCCATATATTTTAGAGTTTTCGATTTTTTTTTCATAAAATCTAAAAAATGTCACATGACATGAAGTTCATCATCATTTTAGAGGTCTTTGACCATGTTGAGTTGATTGCAGCTGATCTTGAGTCTCTAACTATTACCGTACTTGATTTGACTTCGTTTTGACGTTGACCTTCAGATCAGAGGTCAAAGGTCAAGTTCATTTTGGGGGGTTTTCGACTATGCTAAGTCTTTTGGAGTTTACACTGAGTCTCTAGCTCTTACCGTTCTTGAGTTGAAAGTAGTTCACGGACGGACATTACTGTTGTATAAGAGATTTTCCTCTAAAAAATCTAAATCGGTTCACCCAGTCTGGTAACAAAGGCTAAAAAAAACATACAGTCGAATTGAGAACATCCTCCTTTTTTGGAAGTCGGTTGATAAATAAAGAGGCTTACCTTTATAGTTTGCCAGTAGATAATCAAAATCTTTAGTTATTTCAGGGTTATTTGATTGAGTTTGACTGTGGGACTATCGTTTTTTAACACAGTCATAGTATCCAAAGTAAATATTTTACACACTTGTGCTAAAAAATAATCATAAAAGTCATAAATATAAGCATTTTCGGTAATCAGGTCTGGGGCTTCATTTTTACCCATATACCAGTTTCGTTATTCGACGAGATTGCAATACCAATAAAACAAACAGTCTAGTAAATAAAATAACAAAACAATAAAAATAAATAAATATGTTAGGACAAATTCTCAAACTACTAAACTTTGTGTGATATGAGTACTAGATAAACTGATGTAGATACTTATGTACATTTTTTTTGTAAATATATACATATTATAGGTACATAGGAAACATCCAGACTTCGGTACAAACGTATCTGTCTTCACACAAAGTTTGTGTGAGTGCACTACCGATACCGACTACGCCACCGAAGCATTCAAGCAGTCAAATCACAACGACTTTCCCAGTAAATCCTATGGAATCATTAAAAATTGATCAGTGCATGCCTGTCAAATTATTACACCGGGCAACTATTTCTTTACTACGTGTATATAGAACGGTGATTACCGGTCTGAAACACTAACAACCACTCTGCACATCAGAACAGTCAAACAGTCGAGGAGGAGTTTAAGTTGTTGTGTGACAAAAAGTGGAACTAATTATTATTTGTAGTTATTGTTCTGAGATCTTGTTTTTGACGTTTTTGAGTGTAATGTGGCGCCCCCAGTGGAACGGAATATACTCAATGATTGCACCTTATTAGGTACCCCAATGTATGTACAGAGACAGTGCCGAAAGACACTACATCCGGGAAAAGGTAAATAGGGAAGTAGCCGTAATATGAGTCTATTTAAGAACGACCCCTTTTCCTTGCATGGAATTGGGCATCTTGGAATCTTTACTAACAGGCATACTATTTTTATCTGTGGTTGAATCTAACTATTTTATGTAAGTCTATCAGTTCTCTAGATCTAATGACTGCTTCGATGGCGTGGTCGGTAGTGCATCCGCTTTCTACGCCGGAGTCTCGGGTTCGATTCCCGGTCGGGACAAACTTTGTGTGATGACACATCCGTTTGTACCGAAGTCTGGATGTTTCATATGTATAATATGAATGTATTTACAAAAAAAATGTATATAAGTATTTATATCAGTTTATCTAGTACTCATTTTTTTTTTTTTTAGTTCTGCGACCAAGGCCGCGGCCGCTCCAACGTTCGTTGCCGGGCGTCTCTGGTTACAAGCAGAACGTATTTCCATTGGCGCCCGGCGGACTTTGACCACCTCTGTGGTCTCTGCGGGGGTTGGGTCGGGATGAGAATCCCGCGTCGTTGGGGTAGGGTTTTATCCCGCGTCAGTGAGTGAATGTGGTTGCGTGCTATGGGGCAAAGGCCCCGCAGCACGCAACCCTTCTAGCCTGCTTCTGTAAGGACGACGGGTGGCGAACTCGCCGTCCTCAGGCCCCGATCATGGAGGTCGATGGTCTTGGGCGTAGATGAGTCTGCGGCGCCCTCGCCGCTGACTACGGAACTCGGCGGGGAGGGTACGCTCCCTTTCCCTCTCGGCCGCCTCCTTCGCGAGCACGACTTGCTCGCAGAAGGACACGGCCGCGTTCCACCTACTCCCGCTGGAGACCATGGCTTGAAGCATGGTCTCCAGCGAGAGGGTATCCACGCCCAGACCCACTACGAGGTCCCGGCGCTGACTCGCCCACGCTGAGCACTCCACCAACGTGTGGAGTGCGGTGTCGTCGTCGGAAACCTCGCAGTGTTGACACCGGGGTGTGACCTCACGACGGATGCGAAACAGATAGCTACCGAAGCATCCATGCCCGGTAACGATCTGCGTCGCACGATACGTGAGGTCACCATGCTGCCTCTGCAGCCAATCGTCCATGATCGGTCTCACCGCCGCGATGATGGTGGCACCCCACTTGGGTTGCTCAAGTCGCACCCTCCATGACTCCATGAGATCCTGTCGGAGTTGGGACCGCCGGTCATCGATTTCTCGAGATCTAGTACTCATATCACAAGCTCTGCTTAATTTGAGACTAGATAGCGTTGTGTGAATTGTCCTAACATATTTATATTTTATTTTATTTTAGCACAAGCTTATAGCTTAGTTTATACTATTTGAGCTAGATGACGTTGTGTGAGCATATCCCAAAAAATATTTATTTATTTATAACTAACCGACGCCAGCGGCCTCGCCCGCTTGACTATTTATATACACAAAAACCTTCCTCGAGAACCACTCTATCCATTGGTGGTTGCATAGTTTTACAGATCTAAACATACGACTACATACGGACGGAAGCAACTTTATTTTATAATATGTAATGATGTATAGTTTTAGTATTTGTATTATGTTACTTAGTTTTTAAATAACTTAGATCTATTTCTTATTAAATCCTGGAGGACATCATCAAAACAGTAATTCAATTCGTTTATCGTCGACAATATCATCATTGTTATTAAAAACACTTGTAACACCAGTAAATTTATATTTTTGTAGAATATACTGTAGAATATGTACAGACACGTTGGAATCACTATAAGAAGGGTAGAATTGTAAATTTGATTGTTCAAATATAACGGCTAAACTGAATTATATAGATTTTTTCCCATACCTACACACACACGTCAAATCAGGTCTCTATTCCTGTAAGGGTTCATTACACCCACATTTCGCTAGTGACTTTTGGTCCCACGTAATAGGGGACGATTTGAGGATTCTTGCCAAAGCCTCATCATGCCTGTCGGCTTCGCACAGACAGTAAAATCTATAAAAAAAAAACTATAAACTATGTCTTTTTTTAAATCCACTGCCCTAGGGCCGCAGTCGCTCCTACGTCCATTGCCGGACGGGTCCATTAGCCTACGTCACAAATATAAGATTACTATAGTAAACACTAGTGCCTAAGTTTAACTTCTTATTACATTATCTACTTGCCAGTGGCGCTGCTGCTTGGTACAGCCTCAATGGCGCAGTATGGTATGTGTATGCTACTGCTATCCCTGTGATCCCAGCTTCGATTCCCCGGGTCTTATCAAATATTAGTATGATCGTGTTGTTTGGGTGTTTTCTGTATATTTTATGTATTTAGAAATATATAAATATATTTATCAGTCGTCTAGATTCTATGGGAATTAGACGACTGAAGAATACCTTCTGGCAACATAGTTCGATCGCACAGTTCGATCAATCGAACGAACAGTATTTTTATATCCTCATTGTTCGATAGATGAATCGAACTACGTGCTGTTATTATTTAAAGGTGCACACTGTTCGATCAAAATCATACGTCTCATGTCTTAAGATATTTAAAGTAAAACAAGTAAAAAGATCGATCGAATGTATTTATGAGTAACAGTTTTTAAAACACAATTGCGTCTCACTAGCAGTAGCAGGTTGGAGTTATTTTTTTTAAACAATGAACCCTTCCATGCCACGCTTTCAAGGAAGTGTCCAACGCCTATTTCATCACTCACAAGCATCATATTTGTGTTGATAATAGATTCATCTCGCTCTATTTGTTGCTTTTGACGTCGATTCGAGTCTGAGAACCGATAAATACGGCCTCAAACATGATCTGACAGAACCCGTAGAGTAGAGTAGAGTAGAGGTACAGACGAAAGAAATTCTCCCCAGTCTGCAAGTTGAAACGGAGACTTCGGTCGCTTCGCTCCCTTAGTCAATAACATTATGGTGATAGTATTTTCTAATAAATCATAGCGAGCGTTTCGATCCGCTTGGGTCGATCAATCGAACAATATGGATTAAAGAATCCTCGTAGTGCGACCGATCGAACAACAAGGATTAAAAAAATCCTCATAGTTCGATGGGTCGCACTATGTTGCTTCATAAATCCTCATAGTGCGAAAATCGAACTGTACGATCGAACTATGTTGCCCCAAGGGAAGAATATAGGTACCTAATACATGTTAAATACTTAACACTAACTTAATTTGGGCTAGATGAAGTCCCGGTAAAATCAGTTTATTAATTACAAATAGACACCTCAATGTTATTAATTAGGATAGAATGTAAACAGATAAATATAGTAATGTCGCATTAATCTTACCGTTACCCTTTCCGGCCACTACAGCAATTTCAACATAATAACCATATTCTGACAAAGACAAAATGGCGCCGAAAATTAGTGAAAAGACGACGATTACTTCTTTTTTATATTTTTTTGGTTCTGCTTGACGAAAGCTTTGTAGTTCTTCGTTTATCTAAAAAATATATTTAAAAAAACTAAGGGTCACAGCGAACTTCGCACCGCTTGTATCTAATATTCCGTGGCAGCGCCAAATCACGTTTCGTGTATGGAAGCCCCCTTAAATATTTATTATATTCTGTTTTTTTAGTACTTTTTGTTACAAAGGCAACAGAAATACATCATCTGTGAAAATTTCAACTTTATAACTATCACGGTCTATGAGATACCTACAGCCTAGAGACTGACGGACGGACGGACAGCGAAGTCTCAGTAATGGGGTTCCTGTTCCCTCGGGTCCGGGGTCATTTTGGGTACGGAACCCTAAAACACCTTTTATTTTTTTTTTCGGGCTACAATTAGAAAAGTTACAGTTGGTCTAAACTTATTCTACGGCCCATAGATAAATACCATATATGTAGGTATTACAAAATTTATTAAATCTTCTTTTAAACCTTCCCTGAACTTACGGTGTGCAAGTGATGATGGCTTGAGCCCTGGAGATATTGATAGCATTCTCTCACTCGCACTCTGATAGATTAGTTGACCGAGCGAGCGAAACGTCTACATTTCGAGACTGGACAATTTTGCTTTGCATGTTTATCTGTATGTGTGTTTCGGGCTATTGGCCACATATTTTATCCGATCCACGAAACTTGGCACAAATGATCCTTGATTTAAAAAAATAATCATCGTGAGCTTTTATCGTGTGTTACGTCCTAGCCCGGCCACGGCGGCAAAAAAGGCAGTGGCAATGTCAGTAAGCAGTACGGATGCGTACTTTTCTGTACTCAAAAAGAAAAAACAAGTACCACTTTATTTCACCCGATATGGAACATTTTTTGTGGCCGGGCTATAACCAAGCCCGGCCACGCTTCTATCTAAATGAAATGGGACCTTTATGATATTATTTACGTATGGGGCACTCGTACACATCGTGTACCATCGAATCGAAGTAGATTTTCTTTGAAATCGGTAGTTAATACAGTTTACTAACGAATCAAACTTTATTATATGAAAGGCCTTATAAAAATATTAGAGCAAAAACGTAATTTGACATGTCGAGTTTTGTTATGTAGGCGCAATAGCTCGTACGTATTCAACATTTACATTATTGGATAAAATTTTAATCAACGATATTCCTAGTGTACCATTTGTAAGAAATGCTCAAATGAGAACTGTATACAAAATCAATTCATAGTCGAGCGCTATGTTTCACATATGCCCTTGAACAAAGTTATTCTTGCTGAAAAGGGCATTTCACTAATTGATGAAACAGCTAAGGCAATGCTACATTTTGAGTTGAATGAAAAATGTACTAAATCAAACGATGGGCTTCCCTGTTTTGGGATGCTTGGTATTTATTATAAATTATCAGATTTCTTTATATTTGAATTGTATGAGAATGAAACAATAAATATAGACGACATCCCACACAATTTGGAGCTACAAGACAAGAAATTTAGTATTTTGGCTGTGATAGAATTTAAAAGTGATATACGACACCTAGCCCATTGTAAGCGATTAAACAATCGTTGGGAACGTTATTATGATGACCTAGAATCTAAAGTGTTATCTACAAAATATAAAAATATGTTCATACATAGTATATTTTACACTGCCCTGTAATGATGTTATTTTCTTAAAGTAGTATTTAATAGAAGTTCAATATTGGTTTTTATAAAAAATAATGCAGTTTATTTCTGACCTTCATGGTCGTCTTCGTTGTGAAACAAATTACTTAGATAATATTATATTGTATATATTTTACTTATGTATAAGAATGTTAATTATGACGTAACATATACTAGGAAAATAAATATTTTGATTTACTAAGTTTGTTTTTTTATTTCATTTACTAGCTTCCGCCCGCGGTTTCACTCGCGTGGTTACCGTTCCCGTGGAAATATGGGAATATAATATAGCCTATGTGTTATTCTGATCTGATGTATAAGCTATGTTATTGTTAAGTTTCATTAAAATCCATTCAGTAGTTTTTACGTCAAAGAGTAACAAACATTCATCCATACTCACAAACTTTCGCGTTTATAATTTACTTACTTAATTACGTTTTTGCTCTAATATTTTTATAAGGCCTTTCATATAATAAAGTTTGATTCGTTAGTAAACTGTATTAACTACCGATTTCAAAGAAAATCTACTTCGATTCGATGGTACACGATGTGTACGAGTGCCCCATACGTAAATAATATCATAAAGGTCCCATTTCATTTAGATAGAAGCGTGGCCGGGCTGGGACGCGGAAACTTTATTATATGAAATTCATATAATAAAGTTTGATTCGTTAGTAAACTGTATTAACTACCGATTTCAAAGAAAATCTACTTCGATTCGATGGTACACGATGTGTACGAGTGCACGTAAATAATATCATAAAGGTCCCATTTCATTTAGATAGAAGCGTGGCCGGGTTGGGACGCATGCGTTATAGCCCGGCCACAAAAAATGTTCCATATCTGGTGGAATAAAGCGGTACTTGTTTTTTCTTTTTGAGTACAGAAAAGTACGCATCTGTACTGCTTACTGACATTGCCACAGCCTTTTATGCCGCCGTGGCCGGGCTAGGACGTAACACACGCTTTTATCGATTGGGGAGAATAGGCTTTTTTTGTTTTTTTTTTAATTCTGCGAGAGCACGGCTGCTCCCACGTCCATTGCTGCGGGGTCTCTGGTGACACCCGAATGTATAGTATTGTGTATAGAGGACGCCCGGCGGACTTTGGCCACCTGGGTGGCGGGAGAATAGCCTAACAAATGTTTTAAATGTTCGTGAGGTCTACTGTTTAACCTTATAGGCAACTACTAGTTTTTTTAAATGAAAAGCCTTACTTTCTCCAACTCCTGAATACAGTCAATCATGTAGCTCATTCTCCTAGTGCCAGTGAAAGCGCCGGCGACGACCACCGACACTACAGAGGCCATGTCTACACACAATATGATGCGCGACGCGTTGCTCTTGTAGCCTAAATCGCCTTTGAAGACTGTCTCATCTAATATTAGGACTAGAACTGCCATTGTTGCTGAAAAACAGAAAAGCAGAAATGTAGGCATAATACCTAGGCAGTGTGCGTATGTGAGTAAAAAGTATAAACACAGATAATAGAAACTTCTTAACCCATTTGACGCCAAGTGCTGGGCAGGCCTCCGCAAAAGAGGAAGGAATTCAGCCTACAAATACCAAATACGTTGGCCAGACAGGTTTTGGATCAAGTTTTTCTTCTCTAAACATACTTATATATTTCTAAATACATACCAAATATACATAGAAAATCCCCAAACTTCGAAACAAAACGATTGTGGATCACACAAATATTTCATCCGACCCGTACAATCGAACCTGGAACCTCAGGTCATATGCCCCAGGGCATACAAAGAAGTGGGGCTGTTCGGCTCTTTTCCTAGCGACTGTTATTTATATAAAATTCTCAATAGATGTGGACATTGGGGATGGGATTGGGTAACTGCAATGAATATACTTAGTAAGGTCGAAAATCATTTCATTTTCCAGTTGTCTTTTGTGTTTTCTTTATGTAAAGTTTACTTAAAATAAAACAGTAAACTTTATACACCTATATATACACAGGTGCACAATGTTTACTTAAAATTTCCTATGAAATTTATTCTAATGCACAAAGTGAATAGGTTACTATTAGAATAATTGATTCCCCTAGGTGCATCAATACAAGTGCTTTAATAATACTACACGGTATTTCTTCTCTATGATGGGTCTTACCAAATAGCGTTACAACAATTTCTCTATATAGTTCGAAGTCGTATGACACCCGTATGCGCCATCCAGCCTGCGTTCTTCTAAATGTAACTGGTGCCATGCCGATTATTCGTGACAAACGTAGCACAATGTTTAAGATGCCTGAGATCGTGCATTCTGGATTCAATTTAGATTCAAGTTCCATTTACAAGGGTAGAACCTTTACGCTGACTGTTTTTTCGCTAAGTAAACGTCTGATCGATATTTCTCAGGACTCAGAAAGCTCGGTTATTTCCTGATTCAGAGAACTAGTATCGTCAATTGTATTAACGCAGTAAGCTGAAGAGCCTTCCCAGTCAGAAATGATGCGAAAGGTTTTTTACACGATTCTGATACTACCTCGGGTTTATGTAAATAAACTTCATATAATAATGGTCCTGAATACATTTTTTTCTTTAGCTTTTATAAGTTTAACATTTTAGGAGCCTGAAATGTTGATAAGGTACATTTTACTTTACTTTACTTAACTTGTAAATTTAAATTTTACTTTATTCATAGTCAAATATTTACTGTTTAGTCTTTATTAACGACAGGTCAAGACAAACAAACATTATTTAATGTTTGTTTGTCTTGACCTGACGTTAAGTGTACCTACTAATAATAAAACAGTTTAATTTGCGTGTCTGTACATTTAATACCTGGTCTACAAGTTATTTTTTGAAAGAAATATGACCGTTGAAAAAAGTTGTAATCTTTAATTTTATAATGATTTCTTGAATTTTGAGGATTTTTAAAAAAGTGGACATTGTTTTCGCTAAAATTTAAATAAGACCAACTCGCGGCCACATTATTTTTTTTATTGGATAGGAACTTATACCCTATCCAATAAAAAAAAGAATAATCAAAATTAGACCACTACGTGAAAAGTTCTAAGTGATATTATAAACAAAATAAACAGGTCGAATTTTATAACCCTTGACGATATAAAACACAAAAATTGTTCTTCTTAGGGTTCCGTACCCAAAGGGTAAAACTACTGTTTTCAGTACGGAACACTTTGTGCGCGAGTCCGACTCACACTTGGCAGGTATTTTCGTTTTCGTATTTTCTTGTGGTTTTCGCAAATAGATTAAGTTCAGCTCAGGAGAACTAAACAAGTTATCTATCACCACTGAGGTAATATGAGACACAGGCGCAGCCGCAGGCATCAGCTAGGTTTTAATACTACATCATTTATTCGTTTGATTTTTTCTGTAAACATTGACACTAAAAATACACAGAAAATGGTCTTTCTTGTACCAACATTGATATATTATGATTATGATTAATGTATCAATCCTTTATCCCCTCGTCACAGAATAGGGAATAGTATTTACATACTTACCCTCGTTTTGAGTTTAGTAGGTGACATAATAATCACTTCTATATCCCTGAGGGGATAGGCGGAGGTGTAAAACGCCCATACATATCATCAGTAATTTTGATATGTATGGGCAGTTTTACACCACCGCCGCAGTAGATCAGTAATTTTATTCGTCCCATTTAGGGGGATTTTATATTAATCTATACTACTAAAGAGGAAAGATTTGCATTTTTGTGTGTATGTTTGTAATGAATAAACTCAAAAACTACTGTGCCGATTTCAAACATTTTTTCACCATTGGAAAGCTACATTCACCCTGAGTAACATAGGCTACTTTTTATCCCGGTAATGTGTTCCCACGGGAACCGGGAACTAGTAAACTAAATCACGCGGGCGGAGCTGCGGTGATCAGCTAGTGAAAAATAAATAGTAATAAAAATCCCGGTTTGTTCTTTAAAATATTTAATTTTATATTTTATTAGAAAGAGATCTGAAACGAAAGAACTGCTTAAAATGCTTCTTGACTAGTATTTATTTTAATAAACCTTTATTTTTTGTTATTTCATTTGAACTGCTATGATCAAGTAGGTAGTCATACTGCCAAGCATCTAGAAAAAAAAAACAATGTCTCTGTATACCATATTGTATAGGTAAATAGGCGTAAGCTGAGCTTTGCATTTGTGTGAGTGCACGTACGTGAACGTATAATGTGACCTGATTTACACACATGTGTTGTACACACATGTGTTGTACACACATGTGTTGTACACACAGCTACAAACAAGCTTTTTAATCTACTTTTCATCACTCACACAAATGCAAAGCACAGTTTACGCCTTTTTACCTATACGAAACCGAACCGACGTCTTAGTCAATAAAGTATCGTGCCAATCTCAGGAAATACTAAATCTGACTAAATCGTTTTGAAAAATTCCTTTTACGTTGAATAATTCATCTGTCGAGAAATGCTATAGCTAGCCGATATTATAACATCACTCTATTACTAGTAGGAGCTAAGCAGTAATAGGAAATGTTGCAAGAACGAGGATCATTTATTTCTTTTGAGGTCTTCGCACGGCTTTAATGGTTAAAGATCTATAATTCTCTACAAGCATGAAGCGAGGATATTTGGAGTGTAAGAAGTCGCGAGCGTCCACTAGTGTAAAAAAATGTACTTACAGTTACAATAAATTGTCTATTTAATGTGAATAGTTGCATCGGAGAGTATGTTCCCTGGTAAAGAGCGAGTTGTCGAAAGTAATATTTGATTTGAGCTATGATGGCGAAGTCTTCGTACCGAATGTAACGTGTCATGTGTACCACCAAGTCTTTCGTTTTACGTAACTAAATAAAACAGATTGATTGTATCAGATTATGATATAGGTACATAGTGAATGTCTTTGTTGTTGTAGGTAATTGTACTTAAAGTAGTAAGTATAATTAAGTTTTTCCGGGGTTTGTAGATATGACTGTCTCAAATTTTATCAAAATCCCTTCAACAGTTTGCATATGAAGAATTTAAAAATAGCCAGTACGTCGTAGTTTCTGGTACGCCCTCGAAATGATGTTATCAGGGCGCCAGCGGACTTTTTACTCCTCTGTGGCCTCTCCTAATATGTCGGGTCCTCCATCACTGGGGCATCGGGTTTATTCCGCGTCGGTGACCGCAGGGTGCCACCCTGATGTCCGCAGTCCCAAAGAGTCTGCCTCCTTTACGGATGCAGATAACGTACTAACATGACTGCGTTCGAAACAAAGCAAGTTCTGAAAATCAACAGTGGTCAATGTGACATGTCCCAATTAAGTCAGCATAAGATAAAAAGAGACCAAATTCCTCGCAAATTTAAGCGTGTACTGGCATGCCTAAAAAATAAACAGGCTTTAGGCATAGTACCAAAGATGTGTTACCTGGTCGTGGGTTCGATGACAGGGTTCTATCAGCATTACAAGTTTGTTGGACTGGAATATCACCCATGGCAGTTGCATCGCAGTGTGTATAACCGTACTACCTTCTGATTTGGCTGAAATGTCAGGAATCATTGTGAATAAATCAGTATAAACTATGGCAAGGAAGATCATGTGACTAACATTTCTGCAATATCATTGTTCCTCTCACGGGCCTATTTCACGGGCATAGGCTTCCCCGAAAGAGGGGGGATAGTAAAATAGGGTATTAGGGTATTGCGTTGAGTTTTCTTTCTTTATAATCTTTGGTAAATTCCCCAAGCACCAAATAATATGAAGGCTATTAAGGGTAAGTTGTGTGTATTATACTATGAATGTAGTTACTGATGATTGGAAAAGAGTGACCGGGAGTTTTTATTGCTAGATCTTTGGCTCCACCGATTGCTTTGTGAATCTGGCTTTAAATTTAAATTCTTATGTGCTGACTGTTATTTTATAAGCCTTATTTTATAACCTATATTAATAAATATTTTTACGTTTGAGTTTGCTATAAAATAAATAACATATTGTGAAGAAACTCTCTGAATACAAGCTCAAGTGAAATGAAACTGCTCATTTCGTAATAACGAGGTGTATTCCAATAATCACACTCAATCATCTTACTATTACTTTATAACTATGCAACATATAATATTACAATATAGCTTAATCCAGAGAACATATCTCTACTAAAGTCGCAGACAAAATGAATAATTTCTGTCCGAGCTCGCACCGTCAACGGTTCGTCCGCCCCTCCGCTCCCACGGAGAGGGGTACCGTAGGTGTTTCCAGTACAATATTCTAATTTATACTAAGTAAACAAATACTTTTTGGGTGCAAAGGGGCTCTACCAACATCTATAGGGCCCCAGCGACCTCACCTGCTAGTGGCGCACCTGCTGATAAACGGACGAGGCTCGTTAATTTACGGTACCTATGGAGTGGCTTCGGCCCCTACGTGGGTACCAGGTGGTACAACAGTGTTGGTCCGGGGGGGTACCACCGTGCAGCTGTGCTAAAGCCCCCCAAGTAACCCAGCCCAGGCTGGGTTGCGTTAGGGGTTCAGCAGCTGCACCGCCGGGCCCGGGGCGATGTATGGTGCAGCAGGCATGGGACCAGTGGGGGCGAAACGGAGTCTAGTGTGGGTGGTGTGGGTCGATTCGCCGGCCAGGGAGACCCTTAGCAACGGCGTTGCCGCGGCCGCCCGCAACACAGTCATGGGGCCCGCCTGGGGCCAACCACCCCAGGAGGCTGCCCCACATGTTGCGCATAATCCTGATGTGGGATCGCCGCTCCGGGTGGTAACCGGTGTGGGGTAGCGGCGGCCTTGCATCAGGGGGGTTTGGGAGCCCTTCCGTCCGGCGGGTCGGCTCCGACCTAACCACACGGTTCTAGACAAAGCTAGCCCCTACGCTTTGTCACTTACTGCTGCACCAAATGTCGCCCTGTCTTCACGCTTCTTCTTCAAAATCTACAATGGCAGTGCAACAAAAAAGAAATAAACGTTACACAGCGGCCCTAGGAAACCCCACAACTTCACATTTCGAGGTGGAGTTCACTAACGTCCGTGGACTCCATGCGAACCTCGATACCGTCCACCACCACCTTGAGACGGCACGGCCCGCTGTGATGTTCCTCATGGAGACACAAATACGCCGCCCTGACGACACGTCTTACCTGTGTTACCCCGGCTATGTCATCGAGGAACAATTTCGAGACAAAGCCGGGGTGTGCGTGTTCGTTAGGGCGGATGTTTGCTGCCGCCGGTTGCGCTGCCTAGAGAACCCCTCCAATTCCGTCCTTTGGCTGCACGTAGACCATGGCTCTATGAGCCAGATCTACGTGTGCGTCTACCGATCCCACACAGGGGATTCTGAGACAACAAAGCTCTTCCAGTACCTCAGCGAGACGGCTGATGAAGCGCAGATGCGGTTCCCGAACGCTGACCTAGTGTTTCTGGGGGACTTCAATGGCCATCACATTGAATGGCTGGGGTCCCTCAAGACTGATCATGCGGGTAGAGCCGCCCATGCGTTCGCTCTCTCCCACGATCTGACCCAGATGGTATGCGGGATCACCCGGATACCAGACAGGTCAGATCACGCGCCCGCTCTGCTGGATCTACTGCTGACGAGTCGCCCAGCCCAGTACAGTGTTTCGGTAGGAGCCCCACTGGGTAGTTCCGACCACTGTGTTGTTCACGCTGGCATGAAGGTGTCACCTCCTGCACGTCCTGTGCAAACGTCACGACGACTATGGCACTACTCGTCAGCGGATTGGGACGGTCTACGCGATTATTTTGCGTCCGTCCCCTGGAGCCAGCGCTGCTTTGTAGGAAAGGCTCCTTCGGATAGTGCTTCTGCTATTGCTGGCGAGATCAGTTTAGGGATGGATTATTACATCCCTTTCACTGATGTCGCCAGTATCCGCAGAGCCCGTCCCTGGTTCGGGCGAGATTGTGCCAAAGCTGTTCGACAAAAACAGTCGGCATATCGCGCCTGGATCAGGGCCCGGGCTGTGCGCGACCCAAACGTGGGCCACCTCAAAGCAGCGTACAACCGGGCCACAAAGTCGAGTAAGAGGGCCTTTAAGAGAGCGGATGCCCAGCGCGTCGCGCGGCTTGGTCAGGAGCTCACTTCCCATCCAGCCGTGCAATCTAACTTTTGTCAGCCCTCGCTGCCACCGCTGCGTTACCCAGATGGAACACTGGCTCACAAAGCCCAAGAGAAAGCGGATATGCTCGCAGACCTCTTTGCGGCTAATTCCCGGGTCGACGACCGTGGCCTGCAGCCCCCCGCCATCGCCAACTGTGGCCACACAATGCCTGATATTGTTATCAGGCAATGTGATGTACGGGCAGTGCTGCGGTCACTCGACACGCGGAAAGCCAGTGGCCCTGACGGCATTCCGGCGGTGGTGCTACGAAAATGTGCAGCTGAGTTGTCTCCAGTATTAACGCGTCTGTACCGCCTGTCATACTCTTCAGGGCTCGTGCCGGAGGTCTGGAAGGAGGCGAACGTACAACCGATCCCCAAGAAAGGGGATCGGTCCGATCCAGGCAACTATCGACCCATAGCTGTCACCTCAGTCATTTGCAAGGTGCTTGAGCTCCTTATAAATAAGCAGCTCATGCAATTCCTAGAGGATCACTCGCTAATCAATGATCGACAATACGGCTTCAGGCCAAAGCGATCAACGGGTGATCTTCTGGCATTCGTAACGCATGTCTGGGGTGGGGCTATGGAAAGGCACGGCGAGTCCTTGGCTATTAGCCTGGACATCGCCAAAGCCTTCGATAGGGTCTGGCATGCTTCGCTCCTTTCCAAGCTTCCGGCATATGGTCTACCTCCTCAACTGTGCAGCTGGATTGCCAGCTTTTTAAACGAGCGCCGAGTGCGGGTCCTCTGCGATGGCCAGGCTTCTCGCTTCTTGCAAGTGAATGCCGGGGTACCGCAGGGGTCCGTACTATCACCAACTCTCTTTCTTCTGCATATCAATGATATGCTATCCCTCGGGAACATTCATTGCTATGCAGATGAGAGCACACTGCACGGGAGTTACTCGGTTCGTCCGACGGCGGGGCGATCTGAGATTGACGAGGAGAGACGACGACTCGTGGCTGATCTCGACCGTAACCTCGACAGTATCTCTCAATGGGGTACCGAGAACCTGGTCGAGTTCAATGCCCGCAAAACACAGGCGTGTGCATTTTCTGCGAAGAAATCCCCTTTCCTTCCCCTACCCTCTCTTCAGAATGCATTATTACCAATGAAGGACAACCTTGATATCCTTGGCATAGACGTTCGTCGAGAGCTCAATAATAAAAACTACATCGAAAGATGTATAGGGCTAGCTTCGCGGAAACTAGGAATACTGAATAAGGTAAAGAGATTCTTTACACCGGACCAGAGGTGTCTGCTGTACAAGACGCAGATTAGACCCTGCGTCGAATACTGCTCTCACCTCTGGGACGGCTCCGCGAAGTATCTCCTGGACGCTCTCGACGCTATGCAGCGACGGGCTATCCGTATTATTGGTTGTCCGGAGGTAACGGGAAGCCTTGAGCCGCTAGCTCAGCGCCGAACAATAGCTTCCTTGGCCGCATTCTACCGTATTTACCACGGCGAGTGTTCTGAAGAGCTCTTCAATCTGATCCCACCCTCTTCCTTCCGATCCCGAACGACTCGTGCCGGGCAGACATGCCACCCCCACACAGTGGATAGCATGTTCGCGAGAACCGAACGTTTTAAACGTTCGTTTCTCTGCCGAACGATAGTGGCCTGGAACGCCCTGCCTGTGCACGTGTTTCCTCCCACATATAATCCTGGGTTCTTTAAGCGGAGCGTGAAGAGGCACATCAGTAGGTCGTCAAGTTGAGGGCCACTCTCAATAGTAATGTGTGCTGTGAGAGTGGCCCACAATCGCTAGATGTCGTCACGACTTACCACCAGGCGGGCGGCGTCAATTTGGCGAACCAAATATAAAAAAAAAAAAAAAAAAAAAAAAACTTGAAAGTACATTATGACATAATAATGGAAAATAATTGAGTAAATATAAAAAATCATCACAATACCTATACCAGAAATGCAATGGTACAACGTAATGACCAAGTGTAACAGAAGCGATAGAAGTAACATGACTAGTAAGATACCGTGGGATCGCTCAATCTGTTTTATTACGTCTGTCATAGTTCCGAACTTCCGGATCAAAGAATTTAATCTTTCCGGCACTGCTGTTATATCTGTGTCATCAAAAAAAGGATTGGTTAATTTATTTTTTAATACATATAATACAAGGATCAGGAAAAAAAACAATTACGAAAATAAACTACAAAACATAAACCAACTACAAACTATACTATCTAAAACTAAAAACTGAAATAAATATGTAAAGCAGGGAGACTAAGGCAGAGTGCCCATAACACAGGCAGCATTCCAGCGCTGAATTGAAAATGAGAGTATTTGCGCGAGAAAGCTGCCTGCGCGGGGATCACCAGTCTCTTCCCTCATACGCTTGATGAGTTCCGTGAAGAGCTGATGCCCACCGTGGCCCCATAGACCTAGTGTCTTGACACCAAATAATAATAATAGTATCTAATTCCCACCCACATCAGACAGACAAACAAATACGTCATGCCTATATCAGCACAGGGGTAGGCAGAGATACATTACACACCCATACTGCGCCACAAATTTTGTCGGTCCCACATAATAGGTGGCAAGTATATTGCCGTTACCGAGCTCTATTGCATATTCAAAACCACTCGGTAATTCAAATTCAAATTCCCACAGCCAGGACCGATTATAATAACATCTATATTCCTGAAGAGGTACGCAGAGGTGAAGTACACACCCACATTTTGCGAATAAGGTTGTTGCCCCCACGTTATAGAGGGCAACCCTATTACCGATGCCAAGTAAACGAATACTAAGTATCAGATATCCCGTCGTAGATACGTATTAACTCATAATATTACTATTATTGCGTTCGAACACAAAATAATCAGACCCAGTTTTCGAATTTGACACATCACAGTCCTTCGACATCAGGGTACCCTGTTATTTGGCCAACACGATAATTTACTGTTCCATTTTTAATGTTCTTGGTAGGCTACCAATCCCACTCATCCCATCCCATAAGCTAACTGTTAGCAACACAAGCTATAAAAAAACTTATTCTAAATAATCGTCAGTCATCTCCCCGTTAAGTTGTGACATACCTGCATAAACTCTCATTGCATCATCAGTGAATGCTGCATCAGTTATTCGATTGTGCTTGATTCCCGGTAGAGCCATTTCAAATACAGTGTTATTGTATAGTGATAAAGATTTTGATGCTACGGCTAAAAACAATAGGACCAGAGGGTTTGCTATCGGGGTAAAAATTTGTCTAGTCTCATCCTCTTGTATCTCACATTTTAAATAAACAGAATGTAATCAGAACCTTATTTCACGAAGATGGATAAAACTTTCAAAATCTTTGAGGTCCTGGTCATTGATAGACGAATGACACTCTGGCAAAAGTCTGGAAAGTGAAATAGACTCGCCTCCTTTGACGTGGGATCGCTAAAGTGTGTTGTCAGTTGTGGGGATTACCCCACAATTCGCACCACACTTAAGCGATCTCACTGGACTGGGAACGCTTTTGTTTATCACTCCATTGGACGTGGGATTACCAAAGTGACTGGCGAAATGACGTAGTAATGAACGTCTCTCACAGAGGGTAAATGTGTAACTTACTTTGATTCATCTTTAAAGTTCGCAGGATATCTTTAAAACAGTTGTACAATTCCTTCAGCGTTGATAATATCATTGAAGTTATTAAAAATAATTCTATCACCAGCAGATACAAGTATAAACCGAAGACATGGTACGTTATGTATAATGACTGCGGCACCACTAGAAGCAAAACATGATATAAGTGCGTAGAAACTATGGATGAACGGAGATTGACGAAACAGATCCATAAGTAAGGCGGGCGTGGATGAACAGCCTGGTAAGGGTGGATCTAAGGCAGGCGAACGTATTTCGATCAAATCGGAGTACCTACCCATAACCGGAGAGCGTGAATGAAAATAGTAATGAAAGTGGAAGAAGCGAAAGAAGTATGCCAGGATAGTAGCACGTGGCTTAGGACGTGCTACTATCCTATCCTATCCAGCGGAACTCACCTGCACCTGGAGCACCTTTTGATGAAACGGACGATACTCTGACAAACATAGATAAATTTTTCGGCAAAGAAATACTGTTTCTGTTTAACGTCAGTAGCTCCATGATATGTGAGAGCCAAAGCGTTTTAATAGCGTCCGTAGCCTGATGACTGAGAAGGTGGCCTTGGTTTACGACGACGTCTGTTTAATCCTTAGTTACCACAGTTGACGTGAAACTAGTCCTAACACAAGGACTCCAACTTAGCTGGAGGTGGTAATATAACGAGAATACAAGTAGATTGCTAGGATTTTGTAAAAAAAACAGCTGTTGATCTGGTGGGCGTGGGTGGCCCCTTTAGAGATAAAGATTGAGTGTATAGTTTGAGTGTAGCGGTATTTTTACTTACAGTGACTAATTCCAAATATAGTCGGCTTAGCTATACAATAGCAATAGTCCAAAGACAGCAAAAATACTGCAAATAATATTGAACAGGCGACTACCCGATCCCTCCCATCGCTGACTTGTGTTGGTTGACGGAAAACTTTCAACTCTTCGTTCAACTAGAAATAACATCTCTATCTCTTAAGGTCATAATAAATAGTTACTAATATTAAATTTAATATTTTTAATTAAATATTATTAACTAAAATTATATCAAAAATTTTATATTTAACACGTATCAAAGAACTCCGTCGACTGGCAATTGGCAATATTTCAACTTATTCTCAACTGAGGCCACCTTTTTATCCCGAGAATGTGCTCCAGTGGGAATTGGGAATTAGAAGAGCAAAGCTGTGGGTGTCTCCTAGTTATCCACATAATACTTCTAATATTGACGCCTCAATAACGTATAGGTTACCAAGGTATTGGTCAGATATAAGGACGACGCGAATTTGATCCCAGCCACCACACTACTGACGTCCATCCACTTCTAACTATCCTTAAACTCCTGGGTTTCACTGAATGCTAGTAGCCGGTAATATTTTGTAATTTTTAGTATTGTTTTAATTAAGAAAAACGACAACGACCTGGCTGCCTACCACAGAACTACCTTGAGGTGATACAAGACAGAGAACATCGGAAGGAATTGGGGAAAGCCTGTGCCCAGTTTGGTTACAGAATAGGCTAATTAAGAAAACAAAATTACTTGTCTTAGTTCCACGATACAGTTGATCATATGGCTCATTCTGTTACCTCCTGTATAAGCACCTACAATAACCACCGTCACAACAATAACCACGTCTAGGATCCATGTTATGCTCGTTGCGTGGCTCATCTTCAACTTTTCTTTGTATACAGTTAGATCTAATATCATAGCTACAAGTAATACCAATGCTGCAAAATATTTATTAAAACGTCAATTTAATACAATCGCACCTGTATACACACTGACAATAACAGTGCTAAGCCTGCAGCAGTAAAGATTCTAAGTTATTTACCGTCGGATTCAAAGCTACACCATGCATTCACACTTTGCAATATTTTTTTGTCCTGCTTAATTGGGGACCAGTCTATATATAATTTATGCCAATGTGGCATGTCTGTTGATCGTCAAAATGCATCACTTGCAGTGCAGATGAGGTTGTTAGGTGTCTCTTTTATTTTCAAATACCCTCCATTACCGTACGCCTCGAGCTCGCCCTCGGAAACATTACCGAGTATCGGGTTTGGACGTCTAAGATTTTAGTAGACCCTATAAAACCAGGAACCCAATCTTTATTTACTTACCTAAGGGCAAAATCACTGAATAACCTAAGATATTGTTGTTCGATACTCGGATACACCATACATCTTGCGTTCTTCTAAATTTAAGTGGTGCTATACCAGCAACTCGTGACCAACGCAGTACATACCCTAGAACCCCCGATACTGAGCACTCAGTATGTAGTTGAGATTCCATTTCCAATAATCGGTTTTGTTAGTATTATTAGCTTTAATAATTGCTCCCTCGGATTATTCCAGAAATTAATTCTTTGGAAAGTAAATACTAGTAATTTCCCACTTACAATTTTTACAATATTTTTTCCTGTTTTTTTAAGAATACTTGCAATGGCAAATACGATTTACTAGTGATAAGTTTAAAGTACGTGTGTCTACCAATTCCGTGACCGACTTTGTCCTATGTAAAGAATGGTTAAAACAATTATATTGGTAAAAAGTGTTATTTGTATTCAGTAATTTATTACTAGTTACTCATCCTTCACTTTTACCTTAACTAGATAAGATCAAAACTGTTAGTTCTACTGATACAGCGTCGAGTACATTATTCAAAGAATGAACACAATCAATCCATTATTTTTTACTTAATGGTAGACAGGTAAATTGTTACAATACATTGGTGGATAGGAGTCGACGAACGAGGATCTGGCGAACTTATGTATAATTTTATTAATTTTACAGTGTATACATCAATAAACTCTAAACGGTACGCTAACGTTAGTTCGGCAGAACTGCGGTAGGTGGATCCAACGCTAACCTTAATAGCGCGATCTAGGAATTATGAATATGATATGAAGCAAAAATTCGATGTTGTCGGTATTATTCATCGTAGCTCATTGGTCAGAGCATTCCCCCTGTTAGGGAAAGGCCGTGGGTTCGAGTCCTGTCGATGACATCAGTTTTTGTGATCTATTTATAATTTCTTTCTTAATATTTTAAGAATAGTTTAAGCAAACTCATTGCTTTGAAATACAAAAATAACTTAGGAAACTATATTGAATTTACTTTTATTTTTAAGAACGTACACAAATATCACATTTACAAATATTAATAATTAGTAGGTAAGTATTATTTTCAACCGACTTCCAAAAAAGGAGGAGGTTCCCAATTCGACTGTATGTTTTTTTAATTATTTTTTTATGTTTGTTACCTCATATCTCTGGACAGGGTGAACCGATTTTGATTTTTTTAAATTGAAAGCTACTACTTCCGAAGTGGTCCCATTTCTATTTGGTCCCATTCCGACAATTATTTGGTCCCATTTCGATAATTTGAACTCGGATGTTGTGTAAATTTTTGACGTGTATTTTTATTTCAACTGTCCCGGTGAAAACGAGAACCGCTCTCAATGACATCAATTTCAATCTCAATAATTTTACAATAATTATGAGTTGCAAAAACTGTTCCTTTTTTGAGTAAGAACGTTCTGTCAACTGACCAAGACACCACTAGAACACAACCTCGAAACTTATGACTATATTGTGCGACGGAATCATTTGAAAATTGTTAGCAAACGTCATTGCTTAGAACGGCATCAATCTCTTTTGAATCTATTATAATTATATTCTTCTAACAATCTCTCAGTCATAATACTACCTTCTTCTATTTCTTCTGCCGTAATATGCAAACTTTTATGACCAAGTAACCCGTACGACACAAATGCATCGTTCCAATCAACATCGTCCGAAATGTCTGTATCTTTTATAACTTTGTTCTCTTCAAGTATATCTATAACATGAGTTATTTCTTTGTTTACTTTGATTTCTCTTTCATCTTCATTAATCTGTACCATAGAATCACTCCTTTTGTAGACTTTAGCACTGACATCACGTAATTTAGTTTCTTTTTCTATTTTATTATGACTTATTGTACAATTATTGAACTTTTCTACATATTTATCGTATTCTTCTTCACACATGTCTTTTATGTTTGTCTTTGCTTGATATTTACTATAGTCTCTATTTAATTCTTCTTCTTTAACAATGTTTTCAAATGCTATGACGTCATTATTTTCTAATATTTCTAAGTTTTCTAGCACTATTTCCGAGATATATTCAAAACTTGATGGTATATTATGAAATATTTGTAAATATTCATAACTTGAATGGTTTTCTTCCTTTAAATCTGGAAATAATAAAGCATTTATTAATATAGCAACGAAACTATCTTGAGAATCAATAATTTTACTTTACACTAAATACAACGCGTTGGTAACCTAGGAATAAGAGCTTGGAGCCGTGGGGATAAGGATTTCGAACACGTAAGTTCCATTCCTAGTCACCACACTGTTGATATGAACTCACTCCTAACACAAGCACTTTTAGCATTGCTGGAAGGTTTACCTGCACGGCGAGCATGGTGTCGATAACCAATGATATCGCCGAAAGTGTCGATAACGTGACCTAATCAACACATCTTTTGAAATTTCCTGCCATATTATTGGTTTTCGACAAACTCTTCTTACTGCCATGCTTGCACTGCAGGAATGGTATGGACGCGTCATTGCGGTTGACGCGATTGCCTTGAAAAGAAAAACTAACCTTTGCTAGTTGTTTTTTCTAAATAAGAATTTAAACCGAGGAGGGCTAAAATAATAACTAAATGTATTATTTTCTGCATAATGTTCTAGGCACAGAAATTACTGTTTTCCTGATGCAAGTTGCATTTCAACTGTTTTAACACAAAAGTCGTGTCCTTAACGTAAACTTGGTAATGATAAGATAAATAATGTTTAAAATTCAAAACAGCATTTTAAAAGATAATTATGTAGAAGAATAAGCATTGTTTAACCTTAGAGTAGTAGCCGGCAACTCCAGGGTCACTCCCAATAGTATTGTATTGAGTGGCCCTCTATCGTTAGTCGTTGCCACATGTATTCTGAAGAGCTCTTCGACCTGATTCCACCCTCTCCCTTCTGATCCCGAACAACGCGTGCCGGGCAGAGGTGCCAATCCCACACAGTGGAAAACATCTTCCCGAGAACTGAACGTTTTAAACGTTCGTTTCTCTACCGAACGATAGTGGCCTGGAACACACTGCCTGCGCACGTGTTTCCTCCCACATATATATACCCTGGGTTCTTTAAGCGTAGCGTGAAGAGGCACATCATTAGGTCGTCAAGTTGAGGGCCACTTTCTATATATAGTATTCAGTGAGAGGCACACACAATCGTCAGATGTCGCTACAGCTTACCATCAGGCAGGCGGCGTCAATTTGGCAAACCTAATATAAAAACATTATTAACACGGTATTCTATCCTATCTATACTATCTATCCATGGGAATTCGGAATTAAAAAAACTATTTTATGTGGACAAATCCGTGGTTATCTACTAGTTAAGTATAATCTTGGTATAAATGCGTGATTTTAGTCATCATTTCCTTGACAGTATTGTAACAAATTGATACTATTACTGACACTTATATCTAACGCGCTATAACCACAACTAATTTTCTGTCATTTCAATGATGATGGTAATACAAATGACCCTGAGAAATTCTTGAAATATGCATAACTACCTAATGCCCGTGGTTCCGCCCGTGTGGTATAGTTTTATCGTTTTCAAATCCCACGGGAACACATTACCGGGATGTACTCACCTATACTTACGTATACTTAGGTACCTATACTTACGTATACTTAGCGTGTCTAGCACTCGGTTATTAGAAGCCGAGGTAGGCCCAAGAAAAGGTATATAATGTGTGAAAGAGGATAATTATGAAAAGGAAGGAATTGCCTGAGATGACGTGTTACAGGGATGTGTGGAGGAGTAAGACATGCTGCGATGACCGCAAATGGGTTTTACATTTTACCACTAAACATTTCAAAACTAAACTACCTAACTAAAAACTAAAACTCAGGTCATTACCAAAACTGCGTCCCCTAGGCAGATTGCCCATAACACAGACAGCATTCCCGCGCTGGATTGCTAAGTAGAAGATAGATGACCACGGCTCTTGTAACAGTGTCAAAACGTCGGGTAATAAAGAGGTATGTATATATCTCAATAATCGCGTAAAAGACCCTCGTCTTAAGTTTATAATGTGTACAAAACGCGAAAGTTCAAAAAAGTATTAAGAAGATAGATAGTATTTGCACGAGAAAGCCGCCTGCGCAGGGATCACCAGTTTATTTTTATATTTTGATTTGAACAAATAATATTTTCAAAATTTGAAAATAGATTTTAGAAAGAATTACAAACAGACACTTAAATTTTATTAATGCGTATTGATAGTTCAAGTTCAAAACTTTTGTGTAGAGCATCAAACTAATAGCACAATATTAAAGAGCAATAATTATATCCTGGTATACCCTACCAGGCCTATGTCACCCGCCTAACAATCGCAAAAAATACGTGACGTCAGCGACAACTTGAAGTTGTAAGTCAGTAAGGGTTGTCTCTTGTTTGTCATACGGCATTGACCATAGAGTTGATATTGAGGCATTAACGTCATAATTATTGGTCAAATTATGCTGGTACTTTCCTGACAACCCTAACGTTCGAATTATGTTCTCTGTAAACAAAAGAATGTGCTTTAATTAACGTCAGAGTGCAAGTTCTGTATGTAAGTAACTATTCCCTATTCTGTGACCCTATCTTCTATCTATATACAATATATAATATTATGAAGGGAAAAAAAATATTGTTTGTTTGTTTGTTTCAATTGAATAGGTTCCGTAACTACTGAACATACATATGGTCACGCCTCTTTCCCATGGGGGTAGACAGAGACTATGGAATTTCACTTGCTACGATCCTGGCATACTTCTTTCGCTTCTTCCACTTTCATAACTTTCTTCATGCACACTCTCCGGTTCTGGGTACTCTTGATTTGGTCAAAAGGATTTTATAAACATATTTTGTAATGTAAATATTTTTAGTGTGTAATTATGTATATATTGTAATACTTATCTATATCTATATCTATATCTATACTTATATAATAAATCTGTAGAAGTGAAAATTTTGTACATTGAAAATATCAAAAAAATAAATGGCTATACTAGACCCTCACAGAACCCAAAAATGTGATTAAAAAAATGTATGACTGTCTGTCTGTCTGTCTGTTTGTTGTTCAGGCATCACGCAAAAACTACCGGTTCGATTACGATGAAACTTGTATAAGTATAATTATTCTTTAATATCCTGGGCACCACCCTGGGTACTTTTTATCCCGGAAAAGTATATATGTTACGGCTAATACCCGAAGTGCGGCTGCACCTAGTTTTAGCCGGTTAGAACGAGGTGCTATACTAAACTAATCTAACCTAACCTAACCGGCTAAAACTAGGTGCAGCCGCACTTCGGGTATTAGCCGTAACATATACACTAAAAACAAACTTAATTTTGCGGTTCGATCCCTAGACCAGATTACTGTACCAACCGCAAATAATAAGTTTGTCGTAGGTTACGTCACCCGCAGTGGAGTTCACTAAAGGGCGGTGCACACGGCTAAGATACTATAATATTTTATCTTAAGATACAATATCGCTCAACAGCTATACATAATAAATCAGTAACTGGTGATCAAGAAAGCTATAACACGCAGGCGGAGATTTGAAAAAAAAATCTTATAATTAATTCAAATGCCAAGCAAAATATGGAAGGAGTACTAGTATCGAATTAATAAATTATGTGCCGTATAATACGGTTCAGAGAACGTCAACATTTTAGCTCAAATAAATTGAAAAATACAGTTATATATTATTTATTAAATGAACACATGAATTATTTAAAAATAAAGTTGTATATTTTTGCATTAAACATGAATCTTTGATTCATTGTAGTTTTATGCTTTGTTTTATTTCGTGCTAAATCGTTTCCGAGATGTACATATAGTAACTAAGCTTGTGGTGGTGAGGTGATCTTTTCCTTACACCCCGTTAGGAAAAGATCAAAGACCTGACGTTTAGTAACTAGGTGATTAGAAGCTTTGGCAAAAAGAGGATATAGGAATAGGAAAGAGGGGATGTAACAAAATTTGAAGCGAAGGTAAGAATTGTTGCCAAGGCAAACTAGTAACGTTTGTTCGTTTTGAGGCTTGTCAGTAGCAGCCGCGATGAACAGGACTTAGAAAAGTGGTTAGTTATTTATATAGTGTTATTATCCACTTTCTTTTTACCTACGTACGGTGTCAAAAGAATCAGATCGATCGACCAAGTGATTCAGAAGAAGATTCAATTACGAATGTTTCCGGTGTACTACCAGTAATGATATTAAAAACCTATAAATTATTTTTAACATGAGTTGGCAGCCACTGGATCGTTCAACTCTTATAATAGGTCAGTATAAAAACTGTATGGCAACTCTTGCAGTCTTCGTCCCATAGAAGGAACGTTCACAAACAACATGACATACGTAATTTTTGCAATATTATGTACAGCAATTATGTTGGCAATGGCGGCTAGTACAAGTAATACGAGGGATATGTCGTCTAAAGACCAGGAGAGCAAAAGTAGTGAAGATAAAGAATTAGATATGCAACTGATTATGAACGAATGCAATGAAACGTTTCGGATTGAGATGAGTAAGTTACTTTTAAAAGTGGGTTCCACCAAATTCCTGAAAGCCTAGTCTGCAGGACGGACGAGGCTCCGGCAAACATCAAAGTACATACTTGGATATCGTCAATAAAGACCACAAAATAGAAGCCGGTTACTACTCATCGGAGACGGCAGCTTCCGCTGTATCTGGCACGACGAGCATCCGACTCCAGCAGTAGGTAAACGGTAAACTAACAGATCTTCGTGCAACAGGTGTATATAGTTATGCAGGGGCAGCAGCACCCACCGCAGCCTCCACCACAGCATCCACCACAGACTCCACCACAGCATCCACCACACATCTTGCTTTAGTGTTTGAAAGAGTACGAAAACTCGAAAGATAAGGGTTATTATGGAAAATGGAAATATAATATAATGTGGAATATAGACCGAGAACGTTTTGAAATTTTTAGGTTTTTTAATACTTTTTTAGGTTATGCTCTGCTCGAAGAATTTGTGAGTACTGAATAAGCTCGCCCCCTATCACGTGGGCCTAAGTTACTGACTTAAAATGGGGAATAATGGTATTTTATTTTATTTTATTCTGTATTATTGGTATATATTGGTATTCTGCTTATCCCTGTGGGGAAACGGGCGTGATTATGACTACGATATTCTACAGTCGGTCAAGCTTGGAAAAGCAAATAACCTTGGACTAACGTTAGCCAAACATTTTCATATTATTAATAATGCAATCAATTTGGTTAGTGTCATCTACGTGGTATTACAAGATACCAATAATTAGTCCCTGTGTGATCCAATGCTTATTGACACTCTAGCTTATTGCTGGACTTGGTGATCATTTGGACTTGAAGGTTGACGTAAGTCCCAAACTGCATCGTAAAGTATGACAATAAAATAACTTGCTTGTGTATTTCAGCATACTTGGAGTCGCTAAACGAGAGTGGCAGCTTTATTGATGAAACTGACAAAACCCCAAAGGTTCGTTACTGGTTGGTTACAAATAAAAAGTTATTGAAAAAGTTAAGCATCATAAAAATCCGGCCAATGAATAGAGTTCCGTAGTCACATAATAACCTTTATAATTCCTGAACTAACAAAGCTATTGGATCCGTTGTAGTCTTCCTTGAAAGTTCATTACATGGACTACCCGCACAATTTTTTTCAGATTTTTCGAGTCAGCCGTTTAGATTTTAGAAGGGGGACTCTCTGTTTTACCAAAAAAATGACCTTTAAATTTGAATATCTCGGTAGACACAAGAAAAAAAAACAACTTTTCTTTTAACACTTTGTCAACATACACATATTATATCCATGCAAAGTATCATGTTTCTAGCACTCACCTTTTAGGAGGAAAGCCGGAACAGACGGAAGGACAGACATGACAAACTATAAGGGTTCCGAAACTTGAACTATGGAACCCTAAAAATTCCCCGCGTCGCAGCTGACTGGGAACTTCCCAGTTTTTTTTTTTTTTTTTTTAAATATATTTAGGTCGACAAATTGACGCCACCCGCCTGATGATAAGCTGTGGCGACGTCTGGTGATTGTGGGCAACTCTCACAGTACACAGGAATACTATAGAGAGTGACCCTCAACTTGACGACCCAGTAATGTGCCTCTTCACGCTTCGCTTAAAGAACCCAGGGTTATATGTTGGAGGAAACACGTGCGCGGGCAGGGCGTTCCAAGCCACCATCGTTCGGCAGAGAAACGAACGTTTAAAACGCTCAGTTCTCGCGAAGACGGTTTCCACGGTACGAGAGTGACATCTCTGCCCGGCACGCGTTGTTCGGGATCGGAAGGGAGAGGGTGGGATCAGATTGAAGAGCTCTTCAGAACACTCACCGTAGTAAATACGGTAGAACGCGGCCAAGGAAGCAATTGTTCGGCGCTGGGCTAGCGGCTCAAGGCTTCCCGTTACCTCCGGACAATCTATAATGCGAACAGCGCGTCGCTGCATAGCGTCGAGTGCGTCCAGCAAATACTTCGCGGAGCAGTCCCAGAGGTGAGAGCAGTATTCGACGCAGGGTCTAATCTGCGTTTTGTACAGCAGACACCTCTGGTGCGGTGTAAAGAATCGCTTTACCTTGTTCAGTATTCCTAGTTTCCGTGAAGCTAGCCCAATACATCTCTCAATGTATTTAGTGTTATTGAGCTCTCGACGTACGTCTATGCCAAGGATGTCTAGATTATCCTTCATTGGTAATGTTGCATTCTGAAGAGTGGGTAGGGGAAGGAAAGGGGATTTTTTCGCTGTAAATGCACACGCCTGTGTTTTGCGGGCATTGAACTCGACCAAGTTCTCGGCACCCCATTGAGATACTGTCGAGGTTACGGTCGAGATCAGCCACGAGTCGTCGTCTCTCCTCCTCAATCTCAGATCGCCCCGCCGTCGGACGAACCGAGTAACTCCCGTGCAGTGTACTGTCATCTGCATAGCAATGAATGTTCCCGAGGGATAGCATATCATTGATATGCAGAAGAAAGAGAGTTGGTGATAGTACGGACCCCTGCGGTACCCCGGCATTCACTTGCAAGAAGCGAGAAGCCTGGCCATCGCAGAGAACTCGCACTCGGCGCTCGTTTAAAAAGCTGGTAATCCAGCTGCACAGTTGAGGAGGTAGACCATATGCCGGAAGCTTGGAAAGGAGCGAAGCATGCCAGACCCTATCGAAAGCTTTGGCGATGTCCAGGCTAATAGCCAAGGACTCGCCGTACTTTTCCATAGCCTCACCCCATACATGCGTGACGAATGCCAGGAGGTCACCCGTTGATCGTTTTGGCCTGAAGCCATATTGCCGATCATTGATTAGCGAGTGATCCTCCAGGTATCGCATGAGCTGCTTATTGATAAGGAGCTCAAGCACCTTGCAAATGACTGAGGTGACAGCTATGGGTCGATAATTGCCTGGATCGGAGCGATCCCCTTTCTTGGGGATCGGTTGTACGTTCGCCTCTTTCCAGACCTCCGGCACGAGCCCTGTAGAGTATGACAGGCGGTACAGACGCGTTAGTACTGGAGACAACTCAGCAGCACATTTTCGTAACACCACCGCCGGAATGCCGTCAGGGCCACTGGCTTTCCGCGTGTCGAGTGACCGCAGCACTGCCCGTACATCACATTGCCTGATAACAATATCAGGCATAGTGTGGCCACAGTTGGCGATGGCGGGGGGGCTGCAGGCCACGGTCATCGACGCAGGAATTAGCCGCAAAGAGGTCTGCGAGCATGTCCGCCTTCTCTTGGGCTTTGTGAGCCAGTGATCCATCAGGAAAACGCAGTGGTGGCAGCGAGGGTTGGCAAAAATTTGACTGTACGGCTTTGGCCAGTTGCCAGTATCCACGG
This sequence comes from Nudaria mundana, assembly GCA_963556515.1. Classification (NCBI taxonomy): domain Eukaryota; kingdom Metazoa; phylum Arthropoda; class Insecta; order Lepidoptera; family Erebidae; genus Nudaria; species Nudaria mundana. Next base: position 3,483,251 of record OY748307.1, read on the forward strand.
CTGCCCGTGGGGTGAGATGTGAGCTCCTGACCAAGCCGCGCGACGCGCTGGGCATCCGCTCTCTTGAAGGCCCTCTTGCTGAACCTAGTGGCCCTATTAAATAATAAATAAATAAATAAATATATTAGGACAATGCACACAACGCCATCTAGTCTCAAACTAAGCAGAGCTTGTGATATGAGTACTAGATAAACTGATATAAATACTTATATACATTTTTTTTTTGTAAATACATACATATTATACATAGGAAACATCCAGACTTCGGTACAAACGCATATGTCATCACACAAAGTTTGTCCCGACCGGGAATCGAACCCGAGACTCCGGCGTCGAAAGCCGATGCACTACCGACCACGCCACCGAAGCAGTATTGTACGCTGCTTTGAGGCATATTCGGGTCACATTCGGGTCACGTGCCGCCCGAGCCCTGACCCAGGCGCGATACGCCGACTGTTTTTTCTGGACAGCCTCGGCACATTCACGCCCGAACCAGGGGCGAGCTTTGCGGATGCTGGCGACATCAGTGAAAGGGATATAATATTCTATCCCTAGACTGATCTCGCCAGCAACGGCAGCAGCGCTATCCGACGGCGCCTTCCCTGCAAAGCAGCGTTGGCTCCACGGGACGGACGCAAAGTAATCGCGGAGACCGTCCCAGTCGGCCGACGAGTAGTGCTATAGTCGTCGAGTCATTTGCTCAGCACGAGCAGGCGGTGGCACTTGGAAGCTGGCGTGCACCACACAGTGGTCAGAAGTGCCCAGTGGGGCGCATACCGACACACTGTACTCGGCTGGGCGACTCGTCAGCAGTAGATCCAGCAAGGCGGGCGTGTGGTCTGACCTGTCAGGTATCCGGGTGATCCCCTGTACCATCTGGGTCAGCCCGTGGGAGAGAGCGAATGCATGGGCGGATCGTCCCGCATGATCGGTCCTAAGGGACCCCAGCCACTCAACGTGATGACCGTTAAAGTCCCCCAGGAAAACCAGGTCAGCGTTCGGGAACCGCACCTGCGCATCGTCAGCCATTTCGCTGAGGTATTCGAAAAGCCTTGTTGTCCCAGTGTCCCCTGTGTGGGAGCGGTAGACGCACACGTAGATCTGGCTCATAGAGCCATGATCCACGTGCAGCCAAAGGACGGAGTAGGAGGGGTTCTCTAGACAGCGCAACCGGCGGCAGCAGACATCCGCCCTAACGACCACGCACACTCCGGCTTTGTCGCGGAATTGTTCCTCAATGACATAACCCGGGTAACTGAGGTAAGACGTGTCGTCAGGGCGGCGTATCTGTGTCTCCGTAAGGAACATCACAGAAGGCCGTGCCGGCTCTAGGTGATGGTGGACGGTATGTTTCCTCTTCCAAATATGATGCATAGTAAAATGTCTTATGCACTGAATAGCACTATATACAATCACGGGTCACATTGTAGCACCTATGTGACACTATGCCTTGCGGGGATTCTCTGCCACAGACATTCATAACCAATACACTCTCTAATGTACTTGGTGTATTGATTTTTATTTCCCTCTAGTGTTACATTCGCTGTATGTTGGAATACATGGATATAATGTCGGACGATGGTATGTTAGATGCCGCAAGAGCTGCCGTACTGTTTGCGGGAGAACGTAACGGAAAGAGCATGGAGGATATCGGAGATATGACATCACTTTGTGCCGATAGAAGTAAGTTAGATAACTATATAGAATAGGATAGACGTGTTTGATGTCAGCTCCATTTCATTACTCCCAACTACTTATAATAACTTTAGGTAAGTCCTACATGACAACTACTTTTTTCCTGCTATCCGTTTTTTATGAAACATACTTACATTATAATGACGCCTGTCGCCCTAAGGGGTAGGCATGGGCATGTTATTTACCCACCATTAGCAATCACAAAAATACGATCTACAAACTTTTTTTTTGAGAATTTTTGGCATGGCTTCAAAGGACTTACGCCAGACTTACGTCACGTTATAATGGCTAGACATTTCTCGGAGCATGTGGTGACCGTTCTTACATGTGTGGTGGGGACCATACAGGTAAGAACGGTCAGTGAGTATGAAGTGTCGGTTGTAGTTACTTACGGAGACATCAGTTTGCAAAGGTGGTTAAAATGGTACCTTACTTACCTCATTTTAGAAAGCTTCATTTTTGGATATTTTCTTCGGAATATCATTAGAAATCACGTCATCAAATCACAGACTTCTTTGCAACCTGATATCTCCTGAAGTAACCACGACCGAAATTTCATACTCACTGACGGTTCCTACATTTGTTTGGGACATGTTCTGAGAAAATTCCAGCCTTTATAACCAAATGTTAGTCTGGCAGTCACACGCTCTCGGTATATTATGTAACAAAGATCAATTATTATTTTACGTTTCACCTTTTTGTTTTAGAAGAAACCTGCAAATGCGAGAGAGCTTACAAATTCTTGAAATGTCTCATGTCTATGGAAATAGAAAGATACGAGTCTACCAAGTGATTAACATCATTTACGGACCATGCACTCTGTATAACTAAAAACCAGAAGATATTTAGCCTCGAACTTGGAGCCAGAGGAAATTTAGCCTAGAACAGTATATAAATGTGTGTTAGAATGCAAAGATGAATAAAAGTTACTATTGAAAATGATAGTTTGTAAATATAAAATAAATCTGCTGCCGTTTCTGTCTCAACTGTAGATTAGACCATAGTAGATTATACAAGTGAAAAAAAAGAAAATTTAATTCGAGTTACGAAGTTGGATCCCAAGGGTAGAGAAGGATTCTAAAGTAGAATCCTGAGCGGAGCGAGGGATACAAGGAACGAGACATTTTTTTTTTCACGAGTAGTCTACTCTACTTTATACCATTGACTGTGAGAAAATAAGGTAAAGGTTTCCAACACCTACGTTGTCTGATACATAATTGCTGCTTTCGAACGAAATGATTCCGGAGTAAGCGACTCATTTTCATCACTGGAAGAACTCATTTTATTAGTTATTTTAAATTTTCCAATGAAACACTACGATCTAAAATTGGCGGGTTGTGTTTGTTTTTTATACCATTTGTTTTTTTTTTGTCAATGGAATGACTTCATTCAGCCTGCCAGTAGTTACATTCAGCTTTCTTTTTTTTTGAAGTATACTTAATTCGTCTATTGAAGCTCGTTCCAAATTCAAATGTCATTATTCACTTGTGAATAAATGAGCATTTTATTCATTGTTATCGATGAATAAAGTTCACTTTTTCGAGGGGCAATGGTATAAATAAACGTTATTTTAGCGTCTACATTTGACCTTACCTACGGGACAGTTTCGCTTTTGTCTGGCTGTCAATCTGTTTATCTGCTTGTATGTGTGTTCCTGGCTAGCAGCAAATTACTTTATCAGGTCACCACAAAACTCGCACAAGTCATTGAGTTATTATTACTACGTATAGAGAAGCTATCCTGAACAAAAAACGAACGCATTTTGCCACAAGTTACAACTAAAGTTCGCTGCAGCGATTAAACAATAAATTAGTCGTCTAATCGTAATATAAATATTCAAGCGCAAGATCGCTTCTTAGTTATAGTTTTTTCACGACCAAAAGGTCAAAAGCGCCAAAAATTTCATGGCGCTTACGCGTTTCCTTCAACGTATACCAAGAACATGTCACTTGTAAGGATTATACACTATAGACTGGACACGCATAGCTTTTTACCTACGACGAGAGGATGTTTGTGCAAATACATGTTGCCATTTTTCTCCAAAACTACTGGTCGGATTTTGATGCAGTTTTCAGTTATGGGTTCAGGTTTGATTGGTGCATGTTCTTAGATAAATGTTACGATGACAACTCACCAGGGGGCGCTGCAGCGAACATTATTTGTGATGAAAATCAATGGTGCCACTTTTCTCTATTACTACTTGTTCGATTTTGATGCAGTTTTCAGTTATGGGTTCAGGTTTGATTGGTGCATGTTCTTAGATAAATGTTACGGTGACAACTCACAGGGGGCGCTGCAGCTAACATTATTTGTGATGAAAATCAATTTTGATACGGCTCCAAAAATTAAAAAAAAATCGTGTTGGTTAGCCCTTTAACTTTGATATAGGTGCCTAGCAATATTTTGATTCAAGCGTTGTCTCGAAATGCACATCGAAATAATGTGCGTTTTGTTCAATCTACTTTTGTTAGATTTATAAAAATTTTACTTTCAAATTAACAAAAATTCGTAAATTCGTACAGTATCTATGGTTTGGTTTACTCTGATAGCTCACTAACCATCTAAGAAATATCAGTTTGGGGCTTTAAAAAAAATGCAAATAGATATTATAAATACACCTTTCAATCTTTGACATAAAAATAATTAGAAAGCGGTACCAAAAAATGAACATTTTACCTACAGTGCCACATCTGCGTTGATGCAACGTCATTAGTCTATGAAGTTCTTGGAAACACAAGTGTAAAAAAATGGCGGTTATTAAAAACACTTATTACATAAATCATGCATGTTATATTGAAAAGCTTATATATTTACGAGTGAAAAGTAATTCCATGACATTTATTTTGTTTTCTGGAGTGGTTTTTACAGTATTTCACTACACACGAAGGCATTTTACGTAAATCTTGTCACTGATGAAGGCGTCACGTTGTGTTGGGAGCTCACAAGAGACTAATTGAGTAATGGACCGTGGACCATAACTCTTGGCGCAAAGCGTTACTTCGGGGCGCCTTCTCTATACGTAGTAATAATAACTCAATGGCACAAGTATTGCTTGATTTAAAACATTACTTTCATCTTGAGCTATTTTGATTGGTAGGGAAATGAAGGCTAAATGTTTTTAATGTCCACCAAGTCTACTATTTTTTTTAATATATTTATTGCAGATGCTAAAGACCTCCGATGCTATTTATTCGGAGTTTTTCTATGCTTTCGAGGACGGGGTTTTATATTAGTTTAAAATGTTTTTGTCAAGTGTTCGACCATGTCGCCACATGTTCTTAGATGGGTGTTACGGTGTCAACCCTCTTTTATCCTTTTTAGGGTACCTTAGTAAAAGTCTCGGAACGCTTATAGTTTCGTCATGTCCGTCCGTTCGTTCGTTCGTTCTACCTCGATTTATCCTCCAAAAGCTTGATGCTAGAATCATTAAACTACGCCGACATAGACTAAAATAAAAGTTTCAACATTACTTTTATTGGGATATCCCTACACGTAAAGTGGAGTTCCCCCGATCCCCCCCCCCCCCTAAAATCTAAACGGCTGGCGGGAAGAACTTGAAAAAATTCATGATGGTAGGCAAAATAATGAACGTTGAAGGAAAACTATAACGGATGGTATAACTCTGTTAGTTCAGAAGTTATAGTATATTATTTGGCTTTTTAATTTTATTACTTGTCTAGAATCCGTGTACCCGACAAAGATTCGTTAGTGCCAAAAATTATCCCAAGCTCTCATCATCAAGCATTTCTCTGGGCTCTTCGTAATAACGTAGGAACCACATTGACTTGCAAAATCTAGGGTAATGAAAAAAGGCGGGGCGGCCGGTGGACTCACCGTCCGGATACCGGCCGATCGTGTTGCTCGACGAGGTGTGTAAGCTCTTTGAGCGAATTATCGCGGAACGCCTCGTCGAGCATCTCACGAGTGTGGGGTCAGACCTGGCGGATAACCAGTTCGGTTTCCGTCGGGGACGCTCCACCGTGAGCGCGATCATGCGCGTGAAGAGCCTGACGGAGGAAGCAGTCTCGCAGGGCAAGGTGGTGGTGGCGGTGTCTCTTGACATCGCCTCCATGATCCATAAGACCTCCATGATCGGGGCCTGAGGACGGCGGGATTGCCATCCGCCGTCCTTACAGAAGCAGGCTAGAAGGGTTGCGTGCTGCGGGGCCTTTGCCCCATAGCACGCAACCAGATTCACTCACTGACGCGGGATAAAACCCTTCCCCAACGACGCGGGATTCTCGTCCCGACCCAACACCCAAAGAGACCACAGAGACCGCGGAGTTAAAAAAAAAAAAAAAAAAAAAGGGTAATGAAAACTCCTTCGGGGTTAAACGCTAAATAAAATAAATAAACAAAAACAAAAATTTTAATCTGTAATTTATTTTTGGTGTCAAGATACTTTTAAAGACTAGCATATGTACTTATAACTATCAGATCTTTAGCGCTGTTTATTTGTAGAATATTGCCAAACATACATTCCTTGAAACATTCTACTTCTTACTCCCGAACCAACTCTGCGTGTCGCCGAAGATGTTTTCTACCCAGTCCGACTGAGGCTCCCTGAAAATAAAGTTAATTATTAAGTAAAATACAAAAAAGAAACGGGCCCAGTGCGAGTCGGACTTGTGCACGAAGGGTTCCGTACCATATTATATTATACTTGATATCTATAAACGTAATTTTTTTTATTTATTATTTATTCCAGGCTACATGAGAACAGTTACAAGATGTTATATTATCTTATTCTACGGTCCATAGATAAAATCCTGAACCATAAACCTTAAAATACATATAAATATTACAAAACTGTATTAGTAAATAAATCTTAAAACTATATTAGTTAGATACCTTATCACTAAGAATATTATATAAATATATCTTAACCTAATGGACACGTAACGACGTCGACGTGTCGCGGGTCGGGGGATACCCCTACCGTTCAGCTAAACAATGATAGACCGTGTATTCTTTTTTATATAGTTAGTTTGTGTATTATCATATATATATATATATATATATATATATTATGTATATATAATAGCAACTCTGTCAGTTAACTATTTGTTACACCTTGCACATTGTAATATTGTAAGTTGGTAATTTGGGTTTGTTTATGTATATTAACTTTAAACCTTATGCGTACACCTCGGAATTATGACGAAATACGTGCCTAGCCTATAGTTATGAAAAGCAAAATTATTATAATAGATAGTTATGTGTATTATATCTTATTAGTTGGTATTAGTAGCTACGATTCGGTCTATATAATTTAAAACTTTGAAAATTATAATCATGCATTTTATTGTCTACCCAAGGCCGCGACCGCTCTCACGTCCGTTGGCGGGTGTCTCTGGTACGCACGCAGAAGGAATTTCCAGCGACGCCCGGCGGACTTTGACCACCTGTGTGGCCTCCTCGGGGTATTTTATTGGCATAAAGTATATTTTCACTACAAACCATGAACCATTATGCTGTTATACCTAGCTCTAAAGTATTTGAATAGTCTCTGTCTCTGTCTATAGTTGTCTAGTCTCTGCGACGCGAATTGGCTTTGCCTCGGACCTCGGATTACCAAGAGCTTCAGTAAGGTCTTTACTAGGACGCATGTCTAAAGCGGCACTGTTAGGATCTTACCAATTTTTGCTCGGTAGAGCGGGGAACATGTCGCATGGTGAATGTGAGCGCTGACTAGTGTAACCAGGTAATCTAAACCTACAACTGAGTCGCAAGTCTCGGTCACCTGCGATGTGTTCCCCACTTTATCACACTATGGACCCGGTGTCTGCTCGGTGAATCCATGGAGTGCTTAGTATTAGATCGCTTGGGCATGACAGCATATGGCTCATGATTTGTGGTGACTTTATTAAATCCCCCCACAAACCACAGACAAGGTATTATGATTATGACATTTAGTAAATTAACTGCGAAGCAACAACGTCCCATCAATAACTCAATTACTTACGACTATTTACGAGGAAACCTAAACCGGCGACGCCTTTGACGGAACCGATCCAAATACAAGTTTGTACTGCTGCCAGAATATGGATATCTCCTTAAAATTCACAAAGTAAATATATGTCAACTTTATTTTTATATGGGTTAAAGATCAAATTGACTTATTTAATAAGTTAATATGTTATGTGGGTGGAATATTCTTGTGTAAGTTATTCATAATTTGCATAATACATTGTAATAATTTTTATTAAAATACGATGACATCTTTCTTCCCCGATGGGGTTAACAGAGGGGATTATCAGACCCTTGGCTATCTGCAGCCGTAATTTGTGGAAATTAAGATGATGGGAATATAAGCATCTACCATTACAACATGAGTTAATGTTATTATAAGCTATACAAACTTCACAATGAAATTTTTAAAGTTTTACTTGCTAAATCGCGAGCCTTAAGGGAGACACCAACAGTCCGCCTGCAGTCTCAGATCATTCAGATAATAAGGTCGAAGTTGGCAATGGAAGTTGGCTGATAAAGTTGAAAATGTAAAAATAAAGGCCGTCTAAACGATCTGAGCATGCGATCTGTCAGTGTGATCCTTAAGGCTGGATTTGTGGGTTCCTTGAAGGGAATTGAAACTAGTTAGCACTTGCAGTTCCCTTTGGTAGATTGCTGTAATCAATTGAGCAACCGAACCCACAGCCACAGACCTCGAAATTGTGTCGACGTAAGAGCCATTCAGAACTTCATGTTAAAAGGAGTGAAACCGATCATGTTTTAGATATAAAGCAGGTTAGAAGCCTTCCTTTACCTCTAGCTTTTTAATTTTTCTTTTTAATTGTTGAAATCATGCAAATGTTTTGAATATGTATTCTTTTTGTAATTCAAATGATGGTAAATTGTATTGATATCGATTGAACCATATTTAGTTGTTTAAATGTTTTATTATTTTACCATGTCCAGACGTATGTTGATGATGCAACCGTTTCCCTATATTTAAATTATTTACTTACGACGTATTTGGCAAATTGAAGGGACGGAATGGAAACCAGTTCAGAAAACTAGGCTTTGTACCGCTGACACCGTTGTTATGAGAATATACCCTTAAAATTGAGTTAACGACAAATAAACATAACAGATAAACACGCGGATTCCCCGAGGGGTTAGGCAAAGGTGCATTACACATTGGTGGTTTGTAATAGGGGGCCATATCGGCCTATTGGCGTTACGGGGTACTGTATACTCGTAAAGTTTGATATCAGGTACCATTCTGAAATCTACATCTAAATTCCAACAGTTCCAATTCCAACTATCTAATCGTTCCAATCCGGGCTTAAATAAAGTCAACGGAACCATTGATTGAGAAACACTTTTTAATCCCAATTTGTGGAAGAGATTCAACTTTACATATTACATGTTATCAATTATCATGTATAAATTCACATGCACATTTTACCATAAATTGGTTGTTCGTACGTAATAGGGGGCAAACCTATTGCCAGTCTGTATCATTAACGGAGCCTTTTCCCAACTCACTTGGGGTCGACTTTAACTCTAACTGTGATTCGGCTGAACTTCGATATTTCACCTGAAGCGACTGCCATCTGACGTTCACAACCCATGGGCGACATCGAAGTTCTGTAGTTAGATTGGTCGGATTTTTAATTTAGGGCTCCCAACTACCCCTAACGACTGCCATAGATGTTCATATGACAACCGGGACCGAACGGCTAAACGTGCTCTCCGAGGCACGGAGAGGTTTCAATGTCTTAAGAAATGGTCGCCCATCCTAAGACCGGCCTGACTAGATGTTGCTTAACCTTTGCAATGTGTTAACATCGTCGGTTACCACAAGACCACGAGCCCCTCAATAACCACTCTGCATATCTAACCAAAATTCCATCGGCGAGAACAAATGTTGCATACCACTTATAGAATCTCTACAGACCTTTACCCGTGTTATATCATATCAATATATCCTATACGTAAACATTTCGCCAGTAATATTAAGGAAGTTACTTACCTTTTCTTGCAGCCGTACATATTGTTGATTTTCTTGACATCACCTCGACTCAAACCCTCCCTTTGGCCTAATGTTACACCACCAACCTGTAATAAAATTAATAACTTATTTTCAGGTACCTAATTAATGATTGCCTCTGTGGTGCAGTGTGTATACGACTGCCGTTCCTTCCCGATTCGATTCCCGGGTTAAATCAAATATTTGTGACCCACAATTTTTTTTTCGAAGTTTAGGTTTTTTCTATGTATATTTAGTACCTATGTTTTATCCGTGTCTCTGAGAACATGTTAAGCCGTCGGTCCCGGTTATCATACGAACAACTATGGCAGTCGTTACGGATATTTGGAGCCATAATATTACACAATCAATTTGCGATGGTAATTCTGTTGATCGTATGTTATTACCGCCTAACCAGTCGGTTTTATGTCTAGGTACCAGAACTTCATCTGTTAATCGGCAGATACAAAACTTACATATGATCTACAAAGAGCCTTTGACTGACAGAAATACCTCACGTTACAATTTCCAGCCTTTACCACGTGAGTGTTATAATATTATATTAGCTTGTAAGCCATAGCCTAGTTTAGTCTATGCTTAGATTATATCAATATTGTCTTGTCTATGTTCACTACCTTCTTCCTTCACTTTGTAACATGGCCGACTGAAATACACGACACGTATTATTACGAGCTCCTGTCTTTTATTCCAAAAATCAACAAACAGTGAGGTATGTCGGTCATTCATGAGCTCCCAAGTCTATGAGGTTAGTTCGGCCCCTAATACCGTAATTACCTTGGGATCGATAGTTTTCTGCTGGTTCTTTGAAAATGCGTACTCCGAGTAGTGCATAACGCTATTGTAATCGTATTGTATGCCGAAGTCGTTGACATGGTGAGGTTCCGCCTTCTTGAAATTGTTTTCAGCCCCTGAGAAAAGATTATGTAGTTTATACTTCCGATTATTGGCACTCGGTGGAACCTATAGGAATACATGATGCACCAACGAAAAGTCCATTAAGCGAAAGAATCATTTTCAAATAGTTATTTATGTACTTAATTTAGTATTTTTATAATATTGCTTGACATGAAATTGTAAAATTTGGACATTCATATGTGCTCTTTATGTGCCTAAACTGAATAAACGAAATTGATTCTTTGAAACACACTTGTTTGTACACTGGAATAGTGTGTAACAAAATCACATTTTGTTTTAAAAACACCTTTGATAATACTGAAAAGCGAAACCGGTCGATGAATATACATCAAATAAAGTTGTACAAGTGTGTTTGATCATCATGTATTAGAAAACATTATATTTTAGGATCTTTTTGAAAATTCGTAACGAGGTAATTCTTTGGATAACGTGTGGCACCTACACAGCGGTGACACCGACATAGTGCATATAAAAGCTGAAGTGGCAATGGGCCTGTCAAATGTCACATGTGGCAGAACACATAACCTCTGGGCTAAACAGATTGATTGAAGATTCCGCTGATGCAGCAGCAGCACCAGCACAGCTTGCTATACTAAGAAGATACAAGGACGTGTTAAAATTTCACCGTTTTAATCATAGGTTACCCGTTACATGTTGCGTCGACCACTACTAATTGGAATCACGGGATAAGGGCAGGTAGATGATGACCAAATCAAATTTAGTTACCAGATTTAATGTTGTTATAACGGATGGTGACAAAGCTGTCTCTTTCAGGACGGCTCTGCTCGTGCATGAACCCTATAGCATGGAGCAGCTCGTGGATGACGGTGCCCTTCTTTGACACACAACCTGGAGCCTGAACGTTGACTTCTTGACGACCTCCTGGAATTTCACAATTAGAATCGTTCAAAAATAGTTATGACTTCAATTACTGGAGTATGCCCGAACTGCAGAGAACTTTAGATTCGGATTACAGAAGGTATTGATATGCGACAAACAAAGTTACTGTCAAGATGTGCCCGATAGTTATTTTCTTGGTCCCAGGTTATTTGGGGCTTATGCCAGTTTACCAGAGTTTCATCTATTATAAACTTAAGACTAACGGGTCTTTTACGCGATTATTGAGATATATACATACCTCTTTATTACCCGACGTTTCGGCCCTGTTACAAGAGCCGTGGTCATGGGTGGACTGAAACGAGGTATGTATATATCTCAATAATCGCGTAAAAGACCCGTTAGTCTTAAGTTTATAATGTGTACAAAACGCGAAAGTTTAAAAAAGAGGTTCATCTATTGATCGGCAGATGCACCATCTTGCATGGGTGATTAGCTTGGGCATCCAGGGATTTAGCCATGTATGTAGCTTTACCTTATTTATGATCTCCTTAAAAAACATCAGGGGGAAGACTCACCTATTCTCCCCACACTAGACCAGCAACCAGTATTCTGGCTCTGAATGACGATATAATCCTGCTGACCATTGTAAGGGACAAAACGCAGACACGTCAGTCTGTGGTAGTCGGCGATGGCTTTCATTATCATTTCTTTTTGATGTGAGTCTGGAAGTTTATCAAACTTAGTGAGTATGTTGTATGTATAGTTTGTCAGTCATACTTTTTATTCTCATAAAATTTTCCTGTGGGGGACAGCTAGTCTATCTAATATACCAACCATATGACATTCTCGTGACCTACAGTGTTCGTCTCGTGACCTCGGTGGCACAATGGTACTATGTACGGACTGCCACGCTCGAGGTCTCGGGTTCAATTCCCGGGTCTGCTGGATAATGTATAATTCTCTTTAGAATTTTTCCCAGATAATTATCCCAGAGTCTGGAACTTGTGGCCACTAAATGGCAATAGGCTCGCCCCCTATTACATGGGACCTAACAAAGCTGGCGAGATGTGGGTGTGTTTTTACACCTCAGCCTATCGCTTCGGGGAAAAAGGCGTGATGCTATGAATACAGTGTTTGTTACCAAACTCCTCCGAAACGACTCAACCGATTTCTTTTTTGTGTATTATTTGGCAGATCTGAGAATACGACATAAACTATTATAATCGAATGGAAATTGAGGTAGTCTATACTCTATACTAATATAATAAAGAGCATCGGCAAGCTTTGTTTGAATTAAATAGGCTCCGTAACTAATGAACCGATTTTGAAAATTCTTTCACTGATATGTTAGCTACATTATCCCTATTTATTTCGGTAATGACCTCGGGAACTGGGAACTATATTATGCGGGCGGAGCCACGGTAATCAGCTAGTATTCTAATAAAATAGTACAAATCGTGGGTCAGTCTGTCTGAACCGATATGATGCCGAAATTACAGAGCAGATGTTTTTCTGCGTTTTCTACAGATTGGCAAAGCTCAGCTTGGTACAAGAAGACGATCTTATAGATGCAAAAATTGTAAAATGTCGGTATGGTCATCGTAGCTTAGTGGTCAGAGGATTCCCCTTGTTAGGGAAAGGCTGTGGGTTTGATTCCTGCCGATGATGATTTATAGTTTATATCCTCTTAAGTACAGCTAGTACATACCACACCTTTTTTTCAAGAGTGTACTCACTCGAAAGGATATCCCCAGGGCTTTCTACCACCCCTACTGCTAGTAATACGTGTGGTTCAACCTTCAACGTAGAATCTGTTCTACTTACTAAAATGCCCATCTATTAAATAAGGAATGTGTCCTTTCGGCCATTTTTGTGATTCTTCTTTTATGCCATTCCTGCCGACTTGTGGTTCGCGACGCATTAAGATGTCACCTTCAGCATAAAGTCCAAGCTCTTCTGGATTTACTAGAGATGATTCTGTCCACGCTGCAACCGCATGACCTGAAAAGTCAAAATTACAATATTAATAAATATTTTCCATCATCAATGAGCCTTTTCCCTTCCCAATTTTTAGCTTTCCAGTCTGCGATGCGATTGAACTTGGATAGTTTTCGTGAAGGCACTGCCATCTGACCTCCACAACCACAACCCATTCAGACCCATTGGCGATATCGTAGTTCTGTAACTACCCGTAGCGACAACTATTGTACGACAATCGGAACCGACGCACTGCTTGAATATGCTCTGCGAGGAACGGAGGGGTCTGAAGAACTTTTAACAACAGTCGTGTAATTTTTAAGTTTATTCTTTACAAGTATACAAACCTTTCATATCTATAATTAATGTTGTTATAGTAGTGAGTCCCGTCACCCGGTGTCGAACGTCGAACGCATTATTTGAACGAATGACCATAAATCTCTTACCTACAAATCTACTACTGACGCTTTACGGATATCAGCTGTATACAATTATGTTGATAAATAGATTCTCATGTTAAGGTTAAAATATGAATTCATGCTAATGTGTGAGACATAAATAATGAATATTTAATATCTTACCTGTCATGTTTGCCTGATAACACTTGACTTATGGGTGTGTTGATAAAATGGTGCTTCTAACTAATTGTATTCTTGGTATTGTAAAAAGAAAGTAAAATAAAAGACTTGGGAAAGACATGGTTCTCAATAAAGTTACTATAGAGAAGTAGACAAAAGTATAATATGACTAGAGTTGGCTCTTGAGAGTGAAAAAAATGTTTATTCAAGTGGGTTACAAGGTAATACTTTTGAAAGTCAGTCACTTATACAGGTTACAATTAAAGTCTAAATTGCTTCTAAACTTACACTTATAGTGAATGGAGTCAGGCGTTACCTGGCGAAAGTCCATGATAAAAAAATGGTAAATATGATATTGAATTTTTTAAATAATAGCATAATTTTGCTCAAAAGAAGACAATACAAACGTCGACATATGTTTCACTTCTTCACGAGGCATTCTCAAGACTGTCTCAAAGAGAACAGCTGTTCACTTTGAGACAGTCTTGAGAATGCCTCGTCGACGTTTGTAATGTCTTCTTTTGAGCGAAATTATGGTATTATTTAAAAAATTAAACATCATATTTACCATTGTTTTACACTTATAGATTCGCAAAACAAGGTAGAGCCTGCCTGAGAGAAATAACCTGGCAATAAAACTCACGGCCACTCTTTTCTAATAGTATGAAATTACAATATGACGTACATAACGAGTTAACATTTATACATAGTTGTCAAAGCAAAAAATTAAAAAACAAGTACCTACAATAAACAAACGACGTTATAGAGTCGCGCCTAAATACTCAATAACTCATTGCCATTTCTCTTTATCAACAAAACTAATAATTAATGGATGTCTTTTTAAGAGATGTGCTTTAATTTCCTTTTTGAATTTATGCAAAGGAAGGTTCATAATATCTACCTAGGATTTTATTGAATGAACCTTATGTAATCGATGAGCCGTTCAAATTAATTTATGCTTATTTCTAGTATTTACTGTGTGCACATCACTGTTCTTAAAGCCAAAGTCCAAGAGCTACAGTGCCCTTCGCGTCCTCTACAATAATGCGTTTAGGTTGTTGCTGGGGCTGCCCCGATACTGTAGCGCATCTGGTATGTCTGGTATGCTTTCACACTACTATGCGCAAGCGGTGTGCGTCCTTGGTGCGCAGAGTGCGGGCCAGCTCCAACACCATCTTGGCAATGATAGCTGAACGAATGGACTGTCATTATCTGCGCCATTGTTGTGAGAGACATATGAGTCCCAATGCCTAGGAGAGGGTTATAGATAATAAGCGGTCGGGGAATATTGTTATTGTTAATTTTATTTATTTCTCTTATTAATGTTGTTATTCTCTGATTAATGGTAATTTGTTAAAAGTTTACAAAATTTATGACATTGTGATATTTTTAATAATTGTATTCAGTAATTTATGGCATTCCAAAAGTATGTGACTTTTTTTTTTTTTTTTATATTTAGGTCGACAAATTGACGCCACCCGCCTGATGGTAAACTGTGGCGACGTCTGGTGATTATGGGCAACTCTCACAGTACACAGGAATACTATAGAGAGTGACCCTCAACTTGACGACCCATTAATGTGCCTCTTCACGCTTCGCTTAAAAAACCCAGGGTTATATGTTGGAGGAAACACGTGCGCGGGCAGGGCGTTCCAAGCCACCATCGTTCGGCAGAGAAACGAACGTTTAAAACGCTCAGTTCTCGCGAAGACGGTTTCCACGGCACGAGAGTGACATCTCTGCCCGTTGTTCGGGATCGGAAGGGAGAGGGTGGGATCAGATTGAAGAGCTCTTCAGAACACTCACCGTGGTAAATACGGTAGAACGCGGCCAAGGAAGCAATTGTTCGGCGCTGGGCTAGCGGCTCAAGGCTTCCCGTTCCCTCCGGACAATCTATAATGCGAACAGCGCGTCGCTGCATAGCGTCGAGTGCGTCCAGCAAATACTTCGCGGAGCCGTCCCAGAAGTGAGAGCAGTATCTAATATTCGACGCAGGGTCTAATCTGCGTTTTGTACAGCAGACACCTCTGGTGCGGTGTAAAGAATCGCTTTACCTTGTTCAGTATTCCTAGTTTCCGCGAAGCTAGCCCAATACATCTCTCAATGTATTTAGTGTTATTGAGCTCTCGACGTACGTCTATGCCAAGGATGTCTAGATTATCCGTCATTGATAATCTTGCATTCTGAAGAGTGGGTAGGGGAAGGAAAGGGGATTTTTTCGCTGTAAATGCACACGCCTGTGTTTTGCGGGCATTGAACTCGACCAAGTTCTCGGAACCCCATTGGGAGATACTGTCGAGGTTACGGTCGAGATCAGCCACGAGTCTTCGTCTCTCCTCCTCAATCTCAGATCGCCCCGCCGTCGGACGAACCGAGTAACTCCCGTGCAGTGTGCTGTCATCTGCATAGCAATGAATGTTCCCGAGGGATAGCATATCATTGATATGCAGAAGAAAGAGAGTTGGTGATAGTACGGACCCCTGCGGTACCCCGGCATTCACTTGCAAGAAGCGAGAAGCCTGGGCATCGCAAAGGACCCGCACTCGGCGCTCGTTTCAAAAGCTGGTAATCCAGCTGCACAGTTGAGGAGGTAGACCATATGCCGGAAGCTTGGAAAGGAGCGAAGCATGCCAGACCCTATCGAAAGCTTTGGTGATGTCCAGGCTAATAGCCAAAGACTCGCCGTACTTTTCCATAGCCCCACCCCATACATGCACCCCGTTGATCGTTTTGGCCTGAAGCCATATTGCCGATCATTGATTAGCGAGTGATCCTCCAGGTATCGCATGAGCTGCTTATTGATAAGGAGCTCAAGCACCTTGCAAATGACTGAGGTGACAGCTATGGGTCGATAGTTGCCTGGATCGGAGCGATCCCCTTTCTTGGGGATCGGTTGTACGTTCGCCTCTTTCCAGACCTCCGGCACGAGCCCTATAGAGTATGACAGGCGGTACAGACGCGTTAGTACTGGAGACAACTCAGCAGCACATTTTCGTAACACCACCGCCGGAATGCCGTCAGGGCCACTGGCTTTCCGCGTGTCGAGCGACCACAGCACTGCCCGTACATCACATTGCCTGATAACAATATCAGGCATAGTGTGGCCACAGTTGGCGATGGCGGGGGGCTGCAGGCCACGGTCATCGACGCGGGAATTAGCCGCAAATTAGGTCTGCGAGCATGTCCGCCTTCTCTTGGGCTTTGTGAGCCAGTGATCCATCAGGAAAACGCAGTGGTGGCAGCGAGGGTTGGCAAAAATTTGACTGTATGGCTTTGGCCAGTTGCCAGTATCCACGGCTGCCCGTGGGGTGAGATGTGAGCTCATGACCAAGCCGCGCGACGCGCTGGGCATCCGCTCTCTTGAAGGCCCTCTTGCTGAACCTAGTGGCCCTATTGTACGCTGCTTTGAGGCACATTCGGGTCACATTCGGGTCACGTGCCGCGCGAGCCCTGACCCAGGCGCGATACGCCGACTGTTTTTTCTGGACAGCCTCGGCACATTCACGCCCGAACCAGGGGCGAGCTCAGTGAAAGGGATATAATATTCTATCCCTAGACTGATCTCGCCAGCAACGGCAGGAGCGCTATCCGAAGGCGCCTTCCCTACAAAGCAGCGTTGGCTCCACGGGACGGACGCAAAGTAATCGCGGAGACCGTCCCAGTCTGCCGACGAGTAGTGCCATAGTCGTCGAGTCATTTGCTCAGCACGAGCAGGCGGTGGCACTTGGAAGCTGGCGTGCACCACACAGTGGTCGGAAGTGCCCAGTGGGGCGCGTACCGACACACTGTACTCGGCTGGGCGACTCGTCAGCAGTAGATCCAGCAAGGCGGGCGTGTGGTCTGACCTGTCAGGTATCCGGGTGATCCCCTGTACCATCTGGGTCAGCCCGTGGGAGAGAGCGAATGCATGGGCGGATCGTCCCGCATGATCGGTCCTAAGGGACCCCAGCCACTCAACGTGATGACCGTTAAAGTCCCCCAGGAAAACCAGGTCAGCGTTCGGGAACCGCACCTGCGCATCGTCAGCCATTTCGCTGAGGTATTCGAAAAGCCTTGTTGTCCCAGTGTCCCCTGTGTGGGAGCGGTAGACGCACACGTAGATCTGGCTCATAGAGCCATGATCCACGTGCAGCCAAAGGACGGAGTAGGAGGGGTTCTCTAGACAGCGCAACCGGCGGCAGCGGACATCCGCCCTAACGAACACGCACACTCCGGCTTTGTCGCGGAATTGTTCCTCAATGACATAACCCGGGTAACTGAGGTAAGACGTGTCGTCAGGGCGGCGTATCTGTGTCTCCGTAAGGAACATCACAGAAGGCCGTGCCGTCTCTAGGTGATGGTGGACGGTGACGTTTTTATTTATTTGTTATGAGCATATACTTATATATACTCGTATTATTTTTATGACATTCAGTGTATTCCTTATTAGTGACGTTTTAATTGTAATCAGTAGGTATTTATGTGACATTTATTTTTTATTTATAAAATCGATAATAATATTTAATAGTGATGTAACTGAACTATTTTAAATTGATTAATTTTGTTATGGGTAAATTACCTGAAATGAAAACGATTTTTTTTTTTACAACAAGGAATACGACACGACATGCGGTACACTACACAAATGCGCATTTTTGTTACGAATGGTCGACTTGTTTACTGGCTGCAATATAGGCTGAATTTTTAAAAAAGCCCGGACAGATGGATGTCAAAATATCCGTTTCGATCGAGCGCGCGTCATGTCCTATATATTTTGTAAGTAAGCAAGTGTCATTGTTTTCCGTCATTCATTTCGATCATTCACTGAATGGAAGCGAAGGGAAGGTGGTAAAACGCTCTTGTGTTGGCATGGACGTGCCATAATATTTACAAGTTCTGAAGTTGTGATTGTTAATACCTATGTTTTTTGTAATATTTTTTTTTTCTTTCTCTCTTTTGTTTTCTTTCTCTTTGTTTGCTTGTGTTCGCGTGACGTTTTTCATTTCAATGTAACTACTATCCGGCCGTCCCTGAAAACCAGCGCTGTCTGTTTTGCACCACCACGCAGACAGCATTACGCTGAGGGACAGCCGTTTATTCCACACTAGTGTATTTATATGTATTTATTTATGGTTCATTTTTTTTTTTTTTTGTATTATTTATTTTTTAGTTTTTGTATTTTTTGTAACCTGTGTGGAATAATAAATCTTTCTTTCTTTCTTTCTTTCTTTATTTTAGGTAGGTACTTACTGTTTCCTTCTATAGGCCAGCACGGGAGTAGGTACTGTTTACGCTTTACCACAATCATCGACTTAATCGTACCGGAATTCAAACAATAAAATGTAAATCGTTTACTAAGATAAATCGTTTTCTTTAAAAGGCTTTATTGAGGCAATAAAACACCTACGCGAAGTTATAAATTAACAATTTTGTTTATATTGTGTTAATGTTAAACAAATAATGTCACATAATTTGTTAAAAAAAAAATGTGCTGAGGATGCCTTGCAACATCTTTAGTGGTCATGTCAATCCTTAAACTGCATGCAGTGCATCTGCTGACGGACAGACAGACAGATAGACGAGGTGTTCACGGTGTCCGGTAACGACCTTAAAGTGGTTTCTGTTACGTGGGACCAAAGTGGGAAGATTTATTTATTTATAAAGCTTTATGCACAAACAAATGGACTTAATGCCGGAGGCAATTTCTACCAGTCAACCTTAGGGTGATGCAGACAATGTACTGGGTAGGTGCATACACGGTATACTTAATCATACATACTATATGAAATACTTAAAAAAATACATACCATCAATAAACTACATATATAACATAACATAGATAATTATATACATATATAATACTTACATATACATATATACATAAAGCCATTATACTAAACAATAAAGATACTTCCAATGCTACTGCGACAGCTCTGTCAGTAGATTGAGATAGTGGTGACGAACTTTTTTCTTAAAACTATAAAGGGTAGTGGACATCCTG
The DNA here is from genome assembly GCA_963556515.1 of Nudaria mundana. NCBI lineage: Eukaryota > Metazoa > Arthropoda > Insecta > Lepidoptera > Erebidae > Nudaria > Nudaria mundana. The sequence continues at coordinate 3,503,232 of OY748307.1, forward strand.
ATATCCAGAGAAAGGGCATTCCAAAGAAGGACAGACTGGACAAAGAACGAAGAGTGGACAAGACTAGATGTATAAGTAGGGCACAAAAGAAGCTGATTATCAGCAGACCGCAAATTGCGACTATGATTGGCGCACCAATACTTATCGGGAGTGGTCGGTGTAATAAATAAATCTACACAAATAAATACAATTGAAGTGTCTGTTTGTAGTTTGTAAGCCAAATTAACAGTTTTTCACTAAGTATTTAATTATTGTTACTGGGCACGTTACGTTAAGCCGTTCGATCCCGGTTGCCATACGAACATGGCAGTCGTTATGGGTAGTTGGAGTCCCAGAAATATCCTAAGATCCTGAGACCAACTATACTAATAGAACTTCGATATCGTCAATGGATTGTGAAGTTCATAGGAGTAACTTCGCGGGAAAATTATAAGTTCAACCGCATCGCAGTTAGTCAGGAAAGGTTAAGTGGATAATGTTTAAGAAAAGTGTGCGATTAGCGGAAAGTCTGAAGGCTAAGGTCAGTGAATCATTCCTGATTAATAATAAATTTAGATAATTATTAGTCATGGAAAATCGACTATATTATGCCCTAAATAGATAGTAGATTATTAAGAGTAGATAATGTGAAATTATTCTATTAACCATAATCTTATTCATCATTCACCGAGCCTTTTTCCAACTCAGTTGGGTTCGGCTTTCCAGTCTAACTGCGATTCGGCTGAACCTTAATATTTTCCGTGAAGCGACCATCTGACCTCCACAACCCATGGGCGATATCGAAGTTCTGTAGTTAGACCGGTCGGATTTTTGATTAAGGGCTCTAACTACCCCTAACGACTGCCATAGATGTTCGTATGACAACCGGGACCGAGACGGCTTAACGTGCTCTCCGAGGCACGGAGGCGTCTCGGTGTCTTAAGAAATGGTCACCCTTCCTAAGACCGGCCTGACTAGATGTTGCTTAACCTTTGCAATGTGTTAACATTGTCGGTTACCACTAGACCACGAGCCCCTCTACCATAACCATAATCTTATTATACTCGTAATAAAGAGGAATTATTTGTATTTTGGCATGATTTCGATCGTTTTATGTTTACAAATAAACTTAACAAAACCGGTCAAGTGCGTGACGGGCCATGCACAGAATAGAGTTCTCTAGTCACGCATAATAGCCTCCAGAACTCCTGAACTAAAAAAGTTATCTGATCCGTTACCGTTTTCCTTTAAAGTTCATTACATGGACTACCAACGGGATTTTTTTTTATAAATAATTCCTTTTAAATTTAAATATCTTGCACACAGATCCCTTAATCAAAAAATGATCTTAGCAACCTCTCTATGTCTTTAAAAGACCTATTTAATGATATCTCACACATAGGGGTAGACGCTAGAAAAAAGATCATCTCCACTTTACGTGTAGGGGAGGATCTCCCAAAAAAAATTTTTCCTTATTATATTCTAGCACTTTGTCGGCCCTCCGTGGGACCTGGAAGCGAGAGCCCTTGCGTCATTGTTCCAAAGGCACAAGGAGGCGCTGGAGCAGGACTGCATCTCAAGAACTCGGGGCTCAGTGGTCCTAACTTTGCCAGAACCTCATGGAGACATGGAAAGTGCGACTTGAGCAACCAAAGTGGGGAACCACCACCATAGCGGTGGTGAGACCGATCATGGAAGAGTGGCTGCAGAGGCATGGAAGAGTGGGTGAGTCAGCGCCGGGACCTCGTTGTGGGCCTGGGCGTAGATACCCTCTCGCTGGAGACCATGCTGCAGTGGAACGCGGTCGTTTCCTTCTGCGAGCAGGTTATGCTCGTGAAGGAGGCGGTCGGTAGGGTGAGGGAGCGGACCCTCCCCGCTGAGTCCGAAGTGTGTGGCTAGGGCGCCGCAGACTCATATACACGCTGGACCATCGACCTCCATGATCGGGGGCCTGAGAACGATGGACTATAGCAACCCACTGACCTTACAGAAGCAAGCTAGAAGGGCTGCGTGCTGTGGGGCTTCACACTACGCACACCTTCACTCACCAACACGGGATAAAACCCGACCCCAAAAATGCGGGGTAAAACCGACCACGACGCAGTGGCCACACAGGTGGCCAAGGTCTGCCGGGCGCCACTGCAAATTGTTTCAATGCTTCCCAGACAGACGGACGGACATGACGAAACTATAACGGTTCCGAGACTTGCCGACCGAGACCGAGAGTGAAAGACCGATCCTGACCGATTCCATACAATGGCTTCAGTAAAGGCAAGTTCAAACAACACTTTGTTTCAGGAACTAAGTGAATAACATTATTTCTGGGGTAATTCAGTTAAAGGAAGTTCGAATCTTTGAGTTGATTGAATTTTAGTTCAAAAGAGAGAGCCCGGTTTGCTGATATTGTGGATATAAAGCAATAATTTAATTAATTTTGACAATATCTGGAATTACTTAGTAGTTCTATTAATAAATACTTTACTTAATTTAAGTTTGGCATTTAGTGGAAATTTTGTGTAACTGTCCAAGTATATTTAATAAATATTTATTCCTTTATTCACATTTTGTATATTTTTAAACAGATTAAATTAATATATCAATTACATAATAATAATAATTAATTTACATAATTAATTACATGAATTAATTGGAACTTAATTTGTTTATTTAAATTTACTTGGAAAGCACCATGGTTAATATATATACTTTTACCAGCAAAAAAAAGCAGAAATACTGCAAGACTGCTTTTCAGGGATTTTTTTATTTATCTATAAAACAGATTCAACTTACTACTACTGTACTTGCCACTTTCATTGTTCGGTAATCCATAGGCTTCAGGTCCCAGACTTGATAGGTCTATAACATCAGTGTCATCAATATCATTGTCAATCTCTGCATCATTATACGTATTATAATAGTTAAATCTTCTGGCCGGGTTAGCATTATATCTAGATATTAGAAGCACTAGAAATAATATGACATTGAATTTGTTCATGTTTTTAAATAATTATTATCTTTGAATTTATTGGAGAAGGTACTAGGCGTACAGAATACGTAAAGAAGTATGACACAATTTCCGTTCGGTTCTGGTATATAAAGGTGTTGTGAACAGTCATAGGGTAAACACCGAGTGTCGTCAAACTCCGTAACGCTGACTTCCTGATAATTGTAGCGGCTAAATATGTGAAATAATCGATAACAAGACCTCGGTTCCGCTTTGGATGTCCTCCGACGATTTTAAAAGGAATGTGTCACTTTTTTGAAGTACCCTACTAGTTTGGATAGTTAAAAATTACTTTTTATTAACCCTTGGTATGCCTGGTAGGGTCCTACGGACCCATCACTAAACATAAACTGCTGCATTTCATTCAAATTTGAATTTTGCACGCAACCGTCTTCAGTGGCTGACCGTTATGAGTCTCTAGACGTCCGACACCCGCCATTTCAGTCCAGGGTACGGTTCTTTAGAACAAAGATGTGATTTAAGTGCGCGTGTACCGGTTATTTAAGTAGAACTTTCATACATGATGCACAGTAAAAACGCTACACTTACGCTTTTGTTAAAATCGCTGCTTACGTTTAATTATAACAATAAATAACAAAACATATTGATTCTGGTTTTTTTTTGTTAAATACTGTAGCATATTATACTGCTAGCTTATCAATTAATTTAATACACTAGTTTAATACACTACTACATGTTTATAGGGGGCTAATAGTCCGGGTCCGTGAGACCCTACAAGCCATACCGTGTAACTTTTGGTCACCAGGCATGCCGAGGGTTAAAAACTAGCTGTTCCGGCGAACTTCGTACCGCATTAATTTTTCTAATGTTCCGCAGAACTTTTTTTTTCTTCCAGAAGATCCTTCTCCTGATCATAACGAACACAACAGAAAAAATTAACGTAATCGGTCCAGCCGTTCTCGTCCCATTAATCTCTTAACCAACAGGACTTTGTTTAATATATTTATATAGAAGATTTCACCCATGTATTTAATGAATAAATTTAATACCAACCGAAAGTATGAAGCCTATAGAATACAGAAACTACTGGGCAGCCAGATTTATTTTTGAACTCAAGAACGATTTTGAATTCAAGGGTAACCTTTGTTTATTGAATAACTCGTTTATTTTTATGTTTAGGAACAATTTTCTTTCGGAATTCCCTGGCGGTGGTCATTGGCAAACTAATACTTATTTGTTTCGCGTGGTATCCATTTTCTTGCATTGTCCGTCATCTTGAATTTAAATGTCTTTTATTGATTGAAACACACGATTATTTTTATTTTATTTAGCAATTTTCTTTTAGGATTCGCTGAGGAAGGTTACTGACAGTTTAAATTTATTTTTGCTTGGTATTTGACGTGTTGATTTTTCCACGTTCCTGATTTTAAGGGTAAACTTTGTTTATTAAATTTCTCGTTCATCAGAAATCAGCCGGAACCAACACACATACACCGGGTAGTCCGGGACAAGATAAGGACAGACAGACAAATCTAAAAAAAATGTTATTTGTAAAGTATTTTGAACCTATTACCACAGAATAGGGAATAGTACTTACATACAGACCTTGCACTCCGACATTAATTAAAGCACATTCTTTTGTTTACAGAGAACATCATTCTAACGTTAGGGTTTTCAGGAAAGTACCAGCATAATTTGACCAATAATTATGACGTCAATGCCTCAATATCAACTCTATGGTCAATGCCGTATCACAAACAAGAGACAACCCTTACTAAACTAACTTCAAATTGTCGCTGACGTCACGTATTTTTTGCGATTGTTAGGCAAGTGACATTAGTGACATAGGCCTGCTATAACTATATTTTGATATGTATTTAATGAGAACCTGTTAATTAGAAATAACAAAAAGCCTTTTTATCTGTATGGATTTTTTAAGATGTCCAGGACAAGGTATATCTATGTATAACCCCAGAACGCCGCCCGACGAAATATGTACCTACCTATATGGATAGACAAGACATTTAAAATGTTTACATTACACTTTATTTAGTTAAATTATGTACATAAATTAACAGCATCATCTAAATAGGATTTAATTAACTTAACAGGCTCGTAATAGCTCAGTGGTAGCCGAGTAGGCTAACACATTGCAAAGTCAAGCAACATCCAGCCGGCCGGTCTTAAAGGCTTGGGCAAACCAAAAGCAGTTGCAGTGCGGCAGCAGTGCGTCTATTTATTATTATTACTTATTTTTTTTGAGGGATGACACACTGAACAAAGCGGGCCCGCGTTGGTTTAGTGTGTCATCTCTCATATAACTACATTATTTACTAACCTAGACGCACTGCTACCGCACTGCAACTGCTTTTGGTTTACCCAAGCCTTAAAAGACATTGAGACCCCTCCGTGCCTCGAAGAGAACGTTAAGCCGTTCGTTAATCCAATCTCAACTTGAAACGACACCGAGAATCGATAGTAAAGCCTCAATGAATACCAATCAGAGCACGATCTTGTCTTGACACAAGTCTTAGTAATTGACCTAGAAATGGTCAAATTACTACACAATTAGTGGGAAAATGTATGTCATCTGGCCAAATATAGTTCGTTGACATTCGCAAGGCTCTCCGTTATCTAAACGGAAGGATTTCAACTTAAGTCTGATAGTGATGATGCATTCACCTCGGCGCGTAGTTAATAAAAACAGGAAAAAAATGTTCAAATAATATTATAATAATAATTAACACATAAATACAGGGTTATTTTAAGAGTAAGTAAGACTTTCCGTGGGCGAAATCCTGACATACTACGAAATACATTTATGTATCACACTTATACGAAACGTTATTAGTAATACCAAAAACGTCATTTCATGTTTTGCATTAAATCTGTTGTACTTCTTAACTCTATGTTACAAAAGTTCATTCAAGCAGTTCCGAACCCAAATAATTCAAAATTTTGCAAAACTTGATACATATGACAAACTTGACTTCATAGAATTATAATTTGACATAATTTATATGTAATAATATTGTATAATTTTACCCGGATAACCAATTCCATTTTTTCATCGTTTTGTTGCTTGTATTTTTGACATTGGTTCTTGTACTTAATCCTCACCTCACTGCAGCTTTAAATTATGTACCAAGTTACTGCGACCATTCGTTCGTAATTTGTATATGCCATTGTAACTAAAATGTGCATGTATTTCTAAGCTATAAAGCAGCGTACTGTAAAACTGTTGGACACCTGTATTACACCTGTTTTATGCGAATAAATGCTTACTTACTTACTTACTGACCTTCAGAAACGGTACCTTAAGTTCTGGGAGACTTTCAAAATAACCCTGTTTAATTTGTCAAGCGGACGAAGGTCGCGGGCGTACGTTAGTTATTTTATAATTTATAAACACTCCTGTGTTCCTATAGGGGTAGTCAGAGCTATTTTACACGCCCACGCTCCGCTAGAACCATCATTGGTCTTTCGGCTCGCCCCCTTAATAGGGGGAGCCTTCTGCCGTTTCCAGGCCTATAAGTATAAATTGTAGGTACATTCCTTATTTTATTTCCTGTATCATACTTCCAAATCGTAATAATGATATTAAGATGACAAATGTTTACTTAAATATCTATAATAAAAACAGTACAGAAATTGTATGTCTGTACATTTAACAAAAATATCTCTGCATTATTATTTCTGATCATACATCAGCAGGAGAACGGCATGCAGGTGAATGAGACTTCATAGGAATTAGTAAGGGCTTTCTATTTTTTTTCTTTTTAAATTCCACGAGACCGCGGCTGCTCCTATGCCGCGAGCGTCGAGCGTAGTAGGAGTGGATTAGCAATAAAAAATGTTGCAGAAACCGTCACGTTACCACGCGGACAAAATCGCGAGCGTCTGCTATAGTAACATTATAAGCCGGTTGTCATATCTCTGCATTGATCAAGGCTTTTTGCATCATATTTCTTTACACAAGTCACTATTATTGTAGACAATATGAAGCAAATGACCATGAAAGGGGATCACGCGTGGCCTCTCAACTGTTCCCAAAATATATATGTAACAATAATTTTGTTTATTTTACGATAGTAATAATGTCTGTGATAGTGACCGAGTGAGTGAAGCGTCAACATTTCGGGACCATAGTACTACCTCGTCGTGGATCTTTTTTTTTATTTTTTTTTTGAGTCAGCGCAATCGCGGCTGCTCTTACGTCCATTGCCGGGCGTCTCTGGAACGTACGCAGAAGGTATTTCCAGTGGCGCCCGGCTCGTCGTGGGTTTGGGCGTGGATACCTGCTCGCTGAAGTCCATGCTTCAAGCCATTGGTCTCCAGCGGGAGTAGGTGGAATGTCGCCGTGTCCTTCTACGAGCATGTCATGCTAGGGAAGGACCCGACCGCAGACCGAGAGCCGGGCGGTACTGGAAATTCTTCCTTTTGCTATCCAGAGGCGCTCGGCCATGGACGTAGGAGCGGAATGAAATAATATAAAAAATATATACTCGTAGTAGGTATCTACTGGACAATTTTGCCTTTGCCCCTGTTGTGTGTTCCAGGCTAGAGGCCACATTTTTTACGCAATCGTAACGAAACTTGGCACAAGTATAACCTATATTTAAATAAAAAAATAGATACCTACTTAATAGATATAAATAAAAACTACACTCGCGTGACTTAGGTAATTAGCCTTCGTTTAAGGAATTATGAATCACGAACTCTGCCATACATGGCGAAGCTCTTAGCGAGTAAAACCTACATACAAATAATACATAACACTCTTGTTTATGCTATATATGGAATATAATTCGGTAGGTGGTCGGGATTTCCACTGTTTCCGCTTAGAAGTGCATAAATCATTGTTTTGTTTACTTAAATCAGAGTTAAACGGGTGGTGCAATCCAAATGAAACGCGTCGGGAGCAATAAGGTATTAGGTACACCTTTATACAAAATAAACATAATTATAGACTAAAAATATTTACATTACAAAATATCGTTTAAAAAATCCTCCGCGTCATTGCCGACTGGGAAGGTTCCCAGAATGCTGGCTGTGTTGCCACGTTGGATGGCGATACTTATTCTTTGGGCCAGAAAATAGCCAGCCTTCTGGTCCTGAGAAGCATCGATTAGACGTTTAGCAATGTCTCTATAAAGGCGGCGAGCACTCGGACCCCATGACCCCAGTGTCTCAACCCCAAACGGCTCAAATATGTAATCACCTGCTAGGTTAGCATATTTACGCCGTTTAAAGCCTTCAGCCGATGCAGCAGCAGCGCCGCCGCGCCGGCACATCCGGATGTGCTTGGAAGGTGTGAAGGTGCTAAGGTGTCAACGCATGTAGCGTCCCACACCAAAGGCCTTCCCATCTTCCACGGTAGCAACGACATACCGTCCGGTCTCTTTCCATCGCTTCGTGCTAAACCATTTGGTTCGCGTACGGCCGGAAGACCTGCGGTGGAAAGAGCCCTACGAATTATGTCGTTTAGAATAGCGTGCCGAGATATACGACCTGCGCTTCTGCTACAAGAAAGGCCATGGTGTCCCAGATTATCGACGGCTACTCCACAGGTGCAATGATGCGGGGATACACAAGGTGTACCCAGCCGAAGGCAAGTGGCAATGCGGAAGGTAGTGTCGTCCAACATTGTACCGATGTTGGGCGATGGGAGCGCCTGGATCCATAACCCTGACTCCCATTCTCCAACAGCTAGTAGGCGTGCACGCTCTGAAATATTGACAGAAGTGTCAATTAGTGTATTAATTCTCAACTTACAGAGCGGTGAATCCCACAGTCGCTGTGAGCCTAGGCGTGAGGGCAGGTCAGTGTCGGGGCAAGAGATCCTCCAAGCATTTATGGCATCGGTCTTGCATCGCACCTCGGAATCAATCAGTGTATTTGACAAAATTTTCCTGACTAATTCTTCAGTGCTATGGACCGACGACGGAAATGCTGGCAGACTGACATCTGTGACTCTGCGAATACCTAGCCCGCCCAAGCGAACTGGAAGAGACGCTTGGACCCAGGCCCGGTCATTAATATTTACATTTAAAATTTTACACAAAGAATTTTGTATTAAGTTGTCTAGTCTGCCCAATATTTCTACATTTTTCCACAATTGTCCTGAACGGAGGGCATGTGTAAATTTTGGTACGAAAAGACAAAAACGAAGAATAGTGAAAGCTGAATGAATACTGATATTACATAGACTATCAATAACCTGATCAAAATTTTGAATTTTTTCCTCGATAAAAGTGGAAAAGCCATCTTCTAAAATCGCGGACCCTAGGAGGCGTAAAGAAGTTTTGTCCAAAACTTTTATGTTGGGGGCCAGACAGTTGAATTTGGAGATAGTCGTTAATTTATCTGTGTTTTCAGATATAAAAATCTGATTGACTGAAACTGAAACTGAAACTCGTTCTTTATTAGGGCTAAATCTTGTAAAACTGTCTCTACTTTTCCCCCTAAAGTCCCGTCGTCTAGATACCAAATGTTAAAATTGGATTTTATTTTTTGAATTATTGGGTTAATGGCCAAACTGAAGATGACTGGTCCCAACGGATCACCTTGCTGACATCCAACGGCTGAATTCAAAAGGTGGTCTTTATAAATTAATTTTGTTGGCTGACTATAGCATTGCCAAAGAAAATTAAATATTTTGGGGGTTTCTAATTTGGCCTGTGTCAGCAAGGTGTCCCTGTTTACAGAGTTGAAGGCGTTTTTTTTTCAGGTCAACTTTCAAGATGACCTCTCCATCTTCGCTACTGTCAAGGTATGTTGCAAGCGCATGGATTGCGGCCTCCTTTTGAACCAAAACCTAATTTAAAGGGCTGAAATTTGGTAGTAAGCTCCGTACTATAAAAACGACAACAAATTTTGGCTGCCAAACGCCGCAAAGTGCTACCTACGGCAATGGGACGAATGCCACCATCCTTCTTGTTAAGGGCACATAAATTGGCCCCATACAAAATATCTGTGATGCCACTGTCCACATTGCCTGAGAGCATGAGGTTGACTAGAGCTGTTAGCTCCCTCAGAAGTGCATCACCAGCTTCCCCAGCGCTCGGACACAACAGATCCTTAAGGTGCTGTGGTGTCAGACCGTCAAGTCCACCAGCTGATCCAAAACGAAAGGAGTCAACAGCTGTGCGCACATCCTTGGCAGTAGTCTCAAGATTTTCTGTATCGTTGTTCGGAGGATCAGGGAAAGAGAGGTCAGCTGCGGATGGTGGGTGCTTACTCTGCAAGCCCGTCAAAGTTTCTACAGAATAAGGAGCCAGCACGTCGCTACTAAAAAGTAGCCTTGCCGCCCCACTGATGTCGCCTTCCCTTACTTTATTCTCTACAAGTTTTAATTTCTTGGCCTGAGAATAATCAGGGGCCGAAATGTGGATTGAATTTGAATTTAAAATGTTAAAACTGTTTGTACAATTTTCTTTGATTTGGACCGTCAAAGATGTCAACGGCCTTTTCTTTACATGTAGGATTCTATAAGGGAAGGTTAACATTTGTTCCCAAGCGCTAAAGGTATTTTCCCGGACTACTTGACCAATGCAGGAGGCTAAACATTGAGCCACAGAGGGTCTCGCACCTCGGGGGATTCTTTTTAAAACCGGAATAGAATTTTTCATGGTACTTAACCTTGCGTTGCCTGAGGGCGTCGGTGTAACGTGCTACGCCGACGATACCCTCGTCACGGCGCGGGGTGCAACGTACCAGGAGGCAGCACTCAAGGTCACGACGGGTGTTGCTCAAGTCGTAGGTCGGATACTGCCCTCGATGAAGTACCTAGGGATCGTACTTGATAGCCGATGGAACTTCGGACCACATTTCCGAAGTTTGGTCCCTAAAGTGACGGGGGCATCAGTCGCGCTTTCGCGACTCATGCCCAACCTAAAGGGACCCAACGCCTCCTGCAGGAGACTGTACCTGGGGATCGTGCGGAGTATGACCCTATACGGGGCTCCCGTATGGGCGGCGCGGTTGACGGCCAACAACTCGACGCTCCTTAATAGACCGTTGAGGACCTTGGCCGTCAAAACAATAAGAGGGTACCGCACGATCTCCGGAGAGGCTGCATGTCTCCTAGCCGGGACCCCTCCATGGGACCTGGAAGCGAGAGCCCTTGCGTCATTGTTCCAATGGCGCAAGGAGGCGCTGGAGCGGGACCACAGGCCTACGTCTCGAGAAATCGAGGACCGGCGGTCCCAACTCCACCAGGATCTCATGGAGTCATGGAGGGAGCCACTTGAGCAACCCAGATGGGGTAGCACCATCATCGCGGCGGTGAGACCGATCATGGACGATTGGCTGCAGAGGCAGCATGGTGACCTCACGTATCGTGCGACGCAGATCGTTACCGGGCATGGATGCTTCGGTAGCTATCTGTTTCGCATCCATCGTGAGGTCACACCCCGGTGTCAACATTGCGAGGTTTCCGGCGGCGACACCGCACTCCACACGTTGGTGGAGTGCTCAGCGTGGGCGAGTCAGCGCCGGGACCTCGTAGTGGGTCTGGGCGTGGATATCCTCTCGCTGGAAACCATGCTCCAAGGCATGGTCTCCAGCGCGAGTAGGTGGAACGCGGCCGTGTCCTTCTGCGAGCAAGTCATGCTCGCGAAGGAGGCGGCCGAGAGGGAGCGTACCCTACCCGCCGAGTTCCGTAGTCAGCGGCGAGGGCGCCGCAGACTCATCTACGCCCAAGACCATCGACCTCCATGATCGGGGCCTGAGGACGGCGGGATCGCCACCCACCGTCCTTACAGAAGCAGGCTAGAAGGGTTGCGTGCTGCGGGGCCTCTGCCCCATAGCACGCAACCAGATTCACTCACTGACGCGGGATAAAACCCTACCCCAACGACGCGGAATTCTCATCCCGACCTAACCCCCGCAGAGACCACAGAGGTGGTCAAAGTCCGCCGGGCGCCACTGGAAATACGTTCTGCTTGTAACCAGAGACGCCCGGCAACGGACGTTAGAGCGACCGCGGCCATAGGCCGCGGAATTAAAAAAAAAAATGGTACTTAACCTTTGCCAAAAGGGAATTTCGATATTATCAGAATTTTCTTGTTGATTTAGAAAAAATTGGGATATCGTAGACGCGTTTGAAGATACATTTTGTACTTTATGATTTTTTTCAAAATGTACTTTCAATCCGCGTTCACCTTTAAAAAAACGGGCTTGGGGACAATGTGGGCACCGTACAAGACCACTTGATGCACTTGCAAGCTCACCTGAATTTACATCCGCATTGCCACATCCATTATTTTTTGCTGCTTGCATTTATTTACACTTTTCACTATGAATACACTAAACCTAAACAGTAAACACAGAAAGCTTTAAAGTTTATATAGGTTCGACGCACTGTCACGAAGCGCAGCGCTGCCCTTTATACATATCAGTTGAGTATGAGTTAAAATCGTAAAAAGTTTAAACGTTCGTTCAATAAAGCTCACGACTGTCGACTTCAGTTGATAACCAATCATATCTCAAAGTATTTCAAAGCCGGCTAATGGCCGGTTTCTGAATTGAGAATTTGAAGTTAAGTATACGCGATTCACAAACCGACTGTAAGTGCATGTCAATTGTCAGACCCCGCCAGTGACCAGTCGTCAATAATGGTCTTTATAACTCCTCTCTATAAATCCCTTATAGTTTTCCTACAAAGTTCATCACCTTTCAGAGGGGGGAACCCCTCTAAAAGGTAATGAACATTGTTTTTGTGTTTTAACAAAGCAACAAACTGTCAACCAGGCACTTTTACAATCACGAGTTGAATTAGCCTACAAAAACATTCCCAGGAATTCTCATCCCACAAAAATACCCAAGATTCCCAGTGTCTCGAAAATTAACCATCCCAGGTCAATTTTGCCCCCATTTTTGGACAGGGCGCTATTTTATGTTGCAACAAAGTAGCAGTTTAAATCTGTCAAATATTTGGAGACTACGCACCCCAACAGCCACAAGCGCGTCACAAGCTAGTAGGCAGACGCACGTTCGCCACTGGACTGCGTTTGTGTTAGTAGACTACGAAAACTGTAAAAATTTGCCTCCGATGTGCAAATACGATGCTATTTTGCTACAATTCAAATACGCGACTTGGCTTCCCTTGCATTGAGCCTCTAGAGGTATACCTAGAGGCGGTTCAACCAACTTTTAATCACTCTAGGTAATCAAGTATTAGTACACAATAATAATTAAAAACTCAAACCAACTTACTACTTAATACAGATAAAACAAAGAATACGGGCCCCCTATTTAATTTAGATAGGTTTATGTCGAAGGAAATTAAGAACGTAAGTAATGTAAGGCAATAAATGGTATCTAAATCGAAGAACATATCTACATAGGTACATGTAATCACGCGGGTTGCTACGAAGGTGACGTCAGAGGCATTCACACTCGCTTCATATAATGATCTACCTCTCTGTATTGTCCGCCTCCTGACCTGTCATCCATCCTCTCTACATAACCGAATTTTATCTAAGCATCCCTTTTTCCACCTTGGTTACTAGTCCTTAGTTTTCCTTATACGGTGCCTTAAGTAGGGGAAGACCGGGTAACAGGAGTCAGCGGGTAATGAAATCGGAAAACCGAGATGTGTTAGATATAGATGTACTGCATCTGGGCTGTTAGCTCAAGCAGACTGCGCCTGTGGGACTAAGCGAGAGGTTGTGGGACTCTCATTACCGACAGGGTGACCCCCATTGACCGCACCACAGTACAATGGGAGTCAGAATTGTCATTTTTTTAAACCGTTATTATTTTCATAGTTGATTGCCAAAATGCTCGAAACTCATCTTGATTGATAGGTGATTAAATATACTTTCTTATTAGGTCGTTGCAATAGAGATTTTATGACTAAATAAGCTTTTATTCAAATTCTCGCTTAAGCGATTCCCATTACCCCTTCTTACCCTAAGTTTACTTTTTAGTCACACATAATAGCCGGTAATAAACCACTAATTATCACACTAGCGTTTTAAAAGCGGAGCGAAGTCTCAGCAAGTTCGGCGGAGTTACAGCGGACAACCAAACTAAGGGCCCTATCACACTAGAGGTTGGCGCGGCGGCGAGTGTGATAAAGCTCTTAGGGACAACCAGCCTTTGATGTACTAGCTGACAGACGGCCGTGGTTCTGGGACACAACCCCAGGCCGTGATACAACGGACGTGGAACAACATGACTAGCGAAATGTGGACGTAATAACCGCCTCTGTCTAACCCTTCAGTGTTAAAAATGTGATGAAGATATCGATACCGTGGGGAACCTTTTACACCCCAGTACTTTTTACATCCTAAACATTTTTTTTAAATAAATGTCTTAAATCCATTTTAAGTTTATCTTTTTAGTAATATGGGCGTATCACTAATTTTAACAGTTTGGCTGTAACAGTAAATGTCATAATCAACTGGCTTTTACGCCGTTTTGACTTCGCTAAAAGTACAATTATTCCTTTTACACCTTTAAATGTTTACGCTACTAGCTTCTTAATTGCTTGCGAATGTTTTACTACATTTCCAATATACCCGTAGGAGTATTGCGATAAAAGGTATCTTATATCTTATTGTAGACTATACTCATTTTTATTTTTATTCCTCGAGATCGCTGCCGCTCCCATGTCCATTGCTGTGGGCGTCTCCGTTGACTGCAGAAGGTATTTCCGGTGGCGCCCGGCGGACTTTGGCCAGCTGTGTAGCCTCTTTGGGGGTTTGGTTGGAATGAAAATCCCGCGTCGTTGGGGTTGGGTTTTATCCCGCGTCGGTGAGTGAATCTGTTTGCTTGCTGTGGGGCAAAGGCCCCGCAGCACGTAACCCTTCTAGCTTGCTTCTGTAAGGACGGCGGGTTGCTATCCCGCCGTCCTCAGGCCCCGATCATGGAGGTTAGTGGTTTTGGGCGACGTAGGTGAGTCTGCGGCGCCCTGGCCTCTGACTGCGAAACTCAGCGGGGAGGGTACGCTCCCTTTCACTCTCGGCCGCCGTCTTCGCGAGCATGATTTGCTCGCAGAAGAACACGGCCGCGTTCCACCTACTCGCGCTGGAGACCATGGTTTCCAGCGAAAGGATATCCACGCCCAGACCCACTACGAGGTCCCGGCGCTGACTCGCCCACGCTGAGCACTCCACCAACGTGTGGAGTGTGGTGTCGTCGTCGGAAACCTCGCAGTGTTGTGGTCCCTCCTCAGCGCCTCTTTGTGCCATTGAAACAATGACGCAAGGGCTCTCGCTTCCAGGTCCCATGGAGGGGTCCCGGCTAAGAGACATGACTGACTCTCCGGAGATCGTGCGGTACCCCCGTATGGTTTTGACGGCCAAGGTTCGCAGAGGACTGTTTAACAGAGTCGCGTTCACCCTGACAGCCAATCTATCCGCCCATACGGGAGCCCCGTATAAGGCCATACTCCACACGATCCCCGAAACTATACTCTAACTAAAGAGTAACAAACATCCATACATCCTTAGAATTTTCAGATTTATAATATTCGGGCTAAATAAATCACTTATGGTATTAGTTAAAGCTCTATTATTATTTTAAATTTAGTTACGTAGTTATTTAAGCCCATTAATAACTTCAGTAAAGTAATATAAATGTAGTTATGCCCTTGCTCCAATACAAAAATTTAATTTTATAGGGCATATCCACTACTTTTTCATAATTTTTACGTCGTAACTCCAAGCTTACTTTTAAAATTGCACAGTTAATTCTAATTATGCGTTTTTGCTTTAAAGTACATTAAAACACAAATATTTTGCACTATTCTGTATGATTTTAAGTCTAAAATTGAAATTATGATAGTTTTTTTTTTTTCGTTTTTTGCTTCTCCTGAAAAGTTTGTAATGGCTTTTACGACCTTTCTTCCCTAAGGTATCGCTATATATAGAGTCTGTCTGTAAATACAGTGAGAGGTCGATCAGATAAGATAAAATGAAATGGGACCAAATAGTTGTCGGAATGGGACCACTTGTAATGGGAAGTAGTAGCTTCCAATTAAAAAAAAGAATTTCAAAATCGGTTCACTCAGTCCAAAGATATGAGGTTGCAAACATAAAAAAAGTAGTCGAATTGAGAACCTCCTCTTGTTTTGGAACTTTGTTGAAAACGCGGCAGTTTGGCCTGGAGCACACACACGATACGATCGCATCAGTTTATTCCCGTTTTGGTCTATCCGACTGTAAAGCTGGTCCTTCATCCTTCACATACGACGTATGCCACGCAAAGTGGGAAACAGCGACACACTGGTCCTACATCTTACGACGTCTGACGTTTACGTTATGATACTTAAAACGTGTGTGGCAGCGTCGTACGCGTGGAATAGCATGGGAACACGCGAGTCTGTCGCGGTGACGCGTGAGACAGCGTGGTGAATGACCAGTGTTTGTTACCATACAAATTGTATAGGCCATATCCTGTTCAGATGTCATAATGCGTGTTATACATCGCATGTGAAGGACGAGTTTGCCCGTACCTTTACTATTGCCATCTTACCTTCAGGCCACAAATTTGCATCCGGTCAGGTAAATCTGAAGGTAAATCCGTATGTTGATCAAACTTTGTATGAGTCAGACAATTTAATATAGGTTAGGTTTCTGTCTGTGGGTATAGACGTTTTGTTTTAATGTTCATAGACAAAAGTGGTTGAGTAATAAAACGACGAATTTTATATGTAATTTCCTGTGTATTGCTAACATATTAGTTTTATACAGTACTATTATTTACATGAGCATTATTGCTTCACAATACAATTAAAATATTTTTCTCTCTTTATTTATATTATTTATACAAATTTAATTCACTTATTCTTAGACAAAGTGACAAAACTTCTCACATATCAAAAAGCGTTAGAAAAACAATACTGTTTTTGATAAAAAAAAATAGATTATAAATAGGAGCGGGGCCCTGGATTGACCATGAGGGACATTCATGGCGCTATAGATTCTGGGAGAAATAAAAACAAGAGCCAATGGAATCATTAAAAAAAAAAAAGTATGTCATCCACTTAACCGCCAAATGATTTACTTTGAAGTCGTCGGGTAAAATTTCGTACTGTCATACATAATTTCTGAACGCACCCTGTTTGACAGCAACGAACAATTTGCATGTGAAAATATAATTGTTGTTTAAATGTTCTTGGCTTTTTTTCCTATTTCCTCACCTTTACTCCTAGGAATATTTCAAAACCAAAACTTATCAAATCGACTCAAACGTTCTCGAGTTTTAGTGAGACTAACATACTTTACAAAAATATAGTTAAGAACATCACAGCCAATCCTATTTCCATTTCCAAATACCTACTAGAAGATTAGATTTATATTTATTGCAATAAATAATTTTATAAATAAAAGTTTGAAATAATTTGATACTCATACTCAAGCCTGCCAAGCGAAAACCGAAAGTCAATAAAATAAAACTGACGTAAGATGTCAAATATGTCAGTAATTAAGGTTATTTAAAATACACAGACGTTCATTTACTTACTGGAAAAGCGCAGTATTGTGGGTTTTAAAGCTGTAGAACTGACTCCAGAATTATAATAAGATCAAAAATGTTCACAATGTCGAAGCGTCACCTATTTGGACCCGTGAAAAATAAAACTTAAAATTATCCTCACATATACGGGCATTATAAAGGTAAATGTGGCTTGTGAAATTAATTAGGCACAATTTTTTTTAGAGATGTGAACAGTTTCACCAATTAGTATATAAACTAGCGTTTAAAAACTTGAAGGTTTGTCTATGAATGTGCAGAACTAATTTTTTTTTAATATTATAGGCGGTAACAAATCTTCCATTTTTAAATGTAAGATCTGTCATTGACTTTACAAACGTTAAACAAAATCAAGTTGTCAGACGCTAACTATACTTCAGTCAGTCACCATAAATGATGAATGAATGACATTCAAACATGAGATTAAAAGATTTAACATTAATTTTTTAAAGCTCGAATAGTGTCCACTATAATTTTTAGAAGGCTACGTCTTAATTATTTGTGGCATTATTTTTTTATTTAACGTTCTTTGCTTTCTGAATTAGTCCCCAATTGTGACCAAAACTGACCAAAACTCATCATCTACTTGCCCGTATCAACATCTCGGTAACAAACTTATTTATTCGCGGAGATCGCTTAAACGTAATATTTTTAAATACTAGGCAGCCATAAAAACTTAGAAGTCTGCACTATTAGGAATACTCTTATAAATAATGACCTTTTTTACAAGGTCACAACCACTCAGCCTTCATGTGTTTACAGGCATTTAAGGCATTCCGTAGGTTCTCATAATGGTTGTTAGATCTTTCGTCTTGCCAATCGGTGTGACTCCGCCAATCGAAAATTAACTAATCTGCTTGTATATTATCGACTTTAGTCTTTCGATGTTCGACCAATTATGTCGCAGAAAACTTCAAAACGTGTTAATTTGGGCACGCGACCGAATATTCCTGCGATATCATTGGTTGACTATGTCGATCGGATAAACTCGATGTTCTAAGGGTTGATGTATATTTAAACAGATAAATATACCTACATGGGTTTGAAATAATTGTCTCCAAAGGGGAGATCATAATCGCTTTCTATCTTTCCGTCCGTCCGTCTGCATTCTAATATATCGAAAACGGCACAAACTGTTTACTACCGATTTCAATATTCAATCTCGATCGATTTTGTTATCAAAGATTAATATAATATTTCCTTCAACTCCTGTCAATGTCAATTTAGGAATTATATGAATTACCAATCTCGGATAGTAAAATATGGAGATTACGATTTAATATTGAAAAGGTTAGATAATTATTTTTGCATATTGACCTGCTTGATTAGAATGGGTGTCCAAGGGCAAATTTTTGTAACCGGAAGTTTACCAGAACTTCCCTCAGGAGACAGGAGTGTAAACGGCAGAAAACCGTTCGCCGACCTTAGCTTATTTCAATTTATTAAAAAAATTTCACACAAGTGAGTTAACATAATCAGTCTAATGGTCCTATATCAATTATCAATTTTATATTGTTCAAAGTCATTATAATGTCATCTAAGGCGAAAAGTCAAGAAAGTACAGGAGATTCCAAATCTCATTCTAAAACTCTTAGTAACATCTGTTCTACGTGAAACAAAGAGATGTTCGCTCAGTCATACTACAGCAAAAGAATGTAGGTATTTGAATGCTCAAAATTAACAATAAAATGTCAGAATATTTTACTCTGGCAATATAACAAGTTCCTTACATCAGTTAGTAGGCACACTGTGAGGACGGCCCGAGGCCCGTGCCACAAGAGACCAATCTAAACACAAAGAACAATTCTTCAATCTCCTTCGACAGTACTGTAAATTATACCACTTGAGCAGGACAACAGCAAATCGGTCATGTGTAAAAGCCGCGCTTGATGACGAGAGGGATGGAACCTTGTCACAATAACCACTCCGTGACGTCATCAATCGCTTGAAAGTACTGATTAAACTCCTTTGAAATGTTGGTCTCCTGGTGCAACGCCACGAGACTAAATAAGCCACTTTGTAATTACAGCTAATTAATTCAAATAGTATGTCTTACTATTGACACAGGAGGCGTAAACTAAGAGCTGTATCTTATAATTAAATTGCATCATCCAATATTCTTTAATTTACAATCCTACAAGAATATTATTACTTTAAAAAGCAACAGGCTAATAATTATTTAAAAAAAACTGTACTACATATTTCGATTTATTGTTCCGTCACAATTGTAAAATAAATATTGCACACTAAAATTCTAAAAAGAAACTCCCATTTGGAGTACTTTTTTATTCAATTTGACTAGAATACATTCAAAACCATATAAGTACTTTATTATGAAGTCACATTTATATTACAAAATCATTTCATTTATACTACAATTTCATTTCAGTTATACTACAAAATCATTTCATTTATTCTACAATTTCATTTCATTTATATTACAACTATCATCTTAGTTTATGCCTCGTGTATTTTTACATTAAAAATCAGTTATAAATTGACAACACCTAAGAGTTCTTTGTACAAAGTTTTCCATAGCTACACGTACCTCACACATCACAGATATTAGAAAAAATAAATTTCATTTCTTGTCTCATTCTATGCATAACAAGTACATTTTTTATACTATTATAATTTATATTTAATATTCTATACATTTAATCTGTCATATGATATAATTGGGGTTTTTTGAAGGAAAGCGTATTTCGGTTTACGCGAGATATCACGCTTTAAACAATTAAAAAGACATCGATTTTGTGTATAAATTAACTTTACACTACTTGTAATCATTGCCGATGTTGTATAACATAACTACTGAAGCAAGCAATGTACAGGGATATTATACACTTAATTGAAACCCATATTTTTTTGACAGTTATTTTTTTAATAATTAAGGAAAGGAAGAACAAATCATGTGAAAGAGTATAAATAGGAATTATTTGGAAATGGAAAGGAATTGGATTTTGGATTTTTTAACCCAAAAGTTTCAATTATAATGATTGAAAGTTACAAAATCAAAGATATTAATTATAGACTAGGATTATGGTTGAACCTTGAACCTTTGAATGAAATTCATGTGAACGTGGATTAATGAAATAAATACATAATTTATTCAAGGTCAATCAATTACCGAGTCTATATTTTGTTTAGTCTATGACTAAATACGACAAGATCATTACACCATGGACGCATTCGCTAAGCGAAATTATATGTAATGAATCTATCGCACATAACGTTACCACTCTAGGCGACCGCTCCAGTCACTTCATTTATATTGATTTGCAACAATAAATAAAAGTTTAATAAATAATTTTAACATCCATCCAAGTTATTGTTCAATCACATTGTAGTAGAAAAATATGTCGCGACTTTCTATCGATGTTCACTCGCGTCCATCACTATTTTGTCACTTTGCTATCACTGTCTAACACAGTCTTAACATAAGACGATCGTCTTCCATCTCTCTCTCGCGCAACACTGACGTCATCAACGACGTCACACCGTCCACAAGGAATAGTTCCACTCAAACGCACACACGCACCGACTCTTCCGAGGCTTAAAGATAGCTTGATTATTTGGTTTGGCAGTGTTTGTTTTCCAGCCCGTACAATCTTCGGAATATTTATTTTTTATAATTGGCAGTTCAGATCAATATTCGGAGTTTATTTTATTTTTCTATTCGAATTTTAAATTTTCGAATGAGCTCCGTTTGTGTATTCCATATTTGAATTTGTTGATGTTTGAGCTGGTTTCTTCCTTTTCTAATTTGGAACGTATACGCTCGCTGCGTATGGTCGCGGGGTGTGCGGTAGAGGTGGAGGGGCGCGGCTCACGAGGGGGGGAGCGAGGGGGGGAGCGCGTGGGGAGACACCACCACGACGGGCTTCACTAGCGTCGTGGCGCTGAGGTACTGAGCACTTACGGTTAGAGGTGTGACGTTACCTTTTACCATTTGCGTCTCCATCATCTGAAATGCATATTTTAAACTTCAAAACAGATTTCACTTGTTATTACGTCACACAAGTCCCAAAATTTTTATAATGCAAGACGTTTGTAAACAAATGTATAGGCCCATAACCTGTCTGTCATTCACAGAGCCTTTTCCCAACTTAGTTGGGGTCGGCTTTCCAGTCTAACTGTGATTCGGCTGAACTTCGATATTTTCCGTGAAGCGACTGCCATCTGACCTCCACAACCCATGGGCGATATCGAAGTTCCGTAGTTAGACCGGTCGGATTTTTCAGGCCCCCAACTACCCCTAACGACTGCCATAGATGTTAGTATGACAACCGGGACCGACGGCTTAACGTGCTCTCCGAGACACGGAGGGGTCTCAGTGTCTTAAGAAATGGTCACCCATCCTAAGACCGGCCTGACTAGATGTTGCTTAACCTTTGCAATGTATTAATATTGTCGGTTACCACTAGACCACGAGCCCCTCCCATAACCTGTCTGTCATTTAAAATATTATAAAATAGTTCAGGAAGGTATTAAGGGTCTTCCAGAAAAAAGTTATCTGCGGTAACTAATGCAGGGGTATGACTGATTACGACGGCAATCCATCCTGTTTGGGAGTGAGACATAATAATATAAAATAAATATCTTATACAAGGTATATAAGTATACATTAGTAAGTACCTTATGTGTTAGGGTGTGACCTTGTAGTAAATGTCCGCCCGGCTGAGACACGACCAGAGGGAGACCGTTCACCATCATACTACCGTCTGCGAATGGGATGACAACTTTATGCTTATGATGTAAATAAAAGTAAAAAAATTTATATGTGTTATGCAAAAAAAACCCTAACACCGAAACAAACATTTGTGGATCACATAAATATTTGATCTAAGGTCGGAATCGGACCTAAGACCTCAGGGACTGCAGTCACATACTCATACCACTGCGCCACGCAGAACAGTATTTGTATGGATTATCTCCGTACATTGTTCCTTCGAGCCGGATGCATATTATTGTTTATGCAGCAATATTGCTGCCCGTACAGTAATATATGCTATGCTTTTACTAGAAAAACCACACGCGCGAAGCCGAGACGAAACGCAGCAGTATTATAGCTCATGCGTTTTTTTTTCATAAAGAAATGTGACAATGATGTTAAAATAATTTTGGCAAACAAAAAACTTGAGATTATCGGAATGGGATCAAATGAGACCACAAGCAAGCAGTGGCTTTTAATTTAAATAATAATTTTAAAATCTGTTCATTTAAAAATACAGTGGAATTGTCGGAAGTCTGTTAATAAGTAGATAGTCTACAAACCTGAGGTGACCGGTGTAGATGTCACTACCCCGTTCTCTTTAGGTACTCTAATGCCGTCCCCCGAAGTGGTTATACCTAGGAACAAATTGTATAGACAGTCCATCACATACATACATACATATGGTCACACCTCTTTCCCATGGGGGTAGGCAGAGACTATGGAATTCCACTTGCTACGATCCTGGCATACGTCTTTCGCTTCTTCCACTTTCATAACCATCTTCATGCACGCTCTCCGGTTCTGGGTACTCTTGACTTGGCCTTTGGTCAAAACATCTCCGATTTGGTCGAAGTACGTTCGCCTAGGTCGACTCTTACCTGTCTGTCCATTCACCCCCGCCTTATGTATCTGTTTCGTCAATCTTCTTTCATCCATCCTTTCTACGTGTCCGAACCATCTAAGCATCCCTTTTTCTATCTTACTCACTACATCTTCTGATACACCGCAAAGTTCTCGTATCACAGTCAATCAACGGCGTCGAAAATTTGTTAGTACAAATATATAAATATATTACCACCTAACAACTAACATTTACACAGACGCTGTGTCGAAAGACCATTAGGGTGTTTTTCGACCAGAGATGTGCTATGCTACGTTGATATGGATGCGTTTGACATCCACCAATCATATCCATTTGTCCACACAGCACGTCATAGCACAATAATTTTCATTAATCTGCACATCTTCGCAGCATAGCTACATAGCACATCTCTGGTCGAAAGGCACCCTTAATCTATGTACTCATACACATTTATTGGGAATTTTACGTAAATAACAGTGCTAGGGAAAGAAATGTAATATAGAACTCCCATGCCAAGAGTACCCGTAACCGGAGTGTGTGCATGAAAATTGTTAAAAAGTGAGAGTGAAGAAGCGGAAGAAGTATGCCAGGATCGGAACAAGTGGAATTCCATAGTATCTGCCTACCCCCATGGGAAAGAGGCGTGATAGTATGTATAGAACGACCCCATTTCTGTATAGCTGTATAGTTTTATCTGGGGCTATCGTTAAGTTTTTTTAAGGTCAATTCACACATATCAGTGCAAAATATTCTTTCAGACATTTTCTATGAACGCGTGCCCACATGTCAGTGTCAAACATGACTCAGTCATCGCCGACACTGATACTAACATGTTCATAGAACTGAGGTTTCACTGATATGTCTAAATCGACCTTTAATCTATTTTACTATGATTTGTTTAGTCTCCAATTAAATGTCGGAGAGAATATTACGAGACCCAGACACGCAAGCGTGGCCGCTCTTACGTCCATTGCCGGGCGTCTCTGATATGCACCAGAAGGAATTTCCAGTGGCGCCCGGCGGACTTTGGCCACCTGTGTGGCCTCTTGGGGGGTTTAGTCAAGATGAGAATCCCGCGTCGTTGGAGTATGGTTTTATCCCGCTTCAGTGAGTGAATATGGTTGCAGCACGCGACCTGTCTAACCTGCTTCTGTAAGACCCTAGTATCTCCATGATAGGGGCCTGAGAACGGGGCGGGTGACTATCCCGCCGTCCTCAGGCCCTAATCATGGAGGTCTATGATCTTGGGCGTAGATGAGTCTCCGACACCCTCGCCGCTGGAACTCGGCGGGGAGGGTACGCTCCCTCTTCCTCTCGGCCGCCTCCTTCGGAAATAATGTACTAGGGTCTCATAACTCACCGTTGGTATGTACAGGCGCTTGCAACACTCGCAGTCCGCTACTGGTAGATAACAACTGCAAGGCCGCTGAACCCACTACTAAACCATTGCCGCCGACCACCTGGAAATTTAAACATCTCAATTGAACTAAATTATACCCAAACTTTTTAATATAGAACTACGATCCGACACTATATTGTTACCAAATAGGAAATAATTAAATATTTTGGACATTCTAACACGACGTCATCTAGCCCAAATCCATACAGATAAATAAAATTGAAGTGTCTGTGTGTAATTTCAAATTACCAGGTTTTTACTCAATGCATATATGATAGTATACACGATACATACGAGTAACTAGGTATGCAATGCATGCTGCTTTTGCAAAAAACTGAGCGAAGTGTTAAATTTTCGAACGACAACGATTTATTTATTTTTATTTTTTTGTGATTTTTTTTTGGTATGTCTGAATTTCAATTTTTTTGTTCACGCCACACGTTATCACTGTGGTAAGTTTGAAGAAGATCGGTACAGGCGTTTAGTAGGAGTATGCGGACAAACGAAATACATGAGTCGCCTAAGATTGAGCTTCGCTCACTTCGCTCAAAAAAGCTATTATAGTCTGTCTGTTTGTTCCCCGCTAATCTCTAAAACGGCTGGACCGATTCCAACGGGACTTTCACTGGCAGATAGCTGATGTAATAAGGTGTAATTTAGGCTACCCAAACTCTGAAACAACTATTTGTGGGTCACACAAATGATTTGATTCGACGGAATCGAACCTGAGAGCTCAGGGAAGGTAGTTGCATACTCAGACCACTGCGCCACCGAGGCAGTCAATAGGCATTATAAAATACACATATCACGCCTATATCCCCGAAGGGGTAGGCAGAGGTGCATTACACACCAACAATTTGCCAGCATTTTTGGTCCCACGTTATAGGGGGCAAGCCTATTGCCGTCACCGGGCACACATATTATGTGTTATGTCCAAAATGGCCAAATAAATTGAATAAAAAGTAGCAGCTATATTGTAATTTTGAAAAAAAATTGAAATCCGTTGCCTAGCGATGAAATGTTGATGAAAGGCAACAAAATCTTACGTGCCAGCCGCTATGGCAATATAATGATAAATATCCTGCTTTATCCTTAAATATTAATTAAAAAAATATAAAATTTTGAGACACTGGAACATTGTCCACGTCGGTTCCAGACCGGCTCTTGTTAACATAAAATAGGAGCTACTCCTACTTTATGTTATATGCTGTAAGTTTTATTTAAATTTTACTAATTATATTTTATTTTAATTAATGTAATTAATGTAATTTGATTTTTATTTGATCTTATTTTTATTAGATTGTATTTAATGTTATTAGTTCTTATTAAATTTAATCAGAACATGATTTTTAATTGCTTTGTTTGTGTTAATATAATTTTAATTTTGTAATCTATAAACTTAATGTATGAATGAATGTATTTTATATGGGCTACATGCCTGAAATAAATATTAATAATAAAAAAATAATAATAAGTACGGTCACCATGATAGATTACATAACTATATCCTATACATATTATAAAACAAAGTCCTCGGCCGCGTCTGTCTGTTAGCGATAAACTCAAAAACTACAGCACCGATTTTCATGTTCCTTCACTAATGGATAGAGTGGTTCACGAGGAAGGTTTTAGTTTACAGTTTGTAACGGGCAAAGCCGTGAGCATCCGCTAGTAATTAATCAATTGATCACTGGGTACATTTGTGTGCCATTTATGTTACTGATTTCTAAGTAATGTTTTATAGACCATTTTATTTTTTGCAAAAATAGATTAGATGTTTATGAGGAATACGTTATGTTAAAATAAAACCAGTCATGGCCACCGAGTCGAACTCGCGCACAGAGAGTTCCGTATAATTATCTAAAAAAACTTTAAGGGATCCTCAATAATGAGGCCAAAAATCGGTAAAAACCCATGTCTGCCGTATGAAAGCCAACTTAGATATTTATTTATTTATGTATACAGGGTGAATTTTTCAAGTGGGCTTAGATGGCCAAATCCGGAACTATAAGGAATAGCGAAAAATGCTCAAACGAGTCACGAGCCCGATTTTGGTGATACTTAAAACCTCATCATTAGATGTTTTTTTTTTTTTTTTTTTTTAATTTAATTCCAGATTAGGCGTTACATTTTTTACTTATATAATATCTCGCCAAACTGCAGACGCAGTTTGTTGGCAAGCTTGCACTCCTTACCTATTTTTACAATTAATACCTAATATCTATAAATTATACCATCTAAAAACCTATCAAACCTTAATAGTAAATGAAGATGAGAACTATGTAGCATTGTAAGTTTCTAGTAGTGCTTTTCTAACCCTTCTTTTCAGCGTATTCTTATATAGTCTCCCTTCTTCCCTTAAAAAATCTCTTTTATTATATAATTTTGGTAACAGGTACTTATTGGTTCGTTGACCATAATATTTTTTTACTTTCGGGCGTACATATGTTCTTTTCCTAGCTCTTTTAGTATTATATCTATTGGTAATTAATTTCCTAAAAAAGTCACAGTAATAGTTTTCTATAATAATTAAATATTCGACCTTAGCCTTCACAGGGAGTATCTTAGTTACAGAAAAAAGCTGGTCATAATCGCCACAGCATTTTCTTTTAACGCTAGGACTAACTAAATATTTAAGAAATCGAACCTGAAGGTTCTTGATATCTTTGAGATATGTATCGAAAGTACGCCCATAACTACTTAGGCAATAGCCGAGTGTCGAATCCACTAACGCAAAGTATACAGTACGTAGCAAACGTTTGTTAAGAATAATTAAGTTAAGAAAAAAACCTATAGTCCTAGTTGGGAATCGAACCTTTTGTTTAGAAAAAAAATACACCTTTATAATTACACCATACGATAGTGTTGCTGTTAAGGATCTCGTGGGCAGGTAAAATTTGAAAGTACATAATGTTGTAGCTGCCTATGTCTAAGAGCAGTACAATGGTAGGCCTTATTTCATTCTGATTTACTAATAATAATAATAACTGGCAACTCTGGACATCTGTACATACGTCATTTTCATCTATAAAATATTTTAATATTTTTATCTAAAATATCTTGCCTCAATTTATAAAATTCATACAGATTTCAAAATAATATTACCAAAAAGTTCATTATATATTATATTCCATAATTTATTACAAGAATCACAACATCAACAAAATCTACAAATATGAAACGAAGCTTTGACAAACGTCAACCATCAAATTATCAAAAATTGTTTCGAAAAAATTAACAGGATGAATGATGAATATGGATAAAGATGATAACAAGAGCCAGGAGTAAGAATGCACACCCAACACCCCCGGACTCATCACTTAGCCCCGCCTCGCAAGCGCCGGACCGCACACTTGCGACACAAGTGCTTGCTGAGGCGTCGAGCTCATCGTCAAGTGACGAGTATTTTTCCCCGCCGACGTCGCCAACACCTGTACGCCGGCGAGGGAGAGGCCGGCCGCCGAGCAGTTTGGGGCCGGTGGTATTGTGCACCGCATGCGATGGACTTCATCCATCAATGAAAATGTCATGCGGGCATATTATGAGGCTACAGATGGGGAAACCAACCTGACTGCGTACCGTTCAAGGATGCTCCCTTTGTTTCAGGCTCTTGAACCAACAATAACCGTTGCCGTACAACGACTATCGGATCAAGTGCGGGCTATCCAACGATGCAAGTTGTTGGATCAACCTGTGCTTGATCGACTTCACCTGGAAGTGTTATCTACTCGACCAGCTCCAGCGTTAACGAGTGCACCATCATCTGCTACACACACGGTTGCAACTAGTGCCACTTTAGTTGAGACCGTGCTCGACGCGGGAGATGATATGAGTAATATATCTATCCAGGTAAGCGAGCAATTAAGGAGTACTTTGGAGGATGTGATCTCTCAGTATAGGTTTGCACCTAATTCTAGGCCACGGCTACCACGCTTGCCCATGCATAGACGAAATCTGGCGTTGATGGGAGCCCTGAATGCGTTGCTAGATCCGTACTTACGGACTAGCAATGATTTGCTAGATACCCACTCGATTCTTTACTGTGGAGCTATTACCGCTTGTCGTGTTGCACGCGTTAAATTCCCTGAATTTAACCGTGCACCACGATCTGGTGGTGTGCCCGTATGGCAGGCAAGAATCGAGCGACGTATCGGCACATTTAGAACTCTCATTGCGAAGCTTATCTGTTTTAGCCGGGGAAATAATCGTCCACGGGTCATGCGTTTCGTGACTCAGGCATTCGCTGGGACGGGTATTAGCTCCCAGCAATACTTAGCTAATGTCACAGAACGTATTGACTTTCTAAAGCAGAAAGTATATGCATGGGCGAGTCGTATTCGTCGCTATAGAGAGCGTGTACACAGATACTGGCAGAATCGTATCTTCCAAAGTGACCAAAGGAAGGTGTACCGAGAGTGGGAGGGAACTGGACAACGTTTGAGCGACGGACAACTGCCAGATGCTCGCGCCATGAATCAATTTTGGCGTGACATATGGTCGATGCCCGTCGAACACTCGGAGGGTGATTGGATCCGTGTTGTTGAGCGTGAATACGATAACATCGAGCCCATGGAGTCTATTACAATAGACTCCGAAGACGTTAGTTGCGCAATACGTACGGCACAGAACTGGAAAAGTCCTGGGCCGGACGGATTGCACAACTTTTTGATCAAGTGGGTTCGAAGCTCGCATGAACGCTTGGCAATACAGTATCAAGAAGCCCTCGAGTCTGGTTCCTTACCCGCTTTTATGACCACTGGCATCACCTTCCTGCTCCATAAATCAGGTAGTACCACGGAACCTAAAAACTATAGACCTATCACTTGCTTACCTACCATCTACAAGCTCCTTACATCTATTCTGAGAACTAAAATAAATTCACATATAATGTCAAATAACATCTTAGATAGTGCTCAGAATGGATGTAGGGCTGGGTCACGTGGTACTAAGGAGCTACTCCTTATTGACATGGCCATTAGCCAACAAGTTAAGCGGAGTAGGGGCGCCCTCTCTACTGCCTGGATTGACTACAAGAAGGCCTATGATTCGGTGCCTCATTCATGGCTGGGGAGAATTTTAGAGTTGTATAAAATTAATCCGACTCTTAAATCCTTCTTAGTCTCACGTATGGGGCAGTGGACCACAGTCCTTCGTCAACCAGGTAGTGGTGAGTGCGCTTCTGGTCCGCATGACTTGATAAGGATTGAGCGTGGTATATTCCAGGGCGACAGTTTGAGTCCATTGTGGTTCTGTTTAGCACTGAATCCACTTAGCACATTGCTGAAGGATTCAGGGCTAGGCTATCGGTTTCGTAGAGGGGGTGAGGTTATTTCTCACCTGATGTATATGGATGACCTCAAACTGTTCACACTGAAGCACCAAGATTTAGTGACATTACTAAAAACTACGGAAGTTTTTAGTAATGCCATTAAGATGGAGTTCGGTGTTGATAAGTGTGCGGTTATGCATGTACAGCGGGGGAAGGTTGTAAATTCACCGAATTTACAACTTTCTGAGATAATAACTCTCAGATCTCTCTCCGAGACCGAAACATACAGATACCTAGGTATGTCAGAGTCATTGGATATAGCGGTAGAGGACATTAAGAAATCGGTGAAAGAACGTTTTTTTGGCCGCCTGACAAAAGTTCTTAACAGTTTTTTGTCCGGCGGTAACAAAATGCGGGCTTTCAACGGTTGGGTAATGCCTTTATTGTTGTACTCCTTTGGCATACTTAGGTGGACTCAAACGGAACTAGACGCCCTGGATAGGCGAGTCCGTCAACAACTGACATTGCATCGAATGTTACACCCACGATCTTCTGTCATGAGACTGTACATTCCACGGAAGTTGGGGGGTCGAGGATTTTTAAATGCCAAGAACCTCCATAACCGTGAAGTGTGCAGTCTGAGGAATTACTTCCTACAGAATGGGTGTGGCATTCATTGCGATGTTGTGATGGTTGACAAGGGCCTGACACCTCTTTCCTTGGCTAACGAGAACTGGCGTAAACCAAAGGTGTTTAGTACTGAAGACCGTAGGGACGTATGGAAGAGCAAGGAGCTACACGGGCGGTTCTACCGAGTCTTAACAGGACCCGATGTAGATCTGTCCGCATCGGTGAACTGGCTGCGTTTCGGTGACCTCTTTGGGGAAACTGAAGGTTTTGCCTGTGCAATTGCAGATGAAGTTATTAAGACGAACAACTATCGGAAATACATCATGAAGGACGGTACGGTCGACATTTGTCGAGCATGCCACCGTCCTGGTGAATCACTTCGCCACATTATTTCCGGTTGTTCGTATCTTGCTAACAGCGAGTACTTGCATAGGCACAATCAAGTAGCCAGGATCATCCATCAGCAACTTGCTCTTCAATACGGCCTTATACACACCAATGCCAGTTCTCGAGAATGGTCGTGCGTTGCTCTACTGGGACCGATCAATCATCACGGACAGGACTATTGTTGCCAATAGGCCTGATATCGTGTTGGTTGATCGGACCCAGCGTCGGGCAGTGCTCGTCGATGTCGCCGTCCCGCATGACGAGAATCTCGTGAAGGCAGAGAAGGACAAACTTAGCAAGTACCTTGATCTGTCCTTCGAGATAACCGCCATGTGGGACGTAGACTCGACGATCATTGTGCCGATGGTCATTTCGGCTAACGGATTAATAGCGAAGAGTCTCGACCAACATCTCAAGAGACTCTCGTTAGATTGTTGGATCAAGAGTCAGATTCAGAAGGCTGTTATCCTCGACACGTGCCGTATTGTTAGGAGGTTTCTCAGTCTGTAGCCTCCACCGTCGGTAGTTTGGGTCCTACTTCGCTACTGATGGGTCACTATTTTTTATATTTTTAAATGTATTTGTGTTCTTTATAAATCTA
The DNA here is from genome assembly GCA_963556515.1 of Nudaria mundana. Classification (NCBI taxonomy): domain Eukaryota; kingdom Metazoa; phylum Arthropoda; class Insecta; order Lepidoptera; family Erebidae; genus Nudaria; species Nudaria mundana. The sequence continues at coordinate 3,534,525 of OY748307.1, forward strand.
TTTATAAATGTATAAAATAAGAATGTTAATGAATAAACATAATAATAAAACAATGGGGTAAGATGTTGAATTTTTTATATAATTGCACTAATTTCGCTAAATAGAAGACCCTCAAGAATGTCTCGTAAGTAGGTGAAACATATGTCGACGTTTATAATGTCTTCTATTTAGCGAAATTAGTGCAATTATATAAAAAAATCAACATCTTACTCCATTGTTTTATCATGGACTTTTCTAAATACATACATATTATACATAAAAACACCCAAACTACGAAACAAACACAATTTGTGGGTCACACAAATATTTGATTCGACCCGGGAATCGAACCCGAGACTCCGAAGTCGAAAGCCGATGCACTACCGACCACGCCACCGAAGCACCGAAGTATCACGGTTCATGAGATACAGCCTGGTGAAAGACGGACTGCGAAGTCTTAGTAATAGGGTCTCGTTATATCCTTTGGGCACGGTACCCTAAGAACTGCTATGTCGTCACCTGAGACGTTTTATATGTATGTAGATTGGGTTCAATGGTCGATTATACCACAAATTACGGTCACAGTCGGATATTATGCCGAATTTATATTCATTGTGAACTATCATGGAATATATCATTTAAATAATGCCTTTCCGTTACGATTTTGTTTATGATAAATTTGTTTATTACTAGTACGGTGTAGTGATAGGTTTTGGCCTATAACTTTTGACCCCTTAGGGCTAGGTCAAATTTTCGATTTTTTGGTTTGCCTCCAGATCGAGGGCTATCCATAGAGGGGTCAACCATCATTGGAGCATAAGCAGTTCTCGAGAGCTAAGGGGGGACAAAAATTACATTCACCATTTCTATAAATTCTATATATAGATATTATAAAGAGAACAGATTTGATTGTTTGTTTGTTTGAAACGAATAGGCTCTGTAATAAACTGAAAGTTAGGTATGCGACTGCCGACCCTGAGGTCCCAGGTTCGATTCCGGGTCGAATCAAATATTTGTGTGATCCACAAATATTTGTTTCGGAGTTTATTGGTATTATATGGTATTTAGAAAATATATAATTATGTTTATCAGTCGTCTAGATCCCATAACACAAGCTTATATAGGTTAATTTGGGCTAAATGACGTTGTGTGAGAATGTCAAAAAATATTTATTATTTATCCGATTTTGAAAACACTCACTGATATGTAGCTACGGTCCTGTACATTGATTGTGTTTACAAAACGTATCCACAATTAATACAGCAGAAAGTACCAAATAGTTTCAATTTGGCAACTACCTTGCTCTTCTGAGGATCCTCCTCCTCTTCGGATCATCATCATCAGCCAACTGCTGAGATTAGGCTTTCCGAACATGCGGAATTAGGCTTCCAACATTAGGCCGAACATGGATTAGGCTTCCGAACGGCATAACATTCGGCCTTGAGCTACCCGCATCTAATGGCATCCTGCGACCTTTACGATGTCGTCAGTCAACCTACGCTGCGCCTGTCTCCCAGTACACGGTCGCTATTCGACTTTTTGGCCCCATTAGCCATCAGTCCTACACGCGATGTGTTCTATCCACTGCCACTTGAGCTTGGCAACTCCTTGGGCAATGTGACCCTGGTCCTCCATTGACACTCCGAGTCATCACTTTCTTCATTCTTCAGTGAGCTTTTGCATGAGATGCACCGTCAATGACCAAGTCTTAATACCTTAAGTCATCAGTTATCACTGTCAACATACGGTACGCGGCTGGAGCCGTGGGCATCCGTCAGTTTTATAATAAGTTTTATAATAGAAGATATGCTCACCTGAGAAATAGGTAAATGTATTTGAGCCGGATGTACTAACGTGGTACTTAGTGTGTTTGTGACTCCGTTTTCGGTACTCTGGAACAATTTAACAACAAATACACATATTTTGCTTTCTTTTGTCTATATTTTGTGACACTCACTTACTTATGTACATAGGGCAAACGCAATAGTAGATGATTCAGTATACAATTTTTTCAACTGCGTCGGTGACGTATTGTATAATGTGTTACGGCCAAATCGGAGAATTGCTCACTTCATAAAATGCAAGACACATTTCTTAAAACGTTTCACGCATTATGATGCGGCTTGGGCAAAACAATGATACTAAAAAATCAATATGGGCAACTAAACGAATGACTACTTCATAAAATGCTCACGATTGTTATAATCTTTGATTGCAAAATAGTTACATGAATTACCAGTGGACAGACGCACTGCGAGCGCTTTGTTTATGTATAGAGATGATGGCGGCCACTGACGTCAATGTTATTTCACAAAGTGAAAATGTAGTTAGTCCGAGACGCCCAGGACTTTAATTGACTGTGCCATAGCGGCTGGCACTTAAGATTTTGTTGCCTTTAAATCTGTGAATGTAGTTGTTATGACAAAACCCACCAGGTGGCGCTGTAGCGTGAAGGGTTAATCAACATTTCATCAAAAGGTTTCAATTTTTATTTTCAAAATTACTATAAAGCTACTACTTTTTATTAAATTCATTCGGCCATTTTGGATATAACCCATTATGAATGTGCCCGGTGACGGCAATAGGCGTGCCCTCTATTATGTGGGACTAAAATACTGGCAAATTGTGGGTGTGTAATGCTCCTCTGCCTACCCCTTCGGGGATATAGGCGCGATATGTGTATGTATGTATGAAAATGTGGATAATTCGTTATAAAATGAACTTTGTTAACGTGTGAAAAGTAATGTGGTAAAATAAAATAAAAATAATAATTTCAGATTTGATTTTGTTAAAGTCAAACTTATGAGTACCTATAATACCCATTACTATATAAATGGGGAATGTCCCCCTTAGCTCTCGAGAAATACTTATGCTCCAATTATGGTTGACCCCTCTATGGATAGCCCTCGATCTGAAGGCAAGCCAAAAAATCGAAAATTTTACCTAGCCCTAAGGGGTCAAAAGTTATAGACTAAAACCTATGGCGTGGTGCGGCGCGGAGCACCGCGCAAGACACCGTACTAGTGTATGAGAAAAACTTACTTGTTTAGAAGGGTCGGCTGACGCTAGGGTGGTGAGCGTCAACGTATTAGGTCTTGTACCATACGACGTCCGCACTACCTGGAATATATTAGAATAACAATTATTATAATTAAGTACTAGTCTGACGCCTGTTCTTTAACTGCGGGACCTAGGCTGAGGTTGGGTAGGTAGCAGACTATGTTACTCCCCCCCCCCCCCCTTTGGAGTTGTCAAACAACCTGTATATAAACTCGCTATACTCCGAAACCGTCCTTTTTGGGTCAACTCGGGCTTTTTTCATACTAATCTCGGATTAGGATAGCTCTAATTTCTACTGAAGTACCAAGAGCGCATACCTGCGAAGTGGTGGGTGTTATTTGAATGGGCAGTGTGCGTAGCTTCGTGCTAAGGTTTAGAGTTCTAGGAGGTGATGACGTGTCCATCCTTGCGATGGAGTGGGGCGGTGACGTTGATATCTGAAAGGATATTACATACTTGATTAGTTTTTAATATCCATCTAATCCAAATTCTGTAAGTATTTGTCAAAAAACTTACACTAATAGGAATTCCTATTGCGTGACCATTAACAGGATCATCTCTGTCTTTGTCTTCCACACCATCTAAAATAAATAAAAACTTTGTTAAAATGTGAGTTTCTTGAATTAATAGTTCAATAGAACTAATCAATCAATTAAATACCTACAATGACGTCATTTATATTTACACATCACATGATATTTTTTTCATATAGCACCGAAACCAAATATTAAATAATCTCGACCAAATGTACTAGGAACGCAGTACAATGTAGGAGGTTAACATACCGATACTCTGAGGGCGCACTGTTGCTCGGACGGAGATCTCTCTTTTCAAGGCGGATAACCTTTGTTGCGCTGCGATCTTTTCGCGGGCCAGTCGTTCCATTTCGTGCTCACAATCGCGTTCCTTACGTCGAAGCACCTGCAGCATGTTACCAGGCGTACATAAGTATTTGATGGTAGAAACTTTCATAGGTATTGTGAGAATACACATTTAACGATATAAGATTAGTATTGTAGTTACGTAAAATAAAGAAACTTCTGGAAACCATCTAGCAAAGTTTACAACCAGTAAATCGATAGAATTCGCCAAAGTTCATATCAGAAGCGAACACTGAACTTAAAACAATAAAAGTTTTATTGAATTATTCTTATTAAAAGTTTCAAACTCTTAAATAATGGAAAAGTTTTATTTGGGATACCTTATCAGTCCATAACAATATTGGAGTTTAGAATGTTAAGAAGCCACAATTTCAGTACCTACGCTTAATAGAGAAGCGTTGAATAGATTTCTCGGAAAGTAACAATTAACTAGGAAAAATGAAATTCAATGTTTTCTTGCAAACTGATCGTACTTAATTATTTATTAAGTTGGCGTATTTGACTACTAAATTCATTTCATGTACTGGGAGTGCATCAATAAGAAGATTTAATTATACAGTATTCAACACTATACTATTAAAAAAAATACATAAACGAACACAGTAAATAGTGTGGGTGGCGTCCTTGCAGGCGCGTCGTCAAACACGACCTATTTCAGATGTTAATCCTAAAATTATGAATCAAGGGAACGCATAACTGGCGTAGATGCATTAATGTATACATAAATACACTAAAGGTGAAGACATGAGTATGTTTTAATGCAGGATTTATCTAAAGTAGAAAAGAATACATACACATTTGTTCATTTAGAAACACAATGAGGAGGTACCTAACAAAGAAGGTCGTATAGAGTCATGTATTCATGTCTGTATAGAAAATACATTTCGCAAACCTTCAATTTTGGCCTCACTTCATATTTGAAACTCGAGTATTAGGACAATATAAATATCGTGGAGCTTTGAAACTAACCTGAATATACCTAATAGCAGAGCCTAGTATGGAGAGGTTAGATGTTTTCTTGTCGTCTGGTGTAGCAGGCAGTTGTCTTTTGAGAAGTTCGAAGCATTCTTTGAGGTGCGCTCTTCGGTTTTTCTCTAGTTTATTGTGAACTTCCCTAGTACCGGCTCTTGGTGCACTGCCGTTGCTGCCTCCACTGCTACCGTTGATGCTGCTACCGCTGCCACTGCCGTTGCTGCCAACTGACGGAGGTGAGGGGATTTGGGGTGGCCTGTAGACAATATTAGATTCTTTTAAGATTCTAGTGTGAACAAATGAGTGCTTTTTGGTAGGATTTTCATTGATCTCTTTTATATTATAATAATAATAAACAATTAACGGGTACTAGCCATTCGTGCTGAGACAAGCTCTAACATCAACAAAACTTACTATCTCCAACTTTTTAAGGGCCCAAGACATCCTAACCGCCAACCGCTGCTGCCTACGGGGCCCCCACTGCTGGGCATAGGTCTCCCCCAAAGAGGCAAGGGCTTTCAGCCAACATAATAACAAGCTGACAAGACGGGCTGGTTTAGGATCTTGTGTCGAGTTTTCCGTCTCAATGTTAATTAAAATTACTTGGTCAGCGGCAAAAGGCTCGCCTCCTATTAAAAACATTGTGTGCCTTATTCTGCCTGCCCCTCGGGGACATAGGCATGATTGTGCATTTATTCATTAACTCGCGGACATACACAATCATGTTCTCGTCATTGTAGAGACGAACAGCCTCAGGTTGATAGTTTTCCTTAATGGTAAACACATGACACATGACGAAAGTGACCTTCACAAAACTATTTCTTATACAAGAGAGGATCATAGTACATTATGTTTATTTCTTACTTGATAACTCTTAACGGATGACCGAGTTTTGCTACAAGATAAATATCCCGTTATGTTTTAAATCGCAAAAATGAAAATCTTAGGCTAGATTTGAACTAAGTAGCATCTTTTAAGAAATAATGTCTTCGGCTGTGGTCAGCCACAGGCGTAGACCTAAATTGTCCCTGGTTCTACTCCAAAACCAGCTTAAGGATTTTTTGCCCTGAGATGTGTCCCACTTCTGAGCAAAGGGCTCCCTACCAAGTCCTCCCATTGTACTCTAAGCCAGTCTTCCTGGTAAAGTTACAATTTTAATGAGGTTTCTAAAATGTTATGTAGGTGAAACATTTTAAGACCTAAAGAAAAATAACTAGGCGAAACTTGTGAAATTCATACCCTTCTGGGATAGAGACTGTCGTGTAACTATTAGGTAGTAATCAAACTCTAATATAATGCATTGATCTTCGAGCGCCAAGCGTACTGCATAATGTTTACAAACGATCAATGCATTTACAATCTTACAAGGCCTAGTACAATAATGAATACGCCCATATACACATGTGTTAATGCAAAGTTGTTAATATCCAAACCTTGACAGCAATATAGTGAAAAATATACATTACAGTATGTGCCAAGGATGGTATTACAATTTCTATAAAGAGCTGTTTACTTTGAATTGTATTTAGTATGCTGTAAGTGTTCTAAATACAATTTATTAAGTTTAAACAATACCACAGAAAAGGGAATAGTATGTAAGTACTACAGTACTACAGGATTATTTAAATTTAATAGGCTATTTCTTAGGTTGACACCACATAACAGTAGAAGAGGTTAGAAGGGCCCTAAGGCCAAGGCAGGCGCGCCGCTCATATTGTGAACGCTCATACTCGTATGTCAACCATATGTTTCTTTTCACCGGTAATTACCTACTAAAACCATAAAATACCTTGATATTTGTAATTATTACAATTGTTTATAGTGGAGTTTATGAGTGGGAGAAAATCGCAGACACGCTTTGTAGTACACATCAGGAACTATTTCCTTTCTAATCTCTTCTATTGTTCTGTGGTTGACACATTGCAAATTTTAAGCAAACTTTAGAATGGTCGGTCTGAAGATAAATGATAGTTTCTTAAGACACTATGAGACCTCTTAGCGCTTCGGAGAACGAACGATAAGCCGTCAGTCGCTACGGTTGGTAGGATCCCTAAAAATCCAAGTGTTGTGGATGTCAGCTGGCAGTGATGTAGCTGACCCAACAGACTTGTCGTATCTTTTCTAATGTTAAGTTTTATTACAGTTTCCAATGTTTTGCGCAACTATCTTGACATTGCCGTTTTAAGAATCTTCTCCATATTTTTATATGGGATGTAGTATGGATTTTAATATGGTGTATCAGTTACAAGTATCTAGTTCTCTTAGCACAAGTTCTGCTTAATTTAGAGTCTAAATAACGTTGTATAAATCATTTAAAGCCTTTTCCTAACCTAGTTTGGGTCGGCCTTCCAGTCTTACTGCGATGCGGCTGAGCTTCAATATTTTCCATGGAGCTACTGCCATCTAACCTCCACGACCCATGGGCCATGGCCGATATCGAAGCTCTTTAGCTAGACAAGTCGGATTTTGTTTTAGGGTGGGTAGTACCCGTAACTGACGCGACAACGTGCGCTCCGAGGCACGGCACCGTTTTATAAAAACGTCTTAACATATTTTTATGATACCACATTGCTCCATTTCCATAGTATTTAAAATGTAGGATATTCATTACTAGGAAGCAGGAAAATTTTCTATTTAGTAAAAATAATGTTTGCAACCCTCGTCCTAACATGGCTATAACCTAAACTATAGTGAAACAGGACATCAGGTATTTAAGAGTTCAGTTATAAGTAAATTGTACGTGGTTGTCTCTATGAATGACCCCATTTAACTACCTATATTTGTAACTTAATGATTTAGAATGAACTTTAGAGGTAGTGTCTGCAATCATTATTAAGTACTTCCATCGTTTCATAAGACATAATCTACCAAATGTTTTTATCTTCTATACTACTATTATAAAGAAGAAAGATTTGTATGTTTGTAATGAATAAACTCAAAAACTACTGTGCCGATTTCAAAAATTCTTTCACCATTGGAAAGCTACATTCACCCTGAGAAACTAGTACACTTTTTATCCCGGTAATGTGTTCCCACGAGAACCGGGAACGAGTAAACTAAATCACGCGGGTGGAGGGAGCTGCGGCGATCAGCTAGTTTATTATAGATCTATAACAAAAATAAGACGCGTAACTCCAGCTGTTTTTGGCACCGTTGTTACTAGGAGAACATGAACACCTACCCATGACTGTTACTCGTTGTTCGTGGCCTGGAATGTTCTTGTGGGAAATCGAGAAGGGAGGCGGGGGGAGCGGCAGCCACCACTGTCAGTGGCTCGAATGTAACGATGGGCTTCACAGGCGATAGAGTGGTGATGCAGGTGGGCGCCACCGGCACCGGCGACGTTGGTCGGACTACGCCATTGCTGCGCGCGGTCACAGGTAGCTCGTTCAGGCCTGTCACCGCTCGCACAGACACTGGTGATTTCGGCTCCTCCTCTGCAAACAAACATTACAATCACAAACATCGAACTAGAAATTAAACATCATTCTTGGGTCGGTTGTTATAAAAAACTAATCAATGTGGTACTGGATTGGTCGACACTGTCAAACACGTGTCAACCATTCGTCGGCGGCTGCAGTCGGTGGCGGTAAACTACCAGGCGAACATAACACGGCAAGCGTTCGGAACAGCCACGTGCCAGATGAAACAGTTATATGAAGTGAGGGAGACGATAGCCGGCCATGAAGGCACCGATAACTGTGTTGTGCAAAAATAAACCGTATCGCATAGTAATAAAGTTGATGTTAGAACACTAGCAAGTTACTATCAGTCACGCTGCATTGGTGAAAGAGATGGCCGACTTTAGTAATACATTAGAAAGAGATGGCAGAAGGGGCGTGTTACCAAGTAAAAAAGTTACGTCAGAACATGTGGCTGGGCGCGTGTCTTTAGTTTGTTTTGTGAACTGAACGAACAGTTGTTCACATCGAGAATCAGCTGCTTTGGGAAGTGCCAAAAACATCGCGTAGTACTAATAGTATCCACTAGCGCTAATAAATTGTATACGTTGTTATTGTTACTATGCATGTAAGTAATAAAATAAGCATGTTTTAAGTGGGTAAAAGTATTACTAGGGCGATTCGCTAGAACGCGGGCGGTTACATCGAAATAATAAAGACGGAGCTAGCGGAATCTTAACCTAACCCTAACCTAACTTAAGCTAAAAAGAGCCATATACATCAAAAACTATACAGCAAACCACAGGCTTATGTTATATCTTTATGCCAAATTTAAAGTTGGTAGGTTAAGAGATGCGCCCGATATCGTGTCGCATACATTCTTGATTGAGCCCATCGATGTGAAAACTCCGCAAGCTCCGTCTTAAAAAATCTTTGCAAGAACATAAGTATTTTAGATTGTTGAAGTGAACCGGACACAATGTACCTTCTTATATCTCATCTCTCATTTTATACGACTCATAACAACTCGTCGTGTTTTTTTTCCTCAACAGTTTAGCCTTACTACAATAAAGAACACTGCGCTTCTGTTGTCTTGGATTGATTGGATCTGGAGCTACAGTGCCATAGTCATTACTGTCCAAGGGATCAAAATACCTAACTTAATAATAGGAAAACATACAACCATAGGTGGTTGTCGACCGATTTATACAATCGATTACTATGAATAAGAAGTGTATAGTTAATACTTTGAGGTTGATGAGGGTTTTGCCCCCTTGACTTTGACATACGTACTCTCGGTTAATATCGTTGAAGAATAAACTTCGATCAATTATACCAGTACCGCATGAATAAAGAGAGTTATTATTATAGGGTTTTGATTCATACGACGAATTAGAGCTGCACTCGATTGAAATAGTACAAATAGGGTATTCGTTTCGACCTCAAGTTCAAATACCTGTGATGTTATATGGATTGGTTCAAGGATGAAACGTATGCCTTGAAATAGCGAATTTCAAGGAATTTTCTTATGGCATTGGTACCTACCGATAATTTCACGGAACCTAAGGGGTGTCCACACTGTTGTAAACAAGCTTTCCACATGTGGAATCTTAGTGGAATGCTTTGTGAATTTAGCCACCAGGCTACGGACGCTTTAAAAATCATATAGGTTTCGAACAGTATAAATAAAGCATTTAAAACGAGATCAGCCCTATGAGAATCGTATTGGAAGACCTTGTCGATAACCAATGATATCACAGAAACTGTCGATCACGTGACCCAAATAACTATCTTTTGCAATTTCGTGCGATATAATTGGTTATCGACAAATTCTTCCGAGCGCTGAGTGAGATGATGAAGTGAGATGTTTAGGAGATGAATTGTTTGCCAGCTTAAAAAGTTATGAATGAATTTAATCATTCGAAAATGTTCATTTCATAGTGGCATAGAAACAATGGCCAAATAATTTGAATTTTAACAAAATAACAACAAGCTTTCAATTGGGTAGCTTTTTCCTATGAATATTTTAAAATATCTGCTATCAGCACTGGTAGGGAGGTACAAATGTTTTGAGTTCTAAGATTTAATTATTTTGTTTAATAAAACTTTTTAAAATGAAAAGAAGAGTTGTCCGCACTATACTATACCTGCACTGCTATACATAAGATAACATAATCACGCTCATATCGAGAGCCCATATACATATAGAGTTGTAGAATAATATTATTTTGATCAATGCTATTCAAAAAGTGGCGTTGTGTTCCTACATAAGAACGCCTAAATGTTTTTTTTTTTATTTTATTTTTTAGGTGCCCCACTGGAAATACGTTCTGCTTGTATCAAGAGAAAAAAAAAGACTTTTTAGGTGTCAATAATGAGATTTGAATTTAGAACACTAATCTTTCATAGTAATCCAACCAAAAAAAAATATAAACCGCGCGAACTTTTTTCATCGCTAGTAGGTACATTTCTTTTTTTTATATATATATGTATATAGAAGTAAAATTATTTTTTCTCAGGCGATTTACTATTCAAAATAGCGTCTTCTATAACAATATATAATTTTACTCGCTTGTTATGAAAACTACTATTTCGCGCAAACCCAGATGAAAATATTTTTTAAATCTGTGTGAGAGATTGGTATCTGTACTAGGAGAACATAAAACAAGTATGATATTTACAAGGTGAGTCTATTTGACCTGTAAATTACAATCCTCATACTTGAGTGAGACCGACATTAGTATGTTGCGTTTAGTACAGTATTAGATAACTTCGGGGACCACTTCCCTTTTCTCTACACACAACACAAAATAGCCATTCATACATTGCCCTAATAAATTTCCTCTCCAAAATTTCCTCTTTAACCTACTTCTTCCTCAACAAAGGTCGAGGTACGATATACCTATAAGTATGCACCCTGGGTCACGGTAACGATCAGGCGCATAGGTGGAACGTCAGGCATTATTAAGCATGTACACGCCAACTTAACCAAGTACAGATTAATTAATCCCCATTATTGTGAAACATTAATACAAAAAATATTACATACATTATTCAATTTGTTTGTTATCTAACTGAATAGTTCTCTAGAAGCGAATAAAAAACTTAATAAATCCGTATTATAAAAAAAACGCGCAGTTAGGCTTGTTTATTGGCTGTCAACAGCAAATAGTACCAGGGCATGATGAACGCTTAGGGTTAGTCAGTAGGTAACTGAGGGGCAAATTTTAATGTGACGTGCGTCAATGGCGTCAACAGGGGGGCTTAGAACATCAGAAGCAAATAATAATATAAATAGTGTAGGTATTTTATAAATATTATGTAATACCAAGATATTATAATGTTTAATTTATCTAATTAAGAATAAAAACACAAAAAATTAGAACTAAAGAGGACTCATCTAAAAAAAACAATGAATAGGAGTTTTTCATTAGTAACTCAATGATCCAGTTTAAAAAGTTAAACTGGATCATTGAGTAGGCAAAGACGTCAGACATACAGTCTACCATAAAAAAACATAAAATAATGTATTTTATGGCAGACTGTATGTCTGACGTCTTTGCCTACTCTGTCTACCCGAATACGTGTGACTGTATTTACGTATTTATGTGCAATTGAAACCGTACTAAGAGGAAAATTTAAAGTTTAGTATCTAACGTGAAGGTCTAATGAATGACACAGATGACACTAGAGGAATATCAAAATAAAAAAACCTAACAGCCGTATCAGTGTGTTTATTTGCACTGACATACCCAGTGATAAGACAAGGCAAGGTGATAACCACCACGAGTTAACGACATATAAATGAAAATTACAACAACAAGTTGATCATGTAGCATAACAAACAAAATTAGAAAGTATTATTTTGATATGTGTAATAATAGCAAATTGTAAGTATAGTTTTTAGCAAGGTTATATTGTTTGGTAGATCATATTGAGGACGCGATAATGCAAGCCTGCTAGTTAATTCTGCTAGCCTGGTACAATTTGTGCATGGCGGCATGCGTCTACAGCTGAGACAGACTATCGAATACGGCGAGTCTCCCGCAGCGCGGAACAACACGTGCGATGCGAACAAATGTGATATGGAATCCAGACGCTAACAAACCGGTGTGTTTTATGAATTTTCCACATAGTCTAGAGACTAAAGAGAAAGTATCAATAACTTTAAAATAGTACTATTATCTATATTATCTATACTATGCTGTACTGTACTGTACTGTATATATACTCCTAGATTGTAATCTATGTACAAGGACAGTATATTGCTATTTATATATATTAAGTCTCCTAACTGCTTTCAACATTTTCTCGCACAACTAATTCTTTCAAGACCAAAATAGCAGAATATTTAGCACAGTACCTATCATTAGATTTAGAAATATATAATATGTATAGTATAATAGATTAGAAAATCGAAACTACGAATGGTTTTGAAACAATCAATCATTATTGTAGACGGAAAATATATCGTAAATTAAATATTACGTAAGTATTAGATAACATTTTAAACATACCATAAATCAAGAAAATTATTCTATTTAATAGCTGCGTGACTGAATCAATTGCGTCAAGGTTTTAATATAAAAATCACTACATAATAACATCATAGCTAAATACTAGATAAAGTGATACCTATATAAAGAACTGTGATAATTTGACGTTTAATATTCTATGATATTGTATAAAGTGTAACAGTAGTAAAATCCCCATGGGAACTCAGTCATGGTAAGAAACTCATTTTGCATCTACTAAAAATCAACAATATTTGTTTGGTCCTTCAAACGGGATTCGTGTTGAAAATAAAAAAAAATCGGTTGTCTGTAAAGTCGGTTTACTGACGATAGTTGAACGTGACAACGTCATAACTGCCGAACGCGGAGGCCGATGGTGTCTCTTTGTCGCTCGTTCCGCGCTCTCGTTTGCACTTCAAGCCTTAAATGGAACGCCTCAGAGTGAGGTAACGCCGCATGACGTCATGTTTTTTCGTGCGTGCAGCCGGCTCCATCGAATTATAAGTGTTGTCACGTCAAAAAAACGAGTCTGCTTTGAGTAACCACACGGCTGAAGTAAAACGCGCTCACGAAGTGCTCACACCCCTTTTGCCCCTACAGTAATATACGAAAAGTAACTGTCTCTCTATCTATCTTCGATAACTTGTATCTTCCTCTCAACTTTCGTTCGCGTCACCCGTTCACACGTTTCGTAACACTCTCGTCACGCATTCACCAGCTTACTCCCCGAGTCAAACTCGTAAAGAAATTGTAAGTACTTCAAAAATTTGACTGGTCTTGGTGGATCAGCAAAATGTGTTCGATTGTATGCGTCGAACAGGTTCTTTGACCGGGATACCAGGAGTCACTACAGGTGGTATTTTTCACGAATTCATGCCAACGCATCGACAATGTAACACGCTCTTTTGAAGGGCGAGGTACATCATGCACACCGTGTTGCATCGCGCTTGCGTGTATAGGCTATTACTCTCTACGATACATAGTATAATCGCCTATGTTGCCGAACTCGAAGAGAGATCGGACGAAAAATGTTAGAAAAACTACCCAGACTGTACCGTTTGTAGGCCATCCACATCGGTCTGGGTGTTGGAATTCAGGTTCTACTTAATCTGGGTTCGGATTACAGAACGGTTATTGATTGCTTTTGTACCTTAATGATGCCCTGGTACCCGGTTATGACATTGGGTCGCTTTGGGGCAAAATGTGGGGATTTTTTGAGGGTTTTTAACCTTATTTTAATATGAGAAACAACCTATTGTTACGAACGTTAAAAGTTAACGAACTTCGGCGATTCCATAAACAAAGTGGAAAGCAAATTACTCATTTTAATATGTATCGGATTTACCATTAATGTTGTTGCGACTTTCCGATATTTTGGCACTTCATGATCACGGCGCTCACAACAGTGCCGAAATGTCGAAAACTGGAAACAACATTACATGGTAAACATACCGATAAATCTAAGTATTAATATGTTATGTGAATGACAATTTATTTTATCGTATAGTTTGACCTATAAGAAAGGTACGAATGGCTCCAAGCACTTACAACCTCAGATATATAATAGAACTCGTGTCGTGATAAACATTTATCTCAATGTCAATAACCTCAACGATACGAGATATAAAATGTTCTATATTTTTACTATAATTCATAACTGGACAAGCTTCAAGTAAAGAATCGTAAGATTCTAGTTAGCTAATCACTAAACACATCCAAAATAAGTCCTATATATAATCACGTCTGCTTCTCTGAAGAAGTAAGCAGAGGCAGAGCCTTATTTGCTAATCAAGAGATTTTATGTTTGCCTGGTCCGTTTATCGACAGGAGCTTACAACTTGCAGGTGAGATGGGCCTGGGTCAACTTGGACGGACTCTGTGTATCTTTGATATCAAGGACGACACAGATGTTAATATTAATAATGCAGCATTAGCAATGAAAAATGTTGCAAAACGAAAAGTAATTTATTTCTTTTCAATGATTTCGTTTCTTGTTGTAAATATAAATAATAAATATTTTGAACATTGTCACACAATGTCATCTAGCCTAAACTAAGCTATAAGCTTGTACTATGGGATCTAGACAACTGATAAACATACTTATAATATTTATATACATACATAATATACATAGAAAACGAACAACAACGAATTCGAAACAAACATGTGTGGATCACACATATATTTGATTCGACCCGGGAATCGAACCCGAGACTCCGGAGTCGAAAGCCGGTGCACTACCGACCACGCCACCGAAGCAGCATATATTCGACATGTAATAATTGCAAGTGAACGAAGTCGATAACGGTCACTAGTTCAGATAAACGACAGATTTATACACATTTATACAAACAATATAATAGTACTAGTGGTCGCCCGCGACTTCGTCCGCGTGATAATTTGGATGTTTTCCCGTTCCCGTCGCGCCGCGTCATATTTTGAACAATTCACACAATATCTTTATAAATTGTAGCCTATGTGTTATTCTGATGTATAAGCTATATTATTGTAAAGTTTCATTAAAACCCATTCAGTAGTTTTTACGTGAAAGAGTAACAAACATCCATCCATCCATACATACATACTTACATACTCACAAACTTTCGCGTTTAATATTATTAGGATTATGTTGTATTAAATGAGAACAACGTTGATATTTTTAATCACAAAAAAACGTATCGAAAATATCCACACAAGCGGCAGACGATACAACATATAATATAGCAAATAACAGCGAAACAACGCGCATATGACGCACACTGTCGCTAATCGCAACAAGTGAAACGAATGAAACCGCGATAATGTTATGCTTATAATATTCCAATACTTCAATACGAGTATTCAAGCAACGAACATAGTAATATACAGCGTAAAACCTAATACGTAATAAGTGCGTGGATAAATCCTAATTATGTACGGACTCCTCGCAAAGAGTAGAACAGAGAGTCCACTGCTGTAGAGCTAGCACAGCCAGTGTCGACCTCAGTCGATAACCAGGCAATGATATTTAGCAGAAAATATAAAAACAAGTGATACTTGGATCACTTGACCTAATTTTTTTGCGATAATATCAATGGCTGGATATCGACAGTGCCCTCGGAGAGCACGTTAAGCCGTCAGTCCCGGTTGTCATACGGCAGTCAAAAATCCGACCGGTCTAGCTACAGAACTTCAATATCGCCCATGGGTTTTGGAGGTCAGGTGGCAGTCGTTTCAAGTGAAATATCGAAGGTCAGCTAAATCGCAGTTAGACTGAAAAGGACAAAAATCAACGCTGCCATACTCACAGAAACGTCGAG
Organism: Nudaria mundana; assembly: GCA_963556515.1. Taxonomy (NCBI): domain Eukaryota; kingdom Metazoa; phylum Arthropoda; class Insecta; order Lepidoptera; family Erebidae; genus Nudaria; species Nudaria mundana. Next base: position 3,550,631 of record OY748307.1, read on the forward strand.
CCGTAGCCGTAGGCAAAGAGTAGAATCGGGAAAGTTTTCAACCTTTTACTATTTTCACTCATAAACTGATGTCTAAATCGTATTTTACTGTGAGACTATTAAATTAAAGGTACGATATCTTATTGCTCTCCGACGTCATCAGCCGTGACGTCTGGGGGCAGGAAGTTAAGGATTGAGTCAACCCGTGACCACAGTAAGTATGATCTAACCGAAACGTTGCGTCAAAGAACAATATACATACATACGTAGTATCGAACCTTTAGTATTATTATAACAAACTAGCGGTCGCCCGCGACTTCGTCCGCGTGGTAATTTGAAACTATTCCCGTTCCCGTCGCCTGTAATTATTGTTCTCGTCGCGTCGTCCGTAATAACATATAGCCTCGCAAATATTTATTTTAAACAAATATCATTTACATAAAATATGTTATAGTGAGTTAACCTTAAAAGATAGATATATGCTACCCCGGACTTTTTTTTAAACTTTTAAAGAGGGAAATTCTTTAGTACATCATTTCAACATAACAGCGCATGCATCGGAAGATCTTAAAAGAAATAATTTTACCCCGTTTCTGAAACATATCAAACTGCTGCTCCGCTCCCGTTAATCGTAGCGTGATGTTATATAGCCTATAACCTTCCTCGATAAATGCACTTCTCAACACAAAAATATATTTTCTAATCGAACCAGTACTTCCTGAGATTAGCGCGTTCAAACAAACAAACTCTTCTACTTTATAATATTAGTTTAGATAAGTCTCGTTTATACCTATACCATATAAAAACAGGGAAATACTCTAAGTAGATCAAGAGTTTGCAGGGTAAGAGTAGGTACTTCAATCGAAAATTAGTATCCAATGGATATGACATGACGTCAAATAAACATAATTTTTGCTAGATAGAACAGACGAAGAGATTGAAATTGCAATCCATGTTTTACATGTGTGCTACGGTAAGGTTTTTGATCCCATAGAAACCTGCAGAGTCAAGTCAACATCTCCAGATCTCCTCACCAGCACGCAGTGCACCTGTTACTCTGGCAGAGTTAAAACTGCAGTAGGCTCTTTTACGTGGGACAGTGACTACCGAAATTTTGGCTTTATAAACACCTCTGCCTACCCCCTCGAGAATAAATACGTGGATTTTGTGTATGAAACTTTATACCGTTTGAGTACCAAGATAATCTTGTAAAGCTTGTTATTATGATCACGTAACTACAGCTCGACATGACAAGGGAACGGCCATATTTATTGGATTACTAGTGTTTATTTGTGTGCTAAATGTACTGATGTGTATTGTTATATGTTAATTTACTAGGTATGCAGTGCATGCTGCTGTTGTTGCAAAAAACTGAGCGAAGTGTTAAATTTTCGAACGATTTTTTTTTTTACTTTTTACTAAACCCACGCCACACGTTATCTCTGTGGTAAGTTTGAAGGAGATCGGTTCAGGCGTTTCAGATATTAGTCGGAACCAACTAAGAGACAAAGAAAAAATATTTCTTTTATATACCGTACACAGTTGTTTATTTTTAGCAAAAACACATAACCCATTATAAATATGCCCGGAGACGGCAATAGGCTTGCCCCCTATTACGTGGGACTATAAATACTGGCAAATTGTGGGTGTGTAATGCACCTTTGCCTACCCCTTCAGGGAAAAAGGCGTGATATGTATATGTGTGTATTTAGCATAAAGTTGTAAATTTATAAAAAGACACTTCAATTTTACTTATATCTCTTCAATTACATTTTGCCAGATATTGTCTTTGCCGGGCGCCACTGGACAGCCGGGCGCCACTGGACAGCCGGGTGCCACTGGACAGCCGGGCGCCACTGGACAAACCCTCTGCTAGTAACCAGAGACACCCGGCAACGGACGTTAGAGCGGCCGTGGCCTTGGGCCGCGGAATTAAAAAAAAAAAAAGGTAATGTCTTTGAAACCCACAAATTCGCGGGTTTGGAGAGCATTCAAAATAGTTCCATGATATATACCTAAGCTATACCCATTCACGAAACATAATAATCTCCAAATAATACCTTAAAGTTGACAATTAACAATAGACAATACACAGTAAGAAGCACAGATTCTAAAACCATCGTCAGATAAAAATAATCCACGTTTTTACATCAACACTCGTGCCATTGTTTGTATCAAGTTTTATAATCACGTTAATTACCTTTATAATGTTCTAGAAAACTTAAGTATAAATTTATACAAATAAATAAAATGGGAGTGCCTGTTTGTACAGCTTTTCACCAAATGCATTATCATCATAACAATAGTATAAACAAAGTCGCTTCCGTTACCTATGTGTGCTTAAATCTTTAAAACTACGCAATAGATTCTGATGCGGTTTTCACCAATGGATAGAGTGGTTCTCGAGGAAGGTTTTAGTATATAATTTGTCAAGGGGGCGAAGCCGCAGTCTGTGAAAAAGTGTTTTTTTTCCGTCTGTCTCTTTGCAACGGCATATTTCTGTAAGGGCTGCACCGATTTTAACGCGACATTCATTAGCAGATAGCTGATGTTATAAGGAGTTACTTAGGTTACGTTTTACCCCGCAATGTATTCCCGTAGGAATTAGAAAGCAATTCCACGCCGGCGAATTCGTAGGCATCGTCTAAGAAGGTAGTTTAAAATATCTTCAGATACAGATAATGAAGTCACTTAACGAAGTGACTAACAATATGTTGAAAAAAAACAAAAAATATTTACTTTACGATAAAATTTGACCTTGGCCAGATAAATAGTGTTTAATAACAAAAATATTGAAGCGGTTAAATGCTTGACTGATTTAAAGACAGGCCAACAGTATCACGAGGTCCATGTGGCATTTATGAGACTATATTAATAAAATAAATAAATATATGATTGGACATTGTCACACGTCATCTAGCCCAAACTAAGCATGTGTTATAAGATCCAGACAACTGATAAACATACTTTGTATATTTCTTAATACATACATAGAAAAAACACACAACCTCCGAAACTAACATTTGCGGATCACACAATTCAAACTCTGGAACCGAAAACTGATGCACTACCGACCACTACCGCCGAAGCAGTCACTATAATAAATAGGACTTAGAATCCTATCAACAACTCCGAGGCCCAAGTCATGCAGGCGGTACACCTGCTGATAGACAGAAGAGGCTCTACTCAGTATAAACACCATAACAGCCTACTCCGTTGGGGATAAAACCTCATGCTTGATTATGACCTTACGTCATCATTCACCGAGCCTTTTCCGAACTCAGTTGGGGTTGGATTTCCAGTCTAACTGCGATTCGGCTGAACTTCGATATTTTCCGTGAAGCGACTGCCATCTGACCTTCACAACCCATGGGTGATATCGAAGTTCTGTAGTTAGACCGGTCGGATTTTTGATTTAGGGCTCCAACTACCCCTAACGACTGCCATAGATGTTAGTATGACAACCGGGACCGACGGCTTAACGTGCTCTCCGAGGCACGGAGGGGTCTCAATGTCTTAAGAAATGGTCACCCATCCTAAGGCCGGCCTGAGTCGATGTTACTTAGCCTTTGCAATGTGTTAACATTGTCGGTTACCACTAGACCACGAGCCCCTGATTATGACCTTACGTAAAGATATTATAAGCCTTAAAACAGTAACGAAAGCCGTATCAAAACATGAAACTAAAATCTTCATGTAAACTGAGTCTACTCGTACAATAGTAACAGCAGTGATTAGAAATTTAAAAATAGCGGATGTCCTCAGCTTTGCCCGTCCTAAGCTTTTGTGTTAGAAATTTAAATTGCAAACCGACATAATTGAAAAACAACGTCATCTATATTTTTTTTTTTTTTTTTTTTTTTTATATTTGGTTAGCCAAATTGACGCCGCCCGCCTGGTGGTAAGTCGTGACGACGTCTAGCGATTGTGGGCCACTCTCACAGCACACATTACTATTGAGAGTGGCCCTCAACTTGACGACCTACTGATGTGCCTCTTCACGCTCCGCTTAAAGAACCCAGGATTATATGTTATATAACATATATATATATATGTTTGTATAGAAATGGTGAATGTAATTTTTGTCCCCTCCTTAGCTCTCGAGAACTGCTTATGCTCCAATGATGGTTGACCCCTCTATGGATAGCCTTCGATCTGGAGGCAAGCCAAAAAATCGAAAATTTGACCTAACCCTAAGGGGTCAAAAGTTATAGGCAAGACACCGTACTAGTAGCACAGAAATAACGAATTCAAAAAGAAGAAGTTTCTGAGTTCATCAGTATTTTCTTTTTTAGTTAACAACTTAACACAGCAAAACAGCTTACCGGTTTTGCCTCACGAGTTCACGACATCATGAAATCATCAGTGACTATTAAGTAATAGTGAGAAAATGTGTGTAGCAAGTTCCATTAAATGTCATCAATCGACAGTATAAATAGTCTACAAACAGACAGTATAATTTATTTGTATTGGTGTGTTTATTTTTAGTTACAATACAATAATAGTAAAGTTACATAAATACACGTACTAGCCGTGGTCTTGGATTTCGTTGAGCAAAAACAACACGAGGTCGGTGTACAAGGCCGAATAATGCACTCGTGTGGACAATTTGACCTATTGATATTGTGAGACCGTTGCCCTCGGTTTTGGGCAATGTTATTATCGCTTATTTAAAAAAAAATACCAAAATGTATGTCCTTTTAGTTTTACCAGATTTACCTAATTTTGAAACCTGTAGGTTGTATTACTTCAAAGATCATAGAAAAATGTGGATGACCTGGACCGATGTCTTAAGATGCCGCTCTTAACAGGTCTCTGAATATACTAGAAATATGTTTCAAGTTCGTAACGATTCATGAATATTTAGTTAGTTAATTACTATTTTTTTTTGTTTCATTTTAATATACTTAAAAAATACTTATCCACAACAGTCTAAATGTTCTACATTCTAAAACTTCTGAATCTTCACTGGAATTTAATTTTCATTTATTGACGCGTACGTCGTATTTTACTAAATAACAATAACTTACCTAAATATTCTTTAATCCACTTCTTCTTAGGCGGAGGCCTGACAACCTTCTGATCATCCTTGGACTCCTGTTTGACCGGACTCGGTTTGAAATTTGAAGTAGACGGTATGTCAACATCAGGCATACGCGGCGCAGCAAGCAATGATGTGAACATTTGCTGTTGCGTTAGTTCGTTGATGGCATGTCCATGTGCTTCTAATTGTTTGTAAGTCTTGAGAGTAATCGGTATGGGCTCGACGATGTTACCGTATTCTGTCTCCCTGGTAGCTATAGCGATAGTATGGAGAGTGTCTGTGTAGATGTCGCAAGGAGCGCCCATGGCGCCAAACAGTTCCGGATGCATACCACGTCTCCGGCAGCCGGTAGTGCCCAATTTCGCTTCGGAAGTTTCCATAAGTATACCCATTCTATAACGGGACACTATTTTATCTAACTATTACTACTAGTCCACATTGTCATAAACACACTCGAGTTCTATCCATTTTGATTGTTATTATTTACTTATTTGTCTCTTACAAATCCATCAAAGTTCTTAAATATTCTGTAGATATTGAAATTACTTTATAAACACGTTTCCAACAATAAAAATAAAGTTGTGTAAAACGATTGACGTTCAAAGTCTAATTGTTTTAAAAAGTTTGCAAACCATTAAGAAATCAGTAGGCTTTTCACAAAGTTAAATGACTTGAATACGGGGGCTTCTTTGTTGACGAGCTCTCACATAGAAAGAGCTTTACGCAACGACTTTATTCGCAAAGTAAATTTAAACCAAACGAAGGTTCTTGAAAAATATTTAGCACAAAATTATAAGAAGAAAATATTCAACAAATATTCAAATAATACAAGTAGTAAGTCTCAAGCTTAGATGACCTTTGAGATATATTAGTGAATAACAGTAATAGCCAAAATAATGATAACGCTACGAGGTCTGATGTCCACAACACAACTGAGAATAAGGAGCAGGCAGTTTCAGAAAATTATCATAAGAGGAAAAAGTAAACCACCGAAAAAGGAAAAAGTGCTACCTAAGTGAAATCAATAGTATCAATTCGTAAAAGGTATGACGTTCACAGAAATGAGAGAGCACATGTAGGTATGTGTGAAGTGAGGTTGGACCTAGACAGAACGGGTGTTGTAAGTGGGTTCGACCTAGCTACCAGTTCGACCTAGCTATAATACTGCCTACAACAGTCGCGGACGGCAATGGAGCGGACTGGTGTGACACGGCGCTCAACAAGTGCGCGGAGAGCGACGAACGCGTGGCTCGAGCTCGACCCGCCCGCCCGGCACGTGCACTCCCCGCGCACTTCACGCCTCACCCCTCGTCTGCTACCGACAGACGTTGACAGCTATCTCTACCTCTTGCTACATCATGTTGCGCTGGTACTAGGACCGACCGAATTGGCAGACATAGTGATTTTCTTAAAACAAAATACATTATTGTATCCAGCAAGATTTTTTTCATATTAATATGATGAAGAGAATTATTGAATTAAAAAGTACAAACATGTTACTAACCATTTTCTTTTACGTAAATCTAATAAATGAAACTTGAAAGAAAATGAATTTGTAAAGGCAAAATTTTAGTACTCTGTAAGATGACTAAGATTAACCTAGTGACGCAAAAGCAAAGTACTTTAAGCCTCACAACACCTGGTTGAAGTAGGTATATCTTGAAAGAAATAGGCAACGTTATCAGTTTGGCGACAACGCTTTATTACACGTGCCACGAAAACATAGCCACTGTTATCGTCGAGCAATAACAAACTACTTATATAGTTAAAACAAGAAACCGCATAGAAACATCTAGAAATAGATTAGTGTCCCAAAAAGTTTAAAATACAAATTAGAAGACGAATTTTAGACGGCTCGATAGAATCTTATCTCTATTCTCTTTAAATTTTAAGAGAAAAACTATTCATAGTCTTTTTCAATAGTATTCTAGTTATTTAAAATTATGATAGAGTTGGTTTAAATGATCGTACTAGTACACGCGTTTGAGTTATACAAGCGATACAAACGACGACACGCGTCGATGTTTATATTATGTAACCACTCTTAGCTACTGGCGCGGCGCGCGGGCCGCGGCGCAGCGGGTCGCTATACATTTCTTATACCTAATGTACTGCTATTTGTTGGCTAACGATTATTGGATAAAATGATCTAGAACTTAGCACTAACTTATCTATTGATTCTCTGAAGACACAATAGAGAGATAATAAATGGTTATATCAAAACATAATATCTTATGATAAAAACAGAAGAAAATCGTGTCTGTATATTTCATAAAATAAACAAAAATGAGAGTATTTTCAGTATGTGCACGCTACGCTATAGTCCGATACGCCCAGGACTTTAATTGGCTTTACAATAGCGGCTGGCACGTAAGATTATGTTGCCTTTCATCAACATTTCATCGCAAGGCAACGAGTTTTAATTTTTTTTGCAAAATTAAAATATAGCTGCTACTTTTTATTAAATTCATTCGGCCATTTTGGACATAACCCATTATAAATGTGCCCGGTGACGGCAATAGGCTTGCCCCCTATTACGTGGGTCTAAAAATACTGGCAAATTGTAGGTGTGTAATGCACCTCTGCCTACCCCTTCGGGGATATAGGCGTGATATGTGTGTGTATGTCCACGCGCTCAGCAAAAATCGAACTCCTAAGTAGAAGTCATTAGTGTATGTTTCTTGGACCGCAAATCAACGAGATACAAGTTATTATCGTCAATTAATATCGATTAATGATCGAGTCATATTTGTTTATTGAATATAAGCTACTGATGACTTGACCGACTGGCGGATGTTGACGACTATGCTGTGAGGAAAGCTCTGACCACCGAGCTACGACAACTGGTCAGAGAATTCCCCCTGTACGGGAAAGGCCGTGGGTTCGATTCCTGCCTTAATATTTTAAGACTAGTTTAAGCAGACTCGTTGCTTTGAAATACAAAACTATAATACCTAATTATATACTATTGTTTGTTAAAATATTGTGTCAGTCTAAGTTAGTCTAAAAAATAACGAAAAATTCTTTCCAATACGAAAATAATGATTAACCTACCTCAATTAAAGTTGTCTCTGAACGACTAATGCCTACATACTACATAATAATTAATAATAATACAGAAAAACATTGCACTGTGCACAGTAGGCACATTATAAAATTGTGCAATATTAAAATCAATTAATTTGTACTTGCGCAATATAGCATCAAGCACGGCAATTGCGTCTAATAATGCTAGTTAAATCTCTACTGATTTCAAAACCAATGACAATTAAATACTCCTATCACGGAGTACAATCCAGACGACTACAAATAATCGAAAAAGGATTGAGATTTTCTGCTTATCTATAACATAATATAGAAAGCTGAAGAGCGGTTGAACGCGTAAATTTCAGGAATCTAAATATTGCACGAATAAAAAAATTCCGCGCGAACAATTAAACTACAGTGTTGGATAGTCCGTTTATCGACGAAGGCTTTACAACACTACGACCGCAAATGAGCCTAATTGCAAAATGCTTCAAAAGCGTGAAATACTTATTTCTTTTTAGAGACTCTGTTTCGAGCTCACGCCTTTACCTACCCGCGTGAGCTATACAATACTTCTCTACTAAACCAACATAAAGCATATTTGACGTGTAAGAATTCCACGCAAATGAAGTCAATAAATATCAACGTCAAGCATAACAGTCAGATACCGCTAAAGTCGGAGAAGTAGAGCAGTGGATAAGAATTGGGGTCGTTTCATCATATCAGCCCATTTGACGCCCACTGGGCATAGGCCTCCCCCGAAGGGGAAAGACTTTAGCCTACACATACACCACGCTTGCCAGACGGGTTGGTATCGAGTTTAAGTGTAGTTTTCCTTTTCTTAGGACCCTCTTCAATAACATTCCTCATATTTTACACAATGAAAATAAAGATCGTCATTTTCTGCGATATCATTGGTTATCGACTGAAATCAAAACTGTCACACTCATAGGGCAGTGTTAGTCAAACTTCTTTATACTGGCAAATATAAAAACTGGCAAATTTAGCCGTTTACTTAGGAAAAGAAATTAAAAAACAATGTAACAAAAACAAACAAACATCCTCTCACCCCAAACGAATATATCGTCTCCGTTCCGTCGTGGGAACAGGAGAGCATCAGAAAGAGGAGAAAAAATTACGATGGTACTCGAGGAACCCTAGAAGGTACAAGAAGAACCTCCTTCGTAATTGGATGAACACATAACACATTTAAAAAAAACATCTTCCGCCAGAATATTGAAAATTCTGTAATTATTTTGGTTACAAAGTAACACACGAAAGTCGATACATTTTGCGAGATTCACAAGCCAATAAGGTAAAGCTTGTGAGAAAAGAACCTGGCAATAAAAACTCACCGCCACTATTTTTTTTTTTTTTATATTTGGTTCGCCAAATTGACGCCGCCCGCCTGGTGGTAAGTCGTGACGACGTCTAGCGATTGTGGGCCACTCTCACAGCACACAATACTATAGAGAGTGGCCCTCAACTTCACGACCTACTGATGTGCCTCTGTGAACCCAGGATTATATGTGGGAGGAAACACGTGCACATGCAGGGCGTTCCAGGCCACTATCGTTCGGCAGAGAAACGAACGTTTAAAACGTTCGGTTCTCGCGAACATGCTATCCACTGTGTGGGAGTGGCATCTCTGCCCGGCACGGGTTGTTCGGATCGGAAGGAAGAGGGTGGGATCAGATTGAAGAGCTCTTCAGAAAACTCGCCGTGGTAAATACGGTAGAATGCGGTCAAGGAAGCTATTGTTCGGCGCTGAGCTAGCGGCTCAAGGCTTCCCGTTACCTCCGGACAATCTATAATACGGATAGCCCGTCGCTGCATAGCGTCGAGAGCGTCCAGCAGATACTTCGCGGAGCCGTCCCAGAGGTGAGAGCAGTATTCGACGCAGGGTCTAATCTGCGTCTTGTACAGCAGACACCTCTGGTCCGGTGTAAAGAATCGCTTTACCTTATTCAGTATTCCTAGTTTCTGCGAAGCTAGCCCTTTGCATCTTTCGATGTAGTTTTTATTATTGAGCTCTCGACGAACGTCCATGCCAAGGATATCAATACTCATTTCTAATAGCATCTATTATATCGCACCTTTGGGTACAAAGGGTCACTTTTGCATGTGTTTAATCTCTCCAAGAAAAGCATTTTTAATTAATTTAAATAACTTAAATAATAAGAGGTGCATAACACACCCACAATTTGCCAGTACTTTTAGTCCCGCGTAATAGGGGGCAAGCCTATTAGCGTCTCCAGGCACATTTATAATGGGTTATGTACAAAATAGCCGAATGAATTTAATAAAAAGTAGCAGCTATATTGTAATTTTGAAAAAAAATTGAAACCCGTTGCCTTGCGATGAAATGTTGATGACACAACAAAATCTTACGCGCCAGGCGCTATGGCACAGCAAATTAAAGTCCTGAGCGTCTCGGCCTTTATTTTTAAACCGTCAATAAACCACTATTGTCTCTAAAGAGTTCAGAAATATAACAGAAAAAGTTACAAAAGTGATCTTTTGTTGCAGAAGGTGCAATATGCAAACTTTTTTAAACTGCAACAGAGTTTTAAATTAAGCAATATGAACACAACGAAAAGTTAATAAAATAAAATTAATCATACTCTTTGTTTATAATATGGTTATGTTCTTGATTATCATTTAATATAGTATGAGATAAGACACGTTGATATCGTAGCAATGCAATAATTTATCTCTCATTGCCAGATGCAAAGAATCAATTTGACTACTCATACTCATAAACTCATTATTAAGACTTCAGTGACCTTTTAACTTATTACAGAAAAACCCGAAATACAGATTTTATATTGCATATGCCCATAATCGGCTTACTTAGAACCGACAATCTACAGGCAAAATATGGGGGTGACACGCACCTCTGCTTGTCCATTCGTGATGAGCATGTATTGATTACAAATAGAGAAAATTACTTCAACATACTTCAAACTTGTGAAGAAATTTTCAAGTTATCCCGATGATATCACACGGCAGTTGAGGTTTTTTTAGTGACACTCGGTAAGTTATGGGAAATTTGGAGGTTTGACTATTTAGGTGACGAGTAGGTACATAGAATCCTTGCACAAATACCTACTGGAAAATATAGACCTAAATTACCTATAAACTAATCACTGTATTATTAGTGTATCCATTTACCTTCAATATTCATGTAAATTGTTTTTGTTATTGTTATAACTAGTGCCTATAAAGTATTGTTAAAATTCGGAACTCCCACTCGCACAAAAACCTTCGAGGTTTAAGCGAGTGGATATTATGCATGCAGACTGTATTATTATAATGTTTTGGTCAATGAATAAAAAAAAAAAAAAAAAAAAAATTATTGGAGCTGGACCTGAAAGCTGTATTTCGGGTAATCGAATATCAGCGGTCCTTACGTATCAGGTGGCAAGGAGTAACTCATACATAACTGAATATAATTTCTTCTAATATTTCATCAAAATGTATGGCTTACAGCCTACAATCTGCGAAACGTTGAATGTATTACACCAGCATCCGGCGATGGCGCACGCGTGAAGACAATGCAATAGTAGAGTTCCCAATCACAGATAAACAATAAGGTAATTGTTATGACAATTATGTCGGTGCTCCAGGCAACCAAACCAACCGAATCCATTGTGCTACTCGTATTACATACAAAGACGAACAGATATCCTTGATATCCATGCAAGGAATAATATTAATAGCGTCAAACTTTTTAATGAGACAAAGCTTCAGTGGACTCTAATACAATAGAGATTTGGTCAGACTAATTTCAAGCCATTTAAGATTAATTGCAAGTGACAACCCCGACATAATGTTTACCTACTTTTAAACGTCAATTGTTGTAAAAAATCCAAAGATTAACTAATTTGTAGAAGCCTCGGCAGACGATATGAGATAGTGCGAGGGTGGCGATATCCTGCACCAAACGCAACAGCACACCGCGGGGTGGTGCCCAGTGCGTAATGTCGGCAAAGGCAGCCATCAGTCAGTTGCGGCTGGTCGTGGTGCAGTGCACGTGGGGCGAAGCGCGTTGCAGGTGCCGCCGACCTCGCGCTATCTCGTCTCGCCGCTCGAGGTCGCGATGATAACGCACGCTATTTTCAACACGTCGTCAGCTCGACGAGCGTGTTCGTGACCGTCACAAACGCAACCGCCAAATCACCACTGACGACTCCCGAAACGGAACCGTAACCGTAAAGTCCGAACGCGACGACGCGAGCGATGCGACTCAATCGAGACGTATCAACGATGGCATGTCGCGGTGACGGGTCATCAGATAGATAGCTACGAGCGTTCGCGGAGCCGACCGCCGCCGACGCAATTCGCTCGACGACTGAGTGGCCGCCGAGCTGAGGCCCACCGCCCGACTCCGTCTCCGAGGAGGGCAGAGGAGGCGGGAGGTGCGCGACCTCCGGAACCCCGCGCCGCTGCTCGTGGCGAGTGAAACCGACGGCGAACGAAATCGCGAGGAGCGAGGGGGGCGCGCACGCGGTCGAGCGCAACACTCGCCGCTGCACTAAAACTTTACATAACGCTGCATGGATGGAGCACGTCGCATTTGCTCGTCGCACGCGAAAAGAGGTCACCCTGATGGCCACGCCACGGGACACCTACAGAATTTTAAGAGCTCCGCACCGATCGGCCGTAAGTGATGAAACACAGACATTAGCACGCAGATGACGTGTTCCCAAGTTAGTCGGTCGCCGGCGGAGTCACTGAACCTCGTCGCCAACAAATAAGGTGAATGGAATATTGCAACCGAATCGAGCGGCGCAACTGTGCGAACCAATCTAACGTAGGTACGATACGAGTCGACTGTCTATAACTGCCTTGTATCTTTGTAGTGAGTGACACTCCTTGTGAACGCCTGCGACGATAGAGAATAACTTTCTAATGTACTACGAGACGGGGTCGACACCACTGGCGTTGTCAGGTTTCTGCCGAGTTGACACTGATAAAACAATGTCTTCACGATGAAAAGTCATTACAAAGCATTAATAATTATTTATCACAGGACAACGCAGTAATACAAATAACCTCTCTAACATATAAAATCGCGATAGAGAAACTGAAACTATAACTAGAGCTAAACACACAAGTGTTTTGCGTACTTTAACGTCCAAACAAATGATGTCAGCGATCCTATTCTAGAAAGTCATAATAAGATTTCTACTTAGATGTTTACAGCAAAACTTACACCGATTAACGCATGTGTGGAGCGAGCGACACGTGTAGCTCACCTTCCACTGAAATGCACCAATTACCCTTTAATTTAACGGCTATACATCATCATATCCATCATATAATCAAAGTTTGCATAGTTTAATATACAAATAACTAAGAACCCTGAGCTGTTTGCGGAAGCGGAACAAAACAAGTATCTTTATTGCAGTGATTTATTACTTCTCAACAAACACTCAGACAAATGAATATTTGATGATCACAATTAAAATTGGACACTATTTCTTTTGACGAATTTACTCAATAAATAAAATAAATCTCTTAACCATCTCGCATGCTTAAATTCTATTAATGACATGTTTAAATAGATAAGTTTTCACAAATATGGTACAAGAGCAAATAAATATTAGGTAAGAAAAAGTGCGAACAGTTCAACAGACGGTATTATTGCAAAACATCTTTTCAAGAAACGTAGCGAGAGGAAACATAATTCGGTGTGCAAGTCACAGGAACGCATAAGTGGCACGGGTGCAGGTTCCGAGTTCCGATAATGTGGTGGGTGAGGGGAGGGACGCGCATGCGTGCAGCGGCTGACCTTGGTGAGGTGCAGCGTGCAGCCCGGGCCGCCACCGCACTCCTAGCCTTGCTGCACCCCGCGTACCTTGCCGCGCACCCCGCGCCTGGGAAACACCGACACATAAATACCTTCTTGTACCTTTTGCAACCACACCTGCCGGTTGAGCGAGTTCTTCCGCCGATGCGACCTAACTTAATGTCTAGATTCTATTTCTGGAACCTGTAACACCATTCAATCCAGCACCAGAGTTCATCGGTGCCGTCACATTACGAAACTACAACAATGGACACGCAAACGGCCATAAGCAACTGACCCAAACAAAGTTCGACCACTCACTTTGTTATCAACTTCGCAATTAGTTGACCAAGGTCTTTAAGTATGCTAAACACTCAAATATCAAGGTGGACACATAAAAATATTTGTAAAATCAATAGCAGCATTCACGAAAGTAACTACATGTGAGCTGAAGTGGAAACAGCGTGAAAGGGGACCGGGATCCCACCCACCGGATGTCGAGATATGACCCGTCTGCGTTCGTGCGAAAGCTCTGATTTATGCAATTGATTTACCCGACCATATATTTACATCCCAACGATAAATAGCCGCAGATAAAAATTAGTTCTGTACTGATGTGTTTACGAAGATAGCTTATTGAACGTTGAGTACGTAAGCAATGTACGCACAGCTCTCACAGAATGAATAATGAGACCGCACGTGTTAGAATTTAGTCACATTTCTCAACGAATTATTTATTCCAGTTCATTGGCAATTTTAACATCTAACGGTATTGATCGGAGATTACCGTTTTACAAGACTACATAAACAATATTTAGATACATAATATTACGAGTATAAACTAGCTCTATTCAGTTTGCTAGGTAGCCACAACATTGGCCACAGGACATGACATATGGCTTATTTAGATTTCAATTAAATAAAACTTTTGCAACGAAGTCACGCCGCCACCGCTATAGGCGCTATAAAGGGTAGACGCGCACCGCATTAAAACCACTCGGATTATCTTATCTGGTTATTGCAAGTAGAAACAAGCACAGGCACTCGTTTGTGTGACTAATGACTGCAACTACACAAGCTCGTATAGTACCGCAGCCATAAGTTTCATCCGAAGTTCAACACACTATACTCTACAGTATGGTCGACGTACACGTCCTCACAGACCAGTCGCAGATGGCGAGGTCACACGATCCCTTTCACCATTCTGCTTGCCCGGTACCGTCGCGAATGCGACCTTACACGAGCCTTGATGATGCGATTGTTTTGCTGCTCCTATTCAACCGCCAAAGTACTCAATCCGTGGGGCCAGCTACTTAATTAAATAACGTTTTATAAGTTAAACGAATGTAGTATGTATGCAAATCGTATGTTATTGCTTTGGTAATCAATTTATTGATTTCTGTGTGAAACAATAATGTTAGAAAGGGTATCACGAACCGATATCACAATCGTTACTGATGTCTCGTCAATACTTGCTAAATAACTAAATTGTTGTTTCATACAAATCATTTGACGTGTTCCTAACAAATAACTATCAGTTGCTTCGTTTAACAATTAATTATGTATGTTTTGCATAACACCAAGATACGACTAACGTTATGTCTACATTGCATGACAAATTGAATTACAAATTTTAGCAGTTGCAGATTGTGGTATCATTGAATGGTGCAACGAGGACCGTCATAGGCACGCGCGTAGTTTGGAGGAAGTGTTAATAGGTAGCGAATTGCTCATACGTTACAACACTGTTGACTCAGCTAACACATACAACGTTAGAGTACGCTTAGCTCAATACACTGACAAAGATATTGACACCACAAGAGAGAAACTACACGTGGAATGCATAGACAACTAGTTGTAGTGGAGACATAAGTTATGAAAACTTGAAGCAAATAGAAATATTAAAGGAAAGTAAAGGTGAAAAGGCCTGCGGTAGTTACGGAAGAAATGTTGAATAGTAATTATTGTTAATCAGATGTTTAAGCGAAAGAAGTTTTGTATAATTTTGCATTTATCAAACGCTTCTTTGTTGTTCGAAATACCTCGTATCTTCTTTACATGGTAATACAAAGTGTTTTATACTACGCATCGGAGTTTGCAGTTTCCTACAATAATAAAGTGATTTAATAGGAAAAGACGATATGACGATATGACGTGTACAAAGGACATAATCAATTAGAAAAGAGTGCCAGGGTTCTCACTGACTCTATCTATTGTCTTGCGAATTTGTCAATAAAAGGAAAGCAGCTTTGTGACCATAAATATATGTTTTGATTACTCTAGGGCTACACGCAATATCGTTGTTTTCAGACAGTGTTTATAGTGGCAGTCGTAGGCCAGCGTCACATCGATACAACGGTAAAATGTTACTATATTTACTCGTATATGTGTTCGTAGAATGGGCTAGTGCGCTGATAACGCGTCGGACAAACATGATAACGCAGTTTACGAAGAAATGTATTTGACTTATTTAATTGTACTGGTTTCCAAGTATGAAGGTTTATTGTTTGAGTGGAAATCCTCAAGTTTTTGTAGTAGGTACCACTAACATTTTCATGATGGAACTATAATATTTTTAGATTACGCTTACATTTTTCAAAGAATTTGAAAATAATGGAACTAACATTGAATTTTGTCTTGACTTGATCGATTTTGTTAAGACGGTTATTATTATTTTTAAGTGTGTAAGTATTGTTGATTTGTTTTCTTTTGGATATTTTTTTATTTATTTACACTTCGTGCACAGTAACAATACATAGGCGGACTTAATGCCATAGGCATTGTCTAACAGTCAACCTTAGGGTGATGCAGAGAGAACCAGTAGTAGGTGCTCAAATGTTATGATAGTTATGATGACATTAGAGAAATAGGTCCGTAATTTATTTTATCTTGGAGCAATGAACCTCAATTTTAATCAAACGTAGGAGGTGAAATTTAAAGTGATCTTGAACACAAATCAATGTAAAACATTGGTCGAACGCTTAAATGGTAAACGCAAAAGTGGATATTTCGCGTAAATATCATTTTATGAAGATTTTATTAAGATGCTGATCAAAAGCCAAAGAGGAACCAGTTGTGTAGAAATTTACGACATTGTACAAGCAAAAAAACTAACGGTGGCTTGCAGTGAAGCATTTCTTTTATAAGCTTATTTCTGCAATATAAAAACCTGTCTATAAAGACACTGAAGCACAATTTATGGCAGGACGAATGTTGCGCTTAAGATATGTGCTTTTACACGTATAATAAGAGTTTTGTTATAAGAGGATGAGTTAACGTCTCACTAGGTACGTAGGTAGCAACTTTCATTTAAACACAACCAGTTCACTTATGTAAGTCATTAATTTTGAGGCAACCTTATAATCAACGTTATCAGATGCCAATAGAAGACTAGCTCTCATCTACCTCGGTTGTTACGTTTTCTTTTAACGTAGTTACCATCGATCGAGATGACAATCCGTTTGTTATAAACATAAAAGTAGCGTGTTTCACAAACTTAGCATTTAAGCATTTAGTATTATAAATAGTAACATTAACAACCAGATTTCGATAATGCACAATAAGCTAGACAATGCGCTCATCGGGTATCGTAAGAACAATAGACGATAGAGTAAAACGCACGCACCGTTACGCAATCGTGCCTTGTGCCAGTTTATTTTTTTTAAGTAAACATTCGAAAAGCTAAGTGTGATGTGAACACTTGGGAGAGGATGTAGATTGTACAAGTTAAAATAACTTTGAAATGCATAGTAGAGTGAGGCGCATTGGCCGTGCCCCGCGATGCGTGTGCACACGTACGATACCGCGCCCCCGCCCTCCCGCCCGCTACACGCGGCGATCAGCTGACCGGCCTCGAGCGCCCCCTACCCGCGCGCGCCGACAGCACAGTGCGTCATGCGTTGTGTTGTGTTGACTAACTCGCTCCACGTATACATGGCGCACACCGCTCACCGGCCACCCGCTCTACCAGGAGACTAGGCCGCCGAGGAGATCGTTTTTAATGTTCAAAAGCGGATTATTCCGTGTAATCGTCGTCTCGACCGCAAATAAGTTCGCACCGATACGAAGATAGCGAGGAGGGAAAGATAAACGCGTAATTTAGTGTATCGTAAACGAACTATAAAGAACGTGAACGTATACGAGGATGGACGTGCAGTGCGTGGCGAACGGCGACCGAGGAGCGAATTTCAGGCTTCCTTTGTTTACGTGGGGCGAGGCCGGGAGCTCCCGGGGAGAAGGGGGGCGCGGCAACGTGCCGTTCAAGGTCAAGAGCGCCGGGCGTCGGCTCGCTGCACCGGCGCGTCGCCGGCGGCACAGAACGCGCGACCGGCGCACGCCCACGGGCTGGCCCGGGGACTCGGGGACGGACCGACGGCGCGCGCCAGCCGGCGAGGGCTCGTACTCACCCTGGAGGCGCCGCTCCTGCAGCTCTATGAAGCGCGCCGCCTCGAGCAGCGTGTCAAGCAGGCTCATGTCGACATAGAGCGGGCGCCGCGCGGTCCTGGCGCGCCCGCTGTCACGCCGCGACTGGCCACGCGCTCCGCAAGCCGATGCTCACGTGGTGGCTCGGCGGCGGCCAGTAGCAGTGCGCCGATCGAGTCACGTGGCCTGCTCCGTCTGCCAATCACGGTGTTCCACTCGCGGGACGTAGTGCGGGGTGTGCGCGATCGATGCCATTGCAGCGAACAGCGATCGAATCGAAAACATGAGCATGCCCCCGCCCGCGGCCGCTAGCCGGTGACGCGGCACTGTGGCGTTGTTTATCTAATACTTTCAATATTTTTCCTAGATTTGCCCTGAAACAGGTAGATCTGGCAGTTCGTACTGCCGGGCAAAGTGTTATTTACAATACTAGATTCTAGATTATAGCCCAATTAACTGCAACGGAGCACGTGCGGCCCCTCTACCGACTTTCACTTCCCCCAGTTATCGCAAGTTGTTGACGAGATGGTCCAGGTCGACCCGATGAAACACCAGTGCATTATAGTGCTATCTTGTGACTTTGTTTAAGTTCTTAGTTGCGGTCTATTTGTGAAAGGTGTTGTTCAATGTTTTAAATGTGCTCCCGTATCCTTTCAACTATGGCCCAACTCTCATTGGCAACTTGTTAACAAAGACTTTTTGGTCCAATGTGTTGTGAGCTTTGTTTCTATTGAACGTAGGTACAATATTGCGCTTGTGTTAGATACAGCTGGAGACAACATCCCATAAACAAGTAACTACATTACATACATAATTATTATGTGCCTACAAGACAAGCACAGAGTTGATTGAAGCGACGCGATGCCAGCGCCAAGCGCAGAGAGGAACTTCACTACAGATTGTTAGATTACCAATATACACTTAGTTTGAATATTTTTTAAAGGCCGGTGTATTGTGCCATGCATGACAGAAGTATTGGCTTTGATTAGAAGACCGAATCTGAATTTCTTGTAAATTTAAATTAACACAGCGACAATTTACTCTCACTCTATGTAGAGCTTGCGCTATGAAACCTAGGTAGGCGGCACTTAACACAACTGATATAAAAAACTATTTTTTAGTAAATATTTCCACACTAAAGTGAAAATACTGAACGAGGTATCGAACCCGAAACTGACCACACCGTAGCAGTCAATGTAATAAAGCTGAAATGATTGTTTAAACGGGCTAATTCCAAGAACTACTAGTTCGAATTGAACAATTATTATGTTTAATAGTTTATTTATCGAAGAAGGACATAGGCGAT
This sequence comes from Nudaria mundana, assembly GCA_963556515.1. NCBI lineage: Eukaryota > Metazoa > Arthropoda > Insecta > Lepidoptera > Erebidae > Nudaria > Nudaria mundana. The sequence continues at coordinate 3,570,203 of OY748307.1, forward strand.
ATAATATTGAAAAAATGTTGCTAACACGGAGACAATTTACTTCACTGAGAATATTTGCTGCACTGTCTAAATGGTAAAAAAAAGTGAGCACACACTACACATTGCCGGCAGCATAGCGGCTTTTGCCGCGGCCGGTCTCAAGTCCGTTGCCGGGCGTCTCTGGTTCGCACGCAGAATATATGTCCAGTGGTGCCCGGCGAAATGCCCAACGGCACCGTGCCACCGGTTGACTACTTTGTTATTCATTTGAACAGAAAACCAGTCACAAAGTCTCACACACACAAGACTCACGACCACGGTCTAAACGAGTGTCTGAACTCTGAATGATGCTCGGCGGCATTGTGCGAGTTTCTGCACCACAATGTTGAATGTAATACGACTGCCTTGGAACGTGTAGACTTCCACGGTAACGTCGCGGTAGACCGCTAGTTGTTATAATAATAGGTCTTTACCTATGAAATTTCCGTTTGGACTTTGGTCGACAATGACGAATTAAAGGTGATTGTGGAAGCCGATGATACACAATCTACAGCTGAATTAGCAGCAGCTTTCGACGTTAGCGTCAAAACAATATTGGTCCATTTGCGTCAAATTAGCAAGGTAAAAAGGCTTGACAAATGGGTGCCCCACGAACTCAATGATCGCCAGCGCGAAGTACGCGTCGAGACATGCCTTGCATTGCTCAACAGACAATGGATTCTGTTTGATAACCGCAAGCGCTCAGCAAGTTGGTTGGATCCTGGTTCAGCACCTAAACAATGCCCTAAACGAAAACTTACCCCTAGAAAAGTGATGGTCACTGTTTGGTGGTTTAGCACCGGTGTGATTCATCACAGCTTCTTACCAAACGGGGTGAGCATTACTGAGCAGATGTGTACTGTGAAGAACTGAACACAATGATGGAGAAGCTGGCACATCTCTAACCAGCATTGGTCAATCGCTCGTCTCCGCTGCTCCTGCACGACAGTGCGCGACCTCATACTGCACAGCAGACGGTCTCCAAGTTGCAAGAACTGGTGTTGGAAGCTCTCCGTCATCCGCCAAACTCACCAGACCTTGCGCCTACAGACTACTACTTTTTCCAGAATTTGGATAACTTCTTGGCGGGAAAGAAATTCAATACCCGAGAGGCAGTACAAAATGCCTTTGAAGAATTTGTTGCCTCCCGCCAGCTGATTTCTTTAAAAAGGGCATCAATAAACTGCCGCTGCGTTGGCAACGATGCATTGATTGCATGGGTAATTACTTCGATTAATACAAATAAAAAATACATGAAAAAAAAAATCTTTTAATTTTTTTCATACAAAACGGCAATTTCATAGGTAAAGACCTAATTATAAAGGAATAGGAAAATGGGAACCATTTTGGGTTGTGAAACAAATACAAATATTTTTAAATTTGTTTTTAATCAAATTCCTTGCCAAGAGAATATAGTTTGATATGAAAATAAATAAGTACACAAAACATTTAATAAATAACATAAATACATATTTATGCCTACTTAATAAATTACTAAAATCATAAATATAATCACGAGTATGATGAAATACCGAGGAAGTAGGCAGTGTTTATTGTGTTTGCAATTTTTGCAATATTTGTGTGATCCACAAATGTTTGTTTCGGAGTTTGGGTGTTTTCTATGTATATTATGTACGTATTTAGAAATATATAAGTATGTTTATCAGTTGTCTAAATCCCATAGCACAAGCTTATGGCTTAGTTTGGGCTAGATGACGTTGTGTGAGAATGTCTAACAATATTTATTTATATAAACCAAAATAGGAGGCATGATTGCCGTGTCCATGTACGATTATTTATAGGTATGTGTGGGAGTGTAAGACAACCTATGAGGTCTAGTGGCTAGACACTGCTTATTCTATGAGATTTTCTGCAAAACTGTATATTTTAAATAACTTTTTAATAATTTTAATACATCATCAACATCAGCCAATAATTGACACCCACTGCTGGACAATGGATTTTCCCAAAGAACGATATACAACAGTTTTAAGTCAATCCGTTACTACTGGTGGTGTAAACCAATCGAAACTTTTGACGCCCAGCCATATGTATTCTACCATTGATATTACCACAACACCATAAAGGCCTGTGCTGACGAAGGACTGTCCCCCGGGTACTTTCGTCCGTCGATATAGATCTTTTTGGGTATTTTAAGTCCATAGCGTTATTCGATACAATTTATAATAGATCTATAAACTCAATGAACATCAGCCACTCGGACAAAAGTCCCTCGTTCACGCAGGAATTTCTAGATGATTTATATTAGACCGGGCCGTGTGACGTAGTGTACGTCCCTCATCCGTGTCTGGGGACGACCGGACACGACCCGGTCTAATATAAATCATCACTAAATTGAAAATAATACTCAGTTTGAAGTTCTAATATTACCATACTTATGCTACTGCTAAGTACTTACAAATACTTACCTACAATATGTACAAAAGATCGTGTAAAAATCCTCCGCGTCATTGCTTTCCGGATTGCTGGATGCGTTGCCTCATTGCATGGTGATACTTATTCTTTGGGTCAGGAAATAACCAGCCTTTTGGTCCTAAGAATTAGCACCAATTAGACATAGCGATATCTTTATAAAGGCGGCTAACGCTAGGACCCCACATTGACCCTATTAGTGTCTCAACTCCATAACTGCTCGAATACGTAAACGTCTTCCTGGTTAGCGTATTTGCCATTTGAGGCCTTCCACTGATGTAGCAGCAGCGCCAGCACATCTAGTTTTGCTTGAAAGGGGTGAGTGTGGTAAGGTGTCAACGCATGTAGGGTCACACAGCAAAGGCCTTCCCATCACTCATACACCGAGCCTTTTCCTAATCCAGTTGGGATCGGCTTTTTTCAGTCTAACTGTGATGATTAGGTTGAACTTCGACATTTTCAGTGAAGCGACTGCCATCGGCGATATCGAAGTTCTGTAGTTAGACACGTCGCATTGTTTTTAGGCCTCCCTACTAACCTTAAAGACTGTCTGCTCAAAATCCTTACGATCTTGAATGGTATAATCAATTTAATCTATAGACTCAGGTCTATGGCCGATCGACGTGGCCAAAAATGCAATGATTGGGTACTTAGTACCACGTTGTGAAATATATTGTCGCAGTAATTCGCTCTCACAGGTCAACCGGTGCCCTCGGCTGAATGGTTAAAGCTCTCTCCTTGTAAAAGAAAGATTCCTGTTCCTGGTGATCGATGGCTTTATGCGATTAAGTATGGACTTAATTACTTCTCAATAAAAAACTGATTGATAAATATTTAAAAAAAAATTTAATGTCCCACAATCACATCTCAATACACAAAACTTTTTAATCAAGCATGCAAACTCTAATCACACATTTTTTTTCAAGTCGGTAACAACGTAACTGATGCCTGATACTAGGCTGTCATAAAATAAAATGAGTGGACAATTGTGCTAATATAACTATTAATAAACATGTACTGCATACTGTCTAACTACGACTAACCTAAAATCACTCGTTAGTACGTGGTTCCGGTAATCTCGGAACGAAAGTACACGTTCATATATTCTGCTATCCTGGTACCTGAAGTGCGCCTGTGGACAAAAATATAAATTGGATTATAAATATCAAATAAAAAACCGTTTTTGTATAAGTCCGCGGCCCGAGCCCACGGCCACCCCTACGTCCATTGCCGGGTGCCCAAGGTATAACTCACTCGAAAGAATCCCCTATGGCGTACGAGGGTGGACCTAGGACGCCCGGCAATGGACAGTAGGGCGGCAGTGGCTTTAGATTGTGAAAAAAACCTAATGGCCACTGTACAGTACACATTAGGCCAAGGGTCTGAGTCAGCACATTGACCTAATAATCAGTGCCTCAATGTGTAAATAGTGATCCGATATTTAAGCCGAACCGCTGCGCTGGGATTTTAAATTAATAAAGCAAGATAACATTCTGATTGCTTCGGTGGCGTAATCTAATGCATCGGCTTTCGACTGCGGAGTCTCGGGTTCCATTCGCGGGACTTATTATTATTAATTATAAATCTTCTTCTTTTTATAAATGAAAATAAATTGCCGTTCGTTTCTCTGGCTAAAACTCAAGAACGGATTTACATATATTCTCAATCTTGGTCATTGAGTTTCTATATCAGATAGAGGGCGAGTGGCGAATACTAAGCGGCTCTGATATAGGTTGCCCAACATATGTTAGCGTTCCACTAGGGGCGCCACATTATATTATAACACGTCAAAAACAAGATCTTAGAACAATAACTACAAACGATAATTAGTTCACGCAACAACTTAAACTGGGAAGCTGTAGTGACGTTACGTCATCCTCGACTTTTCTGACGTGCAGAGTCGTTCAGACCGGTTATCAGCGCTCTATATATAATGCTATACGTAGTATAGAGATAGTTGCCCTGGGGTCCCAAAATATTCGTAAAAGTTCAGGAAAGGTTTAAAAGGTGGTACGAAGTTCGCCGGGACAGCTAGTAAGTAATAAAAGTTTGTTTTTAAAGTTCTCTGTTGCTCCACAAAGAACATTAAAGCAGTTGTCCTCGTCTTCTACCAACGTGAGTTTTTTTTTAATAATACGTAATATTATATAATAACTAGCGGACCTTTGCGGCTTCGCCCGCTTGACAAATTATTAACACTAAAACCTTCCTCGAGAACCACTATCCATTGGTGAAAAAAAATTTAAGATCCAAGCATACATCCAGACGGAAGTGACTTTGTTTTATAATATGTATAATCCTGACATAATCTATCTCTATGCCAACTTTCATCCAGATCCAAAATACAGGTTGTTACGTAACAGTTATATCAACCCGAAGACACCCCCATTAGCTGGTCGAATAAAACCCGTTTCGATATGTGTCGACCGCCAAACAAGAAAACAAAAAATCATCCAAAAAAATACATTATTACCGAATAAAATACTCGTTGTACAACACTTTTTTTTTTTTTTTTTTTTTTTTTTTTTTTTTTTTTTTTTTTTAGTTCCGCGACCAAGGCCTCGGCCGCTTTAACGTCCGTTGCCGGGTGTCTCTGGTTACAAGCAGAACGTATTTCCAGTGGCGCCCGGCGCGTTTGTACAACACTAGCTAAAATCAGCTGATTCAGTCATCGACATCAAGTAGGTAGTACAAATAATGCGCGTCAAGCACTAGTGTTGGGACACATTTGTTTTGATTTGAAATAACGCATATAGCTTTTTTTTTGATGAACTTTTTTTTCTTGTTTGGCGGTCGACACATATCAAAAGGCATTCTGGGCGACCAGCTGATGGGGGTATCTTCAGGTTGATATAACCCATATGTAACAACCTGTATAGCTTGTAGGAATATTAGCTTGTAGATGGAAGCATCAACCTTGAAAACAGGTGCGAAAACCATAGTGGTCAAATAAATGATTTGACTGCTGCAAAAAAATTGACTGCTTCGGTGGCGTGGTCGGTAGTGCATAGGCTTTTGACTCTTGGAGTCTCGGGTTCAATTCCCGAGTCGAATCAAATATTTGTGTGATCCACAAATGTTTGTTTCGGAGTTTGGGTGTTTTTTATTTATATTATGTATGTATCTATATATGGAAATGGGAAATGTCCCCCTTAGCTCTCGAGAACTGCTTGTGCTCCAATGATGGTTGACTCCTCTATGGATATCCCTCGATCTGGAGGCAAGCCAAAAAATCAAAAATTTGACCTAGCCCTAAGGGGTCAAAAGTTATAGGCCAAAACCTATGACGTGGTGCGACGCGGAGTAGCGCGCAAGACACCGTACTAGTTAGAAATATATGAGGATGTTTATCAGTCGTCTAGATCCAAGATCCAATTTCTTGTAATATTATTATCTTGTATTTTTTCACATTTCAAAACAAATGTAATTAAACAATGGGGTAAGATGTTGAATTTTTTATATAATTGCACTAATTTCGCTAAATAGAAGACATTATAAACATGGACATAATTGTGTTTCACCTACTCACGAGGCATTCTCAAGACTGTCTCAGAGAGAACAGTTTCTGTTCCCCTGTTCTCTCTGAGACAGTCTTGAGAATGCCTCGTGAGTAGGTGAAACAAATGTCGACGTTTATAATGTCTTCTATTTAGCGAAATTAGTGCAATTATATAAAAAATTCAACATCTTACTCCATTGTTTATCATGGATTTTCGCTAGGTAACGCCTGATTCCATTCAATAGAAATGTAATTATTTGTTAAGAAATAAATGTCTTATGTCCATAACACAAACTTATAGCATAGTTTGGGCTAAATGACGTCGTGTAAAAATTTTCCTTACTTATTCGAATCTTTTACGGTGCTTAATTTTGTGATTTTGTGAATTTATGTATAGCTCCAGGGGTAAAACCTGCCCCAGGGACGGCTAGGTTGCCTCACCTCGGTACCAGCGTGCAGGCGTGGACGCAGCTGCCCCCGAGGTCGAGGGCGCTGGGGGGCGGCTACCGGCTGAGGTTGCTCACGTAGAGGCTCTTCAGTTCAGTCCGCGGCGTGTTCTCGAACAACGCCGCTCGGTTCTGTCCCTCCCCCTTCTTCACCCAGTGCCCGTATACGCGGAAAGCGCAACCGTCTATCACCTGCAATTGTAATATTATATTTTAAAACTAATCGGAAACACATTCCCGAGAATATAGAATAGATGCCTTTTGTCCCCAACCAAAGAAAATTCACGATATTGCACAAAAACACATATACTTTTCCACTGTTATAATTTTATTTTCACTGACCGGTTTCACCTCACGGCATCATCAGAGATTAATACAAAATATAGAGTACTGTCTAGTGTTTTGATGCCCGTATGAATATTTAGTACGATATTTTTATGTGAATTAAACTGTATAACTCTATAACAACAAATACTTAAAATTCAGAATATAATACATATCCTTAAATATATGTATTATATTCTGAATTTTAAGTATTTGTGTTCCGATATAATAAACGTGATTGTTTTGGCGTTTTGGTACGGAAGCCTTTGTGCGCGAGTCCGACTCGAAATTGGCCGTTTTTTTGAAGTCGCTTAAAATGTGGCCTCTAGCCCGGAAGACACAAAAATTGGCCAAATTGCTTTGCTCGTTTCGCTCGCTCGGTCAATAATTGTATGCAAGTTTGTACACATAAAAGTGCCTTTCAACCAGAGATGTGCTATGCTACGTTGCCATGGATACGTTTGACTTCCACCAATCATATTCATTTGTCCACACAGCACGTCATAGCACCTTGGTCTACAAGCAAATTCTCGCAACATATCTACATAGGACATCTCTGGTCGAAAGGCACCCTAATACCTATATGAATATTAGGACGATAGCGACAGTACACTATTCTACAACTACATACCTTTCTAAGCACTCTCATGGTGTAAGGATCTCTCAGTGCGTCATCTATAGGCAAAGCTCTAGTGGCGGCGTGAGGGAGTCGCCTTAGCCTCATGGCCGCTCGGACTGCGAGTAAACTTGCCCGGAGCTTGCCTCTAGCGTTGAAGCCGCTACTCTTGATAGCCTGTATTATATCACATATATTATAACCTATATTAGGGTTTTGCTTATAGACGCTGACACTTGTGTCAGACACTAATGTCAGTTGCGCAGAGTCGGACACAAGCGTCGCGAATTTTGAACCATATAACCAGACCAATACGACGCAAGGTGTAGAAGTCGACAAGGTGTAGTATCATCAAGTTGTTTCTGTATTTGAAAGCAATGAGTTTACTACTACTATTCTTAAATATTTAGATATAAATTATAAATAACAAAAACTGTAATGTCATCGGCAGGGCGCGAACCTAAGGCGTTTCCCTAACAAGAGGAATGCTCTGACCATTGAGCTAGTAAGGTCCGCGTGATTTAGTTTACTCGTTCCCGGTTCCCGTGGGAACACATTACCGGGATAAAAATTAGCCTATTTTACTCAGAATGAATGTAGCTTTCCAATGGTGAAAGAATTTTTGAAATCGGCACAGTAGTTTTTCAGTTTATTCACTACAAACATACACACAAAAATACAAATCTTTCCTCTTTATAATAGTAGTATAAAAGATTGGATGATGTCGGTATTGGTCATCGTAGCTCAGTGGTCAGAGCATTCCCGTTGTTAGGGAAACGCCTTAGACTCGCGTCCTACCGATGACATTACGATTTTGTGATTTATTATTCATATCTAAAATTTAAGAGTAGTATCAATTGCTTCCACACTACGTGACACTAGTTGCATGCGACACAAGTGTCACCGTGTATTAGCACCATTACCCCTAATCCAATTTTTTTTTTATTACATAACACTTATGACTATCCAATTTTACATTTTATTTCTAATAATGTCCATCCAAAGGTTGCCTTTAAGTATCACTGTTATAACGCCACTATTTGTAAATTTTTATAACACGCTATTAAATGTATGTTTGTATTGGTGCACGACCAACATTATTTACCATCCATGCCCAGACTGCTGATATTGTAGGTATCTTACATTGCTGTTGCCCCCTTACTAGGAGTTTGTCGACAACCAATGATATCACAGGAAACTTAAAAAAGATCCCATAGCACAAGCTTATAGCTTAGTTTGGGCTAGATGACGTTGGGTGAGCATATCCAACAATATTTATTATACTGAATGGATTCAGGCGTTACCTGGCGAAAGTCCATGATAAAACAATGGAAAATTGATGTTGAAATTTAAATAATTACAATGATTTCGCTAAACAGAAGACATGTTAAATGTCGACAGATGTTTCGCCTACTCACGAGGCATTATCAAGACTATCTCAAAGAGACAGCTGTCTCTTTGAGGCTGCAATTTATTGTAAAATTTCGGCGAAATCATTGCAATTATTTAAATTTCAACATCAATTTTCCATTGTTTTATATTTATTATTCTCTTAAAAGCAAGTGATTGCATTTTTTTAAAGGCATCCTTTTCTTTAACTGTAATTTAATTACCATATTTATTTCAATACCGTTGTAACAATACCTCTCTCTAAAGTAAGGTCAACGAGACGAAAGAAAACATAAAATATACGTCAAAAAATTGACAGAACAACCGACTTCAAATTACCGAAATGGGACCAAATTGAATTGGACCAAATTGAAATGGGACCAGATTGAAATAGGACCAAATTGAAATGGGACCAAATTGAAATGGAACCAAATTGAAATGAGACCACTTGGGACGCATTCAATTAAAAAAAAAAAACAAAATCGGATCACCCAGTCAAATGATATGAGTATATAATATGAGGTAACAATCATATTGTGTCATTTAACTGCTTCGGTGGCGTGGTCGGTAGTGCATCGGCTTTGAGTCTCGGGTTCGATTCCCGGGTCGAATCAAATATTTGTGTGATCCACTAATGTTTGTTTCGGAGTTTGGGTGTTTTCTATGTATAATATGTATGTATTTAGAATTATATAAGTATACTGAATGGAGTCAGGCGTTACCTGGCGAAAGTCCATGATAAAACAATGGTAAATATGATGTTGAATTTTTAGATAATTGCAATGATTTCGCTAAATAGAAGACATTATAGAGAACAGCTGTTCTCTCTGAGACAGTCTTGATAATGCCTCGTGAGTAGGTGAAACATAATATGTCGACGTTTATAATGTCTTCTATGTAGCGAAATCATTGCAATTATCTAAAAATTCAACATCATATTTTCCATTGTTTTATATAAGTATGTTTATCAGTTGTCTAGATCCCATAGCACAAGCTTATAGCTTAGTTTGGGCTAGATGACGTTATGTGAGGATGTCCAAATTTAATTTAAATTTAATCATAAAAAAGCATACAGTCGAATTGAGAACTTCCTTCTTTTTGGAAGCCGGTTGAGAAACAAAAAGACGGTTACTAAGTTAAATTGCGATTGCGAGCCATTATTATCTCTTGGTTAGTCGACGAGAGCTGTTGTTGCGTGTATAATAGTACAGGTAAACATTTAGTAGCAATAGTTGTCAACATTGATAGAATAGATAATTCTTTTTTAAACTTTCGCGTTTTTTTACACATTATAAACTTAAGACTAACGGGTCTTTTACGCGATTATTGAGATATATACATACCTGTTCATTACCCGACGTTTAGGCCCGTAGTGGCCGTAGTGGCTCTCCGAACACAATATTTAGTGACGACGAAGTGAGGGTAGTTGAAAAAACCCGCACTTCACGAAGACGACGATGAGCTGAAGCCAGTCCACCCGTGACCATGGCTCTTGTAACAGGGCCGAAACGTCGGGTAATAAAGAGGTATGTATATATCTCAATAATGGAGTCGGACTCTTCCAACGAATCATCCATATCTAATAGGTACAGCCGACAGCGCTTAGAATAGGGAATAGGCTAGATGACTGTCAAATCAAATCAGCTTCTTTTTATTAAATGTCAAAACAATCGACGTCAGAGGAATTTGTATAAAAAACTGAAAATATGACGTCACTATTCTGTACCGTCTAATCACTAACTACGAGTATTAGTGATGAATTAAAAATAAATACAAGAAATATAATGATAAGATCGAATAAAAATACGTACTAACATATGCAAAACGTAATACGTACATAGTTTGCGATTATAAATACATAAATATTTTTGGACATTCTCACACAACGTCATCTAGCCCCAATATAAGCTTGTGTTATGGGATCTAGACGACTGATAAACATACTTATATATTCTAAATACATACAAATTATAGATAGAAAACACCCAAACTCCGAAACAAACATTTGTGGATCACACAAATAACTTGATTCGACCCGGAATCGAACCTAGGACCTCAGTGAGCAGTCGCATACTCATACCACTGCGCCACCGAGGCAATCAAATTTGGTCCTTGTTGATTATTACATTTAAATTATTTATATTAGTTGTAGGTATCTTACTCCATTAAACAAAGCTTTGTATACGGTTTTTTCGTTCGTCTCTGTGTCCTTACTTTAGTGACCACCACAGTTCCCCATTCATTCAAAACTGCAGGTAAAAATTGTCTTAACAATAATAATGGACGGACAATACAAAAATAAAATTCCTCACGTAATTCCAAATTATTTCCTTTTTCGAAAACATCCCACTAAATGGCGCATGCACTATTTTCGTTGAAGGGCACTTTGTATTCAGTTGAATTTTGGTTTGTGTTATCTAAAAACGAATTATGATGGGGATTAACCGATATGGACTAGGTTTAACGTACCTTTGAGGTTACAACCCCCATGGTCAGACGACTACGGCCGGTATAACCCGGTTAAAACTTCAGGCATTATAATAGTAATCATCATTCACCGAGCCTTTTCCCAACTCAGTTGGGAAAAGGCTTTCCAGTCTTACTGCGATTCGGCTGAACTTCGATATTTTCCGTGAAGCGACTGCCATCTGACCTTCACAACCCATGGGCGATATCGAAGTTCTGTAGTTAGACCGCATTATAATAGTTAATATACCAAGATAATGAACACACGTTCATTGTAGTTTTATTTTGATTATTACAAGTACGAAAGTAATAAGTAACGCTCTCATTTAAGCAAACCCGAGTAGTAATTACATAATAATATAAATGAGTTTGTATAAATAATTATTGACATAATATGACTACAACAATTTTTTGTAGTACCTTCATAATATGTCAGTACTTATTTATACAAACTCATTTATATTATTATGTAATTACTACTGCGTCTTACTATAGGTACCACCAAGTGCCAACAATCGAAAGTATAAACTGCGTAATTATTACAGTTTATACTTTCGATTGTTGGCACTTGGTGGTACCTATATAAGACATGATGGACAAACACACTTGTAAACTATTCTACTAGATATGTTAGACATATAAGTAAAACACATTTAATAATGCTGAATAGCGAAACCGGTCGGTGAAAATAAATCAAATAAAGTTGTGGAATAGTGTTCAAGAGAGTTTGTTTATCGTGTATTTAAAAAACTCGCCAAAATTATTATTTTGAGTAGAAATAAAAACCCAGTGCAACAAAAAGTAAAAAAAAACAGTGCAGCCCGTGGTGCAGGCGGTTATAATTACCATAAGACAAAACATTGTCCGTTTTTTTTTCTGTCAAATAATTTACACAACACCAATCCCATCTGTCAGACTTACACAAACAATAGACAAACTAACACTATTAAAGATATAGTAAATATCATGCGTTGTAAAGGTTTCATGTCAGTCCATCACCGATGACTGAGGTGGACTGCAGTGCGGACTAGTTATAAAGTCTTCCGAGATGCCACCTGTGAGAGCTGTTGAACACCGATTTTTGTAGGAGCGCATTATACTTCGGCGGGGGAGCAGAAAGTTTGGTTTTTTTTTTTTTTGGGAGTTTACTGCAATAACCGCGCTCAAAACACTCTATTATACTAGGTATTTACCTAAGTGTTACAATTGGACTACCAAAACACTTCAGACCTACATAAAAGCGTCAAGTTCTCAAAAAGATATTGCATTTTTACGAGCTTTTATTTAACTTGCAATGTTTGTATGTAATATTTTTGTTCGGGTGGAATCTTGCAACTCAATTTTGAAGCAGATTTCCTCAACCGATTGAGCTGATGATGACAATACATGGTTAACCTTGTGACGTCATTCTTAATCCAACATGGCGACTCATACAAGATGGCGGACTAAATATATTTAATGCACTTCTACAATATGGGTATCAAATGAAAGGGCTTTCTAAGACCAAAACAAACTTTAAAACTTTTACTATCAACTTATAACGTCATTACTAAATCTAAAGCTTGTTTTTAAAAACTTCTTTTAATTTTTGTTAAGTAATGTGCCCTCTACACAATCGGTTATGATGGGCAATCGCCACCATCGTTGTAATACATTCCCTTGTCGATGATGATTGATGTCATTGGCAGAAGACTATGCCCTCTACACATTAGTGATCCCTCATGGCCGATTGATCTATAGAAGCCCATATATGTATAACATTAAGAAAGCATTTTATTCGTTTAATGTCTATATGCCGTCAGCCTTTCAGATATGTTTTACACGTCACATCTACCGCCATTTAAGATAAAACTGGATCATTTAGTTCATTCACCTTAAATTAGTTACAAATATAAAAAGCGCATGCGTGCAGTCAACAGCAAAAGCGTATTATGTGTATTGTGTTCGTGTATCTATGTGTTAATTAGTTTTGGAGATTCAAATCAAAACAAAAACAAACCATAGACTTCGAATATTTGAGAATCTAAGGGAATCTTGATAACACTCTTTTAGTACGTTCAAAGTTAAAGGGCAGAAAAGTATATATATAAACTATCTTACCGTTTTGGACAACTTTAATCTGACATGCTGTTATTTTTTTATATTATTAAGGATCTCACTATCCAACATTTCGTCAAGTAGCATACGAAATCATTTGTAAGGTGTTAAAATGTATGTCAAAACCCAGATAATTTCAAAAGAAACATTACCAGGTCAATCCTGGACATCTTGCGACTGGTACTCGACAGGGACTTCTTGAGCGGCGTCATGTCTTGATCCCAGAGCTACCAGGGACGCACAAATCGTTGTGTAGTGTTTACGTACAAGGTATATACAACATTCGACAAACTCTGACGCACGAGCACAGATACAAAAGTTTTAAACGAAAAACGCCACAAAAATAGGACTTTCGTTTGCCTGGAGTTTATCGATGGTTAAATAGTAGACCTTTAGTTATGTGTTCCCATGACGGTATTTTATTTATATTATGGAAAATTGTACATAATTAAAGATGGTTAAGTTTCTGAATGCACTCTGTTTGACAGATATCATGAACAGTTTGTAAGTGAAAATCAAGTTGTTATTATATTTTCCTTTACAAGTTTTATTTTCTTTTACACGCTTTTTGGATTTCTACTAATATTTACAAAACGTGTAATTGAGCGAAGTGAGCGAAGCTCAATCTTAGGCGACTCATTTATTTCGTTTGTCCGCATACTCCTCCTAAACGCCTGAACCGATCTCCTTCAAACTTACCACAGTGATAACGTGTGGTTTAGAACAAAAAAAAATTTAAAATCGGACATACCATCGAGGAATAATCACCGTAAAAAACAATGGTTGTCGTTCGAAAATTTAACACTTCGCTCAGTTTTTTGCAACAGCAGCATGCATTGCATACCTAGTATGTAAGTGCGTTATTTATTACCGAGTGCTATAAGCTACGAGTACCTTTTATCTCGGTATTGTGCTCCAGCGAGAATTGAGATCGTTAAAACTGTTCAACGAAGGCAGAGCCACCGGATTTAAGCAGTTGGGAATAAGTATTGGGACTATTTTAAAAATTGAATGATTATTTTAATTTAATAATTTAAATTGACAAGCGTCCTCTTCTCATTAGGTACGTAGATACGTACTTTTTTTTATAAAATATGAGGATAATTCAAAAATATGTAATTATTTATGTCATAAAAATGGTAAAAGTAAAAGAATAATTGAAAAAAATGGATTGAAGGGATGTATAGTTTTCAAAAGTTACAAATAAATTATTGAAATGCTAAGCTTAATTGATTTAAAAGATTACATAATGAAGCTACAAATGAATCAATCAGTTTAAGACATACTATGCAAATTAAAGATCAAAAATACACGTTAAAAAATTGACACACCGGCTTCAAACTACCGACATGGGACCAAATAGTGGTCGAAATGGAACCAAATAGTGGTCGAAATGGGACCAAATTGAAATGGAACCACTTGAGAAGTAGTAGCTTTCAATAAAAAACAAATTCAAAATCGGTTCACCCATTCCGAAGATATGAGGTAACAAACAAAAAAAACATAGTCGAATTGAGAACATCCTCCTTTTTTGAAAGTCGGTTGAAAAATACTAAATCCTTGCGATTCAATCCGTTGAAAATTTAAAAAATGTTGTGGTATTCATCACGCTATACGTTTAGTAAACTACTTGTGGCGTGTAGGCAAGCTAAACGAAGCACCTCTGACGTCATAATACGAGACGTCTAGATCATACGAGAAGGCGATTCTAGTCCCTTCTACAAGCTTAATAGTCCATTGTAATGTTACAACTTAAGGACCGAAAAAGGAATTTTGATAGGACACAATTTTATTTTTGGGACATGTGTCAGAAGTTTAACCTCAAGTTTGTGGGCCATCTTGGAAAAAGGGGTGAAAACATTTTTTTCGCGATTAAGCTTTTATTGAACCCCCCCCACACATGTCCCAAAAATAAAATTGCTTCGTCTAAAAAATGCAAAGCACAAACATTTCAATGGAATAACCTATGTACTACAAATGCATAGATATATTCATCCTTTGTTTAGATTGACGCCCATTTATACCTGTTTGTATCAATCAGGGGATATACTTGCATGATATAAATATGAATACATTTCGATAATAAAATGAACTAGTTATCACGGCGAACTTTGTAACGCCTCAAATATAAAAAAAATATATATATAAAAAAAAAAAAGAATATTTTAATTTTCATGCAAATGTATGTAAATTGAATAACGCGACGGACGAACATATATAGATTCACATACTACAATCGTTTCAATACCTCCCAACAACCACTTCATACTATTTTCCGTCCTAGCTGTTTAGGAGCTTGCTACCATCCTTATACCGTAAATAGGAACACACAAGCAAAGTGAAATAGTTTGCAACGGCCATGCACTGTTGTGGTGCAAATAATATTAATATTGTAAAAGATATATTAGTTAATTATAAGCTCGAAAAGATAGATTTTTAAGAAAAAAAAAGAATAATAAAAGCGAAATAAGTTAAAAGAATATGGTTTATTCTGACAATGCAAATAATTTGTGGCTGATAGTTTGTCTCTAGTTTTTAGGATTGCATAAGTTAAAAGAAGTAGTCCTCCGTACACATACACGTGACGTCATTATTTGGAATTTTATATAAATTACTACATTTAATATATTTTATACTAGCTGTTGCCCGCGGCTCCGCCCGCGTGGATGTCGGTTATCGAGACCTAATCTATCCTTGTACCAAATTTCATCAATATCAGTTCAGTGATGTAGGCGTGAAAGCGTAACAGACAGAGGTACTTTCGCATTTATATAATATTGATATGATATTTATCTAACATATTCGTTTACATGGTACATCGTATTTGTTTACACAATTACGTATGTAAAAATTAAGTATATTTATTTACTTACTAATAAATACTACTTAACAATAATACCTAACAATAATAAGCTATAAAAATTGACCAACAATAATAAAAAGTGACATCTATATATATCTCCGTTAAATTCAGTTTATTATATTTTTGGTTACATCTCCGGTTTGCGATAGAACCGATTGCGATTAAACAAACGTAAGATTTTAAGTCTGACCAAGCCCTGTCTAACAAAAAAAACGCATCAAAATCCGTTCAGTAGTTTCTGCGCCCATCGCGAACAAACAGACAAACAGACAGGAAATTAAAAAAAAATATTTTCGTGTTCAGTATCGTTAACATAACATAACGCAAGTATTTTTTTTCAAATATCTCCAATGTACAGACACGACCACTTTACAATTATATAATAGTATAGATAGAAGCAGTGAAGTATGTTAACTTTTTCATATATAATTTTACATAATTATATACTTTTATATTCTTAGGCTGTACTGGAACCAGCTACAAGACACACTGTGGTGTCTTGGTCAGCTGGTAGAAAGTTCCTCCTGGGAAGGGATCAGTCGTTGGTTCGAGTCCAGCCCAAGAAGTTTTTGTGATTCATATTGTAAAATTACTACATTGTATGAACATTTAACTAAAAAATTAAATATACATATCCAGTTAAACCAATAAACAAAACTAAATTTATATTTTTGGATAAGCAAACAATTTGCCACAAATCTTTTGCATAATCAAAACAAATCATGTGATTAAATTTACAGAAAGTTACAGTGCGAAAAGGCCTTACTTTGTTGTTTATGTAATCTTTGTTTGGATTACATAAAAACAAGAGTGTCTCACCATGGTATTGAAGAATGGATGGTTTAGAGATTCATTTATACCGATCCTTTCATTCGGGTCCACTACCAGGAGTCGCCTGATCAAGTCCTTTGGGTCTTCTGGAATTGTTAAAGCATAATTTTAAAAATATAGTCCTCACTAAGGCACAGCGCACATTCTCGGTATCGACATTGATAAGGATTTTAGGTTGCAAAAATACACGTCAAAAATTGACACAGCAAACGATTTCAAACTGCCGAATGGGACCAAATAGTTGTCTGAATGGGATCAAATTGAAATGGGACCACTTGGGAAGTAGTAGCTTCCAATTAAAAAAAAATCTATAACAAAAAAACATAGTCGAATTGAGAACTTCCTCCTTTTTTGGAAGTCGGTTGAAAAGCAAAATAAACGGCTTTTCACTAATCACATTTAAAAAACTCAAAGTGACGTGCATTAGATTTGTCTATAGCAGTTCCTCTGTGATCATGGAGCTTGCAACAGTGCTGAAATATTGGAATCTCGAAACCATATTACATGCCGGCGCTGCTGCTGCAACGGCTGAAGACCTCAAACGGCGTAAATATGCTAACCTAGCAGGTGATTACATATTTGAGCCGTTTGGGGTTGAGACCCTGGGGTCATGGGGCCCGAGTGCTAGTCGCCGCGTATAGAGATATTGCTAAACGCTTAATCGATGCTTCTCAGGACCAGAAGGCTGGCTATTGTCTGGCCTAAAGAATAAGTATCGCCATCCAACGTGGCAACACAGCCAGCATTCTGGGAACCTTCCCAGTCGGCAATGACGCGGAGGATTTTTTAAACGATACTTTATAATGTAAATATTTTTAGTATATTGTAATTCTTATTGTAAATAATTTGTAGTCATTACCTTGTAACAGTAGTAAATAATAATAGTAGAACATTACATTGTAAATATCCCAATAAATATAATAGTAATTTGTCATAATAGTTGTACAAAAACAGTGTCAAACAAGGCATCGAATCGACTCACCAGATATGTCAGCCCACTCCGGGCTCGTGAAGGAATATTTCCCCTCCATAATGTTCCGCAGCATCACCATCTGCTTCCGATGCCAGAACGGTGGACATCCAACTAATCTAGAATAAACCAGAATAATTAATAACTAAGTACCAAGATCTTAGGAACTCTGGCCAACCTTATCTCCTGCAAGTAATGCACCTGCTTATCAACGGATAAGGTTTTGACAAACATCAAAGTTCCCAGTAAGCGGTAATAGGCTCACCTAGATAGGACCAACCAAGTTAATTTACAAAATGAGAGCGTATTCGGTGTGATTTATGTTTTCTAAAAAAAAAACTAGTCAAGTGAGTTGCACTCTACAAAACAAAAATCATGTCTATTGTATGGGAGCCCCCTTAAACGTTTATTTTAGTATTTTTTGTTATAGAGGCAACATAAATACATCATCTGTGAATATTTCAACTGTCTAACTGTCACGGTTCATAAGATACAGCCCAAGACAGACAGACGGGCAGCGGAACCTTAGTAATAGGGTCCCATATCACCCTTTGGGTACGGAACCCTAAAAATCAACTGAATGCTTCGGCAGCCTGTCTCAGGTTCGATCTTCGTTCTGGAATAATAGAATAGTATATCAAATAACTTACAGTGTAAACATGATGACTCCACACGCCCAACTGAAATACAGATAAATTATTATGATCAAGATTTTGAATTAAATAAACTATACGATTTATTTAAAAAAAAAATCCTGCCCTGTTGTGTAGCCGGGGTGTCCGGGTACGCCCTCGGTACGGTAACCCTAGGGATCCGGCATCTCAAGGTAGTTACCTCGATATTAAAATTTCATACAGATTTGATGATAAGTCAGATTATAAAGGTACTTACATGTCAACCTCCTGGCCGTATCCCGGCGCGTCGTCAAACATATTGGCCTTTAGCGTTTCCGGGGCTAAATAGCCTGGTGTGCCGCAAAGTTCTGGAAATAATAAAATAGAAGCATATTAGAGATCTAATTCTTAATAGGTAATCCATGGATGTGCGCCGGTTCATAACTTCATAGCGTGATACATACCACCACCAGACATACTCTCACTCTTAACCAGATCTGGTAAGATTCTATTAAGTAATGGTGAAATAAAATTGCTGTAACAACCAATAACAAGATTTTCACCGCATGTTTATAAATATTTAAGACAATTAAATTTTGAGATGGAAATATTTATACAAAGATCAGGGTTGATTTCTTTCGTGTCTGTTTATATGATTATTCCTCAAAAGTATAGTCGTGACTCGTAACACTCGTTCCAGAGTGTATAAAAACATATTTCTCTCGCTAGTGGAAACTGCTTCTTAGAAAGACAGGAAACATGTACCACCTAACACCAACAATAGACGTACAACCAATGGATGTAACACGAGTACTATTGTTGAACTAGATGTAACACTAGATTGTGTTCATCGCACCGAAACATATCGTTATCGTAGTGTACAATCCGCACGTTAAGCACCGAATACACGATTTAAAATGTGGTCGTAAATAGTCCGAGTCGCCCAGGATAGTCCGGGACGCCCAGGTCTTTAATTGGCTGTGCCTTAGCGGCTGGCACGTAAAATTTTGTTGCCTTTCATTAACATTTCATCGCAAGGTAACGGGTTTCAAATTAGTTTTTCAACATTACAATATTGCTACTACTTTTTATTAAATTAATTCGGCCATTTTGGACATAGCCCATTATAAATGTGCCCGGTGACGGCAATAGGCTTTGCCCCCTATTACGTGGGACTAAAAATTGTAGATGTGAAATGCACCTCTGCCTACCCCTTCGGGGATATAGGCGTGATATGTGTGTGTGCGTGTGTGTGTAAACCGTACGACATTCTGTTAAGCACTGTTGGTTTTAAACCGTGTGGCCAATAACGCGCTCGTCGTATTTCTTGGTATGCAAACGCTTTTGCAATCATATTTTCGATGCTTCATCAATAGCTTGTGATTATGATTCTATTTTTTTTTTAATAATAAATTGTTTATTGACACGCGTACTACTTTACAAAAATGTTTCTTAATTAATAGTACATAATTTTATTATAATATAATATAATAATTGACATGCTCGTAAGTGTAGGTAATTTAAATCAAGATTATGAACTTGAAACGTGTTGTAACATAAAATCGTTCGGAATGCAGAGATTCATAATTGTATGACACGTCTTTTTTTCATTCCGCCGCCCGTGAGGAGTGGCTCTGGTATAAGAATTTCTAGTGGCGCTCGGCATGAAACATATCCTTGCTGTTGGAACTGTGATTTGAATTACAGAATGTTTATGAACTTTCTGTAACGGTCTTTCGGTAACGGCAATACTATATATTATATGTGTGATATATGTGTGATATATGTCTGTAACATAAAAGCTAGATGTTAAGGGGTCCTATCAACTCATGTGGATAGAGACTTGGATCATATAGATGTGAACACGATGCACATGTTGATCCACAGACGAAGTTCGGGTAATAATTCTCAACTGTCCCTAAATGGAAATAGGTTCGTCCCCTATTAATTGAGACCAATAGCAGGCCTATGACAATCGCCTAACAATCGCAAAAATACGTGACGTCAGCTACAACTTGAAGTTGTAAGTCAGTAAAGGTTGTCTCTTTTTTGTGACACGGCATTGACCATAGAGTTGATATTGAGGCATTAACGTCATAATTATTAGTCAAATTATGCTGGTATATATTTTACTTTACTGACAACCCTAACGTTCGAATTATATTCTCTGTAAACAAAAGAATGTGCTTCAATTAACGTCAGAGTGCAAGTTCTGTATGTAAGTAGTATTCTCTATTCTGTGCCAATAGTGACCGGTAAAACTTAATCGATAACTTCGGTCGAAAATTTCGGTTTTTAATAATAAACTTAAAATATTTCGCGCCCGTTAATAACCTTGTGGCAGCCGTATACATATAGATTACATTTTATACATACATTATCTATTCCGGAATACGCAGTAACTTAATCCGAACACTGTAACAGGGGGTGTGCATATTGCCGCTAATCCGTAGATTAGTTTTGTTAGGGCCTGCAGGTTTTCACCTGCAGAATGGCCCGTGCCACTTATTTTTTATTGGACACCTATTTTATTTTTTTTATATGTTTTTGGACATTCTCACACGACGTCATCTAGCCCAAATTAAGCTAATATAATAGCTTGTGGTATGGGATCTAGACATAGTTATATATATTTATATATAGCTATGTTTATCATCATATAGCTGCAAAAACTTAAAATTAAAAACCTTAAAACCAGGGAAGTGTGACAGGCTTAATTTCTATAAATGCGATTACACTGAAGTGAAGGATGAACTGGATAATGTGGACTGGTCGACGGCTCTCGGAGGTGCCGATGTGGATTGCTCTGTACGCAACTTTTACTCAATTTTCGACAAGATAATTGCCTGAAACACCCCAACTGTACGCAGTGGTTCGGATGCATGTCCAAAATGGTTCTCAGCTCTAAAGCGATGCATGAGGGAAAAAAATCACTATCATCGGTTGTTTAAGAGATTTGACGACTGAGGACCACCCTCGTGATTACGACACCTTTAGTATGCTGCGCTTGCGCTGTAAAAATCTCATGACTGAGGATTACAACTCTTATATATCTTCCGTGGAGTCATCTCTCAATGATCGTGCCAAGAACTTCTGGCGATTTGTAAACAGTAAGAAGGACTCCAATGCTATTCCGCAAACCATTAAGTATGGTGACCTTGTTTCTTCTGATCATCGCGGTATCTGTCAACTTTTTTCTCAATACTTTGGCTCGGTCTTTGAACCTGCAACAAATCCTGCCGTGGTTATCAGTTCGACTGAGCGTAATGGCTTTGCATTACCCTCTATCTGGGTCACCAGCGACGAGGTTCTTCAAAAAATCAATAGATTGGACGTCAACAAGGATGCCGGGCCTGATGGAATTCCATCATTTTTTGTCAAGAAAGATAATTAGAAAAAGATAATTCACTGCTGCAAGAAAGTTTCTTGCAGCAGTGAATTATCAAACCAATTATCGTTATTATTTAATCAGTCAATTAAATCAGGTACGTTCCCCAGTGTTTGGAAGGTTGCGCATGTAGTCCCGATTCACAAGGTTGGTGACAAATCTTGTTGCGAAAATTATCGACCAATAAGCATTCTATCGTGCATGGCCAAATTATTTGAATCAGTAGTCTACGACTCACTCTACTCTCATATTTATCCATTTCTATCGCTCAAGCAGCACGATTTTATTAGGAATCGTTCTACTCTGTCCAATTTATTGACCTATAAAAACTACCTCTGTTCAGCCTTTGGGAGAAGATTACAGGTCGATTCTGTTTACACAGACTTTTCAAAAGCTTTTGATAAAGTAAACCATAATATCTTATGCTCAAAACTGTCAAGACTTTGGTATACACGGTAACTTGCTGCGCTGGATTGAATCGTACTTGGACAACCGAAGCCAACTCGTGGCTGTTAAGGGTGCCTTGTCTGATCCTAATTCTTGTACTTCTGGGGTACCCCAGGGTTCCCATTTGGGTCCTCTTTTGTTTATTGTATTCATAGACGACCTCGTGGATGGCTGAAAAACCCGTGCTTACTATACGCTGATGATCTCAAAGTATTTTCCATTATTAATAATGTACAGGATGCCATCACTCTTCAGTCCGATTTGGAACAAATAACATTATGGTGTGGTGAGAACCGTATGTCTTTAAATACACAAAAGTGCTGTGTTATAAGTTTTGGCAACAAAAATCATAAAATTATGTTTGCATATAATATAAATGGTCATTATTTAAAACGGAAAAATGTAGTTAAAGACCTGGGAGTACTGTTTGACGAAAAGTTAAATTTCCACTTCCATATAGAGCACATACAGTCTAGAAGCGCGAGGCTATTTGGATTCATTTGCAGAATCACCAAAGATTTTCAAAATCCAACCAGTTTACTGTATCTTTACCAAACTTTAATCCGAACCATCCTAGAGTATAACTCCAATATCTGGGCACCTTTCTACGCAGTCCACATAGATAGCGTGGAGAGTACAAAAGAAGTGTTTGTACATAGTAAGCTACAGGTCGGGTTTGAAGGGAAAGCTAAGGACGTATGAAGATAGACTTAATCATTTTAGATTACAAACGCTTGAGACTCGTCGAAAGTGTAGTGACCTTGTGTGCCTTCACAAGATAATACATTCCACAATTGACCCTCCCGAGTTGCTCTCATTGCTGAACTTCAATATAAGATTCCGAAGTCGCCACCCTCATCTCAACACCTTCGCTTTAAAGGTTTATATAAACAACACATCCTTCTATAATCCTATAGTGCGGATGTGTCGTCTATACAACGAGCTCCTACACCAACATAGTGACGAGATAGATGTGTTCCGCCAGGGTTCCCTATCGTTTAAGCGCAATACGAGGAAACTTATGTCTAAGCTATAGTAGTTCAATTTTAGGAATTTTTGTTGTTTTTTTTTTGTTTCTATCTGCTTTTTTTTTATTAGTACTTGGTATCTTTGATTCCACTTTAGGCTTTTCATTTCCTACATTATTGGTCATGTTGAGTTTACAAGTTTAGGAACTCAATTTGGAACTGAACCTTTTTAAGTTATGTATTTTATGAATGTTTGTATTGTTTTCTGTTTTGTGTACCTAAATAAATAAATAAAAATAAATATTTCTAAATACATACATATTATACATAGAAAACACCCATAATCCGAAACAAAGATTTGTGGATCGCACAAATAATTTGATTCGACCCGGAATCGAACAAGGACCTCAGGGACGGCAGTCGCCACTCATACCACCGAGGCAGTGCACCGAGGCTATGCAACTAACTAATCTGTATTTCGGGTTAAAACTCGGACGGCCGACTGATGACTTCAGTTTTAAGTAGACTGGCCGCTTTCAAATACAAAAGATATCTGACTTTGTGAACGTTTAAGAAAATTACGCGAACGGTGGATGATGGAAAAATTTGTCACATTCAAAGTTTATATGGGAAATTGCATAAAGTATAGTAAATTATAGTAAGAGCCACCTACTAAATTGCATGCGTAGTATTATGGTAAAATATGGTGAATCTATAAATTACTGCTGTAACATCTGATGTAACCCACGTTTGCAATGATTTATAAATAAATAAATAAAGTATTTTTTAATCAATTAATTATGGTCGAAATCGGATTAATGGGCGACCAGATGTAGGTGTAACTAAAAAACGACGGCACCGATTTTCGTGCTGTTTTCAGATGTAGTTGTTCTCAAGGAAGGGTTTTAGTATATATTTTGTCACGGGTAAAGCTGTGGGCTAGTTATACATAAAGTAATACATACCAAATAACTTCTCCCTCTCCTTGAGCACCTTGGCAAAGCCAAAGTCAGTAATCTTGACGTTGAGTTGATCATCCAATAGAATGTTCTCTGGCTTTAGGTCGCGATGCACTATGCACTTACTGTGCACGTGACGTACACCTTCCAGAACTTGTCTGTAACCCAAAAAACATCATTGTTGAGTACTTACACTTACAACCCAGGGTTCTTCAAGCGGAGCGCGAAGAGGCACATCTCAAGGTCGTCAAGATCAGGGCCACTCTTAATTGTAGATATTATGTACTATGGGAGTCGCCCATAATCGCCACATGTCGCCACGGCATTCCATCAGGCAGGCGGCGTCAATTACACGTACGTAATATATTGTAAAAATGTCTGCATGTTTGTTCGTCAAAAAAAATTTAATTGACACACAAATATTTGATTCGACCCCGATCGAAAAACGATGCACTACCGAATACGCCACCGAAGGAGTATCTTCAGAGATAATCAAAGTATGTCTGGCATCTCGTATCGAATTATAACTTTGTAACAAATAAACTATAAACTCGACAGTTACGTAATTAATAATGTATCGTTAGATAACGAGAGCATGATACGGAATTGTGGAATTACGTTTAAAATCATTAAAGGGTCATCGAAACACGTCATATAGAAGATATTATCTAACAAAAGTGCTCATCAGATACGAAGAAAACCCCTCATAATCGGCTAATACCGCTGCCGCTGCCTGTAAGGTCAAGTAGCAAGTAGGGTATATATTGAGAAAGTGACTTCGCAAATACATTGAACATTTCACACACACAAAATTAGTTCCTTATTCCTCAAGGTGTAGACAGGTGCGTTAATTACGCCAACTTTCGCCAGTAACTAAGTTTTTTTTGGAGTACTCTACACGTAAAGTGGAGATGATATTTTTTTCTCGCGTCTACTCTATATTGGGGTAGGACTCTCGTGTGGGGTATCATTAGATAGGATTTTTAAAAACATTGAGAGGTTGCTGAGATGATTTTTTGATTTAAGTACCCATTTGCGAGATATTTAGCTTTGAAAAGCAAATTTTGCGAAATCCTCTAAAATCTAAATGGCGTCGTGAAGAACCAGAAAAAATTCATGATGGTAGTTCATGTCATGAACTTAGAAGGAAAACTATAACGGATGGTATAACTCTGTTTTTTTTTCGCCGTCCCGCTGCTGGGGGGAGCGGTTATCATTGAAGATGTATGTAAAAATGGTAATCGAGTGAATTCGTTTACGAATAGTCTAATTTTAGATATTTCGTAATGAATGATTCCAAATTTACAAAGAAAGCTAAAATTAGGCAGCAATTACCGTTATCAATGAAGGTGTATGTAAAAATGATAATCGAGTGAACTCGTTTACGAAATAGATTATGTTAAAATAAAATAATGATTAAAAAAACTAAAAAAAAACGCTTTTATGGAGAATCCAATTAAAAAGTAGAAAATAAATTTTAATAAGTTTGAATTAAGAATATAATTATCATTTTGATAATATGTTAAAATACACCTCACGTTTTTTTACAATATCATACATTTATTTCTTATTTACACTATTCTTAATTCAAAATTATTAAAATTTATTTTCTACTTTTTAGTTGGATTCTCTATAAAAGCGTGTTTTTTTAAACTATTATTTATTTTTCATTTTTTAGTTTTTTTTTAATTTTCAATCGAATTATTGCATTGTCATCGGTCTTTGACAGGTGTGCAAAGTTTGAATTAAATCTGATCGTTCAAAGAAGGTCAAAATCGAACCTAAAAGAGTCGGTTACAAACAAACATACATTTTTTTTTTATTTTCATTCGAATTATTGCATAGTCATCGGTCTTTGACAGGTGTGCAAAGTTTGAATTAAATCTGATCGTTCAAAGTAGGGCAAGAACCGAAAAGAGTCGGTTACAAACATACAAGCAAGCAAACAATACAAGTGAAACTAATAAAAGCGTAGTAAAAATAAAACAACTTTACCTCAGGAAATCTTTAAGGAAACCAAAAACTACATTGAAATAATTAATAATAAACTCAACACACGCAATATTTTCCAACTGTCTCAGGTATTTTTCTTCGAAATCTTTCTTCCGAAACACACTTAGTGCCATTTTAGTTCAAACTGATCTCTCTAGTACCAGGCGAGTATGACACTAGAGGAGATTACTGTACAACTAACTTGTAGAAGAACGTAGTTCCGCGTTAACTTCAGATTGTTTCTGTTCTCTTTGTCAATTGCTACAGATAATGCGTATTACAAATGTTACATGTTATAAGTATAATTGTAGGTATATTGACGCTTAATCATTATAATATGAATATAGTCGGAGACGCCCAGGACTTTAATTGGCTGTGCCATAGCGGCTGGCACGTAAGATTTTGTTACTTTTCATCAACATTTCATCGCAAGGTAACGGGTTTTAATTTTCAAAATTACAATTATAGCTGTTACTTGTTAATAAATTCATTTATCGAGGACCCTATTACCATAATGCATACAATACAATACAATGTTCAGTTACTTAAAGAATTTATACAGTAGGTTCGCTATGCTTATTGTGTTATTCATTGCCAATTTTATGCTACGAGTATAATAAAGAGGAAAGATTTGATTGTTAATTTTTGTCTGCATATTGAATAGGCTCCGAAATTGCTGAACCTATTTGAAAAAATATTTTACTAAGGGATAAATTACATTTAATGCAGATAAAAAATCTTATTGCCCCTCAATTTATAAGCATCAGATTTTTACAGCAAGTATCTTTTTCCCTGCAAACAAACCGATTGTTTAACAATACTAGTACTAGAAATTCAATTCAAAATATACATCAATAGTGCATCGTATTTTTTCTTCTAATGCGTCAAAAAATGATATTTAATTTACAAAAAATATGGTTTGCATATCACAATATACTAATTGCACAGCAAAACCTACTAAAGTCTGTGCTATAGACGAACTAAAATTGTTGCTAAAATTAGTATATTTTGAGGTTACTATTTGCTGCGCAATCAGTATTTTTAGTAGTGGAATTCTACCCTTTTACTAATATGTAGCTGCATGATCCCCAAGTGACATAGGATAATTTTTTATCCCGGTAATGTGTTTCCATGAGAACTACTCGCACGTTAATAAGCTAGTTAGACGATATTGTAGATATTTCTAACAAATAATTGACACCAAGGTCGAGTTCGCGAACACTAAGCAGAAATTGATATGCGAATTTCAAGTCGACCTTGCAATAGAGCATGTTAACCCACCCATTGAACTAGGTCGGTACCAATATGCGGTCATGGACCTACTTATTATAATCAATAGTAAAAAATATATATATCGACTACTAGCAGACCCCGCGAACGTTGTTTTGCCATAGGGTACGCCGCATTATCACTTAGGTATTTAAAACATTGTTTACGACCGATTCTCGAGCCCTACACAAATATGCACAAAAAATTTCATAAGAATCGGTCAAGCCCGTTTCGGAGGAGTTTTACAATAAACTGTATGACACGAGGATTTTATATAGGTATTAGATATTACACGATATTTATTTAGTCCGAGACGCCCAGGAGTTTAATTGGCTGTGCCATAGCCGCTGGCACGTAAGATTTTGTTGCCTTTCATCAACATTTCATCGCAAGGCAACAGGTTTCAATTTTTTTAGAATATAGCTGCTACTTATAAATAAATTCATTTGGCCATTTCGGACATAACCCATTATATGCGTGTCCGGTGACGGCAATATGCTTGTCCCTTATTACGTTGGACCAAAAATACTGGCAAATTGTGGGTGTGTATTGCACCTCGGCCTACCCCTTCGGGGATGTAGGCGTGATATGTGTCTGTCATATGTATATGTAAGTTAAGAATTTTTCTTTTAAAAAAGCAGTAAATTATATTCTCCCATTCGTTTCGTAGTAGTACGACTGTTTGTTCAACTGTGCAATCAACAATCAAGTTGTTTCTTGGCCAATTTAGGTTAAACAAAACAAGCAACTACGTATAGTTAGTTGTCTATATAAATATTTATGATGATTACCGCAAAGCTAGATAAAAAGGTTCATAAACAAAAAGTATACAACGACCCTTAGATCAAAAATACCTAGATTACCGGTCAGTGCTTTAAAAACGGCACCACTTCACCTCGGCCCACTATCGAGAATTGTACACTTGGGCGCTTCAGCCGCTTCCGTACTAGGTTCCTATTCCGCTTGCTGACTCTCGAGGGATGCGACAACGGCGCTGTACATTAATGCTTTTGTATTAATTATTACCAATTATTTGTATGTCAACCATCAATGTACAATCTTGTTTATTTTATAGATGGTATTTGTAATAATTACCTATATAGTATTCGAGTGCCAATATTCCGCGTTGTATTTGTACTGAATCCAATATCTATAGTATTTTTGATCTAAGCAACGACCTTGTATAATGAAGCTCCAGTCACACCTTTTTTTTTTAAATCCGCGGCCCAAGGCCCCGTCCGCTCTTACGTCTGTTGCCGGGCGTGTCTGGTACTCACGTATTTCCAGTGGCGCTCGGCGGACTTTGACCACCTGTGTGACCTACTCGCAGAAGGACACGGCCACATTCCACTCACTCCCGCTGGAGACCATGGCTTGAAGCATGGTCTCCAGCAGCTCCAGTCACACCTAACGTAGACGTAGTTGTACGCAAACGTTCTACAATAAATATAGGTATATCTAAATTTATTTGTATACATATTGTGCGCGGAAATAACACCTTTTTGCAACAGTAAAGGTTTTTTTTATATAATAAACATTAATTACAAGGTTATTTGCTTAAAGTGCCTTAAGCAACGCACCAACTAAGTAACTTTTTGAAGAAAAAACAATACATCCTATACTGATATTACAAAAACCGTTAAACCAAATTTGGATTAAATTTATCAGAAGGTAAGGTTTGAAAGTTTGAAATTTTGAACTTATTGCTTATGTTAGAGTTAAATAGTAATTAAATAACCTGGACTGCAGAGACCCTGGACCAAACACAGGAATACACCTGTAGGTGTATTAAATATTTTTTGGACATAATAAATATTTTTGGACATTCTCACACAACGTCATCTAGCCCAAACTAAGCTATAAGCTTGTGCTATTATTATTATTTATTTCTAAATACATACATAATATACATACCCAAACTCCGAAACAAACATTAGTGGATCACACAAATATTTGATTCGACCCGGGAATCGAACTCGAGACTCCAGAGTCGAAAGCCGATGCACTACCGACCACGCCACCGAAGCAGTTAGAACACTTTACTGTACTTTTCCTGTAGAATAGATAGTGCAGGGTGCTCGATGACGGTAATTAGGTTAGACCAAAAGTACTGGTAAATGTAGGGGCGTAATGCACATCTGCTTTCCCCCTCGGGGATATACACGTGATAACATTAATGTGTATGTATTATAAATACATATAAAAATGTTTGATATAAATAATAAATAATAATAATAATAAATATGTTAGGACAATTTACACAACGCCATCTAGTCTCAAACTAAGCAGAGCTTGTGATATGAGTACTAGATAAACTGATATAAATACTTATATACATTTTTTTTTGTAAATACATACATATTATACATAGGAAACACCCAGACTTCGGCACAAACGTATCTATCTTCACACAAAGTTTGTCCCGACCGGGAATCGAACCCGAGACTCCGGCGTCGAAAGCAGATGCACTACCGACTACGCCACCGAAGCAGTCAAATATGCGAACGAAGTCTCAGGCGATTTTTAATTCCGTGGCCCATGGTCGCGGCCGCTCTAACGTCCGTTGTCTCTGGTTCACACGCAGAAGATATTTCCAGTGGCGCCCGCGGACTTTGACCACCTGTGTGGTCACTGCGGGGGTTTGGTCGGGATGAGAATCCCGCGTCGTTGGGGTAGGGTTTTATCTCGTGTCAGTGAGTGAATCTGGTTGCGTGCTATGGGGTAAAGGCCCCGCAGCACGCAACCCTTCTAGCCTGCTTCTGTAAGGACGGCGGGTGGCGATCCCGCCGTCCTCAGGCCCCGATCATGGAGTTCGATGGGCGTAGAAGAGTCTGCGGTGCCCTGGCCGCTGACTACGGAACTCAGCGGGGAGGGTATGCTCCCTCTCCCTCTCGGCCGCCTCCTTCGCGAGCATGACTTGCTCGCAGAAGGGCACGGCCGCGTTACACCTACAAGCCTCAGGCGTCCGTTAAATATTATAAAGAGAAAATATTTATTGATTAGGCTCCGAAACTACTGAATAGGTTTTGATTTTTTTTTCACTAATTTGTGGCTACATTATTCCGGAGTGACATAGGTTACTTTTTACCCCGGTAATGTGTTCCCACGGGAACCGGAAACTAGAAAACCTTATCACGGGGGCGGAACCGCGGTTATCGGCTAGTACTTAATATGACGCCCCTATAGGGCAAAAGCAAAGGGCATTTAGCGTTAACACGCGTCATAATATTCGTCAATAATAATAATAAAAACACATAAATAATAAATCGAGATAATGGAATTAAACGCAATACAAGATAATGTTCAAGTACAAAGACAATTGGTTTCTTACCAACATTTACATTTATTATATTACTAGCTGTTGCCCGCAGCTCCGTCTGCGTGTTACTTTAGATCTACATAACTTTTTTATTTATGAAGCGATTGAAAACCAAACCGCAAGTTCAAATCAAAAAATCAAATCATTTCTGAGATTAGCGTGTTCAAACATTCAGACAAACAGACAAAAGTTCTAAAAACCATTAATTGTGAACTCCACTGCGGGTGACGTAACCTGTTCTGAAGAGCTCTTCAATCTGATCCCACCCTCTTCCTTCCGATCCCGAACAACGCGTGCCGGACAGAGATGCCACTCCCACACAGTGGATAGCATGTTCGCGAGAACCGAACGTTTTAAACGTTCGTTTTTCTGCCGAAAGATAGTGCCCTGGAACGCCCTGCCTGTGCACGTGTTTCCCCCCACATATAACCCTGGGTTCTTTAAGCGGAGCGTGAAGAGGCACATCAGTAGGTCGTCAAGTAAAAAAACCTACGACAAACTTATTATTTGCGGTTGGTACAGTACTCGGGTCTAGGGATCGAACCGCAAAATTAAGTTTGTTTTTTATTGTATATACTTTTCCGGGATAAAAAGTACCCAGTGTGGTGCCCAGGATATTAAAGAATAATTATACCAAGTTTCATCGTAATCGAACCAGTAGTTTTTGCGTGATGCCTGAACAGACAGACAGACAGACAAAAATTTTTTTAATCACATTTTTGGGTTCGGTGTCAGTCTAGTAACAGCCCCTGCCATTAATTTTTTTGATATCTTCAATGTACAGAATTTTCACTTCTACAGATTTATTATAAGTATAGATTTAAGTAGGTTATGCAGATGTACTACGAAGAGTAGTTCTGATTACACACACACAAACACACACACATCACGCCTATATCCCTGAAGGGGCCGGCAGAGGTACAGTTTGCCAGTATTTTTAGTCCCACGTAATAAGCAAGCCTATTGCCATCACCGGGCACACGTCATATAATGGGTCATGTCCAAAATGGCCGAATAAATTAAAAAAAAGTAGCAGCAATATTGTAATTTTGAAAAATAAATTGTACATATAATCAAGCAAACAGTATAATACCTTAGTTAGATGAACTATATACAAGATGACGCGTCGCCAAGCAATCACTACAATAGAAACACTTCAGCTGACGCATGCTAGTGGGCGTGAGCGTATTGTCATACACTCGCCTTGTTTGGCGTTGTGTGAAACTTTTCCTATTTTCCCATTTTATTTAAGAAATTTTTAGGGAAAAAAAAACAAATTAAAAAGTTGGAAACAAAACAAATTAAAAAGTTGTAAATAAAAAGTTAACAAGTTGCGTCCAACTTTTTATCTTTTTATTGTTAATATTTAACTTTGACTTTTAAATTTGGATTTTTTAACTTTTTATTTTTAACTTTTCATGTTTAACTTAATTTTGCCTTGGGAAAGCACTATTGTTTCATTCCCAACTCTATAATTATGAAAATGTCTAAAGAAAGTGAATGTGATATGTCTTGCGACCCGGCTAACCCCCGGCGCCTTCCAGTACCCGGGCTGGAAGGTGTGAAATGGACTACCGAAGACTCCACGAGGGTGGGTACCCAGGCCCCCGTGACAGTGAATGTTACTGGTCAAACTAAGAAATATGTGCAGCAAGCCTTTCACCCAAGTCTGTTTATAAGACAAAGGAGTGCATCGGTTGGAAGTGCCACCCATATAGGTCAAGAAGCAAAGGATCCACGAGACTCTCAAAAAGAAATGTGTGATACCGGCTTGCCTGACTGGCAAAAAGTTCCAGAAAATAGATATAAAAAAAGGAAACTCTCAAACTCTCAGTCTCCAGAAAATACACCTACCTCTAATATGTTCACAGGATTACCTGTAGTTGAAAATTCGACAGAAGAACCTACTCAACCTAAAATAAAGAAACCCAGCAATCCGCCTCCAATCATACTATATGGAGTCCAAGACCACAATAAACTAACCGAATTTCTTGAATCGGCAACCGAAAAAACTACATTTAAGTACAAGATTGTAAACAAAACACAAATAAGAATTACGAGTGAAAACATAGATGTTTATAAAAAACTTATAACGGCGGTAAGAGAAAAGGGTCTCATTGGCCATACGTTTAACAGGAAAGAAGATAGGAACTTCAGACTTGTAGTAAGAAACCTACACCACACTACTCCACATGATGAAATAAAATCCGAATTTGAGAAAACAGGTAACATAGTAGTAGGGGAAATTATCAATGCTCGATTAGGTCCCGAAAAGAAGCCCACTTCAACATTCTTTGTCAACCTGCAACCTGGTCCGCATAATAAAGCAGCCAAGCAAATTAGACACATTTTTCACCAAGTTGTCACTATAGAAGACCCAAAAAAAAGAACAACTATAGTTCAGTGTCAAAAATGCCAGCAGTATGGTCACACCAAAAACTACTGCATGAGACCAGGTCGATGCGTCAAATGTGCAGAATCACACTTGACTAAAGATTGTCCTAAACTGGACCACTCTACTCCTGCAACATGTGCCCTATGTCTCGGCCCGCACCCGGCGAATTATAAAGGTTGCGAGGTATACAAGGAAATTCTGGCCAGGAAAACACAACGATCTTCCGTTGGGACAAGAAAAGCTGCTGCGTCTCGCTCTTCAAATGGTGGTACAAAGCTAACCCCCCAACCTACAAACCAATATACGCATCCACCAACAAGAAATACTTTTAGGAAGTATAATGATGTGGTAAAAGGTAACCATCCGGCCCGAGGATCAAATCAACAATCTGAACTTGAAGTCTGTCAACAATTACTACATAACCAAATACAGGAAATATTTATAAAACAATCACAGAAGATAGATACAATCTTACAACAAATGAGCACCATCCTGGGGCTCTTGACAACACTAGTTAATAAATTATCACGGAACTAAATAAACTCAGAATTGCCACTTGGAACATAGACGGTCTGTCACCTAAAAAAGGTGAAGCTGAAACCCTGCTAAAGATGCACAATCTGGATGTTTTGCTTATTTCGGAGGCTCACTTTACTTCCAACAGCCAAATATATGTACAAAACTATAATGTATACTCAACAAATCATCCAGATGGAACTGCCCATGGAGGTACAGCTATCCTAATTAGATCTTCCATTGAACATTATGAACTACCAGAGTTTAGAACTGAGTTCATTCAAGCCACCTCAGTGAATATTCAGGATAAGAATGGAAACTTTAGTATCTCTTCTGTTTACTGCCCTCCAAAGCACATTATTACAGAGGAGCATTTCACCACATATATTAATAGTTTAGGGCCGCGCTTCATAACCGGTGGAGATTGGAACTCCAAGCATCTGCACTGGGGGTCGCGATTGGCCACCACACGTGGAAGAGAACTAAAGAAATGTGTTGATAAAAACCTTTTGACAACAATATCCACCCCTGAGCCCACCCACTGGCCAAGCGATCCTGCAAGATTGCCTGATGTTCTGGACTTCTTCATTATGAAAGGCCTTTCACGACTCTTCTACCAGATTGATGGTTGTCTTGATGGCTCATCGAGTCACATCCCGGTGATATTAACAATTGGCACCAGTATTATGGAGAACCAACGGAAACCGAAACTGTACAATAACAACAAATTGGCAAATGTTCCGTGCCCTGGTCGACGATTCCCTACAATTACGGATTTCTCTAAAGGATGATGTGGAAATAGATGGTGCAGTCTTGGCATTTACAAGAGTGGTGCAGGAGGCATGTTGGAAGAGCACTGAGGAGGTGGCTCGTGTAAGTGCCAGACAGACTTATGTACCTCACGAAATTCGAGACATGATCCTAGAAAAGAGAAGACTGCGTAGGGCATTATAGTCGACATCCTGATGATAAAATAGCTCTAAACAGCTATGCTAAACGTCTTAGGCTGGTCATAAAAGAAAATTTGGATGCCACTATTGAGGAAAACCTACTGTCTTTAACAGCTACTTCAGACACGGACTACTCTCTCTGGAAGGTATGTAAAAATCTAAATCAACCTGCAAACCCAAAACCGCCTATACGCCTAGAAAGTACCAAGTGGGCTAGATCCAAACTTGAAAAAGCTAATGCGTTTGCTGACCACCTGGCTAAAGTATTTGCTCCAAATGAAGCCGCACCTGGATCGGAGGAGGCAGATATATATAGTA
Source organism: Nudaria mundana (assembly GCA_963556515.1). Classification (NCBI taxonomy): domain Eukaryota; kingdom Metazoa; phylum Arthropoda; class Insecta; order Lepidoptera; family Erebidae; genus Nudaria; species Nudaria mundana. Next base: position 3,605,290 of record OY748307.1, read on the forward strand.
TCCTCCTGCGGGACTTTCAGATGCACATGCCCATGAAAACAGTAACACCGAGGGAGGTACAAAGAACCATCCAACAAATGAAGAACAGGAAAGCACCGGGTTTCGACCTCATCGACAGGAAGGTCCTCTCCGAACTACCTCGTAAGGCTATAGTGTACTTGACAACACTGTTTAACCGGATAATCAGTGTAGGATACTTTCCTGCGCTGTGGAAGGTTTCTCAGGTGATTATGGTCCATAAACCTGGAAAGCCACCACATGAAGTCTCTTCTTACCGGCCTATTAGTCTTCTTCCGATCGTCTCAAAAGTACTGGAGAAAGTACTACTGACACGGCTCTCGCATGCCATGAATGAAAACTCTGTTACTCCAGATCACCAATTTGGGTTTAGAGCAGAACACAGCACTATTGAACAAACTCACAGAGTCTGTAGATTCATCTGCAATAGTCTCGAGGTTAAAGAGTATTGCTCCTCTGCTTTTCTAGACGTCCAACAGGCCTTTGATCGGGTGTGGCACAAGGGTCTCTTGTGTAAGATTAAATTACTCCTACCTCATACTTTCTATGGAATCCTGGAGTCTTATATTACTAACCGAATATTCCAAGTGAAAGAGATGGATTGTACATCAGGTTTCCATGATATACTTGCAGGAGTACCTCAAGGCTCTGTACTTGGCTCGGTGTTGTACACCATATTTACTTCAGACCTACCACATACCCCAGGAGTGACTATTGCAACCTATGCAGACGATACGGCAATTTTAGCTTCGGGTAAAGAACCTGAACAAGCCACGTTAAAGTTGCAGCGAAGCCTAGTCGAAATAAAAAACTGGTTCAACAAGTGGAGAATTAAAGTGAACACCACCAAATCAGTACAAGTGACATTCACGCTGAGGAGAAAGACTTGCCCCCCGGTGACCCTGGGTGGTAGGGAGCTGCCTCAGAGTGACTCCGTGAAATATCTTGGACTGCACTTGGACCGCAGATTGACATGGCATAAGCACATCGAAACGAAACGCCGTGAGATCAATCTTAAATACAAGAGGCTTTACTGGTTATTAGGAAGAAGCTCAAGATTGTCCATTGACAACAAACTCCTCATCTATAATTCTGTCATAAAACCCGTGTGGACCTACGGTATTCAACTGTGGGGAGCCACATGTAACTCGAACAAAACCAAGATTCAAAGAACACAAAACTACATCCTGAAGCAAATCAGCGACACTCCTTGGTTTATAAGAAACTCCGAAGTATATGAGCACCTTGGCATACCTACAGATAAGACTAGGCTTGAAAATCACCCCAATAAGCTGGCCGTTCAACTCACCTTGCCGGACTATTTCAACCGTCTCAAGAGACGTAGAACCCAGGACCTCAGCTGCATTGAGTAACCAAATAACATTATGGTAGATGTTTCTAATGAGAAATATCGCCACCCGCAAATCATCATACAACACATCTGCTCATAGTCAGAAGACTGATTGCAAGATGCTAATTTAAAAAAAAAAACTTAACTTTTTAATTATAACTTTTATTTTTAACTTTTTATTTTTAATTTTTAACTTTTTAATTTTAACTTTATATTTCTAATTTTTAATTTTTAACTTTTTAATTTTAACTTTATATTTTTAATTTTTAACTTTTTATTTTGACTTTCATTTTTAACTCTTTATTTTTGGCAGCCATATTGGATTGCGAAATGGACACCAAATTCTTACTTAACATACCAAAAACCTTGCCCGACAGTTGGCCGGTTTTTATTGGATAAACTTAACGTATCATCCTTTCTAGGTACATCACTATACACTCGCTACTACATATTCGCGACTCACTCTTGACCATTTTCAAATTATTTATTTTATGTATCTGTACTTCTACTGACTTGTCAAACACCTATCTCTTTTAATATAAATCGGGGAATTTTGAATTCGAAACTGGCAATACCAACAAAAATGACAATTATAAATTACACATTATTTAAATATTGATTTAACAAAATTATGATGAATTATGAGTTACTTACAGATGGTAGGTGACTTTGCTGGTTGTTTTTAGTCGTCCTGTGTAGTTTTTGCAAACTTTTATTGCACATTTAGGCATATTTAGGCCAAAAATAAATTATCGCATAAACAACCGTAACCCTTGACAACAAAATTGTCAATAAAGAACGGGAAGCAGTTTTCGGTCCAACCATTGGACGGTATTTTTTTTTAATGTATTTCTGACACTGAGGTTCCGTCTATAGTATATAATATATCACTGTATAATACATTATTCGCCTAATTTTCACCAAATAATTCCGATCCCGAACAACGCGTGCCAGGCAAAGATGTCCTTTTGCACTGTGGACCATCTTCGCGAAAACCGAGCGTTTTAAACGTTCGTTTCTGTGCCGAACGATGCTGGCCTGGAACGTCCTGCCTGCGCACGTGTTGCATTAAGCGAAGCGTGAAGAGGCACATCACTAGGTCGTCATGTTGAGGGCCTCTCTCTATAGTATTTCTGTGTACTATGAGAGTCGCCCACAAATCGCCAGACGTCACTAAATCTTACCATTAGGAGTGCGGCGTCAATACTGATTACATCTAAAGATAGTAGATATAGTTAGCTAACGACCACGACACAGTTCGCGTCAATTTTAGATAATCACACACACAATTATAATTAAGGTTAAGACGCTAACCTTAATAGCGCGATGTAGAAATTATGAATATGATTTGAAGCAAAAATTCGATGTTGTCGGTAGTGGTCATCGTAGCTCAGTTGGCAGAGCAGTCCCCCTGTTAGGGAAAGGCCGTGGGTTCGAATCCCGCCGATGACATCAGTTTTTGTGATCTATTAATAATTTCTTTCTTAAGATTTTAAGGTTAAGACGTAAGGAGGTAATCAGAGGCGTTTATTGCCCACACGAATCACCTGTCATTTTATTGGTACCATGATGTATTAGGGGGCTACTTAGCAAACAGTCACCAAGAGGACTTTTTCTTATCTGTGGTACAGGTTAGGACGCCTTGCACCCTTATTAGCCGGAACTAATATTAGCTTAAAAAGTATATCTTACATAAACACACATTAGATAATAGTTACTAACTCATAATTATGTTAAACGGCGATAAGATTTTGGGACATACATTCGCAAACATAATATTCTTTAATCTCTAACCGAATATCTATTTTTATAATCACCGCTTTCAACTTTATCGGCATCGTGAGCATCGCGACGCGGACACTGACCTTCCGACCTATATTCAGCTTAATTTACACACACACACACACACACACACACATCACGCCTATATCCCCGCAGGCAGGGGTAGGCAGAGGTGCATTACACACCCACAATATGCCAGTATTTTTAGTCCCACTTTATTATTTTTAGCTGAATTTACATGTAAACTATTTGTTTATTATTGTTCTAAAACTTTATACCCCAAAAATACACGTCAAAAATTGACACAACAACCGACTTCAAACTACCGAAATGGGACCAAATAGTTGCTCGGAATGGGACCAAATTAAAATAGGACCACTTGGGAAGTAGTAGCTGCCCATTAAAAAAAATTCAAATCAGTTCACCCAGTCTAATATATATATGAGGTAAAAAAAAATAAAAAAAAAACATACATTCAAATTGAGAACCTCCTCCTTTTTTGGAAGTCGGTTGAAAAATGAATGGGCACTTATTACTTTTTTTGTACTTGTCATTAAAAAAAATTATATGAATTCCATTGCATAACTTTGTATGAGGCAGTAAAGCCTAGTTCGCACTGATTTAGTAATTTAGTAGAGTAGCGTGTAATTTAGTGGCTAAACTACTCGCTACTACACAGAAATCGTTCGCATTACGGTTTAGTACAGTACACAAGTGAGTGGTGGCGGCCACTAATGAACTCGACTAATCAACAGGTTCAGACTTGTTTAGCCGGTGAACCAGTGAGCACGGATGCGTGGAGGCGCTACTCCCTCGAAAAAATAGAGTAAAATGGATTGACTCGACTAAATCATTTACTAAATTACTCGACTAAATTTTTGTAGTTCGCACATATTTAGCTACTAAATTACTCGCCTAATCCGAACTAGGCTTTAGATTGTGATTTTATTCTAATTTTAGATTTGAAGAACTTAAAAAAAGATTTCCAGTTAGCGAGTTTTGCTGGACGTGTCGAGATATGGATCGCAATTACGAAGTCCTCGATTTCAATACCGGTCTTAATTTTTGCAACTTATATTGTAACTAGCGGACGCCCACGGCTTCTCTAAATCTTCCTCTAAAACCACTCTATCCATTAGTGAAAACCGCATCAAAATCCATTGCGTAGTTTCAAAGATCTAATCATACTTAGGACATGTTATGATAAATTTAGAAAAAAAAAGAATTTCAATGGGCGTTTTCACATTGCACGATAACGACACACGATATCGTAAGTAGCAGCAGTAACTTTAAGGTAAGAATGTAAAATATCGTGACGATATCGTGCAATGTATAGTCCGAGACGCCCAGGACTTTAATGGGCTGTGCCATAGCGGCTGGAACGTAAGATTTTGTTGCCTTTCATTAACATTTCATCGCTAGGCAACGGATTTAATTTTTTTTTTAATTACAATATAGCTGCTACTTTTTATTGAATTCATTCGGCCATTTTGGACATAACCCATTATAAATGTAACACCCACAATTTGCTAGTATTTTTAATCCCACGTAATAGGGGGCAAGCCTATATGTGTTATACACCTCTGCCTACCCCTTTGGGTGTATAGGCGTGATATGTGAAAACGTCCAATATCACCAAAATGCCGCGACTATATATTCGAGTACAAAACCAGCATTACTGTTTGTACTCGTATTACAAGTCGCGTGATACGATGCAAATGGTCACTGTTTATTTAGTTACAAGTACCCACAATAGTAAACATTTATGACAATGATGGAGGACGCCTCTGTATTTGCTGTGTTTAATTCAATGCCATAACTATTCAAATGCGTAGTGTGCGTTAACGTTTTAGAATTATACGAGAAGACTTAGATCCAAAATACCTAGATTACCGATCAGTGCTTTAAAACGACACCACTTCACCTCGGTCATTGCACACCGCGCTTCAACCACTTCCGTACCAAGTTCCTATCCCGCTTGCTGACTCTCGAGGGATGCGACAACGGCGCTGTACATTAATGCGTATTCATTATTACGAATTATTTGTATGTCAACCATCAATGTACAATCTTGTTTATTTTATAGATGGTATTTGTAATAATTACCTATATAGTATTCGAGGGCCAAGATTCCGCGTTGTATTTGTACTGAATCCGATATCTATAGTATTTTTGATCTAAGCGAGAAGATATTAATTTTTAATTTTGGAAATGGTCTTTGTTTAAGTTATGGCCAAAAACGCGATTTAATAATGATAGACTGACAGACATACATCACGCCTAAACACCCGAAGGGGTTAGGCAGAGGTGTATTACACACCCACACTTTACCAGTATAAACTTAAGGCAAACGGGTCTTTTACGCGATTATTGAGATATATAAATACCTCTTTATTACCCGACGTTTCGACCCTGTTACAAGAGCCGTGGTCAAGGGTGGACTGGCTTCAGCTCATCAAAAAAAAGTACTTTGCCAGTAATTTCATTAAATACTGAATGGAATCAGGCGTTACCTGGCGAAAGTCCATGATAAAACAATGGTAAATGTGATGTTTAATTTTTAAAAATAATAGCACACACAGGTTGTTCTCTTTGAGACAGTCTTGATAATGCCTCGTGTAGAGGTGAAACATATGTCGACGTTTATAACGTGTTGTGTGACTTGTTTGAAGCGAAATTTATGCTATTATTTTTAAAAATTAAACATCATATTTACCATTGTTTTAGTAATTTCATTGTTCCCACGTAAGAAGGGGCAAGCCTATTGCCGTTACTGGACTCTACAGAAAAACCATAACATCCTGTAATTCAAGCCATAATTCAAACAGCCAGGACAGATGTTACATACCACTAAATAGAATCTGAGCAGACTGAGCAGACTGCTTTCAAATACTAACGATATCTATCCCATGTAGGGCATTACTTCTCCGTGCAATATCTAGCTGTCGTTAGAAAAACACACACATATCACGCCTATATCCCCTTAGGGGTAGGCAGAGGTGCATTACACACCCACAATATGCCAGTATCTTTAATCCCACGTAATAGGGGGCAAGCCTATTATTCAAAACAGCAATAATTTTGAAAAAAAAAAATGGAACCCGTTGCCTTGCGATGAAATGTTGATGAAAGGCAACAAAATCTTACGTCCAGCCGCTATGGCACAGCCAATTAAAGTCCTGGGCGTCTCAGACTATTAGAAAAACATGCTCTTCAAAATGATACAATTTCAATGATACCTCACACGATTAGGTAGACGCGAAAAAATAAAAATATCATACCCAGTTTACGTGCAGGGTGGTAAACGAAAAAAAAAAATTAAAAAAAAATTATTTCAGCACTTTGTCGGTGTAGGTAGTAAATATACATATTAATGCCAAGTTTCATGTTTCTAGCACTAACCGTTTGGGAGGATAGCCGAGGATAGACGGACGGAATGACATGACAAATCCATAATGGTTCCGAGACTTTTACTACAGAACCCTGAAAATTTGGGTACGGAACCCTAAAAAGGGCAGATAAGATACTAGAGGGCGCCGTGTAAAAACTCAAAAAAAATGTTATGTCAAACAAATATGTCAGTACATATTATCTCGTTTCACGAAAACAGATTTTGAGTGTAAGTTTATATGAAAGTATAAGAAAAAAGGGGGGACCTGGGTTTTTGCGGAGCGCGTGGCTAGTAGCCTTTTAGGTTACCTCTGGCGCTGGGCAAAATTCAGGCCCAAACGTTCAATTCCAATACCGAACAACGTTTCCATGTCCCGCACCGCGAGCTATTTCAGAGTAACAGTTCTTCTGTGCGGGAAAAATCAAGCATTACCTTGAGATTGGCGAAATCATCGATAAATACGAGTATCAATGGAGCCACGTTTTAAAAAAAAAAGAATAACAAGAAAAATGCGTAAGCTGAGCTTTGCACTTGTGTGAGTGATCACGCAAAATAGAGTAAAAAAGGCTGTGTGTACAACAGATGTGTGACACGTGTCAATGTTTGACTTTTTTTTCTGACGAATAAACTAAAAAGTTGATGGTCTTTTAATAACTCTTTCACCATTAGAACGTTCTGTTTGTTACAGTCGAGCTCCAGGATGTGTTCGAGTCTGAAACGTTCATATTTTTAGTCTGTTTTCGTGAAACGAGATAATATGTACTGACATATTTGCTTGACATAACATGTTTTTTTTGAGTCTTTACACGGCGCCCTCTAGTATCTTATCTGCCCTTTTTAGGGTTCCGTACCCAAATTTTCAGGGTTCTGTAGTAAAAGTCTCGGAACCATTATGGATTTGTCATGTCATTCCGTCCGTCTACCCTCGGCGATCCTGCCAACGCCACTGTCAGAGCCACGTTTAAAAAAAAAAAGAAGACGAAAAATGCGTAAGCTGAGCTTTGCACTTGTGTGAGTGATCACGCAAAATAGAGTAAAAAAGGCTGTGTTTACAACAGATGTGTGTGTATAACAAATCCCATTATACGTTCACGTACGTGCACTCACACAAATGCAAAGCTCAGCTTACACCTTTTTACCTATAACATATCTATAGTTATAAAAAAGCACTTACCTCATAATATACCTAGTCTTCTTTTCTGATAGCGTCACCACTGATGTGAGATAGTCAAACAGCTCTCCATTCTTGCAGAGCTCGAAAACTAAAAATATGAATGTTTCAGACTCGAACACATCCTGGAGCTCGACTGTAACAAACAGAATGTTCTAATGGTGAAAGAGTTATTAAAAGACCATCATATTTTCAGTTTAATCGTCAGAAAAAAAAGTCAAACATTGACACATGTCAATGTTTGACTTTTTTTGTGACAGACAGGTTTTTGGTCCCATTCCGGTAATTTTAAGTCTCAAAGTACCGAAATGGGACCAAAATCCTGTCGGAATGGTACCAACCGGTAAGCAATTAAAATATAATCGGTTGACCCAGTCGAATGATAAGAGATTACAACATCTATCAAATGTCTTTAATTTGTTTGTAACCCATCAATGTAATATCGATTATAAACATTTAAAAAAAATAGTCGAATTGAGAATGTCCTCCTTTTTTTAAGTCGGTTAAAATTACAAATCGTTCCTCTTTATATTATTAGTTTAGAAGGGCTAAATACAGTATTGCTTATGCAATATTTATAGGAGAACAGCTCGGATTAGGAGAACTATATCTAGAAAAGAAGAAATAAAAAGAAAAATATCAGACAGACATGGCGATAACAATATACACGAGTAAATAGTAGAAGTAGGTATAAGGACAGGAAAATCGTAGGTGTATGCTAGTACACGCCACATCTGCGTGGAATCTAAGTCATAATGTTGCCCAACAATGCGGGATTCTCATCCCGACCAAACCCCCGAAGAGGCCACACACTACTATCCATATAAATATTATATTAGGTAAAAGTATTGGTTACTAGCTGTCCCGGCGAACTTCGTACCGCATAAATTTTTCTAATGTTACGCTAAACTTTTTTTACTTCCATAAGAACCTTCTCCCGATAGTAACGATCACAATAAAAAAAGAATTAGCGAAATCGGTTCAGCTACTCTCGAAATTTGCGCTTAGTAACACATTCAGCGATTCATTTTTATATTATAGAAGATTGTGGGTAGCTACTGGCCGCTTGAGTGGGTGTGTAATGCACCTCTGCCTACCCCTTCGGGTGATGTATGTTTGTCTTGGGTATTCTTGCCCAGGCCTCATCCGACTGCCCTGTGCCCAGGAGATGATGGTACAGTCCCTTAGTAACCAAATATCCCTTTAAATACATAATCATGCCTGTATCCCGGAAGGAGTATGTCTCAGGTAAATAGGGGGAAAGCCTATTATTGCACAAAAACACATGTACTTACCAGAGATATAGTTTTTATTGAAATTATATAAAAATCTCTAAAGATGCCGTGAAGAGAAACCGGTCAGTATAAATAAAAATTATATCTTTGGAACCATACTAAGTCAATCGACAGCATAAACAAGGCTTTTGTCGTTACCGGTCACAATAAAAATCCATTACTCTTTAATGTTTCGTTGTAACAGTTCCCCATTAAAATCCTCATATTTCTCAAATTCGTCAACAACTCACTCACTAATATAAGGATGTCCGGCGACCATGCGCAGTATGAGAATCTCCTGACGGGTAGCATCACGCATTGTGTGCGTGTCCACACCGTCCTGTGACTCTTGACTTAAGTCTATAATCTTGGCCGCATACTCCTTACCGGTTTCCTTTTCTATACATCTTCGAACTGTTGAGCTGATGCCTCTGTGTAAAATATGATAATAGATAAGAGAAATTAATAGGACAACAAATGGATTACGAGCAAGTGTGGATGGAGAGATGGATGATATTACTAGTGGTTGCACATTTGGTCGAGCATCTTAATTTTGGCACTTCAGTCAGTTGAAATGCATCTTTATAATACTACTTTAAGTACATATTTCTGGGGAAAATGACGAAATGGCCCGCAAGAGCAGCGGGTGGATCGTCCATCCGGCTGCCGGCGTCCCCGTTGGAAATAATAAGTACATATTTGAAACAGATCTCCCAATTCTTACAAGTATGCCTGACCGCTGCCTAGATAAAGCTGTTTTAGGGACAAAGTATTTAACAACCTTTAACCCAAGTTTCTTAGTAAAGAGGAAGTGTGAGTTGATATGAACCCACTTCCAACACTTGCATTTTCTCTCAGTTAACAGAAAAACAAGTTGTACATATTGCTAACAGAAGGCCGCGGCTTCGCCCGCTTGACAAATTTTATATACAAAAGCCTTCCTCGAAAACCACTCTATCCATTGGTGAAAACTGCATCAAAGTCCGTTGCATAGTTTTAAGATCTAAGCATAGATCGAGAACAGAAGTAACTTTGTTTTATACTATGTTATGTGGTTTCTAAACTTCAATCCTTAAATTCATTTATTTATTTTATTATCATTGGTATGCAAATTATGTATTTTAAAATAATTTTAACAGATGAATAAAGATATGAAGAAACTGCTTCGGTGGTGTGGTCGGTAGTGCATCGGCTTTTGACTCCCAGAGTCTCGGGTTCGATTCGCGGGTCCAATCAAATATTTGTGTGATCCACAAATGTTTGTTTCGGAGTTTTGGTGTTTTCTATGTATGTTATGTATGTATTTAGAAATATATAAGTATCTTTATCAGTTGTCTAGATCCCTTAGCACAAGCTTATAGCTTAGATTGGGCTAGATGACGTTGTGTGAGCATGTCCAACAATATTTATTTATTTATTTATCTTCAAAAACCAGTTCAGTGACACTTTCGTAACTTTAGTTTTAAAAATGTGGTGTTATAAATATATAACATGTATACTAATATTATAAGAGAAAAAAAATGTATTTACATAAGTTTGTAAGGAGAAAACTCAAAAATTAAAAATCACTAAAATGTTTTCAAAAATTCTAATACCTTTATTTTGCTACATTATTCCAGAGTTACATAAGCTATATTTATTGCCTGAATAAATACCACCCATACAACATGGCGACGAACTGCTATTATAAGATAGATATGCCATGAAACGGCCAATAGGCTTGTGTCCACTAAGAATAAATCGGATTGGTGTGTTTCTTATGACTATTTCCAATGAGTAGACAACAAAAAGTAATATAAATTAGTAGACAGAATAAAGATTACTATTATATTTTTAGAAAATAAGTTAGGAAAAATTAGGCATTCAGTCACGTGACATCAAACACCAATCAGAAAATATGACGTCACAGGTTGCGCTCTCACACCATAGAGTAAGTATGTATGAAGAGCGGACTTCTTGTTCAAGTTGTGTCTGTGATTTTGTGTAATTTAATTGTTCGTATGTTTTTATTAATTTACGAATTTTTGTTAATTTTAAAGTTAAATTATTATAAATCTAACAAAAGTAGGTTGAACAAAACGCAATTTTGGCGCATTATTTCGATGTCCATTTCGAGACAACCCTTGAATCAAAATATTGCTAGGCACCTATATTCTTAAAGAGCATAGATATGTAGCGCCTTCTAGTAAGTTGCTGTCGTTACACCTATTTAAGAACCCTCACTAATCAACTACAAATCCATTCCTAAAGCCGCATCAAAATTAAATTTCATCACAAATAATGTTAGCTGTAGCGCCCCCTGATGAATTGTCACCGTAACATCTATCTAGAAATTTGTACCAATCTAACTCAAACCCATAACTGAAAACTGCATCAAAATCGGACTACTAGTTTTTGAGAAAATTGGCAACATTGCTTTTCACTAATAATGTTCGCTGCAGCGCCCCCTGGTGAGATGTCATCGTAACATTTATCCAAGAACATGCACCAATCAAACCTGAACCCGTAACTAAAAACTGCATCAAAATCCGACCAGTAGTTTTGGAGAAGTCTCGCAACATGTTTTTGCACTAAATCCTCTCACCCCAAACCCATATACCATCTCCGTTACATCGTAGGTAAAAAGCTATGCGTGTCCAGTCTATAGTGTATAATCCTTACAAGTGACATGTTCTTGGAATACGTTGAAGGAAACGCGAAAGCGCCATGATATTCACGGCGTTTTTGACCTTTTGGTCGTGAAAAAACTATAACTAAAAAGCAATCTTGCGCTTGAATATTTATATTACGATTAGACGACTAATTTATGGCTAAATCGCTGCAGCGAACTTCGTTCGTTTTTTGGTCAGGATAGCTTCGTCAAACACATTTTGATTTGTTTCGCAACGTGTGACATCACCCAAGGCGCCATGACAGATTGGAGCGTTTTCGTTACCAATTTAAATACATTTTTTAGATCGCAATTAAACTATGTAAATTATTGTTTTAAATCAAGATAATACATTTTTGTGACTATATAGATACCAAACTACAGATTTAATAAATTTTTGAAATTTGGGACTCAAGCCTATTATAGTCCGAGCAGCTGGCATGTAAGATTTTGTTGCTTTCAATCAACATTTCATCGCAAGGGAAGGAGTTCCAACTTTTTTTTTAAATCACAATATAGCTGCTACTTTTTATTAAATTCATTCGGCCATTTTGGACATAACCCATTATAAGTGTGCCCGGTGACGGCAATAGTGATGCCCGCTATTACATGGGACTAAAAACACTGGGAAATTGTGGGTGTATAATACATCTCTGCCTACCCCTTTGGGGATATAGGCGTGATTTGTGTGTGTGTGTGTGTGTGCTATGAAATAATGCTAATATTTCTAAACTATGTTGGTAAATTTAATATTTTTACTTTTGTGGGTATAATTATCAGGTTTAGACATAACTAAGCTTAATTTGCTTTACCTGCAGTTAGTGAGAGTAGAGTATAAGATCTAATACTGACTATTTGACATAGGTAATTGAATTATTACATTACTTCTTGGGTCTTTACCCCCTCTCTTTACCATACTATTATGATAAATAATTTAAAAAGTCAACCTCCAGTGTGCCAAATAAAAAATTCACAAATACAAGCTAAATAGTTATTTACCACTAGCAAATTTAATAATCAAGGAAGCAGGTCAGTCATCCTCAAGGTCACACAGAAGACTTATGAATTATAACATCTGTATTGACCGTTGTAAATAATTGTCTAGTGCCTCAAAATTGGCACGACCTCAACTCGACAATTACAAGAGATAGACATGATTGAATATGCTCACTGATAGTATCATAGTACCTACTCACCTTCCGATTATTTCTTTAGGTTCATATTTAGCATAAAATTCTTTTGCCGCGTCCTTATCTGGTAAGTTATCATCATCTTCCTCCTTAGCCATCGTGCTCACTGTGGCCTGTATTTTATTTATACTATAACCATGTACTAATTATACGTAATTAGTGTTATTCGCAATGACGAAAGGTTAGTGTTTATGCGCCACTGACAGACAGAACACTGTATTAGATGGTGATAAACAGAGGAATGTCACTTACGAGACTATATATTAATACTTAAATTAGTTAACTACGTCTTATAAGATGTATTTCCAAAATAAATATGAACAAGTTTAAAGCGGTACTGTCACAAACAATCTACACAACTTTCTAAGTAGGTAAGTTCTATTCGAAAACAAAGTGCCCAAATCCAAAATCAAGTTCCTTCTTTGAAGTGGAGATTTTGACGTTTTTTTGACGTTTCTAAATTATATGGAAGGGGAGGAGTACATATCAGTCAGAGTATCATTTCATTAATATCGGATTGATTAGTCGATTATCAAAAATCGGTACTGAAAACAAAAACATTATTGTGCTACTCACGTTTGATTTCCCATCGTCTATTTGTACTTTGTTGCACGTTGTTATTAAACAATTAATAAGTTATTTATTTACAATAAGAATTAAAATGTACAAAATATACATAATTATATACTAAAAATATTTACATTACAAAATATCGTTTAAAAAATCCTCCGCGTCATTGCCGACTGGGAAGGTTCCCAGAATGCTGGCTGTGTTGCCACGTTGGATAGCGATACTTATTCTTTGGGCCAGAAAATAGCCAGCCTTCTGGTCCTGAGAAGCATCGATTAGACGTTTAGCAATGTCTCTATAAAGGCGGCGAGCATTCGGACCCCATGACCCCAGTGTCTCAACCCCAAACGGCTCAAATATGTAATCACCTGCTAGGTTAGCATATTTACGCCGTTTGAGGTCTTCAGCCGATGCAGCAGCAGCGCCGGCACATCCGGATGTGCTTGGAAGGTGTGAAGGTGCTAAGGTGTCAACGCATGTAGCGTCCCACACCAAGGCCTTCCCATCTTCCACGGTAGCAACGACATACCGTCCGGTCTCTTTCCATCGCTTCGTGCTAAACCATTTGGTTCACGTACAGCCGGAAGACCTGCGGTGGAAAGAACCCTACGAATTATGTCGTTTAGAATAGCGTGTCGAGGTATACGACCTGCGCTTCTGCTACAAGAAAGACCATGGTGTCCCAGATTATCGACGGCTACTCCACAGGTACAATGATGCGGGGATACACAAGGTGTACCCTGCCAAAGGCAAGTGGCAATGCGGAAGGTTGTGTCGTCCAACATTGTACCGATGTTGGGCGATGGAAGTGCCTGGATCCATAACCCTGACTCCCACTCTCCAACAGGTAGTAGGCATGCACGTTCTGAAATATTGACAGAAGTGTCAATTTGTGTATTAATTATCAATTTACAGAGCGGCAAATCCCACAGTCGCTGTGAGCCTAGGCGTGAGGGCAGGTCAGTGTCGGGGCAAGACATCCTCCAAGCATTTATGGCATCGGTCTTGCATCGAACCTCGGAATCAATCAGTGTATTTGACAAATTTTCCTGACTAATTCTTCGGTGCTATGGACCGACGATAGAAATGCTGGCAGACTGACATCTGTGACTTTACGAATACCTAGCCCGCCCAAGCGAACTGGAAGTGATGCTTGGACCCAGGCTCGGTCATTAATATTTACATTTAAAATTTTACACAAAGAATTTTGTATTAAGTTGTCTAGTCTGCCCAAAATTTCTACATTTTTCCAAAATTGTCCTGAACGGAGGGCATGTGTAAATTTGGGTACGAAAAGACAAAAACGAAGAATAGTGAAAGCTGAATGAATACTGATATTACATAGACTATCAATAACCTGATCAAAATTTTGAATTTTTTCCTCGATAAAAGTGGAAAAGCCCTCTTCTAAAATCGAGGACACCAGGAGGCGTAAAGAAGTTTTGTCCAAATCTTTTATGATGGGGGCCAAACAGTTGAAATTGGAGATAGTTGTTAATTTATCTGTATTTTCAGATATAAAAATCTCACATTTATTCGGGTTCAGTTCTAAGCCAATTGACTGAAACTCGTTCTTTACTAGGGTTAAATCTTGTAAAACTGTCTCTATTTTCCCCCTAAAGTCCCGTCATCTAGGTACCAAATGTTGAATTTTGATTTTATTTTTTGAATTATTGAGTTAATGGCCAAACTGAAGATGACTGGTCCCAACGGATCACCTTGCTGACATCCAACAGCTGAATTCAAAAGGTTTTCTTTATAAATTAATTTTGTTGGCTGACTATAGCATAGCCAAAGAAAGTAAAACATTTTGGGGGTTTCTAATTTGGCCTGTGTCAGCAAGGTGTCCATGTTTATAGAGTTGAAGGCGTTTTCAGGTCAACTTTCAAGATGACCTCTCCATCTTCGCTACTGGTGTCGCGTATCTTCCGATCGCGAGATATAAACTCGGTTTTGAAGACTCTATGGTAAGATCTTTGACCACTAATAAATTCTTTATTCTTAATGTAAATTCAAATCTTGTCCCGTTTCCTAATGTCACGTGGGAAATGTCAGTGTCGCATGGGAATATTACTAAATATCTTACAATTCAGGAATTCTCTAATACATCTAATATTAGCACAAGCTAATAAGTACAATAGCTGCACGTGTCTTAAGAAGCTTGATTCCACGGAGTAGTTGATGCCGTATGAGCGGCTACAGTCCTGAGTTGCTGCAGTTGCAGCCTTTGTCAATGGCTGACCTAGAAAAAGCTGAGTCTCACTTGTATTAATACTAGTTTAAATCTGAACCTCACCTCTCTCGTGGCCAGAGATTGTGTGAAAGTGTATTTATAGCCCCATGCCAAAAGGGACCACCGGTGAAAAAGTCCAGTAAAGCGATGGGCTGCTTCTAATAGTGTGAAGCGTGCATCCCTGCTCTCATATTACGTAGAGCTGGTACTTTCTGTTGTTCTATGGTCCTGTCGAATCATAGAAGTTATGTTGGCATAATTCCCTTGGGTAGCAACAAGCAATGTGATGCCCATTATATATATGACCAGAATAGCTGGTGTGTGACCGACTAACACCCTACGCCACGGAATGTACCTCATCAAAATTGTTTCTCTGCATACGATTTACATGCAGATACAAGGAAGACCCAGCTGATTCCATTCATTAGAAATCAAAAGATACTTTCATTTCAAATGGTGAATTTATGATGTATGTCTTCGGTTATCTACGCGTCGTGTACCTCGATCTATGATGAATGGCAGATGTTTCAATAAGCTGGTTACCGGGCAATCTTGGAACTAAATATCAAGTACGTAACCTTTTCCCGACAACTGCAAGGTATGTTGCAAGCGCATGGATTGCGGCCTCACAACCTCCTTTTGAACCAAAACCTAATTGAAAGGACTGAAATTTTGTAGTAAGCTTCGTACTATAAAAACGACAACAAATTTTGGCTGCCAAACGCCGCAAAGTGCTACCTACGGCAATGGGACGAATGCCACCATCCTTCTTGTTAAGGGCACATAAATTGGCCCCATACAAAATATCTGTGATCCCACTGTCCACATTGCCTGAGAGCATGAGGTTGACTAGAGCTGTTAGCTCCCTCAGAAGTGCATCACCAGCTTCCCCAGCGCTCGTACACAACAGATCCTTAAGGTGCTGTGGTGTCAGACCGTCAAGTCCACCAGCTGATCCAAAACGAAAGGAGTCAACAGCTGTGCGTACATCCTTGGCAGTAGTCTCAAGATTTTCTGTATCGTTGTTCGGAGGATCAGGGAAAGAGAGGTCAGCTGCGGATGGTGGGTGCTTACTCTGCAAGCCCGTCAAAGTTTCTACAGAATAAGGAGCCAGCACGTCGCTACTAAAAAGTAGTCTTGCCGCCCCACTGATGTCGCCTTCCCTTACTTTATTCCCAACAAGTTTTAATTTCTTGGCCTGAGAATAATCAGGGACCGAAATGTGGATTGAATTTGAATTTAAAATGTTAAAATTGTTTGTACAATTTTCTTTGATTTGGACCGTCAAAAATGTCAACGGCCTTTTCTTTACGTGTACGAGGATTCTATAAGGGAAGGTTAACATTTGTTCCCAAGCGCTAAAGGTATTTTCCCGGACTACTTGACCAATGCAGGAGGCTAAACATTGAGCCACATAGGGTCTCGCACCCCGGGGGATTCTTTTTAAAACCGGAATAGAATTGTTCATGGTACTTAACCTTTGCCAAAAGGGAATTTCGATATTATCAGAAATTTCTTGTTGATTTGGAAAAATTTGGGATATCGTAGACGCGCTTGAAGATAAATTTTGTACTTTATGAATTTTTCCAAAATGTACTTTCAATCCGCGTTCACCTTTAAAAAAACGGCCTTGGGTACAATGTGGGCACCGTACAAGACCACTTGATGCACTTGCAAGCTCACCTGAATTTACATCCGCATTGCCACATCCATTATTTTTTGCCGCTTGCATTTATTTACACTTTTCACTATGAATACACTAAACCTAAACAGTAAACACAGAAAACTTTAGAGTTTATATGGGTTAGACGCACTGTCACGAAGCGCAGTGCTGCCCCGGCGGCACCGAAGCGGTAGCGTCGTCGTCACGCCGAGGAGGTAGGTGGCAGACTTCGCTGCATCCGCATCAGCACCTATAAGAAAAAAGTTGTTAGTATTCAGAAAAATAAAATAATATGTGGTCGATTTGAAATAAAAAGAAATTTTATTATTTCCGAGAAAATTTGGACGTTGTCATTTGACATGGTACAATTGGTAGATTAATCGTTTTAATTATCATATATTTATCTCATCCACTATTTTTGATAATATTTTGGTTTTTGTTTAAAAATATGTTCGTTTATTTTCTATGACATTTGCTTGTCAATAATTTTCTACTTTGTCTTCTTAATATTTAGGTCTGTCAGCGGTTGGTGGGGAGTTCGATTTTTGCTGAGCGCATGGCTGGTGGCTTTTTAGGTTACCTCTGGCGCTCCGCAAAAATCGGGTTCCCAGATACTCACATACCGAACAACATTTCTTGTCCTGCACCTGGAGCTAGTTAGGAATAACTAGTTCTTTTGTGCGGGCCTATCAACTAATCAAGCATTACCTTGATATTGGCGAATCATCAATCAATATCGATGGAGCCACGTTTTTAAAAAAAGAAGAAGAAGCAGAAGAAGTGGTTGGTCATTTGGTGGTGCATAAAATCTCCACCATATTTACCAATTTCTGCTGGCTGCATTTAATCTGGCTGCGTTCTACATTCAAATTCTCAAAGTCTTCTTTATCGATACAGAAGAAATAATGGCCGGACCATTATTTCAGGATATTCACTTACACTACTTACACGCACACTACTCTTCAATCACATATCTTTTCTTTTCTTAATATGAATTTATTTTCTTTGTTTATCTTTTCCTTACCCTCCCGTCCTCTCGTGACAACACGAGGCCCACCAAAATCCTAAAAATACAAGGTTGCATCATATATATCCCCAAAGGGCTAGGCAGAGGTACATTACACACCCACAACTTGCCAGTATTTTTAGTCCCACGTAATAGGGGCAAGCCTATTGCCGTCACCGGGCACATTTATAATGGGTTTTATATTGTAATTTTGAAAAAAAAATTGAAACCCGTTGCCTTGCGATGAAATGTTATGAAAGGCAACAAAATCTTACGTGCCGCTGTGGCACAGCCAATTAAAGTCCTGGGCGTCTCGGACTATATACTCCCCGTTAATAACAAAGGTACTAGTACGATTTTTTGGGTCAAATCGTCCGCGGCTGTTTTGACATACACACTACACGAAGACAAAATTGAGACCAACCACACCAGAAGGATGCCCATCAGGCGGACGGAAATGACGGAATAGTAAACCAGTTCCATCCCGAGCGAGCACAAAGGCTCGCATCGTACCTGGACCAATCTCTTTTTTATTAGGGGATGAAGGCGCTTTATGTGTTATTATATGATGCGTCGTAAACGTCTCGTGACGATTTCTATTTTATTAGGGTATGCTGGCGCTTTCTCTTTTACTACCTGGAAATGCATCGCAAGCGCCTCTTGCAACTAGTTAGTTAGTAGTCAGTCTACGCCTGAACGCACAACCGTGCGAACGTGAAATAAGGTTATACCCGTGACGTTGTGTTAAGGGTCTATACCCTAACCTTTATATATCCGCGGGTAGTAATACCCCTTACCGTACTGAAACCACGTATAGTGAATACTGTGTTTAGTTAGTGCTAAGGTTAGAAAGGTTTAGACTCCACTGTTACGCGAAGCATAATGAGGTACGTATCCTGAAGTGTATAAAATATTAAAGTGAACAAGAAGTACACACCGAACTTTTATTACTCCCTGAAACGTCTCCCATACAAGGTTAGTCTATCTACTCTCTGAGGTGCTGAAAAATCCCAAGTGTGGTTCCCGAACTCTAAGCTAATGTTACTGGGGGACTTCAATCAGACAGTCACATAGTGGCTCTGTTGTTGTTGGTAGTAACAGGTTAGGTATGTAATATTACACGCCTTTAACAGATGTCACCAACATCCTCAAAGCCCTTGGCTCGGGTGAAAACGTGCTGAGGCTGTTCTGCCAAAACAGTTGGCATATCTAGCCTGACCCAAACTTAAGCGGCTTACAATAGGGTTACTAGATCCAGTAGAAGGGGCTTCAGAAGAGTGGATGCCCAGCGCCTCCCGCGGTTTCGTCTAGCCTTTAAATTCCATATTTATGAAAGGAGAAGAACACTACGCAGAACTAAATTTAAACTTACTAAAGAGAGTGGCTTTTTTATTTTAATCCACGGCCCTGGGCCGCGCCCGTACCTATGTCCATTGCCGAGCGCTTCTGGTAAGCACTAAAAGAATTTCCAGTGGCACCCGGCGGAGAGAGAGATAGGCTGAATTTATGATATTGAAAAAGATGAATCGATTAATTAATGTATTGATATAAATCGATTATTAACACTGCACGTCACTTAGTTGTCTATCCAACCAAAGACAAGTTTATAAAAACATATTTAAAATTTTATTTAATTATTTAATTGAAATTAGGTATGGTACCTACATACAATATGTTAAATTTACTGCAAACTTCATATGTTCAACATTCAACAGGGTCAATTTACTATCATTTTTATTTTCAAACAAAAACAGCTGACTTTAGTCTATGCATCCGTCAAACTAAACCTCTATCTCTTTCTTGAGTAGGCTTGCCTGAGGCCAGGGTGGGACTGAAACGGGCCTTGAAATACTGTGGTTTCCTTTTTTCATTTGAATTTTATAGAGAGATACGATTATTATGCTTAAAATAAATGTGTAGGTATTTAATTGTATATAAATATCTCTACTACTCTACTGCTATCTCTTTTGTTTCCGTTTAGATGTTCATTCGGTATGTTTTCGCTTGTTGTTCCTTCATAAAGTTGACGATCTTGCATTTTAATGCTATGCAGATAATCCTTATCAATGTTTTAAGCTCGTGATATTTACGAGGAGTTTATTTTCTAAACTCATTTCGGTGCATTAATCTTCCAAGCCGATTTCCTGACCAGGTATGTAACTACGCAATATTTTTTTAGCGACAATCCTGTACCCTACAAATATCTTTTTGACAACCTTGGAACAGTATATTAGCAGTTTTGTAGTCTTTTCTTTGTCCTTTGATAACGTAGTTGCTATTTTAGTTCTAAATTGTGTGTTACAACATTTGTACAACGCATAAATTTGTGTCGAATCCGTAGTAATGAACACTTTCACCTTTATAAAAACTGTTTTATGCAATTCACTTAATTAATATGAACTAGAGGGTATCACTCAAACATTAGGCATGTATTTCCTACCTACCATTATAGTTATGGTATTCAGATGGAATTACTTATTCAATCAATGATTTCTAGAACCTAATTAGAGTCCAAAGGTTCTTCTTTCGTAGGGTAACTTTTTTGCCTCTTAGCTTGTATTCCAACTATGGTTTGCTAAACCAAGCACCTTACAAACACCTGTAGCCCTGTAGCAATGGTCCTTATTGTGCCCTGGGACTGTAGAATGGTATACAGTCATGAGCAATAACTTTTAAATATTCTCAAATATTTAAATTCATGTTGCAACATCAAACCCCAAAAATATAAATGCTAAGCCTGACCAATAATTTATTATGTAAATTCTCTTACACTTGGACTGCAGATTCTGAGATTTCAGAGAGTGGTATATAACACCTGTCCTCGCTGTTGGAAATTTGGTTTGAGTTACAGAGTGGTTATGAGCTTTTTATAGTGCCCAGGAATGGCAATAGGCTTGACGCCTATAATGTGGGACCAAAAAATTATTGGCAAAGAGTGGGTGTGTTATGCAGCTCTGCCTACCCCTTCGGAAATACAGGCATTATATATGTCTTTACACATTTTCGTACACTTACAGCATATTGTTATTGCTTGTGACTGTACACCTCTCAATGGATTTTTTTAGATATAGTATGTGGGCCGTAGAACATTGAAAAATATTGATTAACAGCAAGGTCATTTTTCGTAAGTAGCTTTATTTTACCGAGTCCTACCCCAATATCTCAATTCAGGTAGCTAACAGAGTTATCCAGTTAAAATATTCGGAACAAAATTGTAAGGTTGCATTAATTCGTATAGAGCTGCAAAGTGGTGCAGGTATTAAACCTGCACCACTTTGCACCTCTTTTCAATGTACTACAGCCCACGTACTAACAATAGTAAAGTAAAAATGGGGTTATTGTCGTTAGTATGAGTTATCTGAATATTATGTAGGTATAATATCAATTAAATCATGAAAAATTGTGAAAAAAACATCAATTTTTAACTTAAAATAGAGGGTTTTTGTATATTATAATCATAATATCTGATTGGGGGCTAAATATTAAAGCAAAATGCCGATTAAAAATATTGTTTTTGAAGTTATTGCTCTGAGAGTAAGAGTGGCTATCCCAAAGCATGTCCAACACACTTATATGTATAGTATATATAACTCATTTGTAATATTAATCTCCCATTATTTGTACAAGATATCTTGCTTAGTATTTAAATATCCATTATATCGTGTGTTGACCTCGTCTTATCAAATTCAAACATCCCAGTACATTGATTAATTTAATAGATCAGTTAATACAGTGCTCTATTACTAGATGGCGCTAAAAGTAACATTTTGGAAAATGGAATTTACTGGTATAAGTCTGAAATCTAAACATAGGTATTGTAACTAGCTGATGTCTGTGGCTGTGCTCGCGTTAACTCTTTTACTTACATTATATTTTGATCGCTCGGACTGCTGAGGTTGTATTTATTGGTATGTAACACTAGGACTGGCTGTGGGAATTGTGGTTTGAATTACAGGGTGGTTTTGAATTTGAATATTCTGAATTTCCCAGTAACGGCTAGCCTATTGCCTATCAGTATAGATATAGATTGTAACCATAGCTCTAACTAACCAGTGTTACACTACTTAATTCAGCGTTAACCACCATGTGAGCTATTTCATTTCTATTCCCTATTTATTCTAATTGCTGTGGTCTGTATTATACATGGATGATTTGGAAGAGTCCAAATTTATGACTGAACTATCTATTCTATCAATGTTGACAAATGGTTGACAACTACGGTCCTTAATGTTTACCTGTACCATGAAACACACAGCTGCTCTCGTTGACCAACTTACGTTATTACTGGGTACGAGTGATAGGGACAGAGATAATAATCGCTTGCTATCGCAATGTAAGTCAGTAACGGTCCGTTTGTTGACAAAATTTCTCTTGATTCGCTAGGCTTACTTTATTAATGTTACATCACATTTGACTAATAATATTTAGTGTGAGCATACTGCGTAAAGATGATATTATCTTACTGTGAAATAATTAGAGACGACCATCGCACTTATGAAAGTGCCTTCTGCATACTTGAGAGGTAGCGGCGAGCTAGGTATCTATTATATGATTACTGTTCACCTGTGATCTGTTTCTGTCACGTAACAGGGAGCCTATTGCCGCTAATTAGGACGTTACTTAGGCTTCCCAAGTATTTCAAGTTGTGCACCAATTGCATATGAAATTGGTTTGAATATCTTATTTATGCACCAATTGTAGTTGCTTAGAAAATGCTCGGACTGCATTAATTTTATTTAGTGGTATGTAACTATGTAACATCTGATCTGGTTGTTGGAATTTTGATTATTAACAATTACTGAGTAATTATGGATTTTCAATAGTTCCCGGCAACGGCAATAGGCACCCTATTACATAGTACCCATAAAATTACTAGCAAAGTGTGGGTGTGTACTACTGTGTACCCCTTTGGGATATAGGTGTTATGTATGGCTCACGTCATGTCTACAAATAAAAAAATACAGGCTAATTCAGAATCTATAATTCAATAATCCTTTTTCCGAAGTCGTTGAAAAAAGGCTAAACATGTTACATAATATAAATGTTTCCCAACGGGCAAGCTACTCCTCGCGGGTTGAACTTTGTCAGTGAGAAAAGTAAATCTTATTAATTTACATGAGAGCGCCTGATCAAATAATCAGGATCCCATATTTTTGCGACAAATCACATTGCTATATACTTTTCGCAGGCGCTTACTTTCCGCGCTTACGTTGTAATTACTTTTAACCATGTAAGCGTAACACTGGCGTTTTATGGGTACGTGTGGTGCTCTCTCTGACTGATGTCGTGTTTGTCAGTTTCCCCGAGGAAGTAGGCTCGCATATTGTGAAGGTTAAAACGATCAGCAGGTGCACCACTTGCAGGTTAGGTCGCTCAACCTGTTTTTTTGACTGAATTGCTTGACTTTTAATATGGATCCTTACCACAATACACGAGTTTCCAAATACGTGAAAAACTAGAAATGAAGAACGATTGGGTAGAGTACAAAAACAATCTACCTATATTTATAATACCTACCAAACATTAATATTAAGTTATTTATAATACCATATAATTAAAGTATCTCAGTAAATCCACTAAGGCTACATAACCACATGAAACATGACCATAAAAATTAAATGCTACTGCGGTGTTCGGATTAAAATAACTACAAGTAACTCCTGACAGCCTGGTATCCCAGTGCATTGAACTGCCCCCACTCTCGATCTATTTTCTAACACAACCATGTTCTCGAGGACACTAGACCGTCAATTGCTACTGTCAATGGTCTTATGTTATCTAATTTACGAGCCAGCAAGCTTATTAACATTCTTATTGCTGAGTCACGCAACCATTATGTGTATGGGACGGGAATTAAACATATGCGTGAGATAATAGAGTGTATACCACAAACTCAATTAATTATTGACGTCATAAGCATCAACAAGCTTAATGTTTCCTGCCTAAGATTTGGCTGCTGTTCGTATTATTACATAAGAAGTACTGACCTTTCAAAAGAGCGTTAATAAAATGGAAGATTAGAAATTTTATTGGTATAATAATAGAACCGAGTGGTCCTAGAGTCGCAGAAAGTGATAAGTAGGCAGAATAGGAGTTTGAACATTTTACAGTGATAAAATTTAGAAGTGATACGAGTAGATAGCCTGAATCCATGTTGTATTTTCTTCGTTTCTAATGATTGATTTGTTCCTTCATTCCATTCCATCATTTAGAAACGTTCAGACAGATGTTCATGAAATTTGGATCTTTTGGATACCGTTTTAAAACCTTGTGGCTGTTTAAGGCTACTAGGAAAGTGAAAAGCCTAGAGGGGAATAGGGCACGAGAATTAAGCTTGAAATACACTGGTCCTTCACATACGAGGTATGAACGTTGAAAACAGCGACACACTGGTCCTACGTCTTACGACGTCTGACGTATACATGATCTACGCGCTATGACACTTAAAACGTGTGTGACAGCGTGGTAAGCGTGGGATAGCATAGGAACATGCGAATCTGGCGCGTTGACGCGTAAGACAGCGTGGTGAATGACCAGTGTGTTCGTTATCATACAAATTGTATAGGCCAGATCCTGTTCAGATGTCTAGTGGAGCGCCGTAAGATTTGTACCTCGAAATCCAGGGCCAGTCAATGAATCTTTATATAAACTGTGTTTTTAATAGTATATAGAAAAATGTTAAAAAAAAAAATTTGCGCGTTCTCAATTTTTTTATTAATATTAAGCAATTTTTAATTATATAATTAAAACATTGCTTAATAATAATTAATTATTCATAATTTACAATATACACATTTCCAAAGTTTATATAAAGATTCATTGACTGGCCCTGGGTTCCGAGATTTTACCATTTTTGTGCCTTACGTACTGCACTCCACTAATAATGCGTGCTGTATGTCGCATGTGAAGGACGAATTTGACCGTCCCTTTACTCCATATTAGCGATGTCGCTGGCAATCAGCTATTACTAATATTATTATTTCCTTTATTTAACTTGATACATATTTAGTACATTTTTAAATAAATCTATAAAAAAAAATACAAATATATTTAAAAATATAAAAAATAGCGCCCCACCGGTATCGAGTACAAGGACCAAGCTACCGGTGGTTAGGGCTCCAGAGACAAGAATTTCCTCACGATGCGTGCCGTGTCGAGTAACACTGCCTTCTGCATCAGCCCCTTGACCCAACTGTCTAACGAGAGCCTCTGTAGGTGTTGGTCGAGGCTCTTGGCGATCAGTCCATGCACGGAAACGACTATCGGTACAATAACAGCTGAGCTTACATGCCACATGTCGACAATCTCGTGGGCCAAATCCAAGTACTTTACTTGTTTGTCTTTTTCCGCTTTCACGAGATTGCAATCATGCGGAATAGTAATATCAACTATTATTGCACGGCGCTCTAACCGATCTACTATCACTATATCAGGCCTATTTGCAACAATAGTCCTGTCCGTGATAATAGATCGGTCCCAGTACAATGTGATATGATCATTTTCGAGAACTGGGTCAGGCACATACTTGTAATATGGCACTTCTGAATCCACGAGTTTGTACTTCAGAGCAAGCTGTTGATGGACGATCCTAGCTACTTGGTTATGTCTATGCAAATACTCTCCGTTGGCCAGACTGGAACAACCAGATATAATGTGTCTAAGGGATTCACCGGGACGGTGGCATGCCCGACATATGTCAACCGTACCATCCTTCAGAATATACCTCCGGTAGTTCTTCGTCATAACAACTTCGTATATTATTATATTTATTATCTCAAAAATATTGCGTGTGACCTTAAAATAATACTGGAAATATTTTATAATCATGGCCCATCAGTCAATGGGTAAACACGTCATTGTTATCGGTTGATGTTTCAGAGTTTTTGTGTGAAAATCTTTCGTGTTATTTCAACCTTCAGTTACATTGCAAGAAATACTGCAATACTGCGTTAAGTAATGCCGCGTGTCGTGATAATAAATACAAAGTTAGCTGATTACCAACATAACAAGTTTTGTAGATTATGATCAATTAAATTACTTATTGGTACAAGGTACAATCATGGTAAAATACATTTTGATGTAAAAATGTAGCGAGTGACCTCTGTTGTCTTTTACCGTGAACAATATTGTAAGTATTCGTTGATGTAAATGATTCGATTAACCTGTGTATGGCCAGGGTGTTTAACATACACTCGTCGCCACATCACGCCGTCAACTCACGTTTTCTATTTATAGTTTGTATAAGTGCAAATAATATACGTGCATTGTGCATTAACAATATGCAACTTACCAATGTTCAAACGCCAATATGTTCTTAGTTGAATGTAATAAGTAATGAGGAGTAGGTACTAGGCGTGTAGAAATAATGTAGAGTTAACATTGTTTACAAAACAATAATTAGTCAAAAGTCAAAAAAAAAAAAATGTGGATGTTTGTGCCTTTTCCCTTATGGAAAAGTGGATGTTCTCGCTTCTGAGATATGATGATCGGTATATCTAAGTAGTAGTTTTTTTTTGGGCTTTTACGTCCATTCCTGGGTGTCCCGGGTGCGCCTTTAAAAGGAGGATATCTATAGATATATAATTTTTATATATCGATAGATATATAATTTTTTAGAGTTCTGGCTTTTGAACAAAGCAACTGAATGTGTATTTCTCGCGGAAGATGTGCTTAATAAAACTTTTAATTCATGCTTCACATTATTTGGATGGCCTCGGTTGTATACGCATCCACAACAGATGCACGCTTGTCCTTGACTCCACTGCAAACGTGCACTCGGTGTGAGGTGTCACTGACCGCGATTTTGTTATTCAACTAAAAATACTTAACGTAATAAACGTTTTGAATTAATTAGTAATTTGTGGTTAACTTACGATGTTTTGCCAAACACTTGTTTTATAACCAACTAACAGATTGCCGCGGCTCTGGCGGATCAGTAGTTAAGGAGCCTACTAGCTTCAAACAAACAATCAAATCTTTCCTCTTTGTAATATCAGTATACATAGAGTGTATAGATGTTATTAATTTCACTCGTTTCACTGAGTTAGTTATCTACTCGACAGTTTTGTTAATTAGTCATCTTAATAATACCATACTTACTTATTTACTTACATACATACTTACTTTACCATACTGTATTAATACCACGTGAAAGCTAAAATATATTTTTAGTTTATTATTTTACAAAGTCTTGTTTATTTATTGCTAGGTTTGGCAATATCAGAATTGATTAATTGTATCGTCAAAACAGATTTAAAGTTTCAAACTAGAGATACAGATCGTCTAGCTAGAGATCTGTTTTTAGCGTTACCCACTTACAAGGCTGGAAATGTCTGCCTTAATAATCCTTGCTCATTTATTTATATTTTTATGTACAATACCTAACCATTTTGAATGTAATTAAAAATTAAAAATATTTCAAACCCATTTCAATACTCTAAATCGGCATAGTACAGATGCGAATTATGTTAATAATATTTTAAATGATATTTCAAATTGGTTTTCTACAAACAACCTATTGTTGAATGCAGAAAAGACCAAATGCGTTAAATTTACAATGCCCAATGTCAGACAAGCAACGTCAAGCAAAAGCAAATGTCGTGCTGGGTAGCCAAAGGTTAGAATTTGTAAATAACACTACCTTTTTAGGAATAACAATATATTCTAAATTACAATGCAGTGACCATATCACCATTTTAGCTAATAAGCTTAGCTCTGCTGCATATGCTGTGAGACGGATTATGCAGTTGACAGATGTAGCTACTGCTAGGCTAGTTTACTTTGGTTACTTCCATAGCTTGATGTCCTATGGAATACTACTTTGGGGAAATGCAGCAGATATAGAAACAATTTTATATTACAAAAGAGGGCATTCCGTGCCATTTATTGTTTAGGTAAAAGAGATTCTCTTAGGGAGTGATTTAAAGATATTAATATTTTAACTGTAGCTTCCCAATATATATTTAATAACATACTGTTTGTCAGGAAAAATATATCTAGCTATACTAAAGTAAGTGACGTTACAGACAGAAATCTACGTAATAAAAATAAACTACTCCCTCCGTGTTATCGGCTTAGCAAGGTTAGTCATTCTTTCAAGTGGCAAGGTATACGCTTTTATAATAAATTGCCTGAATCGGTCCTTTGTATGCCCGACAATAAATTTAAAACCTTTATAAAGACCACTTTATGTCAAAAAGCATATTATAAGACTGTTGATTACCTTAATGATAAAAGTGTCTGGCTTGAGCATGGTGCAGGCGCCTCCTAAAATGCCGTAATTGTAGCATATTTTGTACTTAGGCGACTATAATTTTTTTTTGTTGTATTATACACTCTTTTTGATTTTGACACGAGACCAATGTACATTCGTCCACATTTAGTCTTAAGAAAATGTGTAAATGAGTCAATTATTTGAAAAGAGTGACCGAGAGTTTTATTGCCAGGTTCTTTCTCTCGGTTCTACTTATTGCTTTGCGAATCTGGCAGTACATGTAAATATAGAAGCAATGACATTTTTTATTTTAAGTACTTACTGACGTTTGTAAGAGCCATTTAGTGACCTATACAAATAAATAAATCATTTCATTTCATTACTTACACATTTTGTTCAGATAAAAAGTTTATTTTGTTAAGCTTATGAAACACTTGCACCGTTCCCAACATGTAACCGTATCAAAAGGACGTATAGCAAAATGTTAAGAGTTATTTTTATCGCTCGCCGTCGCCGCCCATGATTTATTTTCAACCAGCATTTCAAAGCTGTCAAGTTCACTTTACTGGTACTTTATTCTACAAATTAATTGTGATTTGTAAACATTTATCTCCTTATAAATTCTCAATCCTCTTCGGAAATATACTTCTGTGGTAAGTATCTCTACGGATGAGGACTGGTGGCGTGTCTATTGCCGCTAGCCGGTTATTTCTATATTTGTCAGAGCCTCGTCGTTGTTGCAGGCGAAGTTGGACCTTAGATCAAAAATACCTAGATTACCGGTTAGTGCTTTAAAAACGGCACCACTTCACCTCGGTCCACTATCGAGAATTGCACACTTGGGTGCTTCAGCCGCTTCCGTACTAGGTTCCTATTCCGCTTGCTGACACTCGAGGGATGCGACAACGGCGCTGTACATTGATGCTTTTGTATTAATTATTACGAATTATTTCTATGTCAACCATCAATGTACAATCTTGTTTATTTTATAGATGGTATTTGTAATAATTACCTATATACGAGAGTGGATTGAAAAGTAGTCGGCCTAACACTGATCCATTTAGTTCTAAAAATCAAATCTACCCACATTATTTAGTTCAGTTCATACCTGTCAATTGTGTGAAGTTTAAAACGTGTGCGATAATTAGTTTTAATTTTATAAATTTATTAACAAAGCAATCTGACATCATTTGGCAAATTGACCATTTGACAAATGGAGCAAATCGAGCAGCGTGCCGTCATTAAGTACCTCTATAAGAAGGGGCTGTAATCAAAAGCCATCCATGATGATATGGTCAATACATTAGGGGATTGCGCTCTTTCATATTCATCCGTCAAAAATGGATAGCAGAATTCAAGCGTGGTAGAGAGAGTGTGAAAGACGAACCCCGCTCTGGAAGGCCTCCGACGTCCACTACTGACGAAAATGTTAAAAAAATACTCGACTTAACTATGGGAGACCGCAGATTGAAAATTAGAGAGATAGCCGAGATTATAGGCATCTCTTATGAACGTACTCAAAACATAATAGTCAACGTGTTGGGTTTCCACAAGGTGTCTGCGAGGTGGGTTCCGCGACTGCTTACAGTTGAGTAAAAAAGGATGCGATTGACTATTGCACGCGACTGTTTGGAGTTATTTGAAGCTGATGAATGTGATGTTTTGAATCGTTTTGTTACTATGGACGAAACATGGGTTCATTACTGTACACCGAAAACAAAACAACAATTAAAACAGTGGAAAAGACCTGGTTCACCACCCCCCAAAGAGGCTAAGTCGATTTTGTCGGCAACTAAGGTGATTCGGCTTGAAGGGGGTCAGACTATAAACTCTGATTATTACTGCACCTTACTACGTCGTACGTAAACGTCGTAAACGTCAAAGATTTTTGACAAATGACGAGGTCAAAGCAGCAGTAGACGCATATTTTGACTCTAAGGAAGAATCATTTTTTTTCAACGGGCTAAATGCTTTGAAGGTAAGATGGCAAAAGTGCATTGAACTTGATGGTGATTACGTTGAAAAATAAAAATATATTTCATTTATTATGTATTTATTTTCTTGGTTAGGCCGATTACTTTTCAATCCACCCTCGTAGCATTCGAGTGCCAAGATTCCGCGTTGTATTTGTACTGAATCCAATATCTACAGTATTTTTGATCTAAGGCTTAGACCCTCTAACACCCACACCTAACTACTAATGGTCATCATCGTATTAGCTGGTTGGTCTCTACGGCAGGTCGCGTCAGATAAAAATAACACTGACCTTCGAGCTGGGCAGTAGACGAGTTTGGTAACAGCGTCCTCGTTGCGAGAGTTCCTACCGATGCACAAACACACCCTTCCACTCTCGCCTAGCGTTCTTCTTACGGGAATTGTTCTGGGCCAGGCATTGTCGCAATAATATGATATTATAATTAATAGAGACGCCCAGGACTTTAGGTGGCTGTGCCATAGCGGCTGGCACGTAAGATTTTGTGGTCTTTTGTTGCATTTTTCTCAAAACATTTTGGACATAACCCATTATAAATGTACCCAGGGACGGCAATGGGCTTGCCCCCTATTACGTGGGACTAAAAATACTGGCAAATTGTGGGTGTAATGCACCTCTGCATACCCCTTCGGGGATATAGGCGCATGATGTGTGTGTGTATGTAGGTTGTCAGAGACTTACTTCCACTTATCACGGTCTTGCATTTTCTTCTGTTACCCATACTAAAAACATATACAAAACTTACATACTTCTTTATATAACTAATGGACTATTTTGTATGAGA
The DNA here is from genome assembly GCA_963556515.1 of Nudaria mundana. Lineage (NCBI taxonomy): Eukaryota > Metazoa > Arthropoda > Insecta > Lepidoptera > Erebidae > Nudaria > Nudaria mundana. The sequence continues at coordinate 3,636,579 of OY748307.1, forward strand.
TCATTCACATTTGCATCTGGTTAATATGTTTAGACATGTTTTAATAAGCACAGCCAGTATCAAGATGGTCATCGTATCCTTCTATATTTATCTGTCCGGTCTGTTACGGTAACTGAAGTTCGTGTGCGTTCGCGCAGCGGAATGTTGTTGAATTTAAAGATTTTAATTATGCAGATATTTAGTGTATGACGCCGTGTAATTGTGTATGGTAAAATAAAATTTGTGCATGCAGCCATTGTGGAGAAATTCGCCAAAAACTGATTCCGCTGGGCGAACGTTGTCCTGGCGGAACTTTTTTTAATCCATGGACATAGAAAATGTGTCCAAAAATTTATGTGTAATTGTGTATGTATGAATAAAATTAGTGCATGCATAAACTTCGGAGAAATTTAAGTTTCCGCTACGCGAACGTTTGGCCATTTGCTAGTTTTCATATAAAGCGCTTATATAGAGAGCTGTAGATTTTTACATACGTTGTTTTGAATTTGGTTATATTTGTTTAAAAACACAGATTTAGAAAAAATCGTAGGGTTTAAAAGATAAAAATATAAACGTAAAATACGCTTATTAGGTCATAGTTCGTAAAGTATGCACTTTGGGGTCTAGTTTTTCACGTTTATACAAACGTTGTAAGTGTCTGCAACATCTTGCCAAGTATCAATGATGTTCCGTTGGTAATTAATGAGTTATAGGACAATTTACCATGAATAGACCACTGTTTACAAAGCAGTCAACTATCATGACGTTTTAAAGGAATTGCATAGTAAAATGTATTCCAATAATTTGTGTATTAATTCAACTACTCACGTGCAAAATTTCATCTCATTAAATTCAGTAATTAAAGAGAAACTATTAAAATACTGACAAAGCAGCGAAAACCTACATAACCCGACCAAGTTGGCCCCGGATGGCTACAAAAAAGCGGCCGTGTCATATATCTAAGTAACGTTCTTAACCTTCCAGTATAGTATTTATTAATATGGTACAGTTGCGTACACAAGCGTTAGGAAAAGTTAAAACAATCGCATTTCTTGATCTACGATAAAAATAAATCTTCAATTAACAAGTACTTTTCTAATTAAACATCCGTACAAAAATATATTTAATTACATATAATAATTATGTATTTATTATTTATTTCTCGCCACCTGTTACGTAGAAATCCAAAAATTGCCGAAATGTGGGTGTCACAGAAATGTCACGCCTACCCCTTCTGGAACAACAGCCGTGAGCATATGAATGAATGAATGAAAATACAGAAAATAACCTAAAAATTTCTAACCCTCTTAGGGACTAGTCAGCGCGAGCCAGTAAAGGCAGAACTTTGCATACAACTCATGTGCGCGCACAGGCGCGTGTATTTTGAGTGTATCGGGAGCGCAGCTGAGGCGCTTGTCATGACTAGTCCCTTGTTCATAAAAACTTAACGTTAACAAACGCTTGCTAAACATACTCTGTCATGGTAATTTTCATGTCATTGGTTAGAGAAAGCAATTAAAAAAAAGTGTGTCTGCCTATCCCCTCGGGGATGTAAGCATGTATTATGTAATCAATTAATTAATTCATACTCTTGATATTTATTATCTTTTAATAATAATAATAATATCTGGCAACTCTAGACATCTGTACATACGTTATTTTCATCTATAAAATATTTTAATATTTTTATCTAAAATAATCTTGCCTCAATTTATAAAATTCATACAGATTTCAAAATATTATTACCAAAAAGTTCATTATATATTATATTTCAAAATTTATTACAAGAATCACAACAACAACAAAATCTACAAATATGAAACGAAGCTTTGACAAACGTCAACCATCAAAATATCAAAAATTGTTTCGAAAAAATTAACAGGATGAATTATGAATAATGTATAAAGATGATAACAAGAGCCAGGAGTAAGAATGCACACCCAACACCCCCGGACTCATCACTTAGCTCCGCCTCGCAAGCGCCGGACCGCACACCTGCGACACAAGTGCTTGCTGAGGCGTCGAGCATATCGTCAAGTGACGAGTATTTTTCCCCGCCGACGTCGCCAACACCTGTACGCCGGCGAGGGAGAGGCCGGCCGCCGAGCAGTTTGGGACCCCGAAGCCTACCAGCTTCGAGTAGGGTCCCCACTACCGGTGGTATTGTGCACCGCATGCGATGGACTTCATCCATCAATGAAAATGTCATGCGGGCATATTATGAGGCTACAGATGGGGAAACCAACCTGACTGCATACCGTTCAAGGATGCTCCCTTTGTTTCAGGCTCTTGAACCAACAATAACCGTTGCCGTACAACGACTATCGGATCAAGTGCGGGCTATCCAACGATGCAAGTTGCTGGATCAACCTGTGCTTGATCGACTTCGCCTGGAAGTGTTATCTACTCGACCAGCTCCAGCGTTAACGAGTGCACCATCATCTGCTACACACACGGTTGCAACTAGTGCCACTTTAGTTGAGACCGTGCTCGACGCGGGAGATGATACGAGTAATATATCTATCCAGGTAAGCGAGCAATTAAGGAGTACTTTGGAGGATGTGATCTCTCAGTATAGGTTTGCACCTAATTCTAGGCCACGGCTACCACGCTTGCCCATGCATAGACGAAATCTGGCGTTGATGGGAGCCCTGAATGCGTTGCTAGATCCGTACTTACGGACTAGCAATGATTTGCTAGATACCCACTCGATTCTTTACTGTGGAGCTATTACCGCTTGTCGTGTTGCACGCGTTAAATTCCCTGAATTTAACCGTACACCACGATCGGGTGGTGTGCCCGTATGGCAGGCAAGAATCGAGCGACGTATCGGCACATTTAGGACTCTCATTGCGAAGCTTATCTGTTTTAGCCGGGGAAATAATCGTCCACGGGTCATGCGTTTCGTGACTCAGGCATTCGCTGGGACCGGTATTAGCTCCCAGCAATACTTAGCTAATGTCACGGAACGTATTGACTTTCTAAAGCAGAAAGTATATGCATGGGCGAGTCGTATTCGTCGCTATAGAGAGCGTGTAGACAGATACTGGCAGAATCGTATCTTCCAAAGTGACCAAAGGAAGGTGTACCGAGAGTGGGAGGGAACTGGACAACGTTTGAGCGACGGACAACTGCCCGATGCTCGCGCCATGAATCAATTTTGGCGTGACATATGGTCGATGCCCGTCGAACATTCGGAGGGTGATTGGATCCGTGTTGTCGAGCGTGAATGCGATAACATCGAGCCCATGGAGTCTATTACAATAAACTCCGAAGACGTTAGTTGCGCAATACGTACGGCACAGAACTGGAAAAGTCCTGGGCCGGACGGATTGCACAACTTTTGGATCAAGTGGGTTCGAAGCTCGCATGAACGCTTGGCAACACAGTATCAAGAAGCCCTCGAGTCTGGTTCCTTACCCGCTTTTATGACCACTGGCATCACCTTCCTGCTCCATAAATCAGGTAGTACCACGGAACCTAAAAACTATAGACCTATCACTTGCTTACCTACTATCTACAAGCTCCTTACATCTATTCTGAGAACTAAAATAAATTCACATATAATGTCAAATAACATCTTAGATAGTGCTCAGAATGGATGTAGGGCTGGGTCACGTGGTACTAAGGAGCTACTCCTTATTGACATGACCATTAGCCAACAAGTTAGGCGGAGTAGGGGCGCCCTCTCTACTGCCTGGATTGACTACAAGAAGGCCTATGATTCGGTGCCTCATTCATGGCTGGGGAGGATTTTAGAGTTGTATAAAATTAATCCGACTCTTAAATCCTTCTTAGTCTCATGTATGGGGCAGTGGACCACAGTACTTCGTCAACCAGGTAGTGGTGAGTGCGCTTCTGGTCCGCATGACTTGATAAGGATTGAGCGTGGTATATTCCAGGGCGACAGTTTGAGTCCATTGTGGTTCTGTTTAGCACTGAATCCACTTAGCACATTGCTGAAGGATTCAGGGCTAGGCTATCGGTTTCGTAGAGGGGGTGAGGTTATTTCTCACCTGATGTATATGGATGACCTCAAACTGTTCACACTGAAGCACCAAGATTTAGTGACATTACTAAAAACTACGGAAGTTTTTAGTAATGCCATTAAGATGGAGTTCGGTGTTGATAAGTGTGCGATTATGCATGTACAGCGGGGGAAGGTTGTAAATTCACCGAATTTACAACTTTCTGAGATAATAACTCTCAGATCTCTCTCCGAGACCGAAACATACAGATACCTAGGTATGTCAGAGTCATTGGGTATAGCGGTAGAGGACATTAAGAAATCGGTGAAAGAACGTTTTTTTGGCCGCCTGACAAAAGTTCTTAACAGTTTTTTGTCCGGCGGTAACAAAATACGGGCTTTCAACGGTTGGGTAATGCCTTTATTGCTGTACTCCTTTGGCATACTTAGGTGGACTCAAACGGAACTAGACGCCCTGGATAGGCGAGTCCGTCAACAACTGACATTGCATCGAATGTTACACCCACGATCTTCTGTCATGAGACTGTACATTCCACGGAAGTTGGGGGGTCGAGGATTTTTAAATGCCAAGAACCTCCATAACCGTGAAGTGTGCAGTCTGAGGAATTACTTCCTACAGAATGGATGTGGCATTCATTGCGATGTTGTGATGGTTGACAAGGGCCTGACACCTCTTTCCTTGGCTAACGAGAACTGGCGTAAACCAAAGGTGTTAAGTACTGAAGACCGTAAGGACGTATGGAAGAGCAAGGAGCTACACGGGCGGTTCTACCGAGTCTTGAGAGGACCCGACGTAGACCTGCCCGCATCGGTGAACTGGCTACGTTTCGGTGACCTCTTTGGGGAAACTGAAGGTTTTGCCTGTGCAATTGCAGATGAAGTTATCAAGACGAACAACTATCGGAAATACATCATGAAGGACGGTACGGTCGACATTTGTCGAGCATGCCACCGTCCTGGTGAATCACTTCGTCACATCATTTCCGGTTGTTCGTATCTTGCTAACAGCGAGTACTTGCATAGGCACAATCAAGTAGCCAGGATCATCCATCAGCAACTTGCTCTTCAATACGGCCTTATTGAGTTCGAGGTACCATATTATAAGTACACACCAATGCCAGTTCTCGAGAATGGTCGTGCGTTGCTCTACTGGGACCGATCAATCATCACGGACAGGACTATTGTTGCCAATAGGCCTGATATCGTGTTGGTTGATCGGACCCAGCGTCGGGCAGTGCTCGTCGATATCGCCGTCCCGCATGACGAGAATCTCGTGAAGGCAGAGAAGGACAAACTTAGCAAGTACCTTGATCTGTCCTTCGAGATAACCGCCATGTGGGACGTAGACTCGACGATCATTGTGCCGATGGTCATTTCGGCTAACGGATTAATAGCGAAGAGTTTCGACCAACATCTCAAGAGACTCTCGTTAGATTGTTGGATCAAGAGTCAGATTCAGAAGGTTGTTATCCTCGACACGTGCCGTATTGTTAGGAGGTTTCTTAGTCTGTAGCCTCCACCGCCGGTAGTTTGGGTCCTACTCCGCTACTGGTGGGTCACTATTTTTTATATTTTTAAATGTATTTGTGTTTTTTATAAATCTATTTAAAAATGTATAAAATAAGTATGTTAATGAATAAACGACATAATAATTATAATAATAATTGCCTAAATTTATACAATTACTTCAGATACAAAATTAATATAAGCAAAAAGTCAATAAATAAAGGATTTTATACTATTTTATAACAATAAACAAAGTCTACAAAATTAACATAGAAGATTTGACACATGTCATATGAATACCTACGAAAATATCAACAATATTATGGCTAAATTCAAAATGAAGTGATTGAGATGCAAACAAGAGCCAGAAGCAGAAATGCGCAACTAACACCCCCGGACTCGTCACTAAACTCCGCCTCGCAGTCACCGGACCGCACATCGCCGACACAGGTGCTCGCTGAGGCGTCGAGCTCTTCAAGTGACGAGGATTTCTCTCCGCCGACGTCGCCAACACCTGTACGCCGGCGAGGGAGAGGCCGGCTGCCGAGCAGTTTGGGGCCCCGAAGCCTACCAGCTTCGAGTAGGGTCCCCACTACCGGTGGTATTGTGCACCGCATGCGATGGACTTCATCCATCAATGAAAACGTCATGCGGGCATATTATGAGGCCACAGATGGGGAAACCAACCTGACTGCGTACCGTTCAAGGATGCTTCCTTTGTTTCAGGCTCTTGAATCAACAATGACCGTTGCCGTCCAACGACTATCGGATCAAGTACAGGCTATCCAACGATGTAAGTTGTTAGATCAATCTGTGCTTGATCGACTACGCCTGGAAGTATTATCTACTCGTACAGCTCCTATGGCAACGAGAGCACCGTCACCTGTGACACAGACGGTTGCTACAAGTGGGACGTTAGCGACGCCCGCACCCGACGCGGGAAATGATACGAGTGATACATCTATCCAGGTAAGCGAGCAATTGAGGAGTACTTTGGAAGATGTGATCTCGCAGTATAGGTTTATACCTAATTCTAGACCGCGGCTACCACGCTTGCCAATGCATAAACGAAATCTGGCGTTGATGGGAGCCCTGAATGCATTGCTAGAGCCGTACTTACGGACTAGCAGTGATTTGCTTGATACTCACTCGATTCTTTACTGTGGAGCCATTGCCGCTTGTCGTGTTGCACGCGTTAAATTCCCCGAAGCTTACCGTGCACCACGACCGGATGGTGTTCCCGTATGGCAGGCAAGAATCGAGCGACGTATCGGCACATTTAGGACTCTCATTGCAAAGCTTATCTCTTTCAGCCGGGGAAATAGTCGTCCCCGGGTCATGCGTTTCGTGACTCAGGCATTTGCTGAGACCGGTATTCGTCCCCAGCAATACTTAGCGAATGTCACGGAACGTATTGACTTTCCGAAACAGAAAGTGTATGCATGGGCAAGCCGTATCCGTCGTTATAGAGAGCGTGTAAATAGATACTGGCAGAATCGCATCTTCCAAAGTGACCAAAGGAAGGTGTACCGAGAGTGGGAGGGAACTGGACAACGTTTGAACGACGGACAACTGCCAGATGCTCACGCCATGAATCAATTTTGGCGTGACTTATGGTCGGTGCCCGTCGAACATTCGGAGGGCGACTGGATCCGTGTCGTCGAGCGTGAATGCAGTATCATCGAACCCATGGAATCTATTACCATAGACTCCGAAGACGTTAGTTGTGCAATGCGTACGGCCCCGAACTGGAAAAGTCCTGGGCCGGATGGATTGCACAACTTTTGGATAAAGTGGGTTCAGAGCTCGCATGAACGCTTGGCAACACAGTATCAAGAAGCCCTTGAGTCTGGTTCCTTACCCGCTTTCATGACCACTGGCATCACCTTCCTGCTCCACAAATCAGGTAGTACCACGGAACCTAAAAACTATAGACCCATCACTTGCTTACCTACCATCTACAAGCTCCTTACATCTATTCTGAGAAGTAAAATAAACTCGCACATAGTATCTAATAATATCTTAGATAACGCTCAGAATGGATGTAGGGCTGGGTCTCGTGGTACTAAGGAGCTACTCCTCATTGATATGGCCATTAGCCAACAAGTCAAGCGGAGTAGGGGCGCCCTCTCTACTGCCTGGATTGACTACAAGAAGGCCTATGATTCGGTGCCTAATTCATGGCTGAGGAGGATTTTAGAGTTGTATAAAATTAATCCGACTCTTAAATCCTTCTTAGTCTCGTGTATGGGGCAGTGGACCACAGTCCTTCGTCAACCAGGTAGTGGTGGGCACGCCTCTGACCCGCAAGGCTTGATAAGGATCGAGCGTGGTATATTCCAGGGCGACAGTTTGAGTCCATTGTGGTTTTGTTTAGCACTGAATCCACTTAGCACATTGCTGAAGGATTCAGGGCTATGCTATCGGTTTCGTAGAGGGGGTGAGGTTATATCTCACCTGATGTACATGGATGACCTCAAACTGTTCACATTGAAGCACCAAGATTTAGTGACATTATTAAAAACTACGGAAGTTTTTAGTAATGCCATTAAGATGGAGTTCGGTGTTGATAAGTGTGCGGTTATGCATGTACAACGGGGGAAGGTTGTAAATTCACCGAATTTACAACTTTCTGAGATAATAACTCTCAGATCTCTCTCCGAGACCGAAACATACAAATACCTAGGTATGTCAGAGTCATTGGGTATAGCGGTAGAGGATATTAAGAAATCGGTGAAAGAACGTTTTTTTGGCCGCCTGACAAAAGTTATTAACAGTTCTTTGTCCGGTGGTAACAAAATGCGGGCTTTCAACGGTTGGGTGATACCTTTATTGTTATACTCCTTTGGCATACTTAGGTGGACTCAAACGGAACTAGACGCCCTGGATAGGCGAGTCCGTCAACAACTGACATTGCATCGAATGTTACACCCACGATCTTCTGTCATGAGACTGTACATTCCGCGGAAGTGGGGGGGTCGAGGCTTTTTGAATGCCAAGAACCTCCACAACCGTGAAGTGTGCAGTCTGAGAGATTACTTTCTACAGAACGGGTGTGATATTCATTGCGATGTCGTGATGGTTGACAAGGGCCTAACACCTCTTTCCTTGGCTAATGAGAACTGGCGTAAACCAAAGGTGCTAGGTACTGAAGACCGTAAGGACGTATGGAAGAGTAAGGAGCTACACGGGCGGTTCTACCGGGTCTTAACAGGATCCGACGTAGACCTGCTCGCTTCGGTGAACTGGCTACGTTTTGGGGACCTCTTTGGGGAAACTGAAGGTTTTGCCTGTGCAATTGCAGATGAGGTTATCAAGACGAACAACTATCGGAAATACATCATGAAGGACGGTACGGTCGACATTTGTCGAGCATGCCACCGTCCTGGTGAATCACTTCGCCATATTATTTCCGGTTGTTCGTATCTTGCTAACACCGAGTACTTGCATAGGCACAATCAAGTAGCCAGGATCATCCACCAGCAACTTGCTCTTCAATATGGCCTTATTGAGTTTGAAGTACCGTACTATAAGTACACACCAGTGCCAGTTCTTGAGAATGGTCGTGCATTGCTCTACTGGGACCGATCAATCATCACGGACAGGACTATTGTTACCAATAGGCCCGATATCGTGTTGGTTGATCGGACCCAGCGTCGGGCAGTGCTCGTCGATATCGCCGTCCCGCATGACGAGAATCTCGTGAAGGCAGAGAAGGACAAACTTAGTAAGTACCTCGATCTGTCCTTCGAGATAACCGCCATGTGGGACGTAGACTCGACGATCATTGTCCCGGTGGTCGTTTCGGCAAACGGATTAATAGCGAAGAGTCTCGATCAACATCTCAAGAGACTCTCGTTAGATTGTTGGATCAAGAGTCAGATTCAGAAGGTTGTTATCCTCGACACGTGCCGTATTGTTAGGAGGTTTCTTAGTCTGTAGCCTCCACCGCCGGTAGTTTGGGTCCTACTCCGCTACTGGTGGGACACTATTTTTTATATTTTTAAATGTATTTGTGTTTTTTATAAATCTATTTAAAAATGTATAAAATAAGAATGTTATTGAATAAACGAAATAATAATAATAATAAATTTATTTCGTAATAATAATTGTACAATAAAATTTTACATAGAATCTTAATTTTAATTGTGCGCTATTACATCATAGTTAGTGCATTAGTAGCTTAAGTATGTAGGTATAATAATACCTATTTACATTTATATGTTTCTAGATGTTTTGTAAATAGGTAGTCTTATAAACGTAATTTGCACCTGAACTAGGTAGTCCTGTATTGCAATAGACTTAAAATAGGTTTTAACTAACATAGGTTTAATAAACGATTATGGATATGAGGGTAAGTATAATATTTCGAACTTCAATAAAAATTAAAGTCACAGATCACATAACTAGACTATTCAGTTGTTTAGTTTTGAGAGTCTGCCTTATATACCTAAAAATAAATCAACATTTAAAAAGTGTTATAAACTAAAACATTGGTATAAAAAAGGTATTTTCAAGAAAATATTCTTAAATGAATAGCAAATACAGAAAATAACCTCAACATGACACAATGAACAATTACCTATAAATTATATCCAAACAACAATTGTGATTTCACCTGTACCAATTCAATACCGGGTATTATACTGTAAATTTTAGAATGTTACCTAAATATATTGCACGGCCGCTTTTTTGTAGCCATCCGAACTTGGTCGGGTTATGTAGGTTTTCGCTGCTTTGTCAATATTTTAATTGTTTCTCTTTAATTACTGAGTTTAATGAGATGAAATTTTGCACGTGAGTAGTTGAATTAATACACTAATTATTGGAATACATTTTACTATGCAATTCCTTTAAAACGTCATGATTGTTGACTGCTTTGTAAACAGTGGTCTATTCATGGTAAATTGTCCTATAAGTCATTAATTACTAACGGAACATCATTGATACTTGGCAAGATGTTGCAGACACTTACAAGGTTTGTATAAACGTGAAAATCTAGACCCCAAAGTGCATACTTTACGAACTAAGACCTAATAAGCGTATTTTACGTTTATATTTTTATCTTTTAAACCCTACGATTTTTTCTAAATTTGTTTTTTAACAAGTATAAACAAATTCAAAACAACGTATGTAAAAATCTACAGCTCTCTATAACTGGTACTCGTACTAAACGGAGTACTATACTCTTTAAAGTGACGCTTATAATGATGTATCTTAAAGGTACACGTGTGTAGTAAGGTTTTTTTTTTTTTTTTTTTACGTGGTCGGTGATGCATTTACGCACTTCACCGTCTCGCTGCGGGGGAGAGCGAGACGGCTTATAAGCGCTTTATATGAAAACTAGCAAATGGCCAAACGTTCGCGTAGCGGAAACTTAAATTTCTCCGAAGTTTATGGATGCACTAATTTTATTCATACATACACAATTATTACACACAAATACACACAAATTTTTGGACACTTTTTTTTTCTTCTAAGTCCATGGATTAAAAAAGTTCCGCCAGGACAACGTTCGCCCAGCGGAATCAGTTTTTGGCGAATTTCTCCACAATGGCTGCATGCACAAATCTTTTGTTACTATACACAATTACACGACGTCATACACTAAATATCTAATAATACACACACCTGAAGTTCAACATTATACAGCTTAAGTTCAGTTAATAACTCTATAAATTGAATAAATTTTATTGAATATCTAATGGACGCCCGAGGCTTCGTTTGCCATGGCAGTGGGACAGGATAAGTTCATAGTTAAATTAAATAAAAAAACCCGCCACGTGTGTGTCGGGCCACGCATAGAATAGGATTCCGTAGTCACCCATATTAGCATCTATAACTCCTGAACAATCAAAGTTGTCTAATCCGTTATATTTTTCCTTGAAAGTTCATTACATGGACTACCATCATAAATATTTTCAGATTTCTCGGGCCAGCCGTTAAAATTTTATAGGGTACTCTGTTTATTCCAACAAAAAATGCTTTAAAGTTGAATATAGCAAAAAGAAAACTTAAATTAAAAAAATCTTATTAACAACGTCGCAAAGTTTTTAAATGACCTATCTAATGATACCCCACACTTCAGGGTAGACGCAAGAAACAAAACAAATTCTGGTTAAGTGTACGGGAGGTACCCCAAGAAAAAATATTTTTCATAATTTTCTTTTAGCACTTGTCAAGGTAGTAAATACACATATCCATGCAAAGTTTTATGTTTCTAGCACTCACCGTTTACTCTCATCATATTTGTTGTTCATATTGCATATGTGAATGCTACACCTACACACACATAAAACTTGTTCTTCCAAGCATATCCTTCCCTTGGCCCACTGGAAGAGATTTCTTATGAAATAAGTGGTGCCTTTGTACTGTTAATCTATCCTTAGTATTCCTCTTCTCTTTTCTGTAACTTCATGTGTGTACATAAATGAATAAATAAATAAATAAAGATCTCATAGTTAACAATGTTTTTGTATTTCTCATTATTTAGCGTGGTGTTTTTGTTTATTCGGCCTTACGTCTAATTGCCCGTCTCAGGTACCCACACGTCCTCTAGGATACCCCAGGGAGCAAAGGTACTTTGGCCACCTATGCAACCTCTACAAAATGTGACGAGGGATCGGCTGCCATTTTTTATCGTATTGATTACAATATAGAACTGTAATTTTAATATGAATAAATAACCCGTAAGATTTTGTAATCCACAAATTAAAACAAAAAAATCGGTTGTCTGTAAAGTCGGTTTACTGACGATATTTGAACGTGACAACGTCATAACTGCCGTACGCGGAGGCCGATTGTGCCTCTTTGTCGCTCGTTCCGCGCTCTCGCTTGCACTTCAAGCCTTAAATGGAACGCCTCAGAGCGAGGTAACGCCGCATGACGTCATGTTTTTTCGTGCGTGCAGCCGGCGCCATCGAATTATAAGACGTTGTCACGTCAAAACGTTATTTGTTTGTTGACAAAGTTAGATATCTATCTATAGGCGGTAGCCTTGTCTAGGTAATAAATAAATATGTTAGGACAATTCACACAACGCCATCTAGTCTCAAACTAAGCAGAGCTTGTGATATGAGTACCTACTAGATAAACTGATATAAATATTTATATACATTTTTTTGCTAATACATACACATTATATATATTAAACATCCAGACTTCCGTACAAACGTATTTGTCTTCACACAAAGTTTGTCCCTACTGGGAATCAAACCCGAGACTCCGGCGTCGAAAGCGGATGCACTACCGACCACGCCACCGAAGCAGTCAGGTACCTATGTATTGCAATTGTTACATAATTGAGCGGAGTTTACGAAGCTCTTTCTTAGACGACTCGTGTATTTCGTTCGTGATCGAACTCCACCTAAACGACTGGACCGATCTTTTTGAAATTTGGCACGGTCATAGTGACCATCACCGTGAGTGCATATATCTGAATTCATAAAGATCGGTGCAGTCGTTTAGGATTTCGACCCGGATCGACAAACTCAGCTCAATTATTGCAACAGCAGAATGCATTGCATACCTAGTATTATATTATCTAGTTTGTTTTACTTAATTATGTAATATCACAACAAATATAAAAGATAACGAGTTATGAATCCAGATTTATCATTTGTTTATAATATATAAACAAGTTCGACCTCCGGGCTTTGAAGGACACTTGATGTTTTTACTTCATTTGCATAAAAGATTATATTATACCTACTGAGATATTGACTTGAGCTATTTTTGTTCTAGATAACATAAAAGTGTACATAATGCTTAGAATAAATGTCTTCAGATTTATTGGAAGATAACTCTGATTTACAAGGTTGTTGTTTTGCGTTTAAAATTATGTCATCATCAGTGTATTGGTGTCCACTGTTGAACATAGGCCCGCCTTGCCTGTGCACGTGTTTCCTCCCACATATAACCCTGGGTTCTTCAAGCGGAGCGTGAAGAGGTACATCACTGGGTCGTGGTAGTATTGTGTACTGTGAGAGTCGCCCACAATTGCTAGACGTCGTTACGACTTACCACCAGGCGGGTGACGTCAATTTGGCGAACCCAATTTAAAAAAAATATTTACCAATCAATTACTTCTATTGGCACCTCTGTATACACCAAGATACAGCTCTTTTCACCAAGTCGTCGGTCCATTATAGGCCGTTTCACATTCTCGCTCCTCTTGCCAGTACGTGGTCTCCACACAAGAATATTTTTGTCCATATCCACATTAAAATGATCGTCAGAGAAACTTCGCTCAAATATTTAGGAGCTGTTTAAATGCTTGAGCAGTCCTTAACTTCTTCTTTTTTTAAAAACGTGGTTCTTTCGATGTTCATCGATGATTTCGCCAAAGTCAAGGTTATTGATAGTCCAGCACAGAAGAACTAGTTGTTCAACTAGCTCCAGGCGCGGGACAAGTTAAGAAACGTTGTTCGGTAAAGTGAGAGTCTGGAACCCCATTTTTGCGCAGACCCAGAGGTAACATAAAAAGCCACCAGCCACACGCTCAGCAAAAATCGAACCCCATCCCTTAAACTTATTTTTTTCTTACCCAAATGTCACTTTTGAGTATCTACTTATTTGAGTGACGTTTCAATATACGGCCGTTAGTTGAAAAAATACAACATACATACATAATCAAATTAATCACTCATGTTTTCGTAAAGAGGTAAGCAGAGACATGTAATACGCCCAGTTTACATCCATAACTTTGTCCCCCGGAACCGGGACTTTTTATTAACATTATTCCAAGGTATATTCATAAATTGATTGTTCTTGAATGAGAATGTAGCACACGACATACCTAAAACAAAAGAATGATTGTTTATGGTTCCGGCCGGAGTCTACGTCTAACTGCCGGATGCGAGACTGCATCCGTTCGACACAAGTCTTCACATTCATTCAATGATATCGAATTCATGTCTATTTATAAATGACTATACACACAAAGTGTCTGTTTGTAATTTCAAATTATAAACTTTTTACTAATGCAGATGGTAATATAGTTGATATACTGTAATAGTGCCAGGTGACGGCAATACTATCTAATACGTAGAGCCAACAAAATATATAAATTTCCACTCCACGCATTCTCTTCATTCATAAGTTTTTCAAAATACACTTCCCATCGATTTCTTACTTTATCTTCTTTTACTAAAACTGTACCCTTTTCATCTTTTATACATCTCACATGGTTTAAATCTTTGGTTCTATCTTCTCTTTCTTTCGCTAAGCAGTAAATTTCTTTATGGCCTTTAGGTCAATCTAAGTTTTATTATTAATTATGTCTTATTTTCGAATATTAAATAGTCTGTCAAAGGCTTTTAAGCCTATTTTACTATTGCTAAATTAGTTTATTTAAAAATAGGCGCAATTGCGTATTTAAGGCGATATTTAGATATAAGAAGATCAAATTCTTGCTATGAAAAGTTGTAATTACATTCTACGCAATTACGGCCTTTCAGATAAAATATTTCACAATTTATTAGTATTTTTTTGTATAAACGAAAGCGAAAAATTTAAATAAATTATGGTTCATATTAAAGCCTATAATATCTTTTTACATTTTATAAAACAGGAACCACTAAACAAAATCGATCACTAAATCGCGGGCCTTCATTTTGGATAAAACTTCAATTATCTCGGAATCAACGTTGAAGTAGTTACGGCCTTCTTTCTTATGACAGCAGAATTTGGTTGATATACTGTAATAGTGCCAGGTAACGGCAACACTATGTATTACGTGGAGCCAACAAAATTACCAGCAACGCGTAGGTACTGTGCGTAATGCATCTCTGCCTATCCCTTCGGGATATTGGCGTGATGTATGCCTATCTGTTATAATTAAAATTTGTTTTATAGAAGCCTATACGTCACGAATGATCAGAGCACTCGGATCAAAAGACATTCACTTATCCACTTAAGTGAGTGCTTACGTATTATTATTATTTCACTCTTATTATACTCAATGCTGGTAAGCACGTAGCCGTTCGGTCACGTTTGGCCATGTGATGTTCACGATTAAACATTGTTGCATGTCAATTAAATCACTGACATTACAAGAGTTTGATTTGCTTCAAGCTGTAATCGTCCTATTTCAAATCTCAATGAAAACGAATTTTGACAACGCTAAAAAATATAGTCTAAAATAGTCATAAATAGTCAGACATGCAAAAAAATAGTCGTATTATAGTTAGTGAGGATTATAGCTGGAACGTCAAGCTGTAATCCTCATTTCTGGTGCAAGCAAACGGTAAAGTCTATCGTATTGGTTTAGGTTCCAAAAAATAGTCATGAAATAGTCATAAAGTAAAAAATAAAAATAGTCATAAAATAATAATAATACAAGAGGTAACAGATTTTGCAATCATAATCATATTTTACATCACTCTAACATTATACATGCACTTGGGTGCAAAGGGGCCCTTCTTACATCTATCGGGCCCCAGTGACCTCACCTGCTAGTGGCGCACCTGCTGATTAACGGACGAGGTTCGTATATTACGGTACCCATGTGGTGGCTTCGGCCCCTACGTGGATACCAGGTGGTACAACAGTGTTGGTCCGGGGGGGTACCACCGTGCAGCTGTGCTAAAGCCCCCCAAGTAACCCAGCCCAGGCTGGGTTGCGTTAGGGGTTCAGCAGCTGCACTGCCGGGCCCGGGGCGGTGTATGGTGCGGTAGGCAGGGGTCCAGTGGGGGCGAAGCGGAGTCTAGTGTGGGTGGTGTGGGTCGATTCGCCGGCCAGGGAGACCCTTAGCAACGGTGTTGCCGCGGCCGCCCGCAACATAGTCATGGGGCCCGCCTGGGACCAACCACCCCAGTAGGCTGCCCCACATGTTGCGCATAATCCTGTTGTGGGGTCGCCGCTCCGGGTGGTAACCGGTGTGGGGTAGCGGCGGCCTTGCATCAGGGGGGTTTGGGAGCCCTTCCGTCCGGCGGGTCGGCTCCGACCTAACCACACGGTTCTAGACGAAGCTAGCCTCTGCACTTTGTCACTTACTGCCGCACCAAATATCGCCCTGTCTTCACGCTTCCCCATATTTCACAATGATAGTGCAACAAGATAATAGACGGTACACAGCGGCCCCTAGAAACCCCACAAAGTTGACTTCGTTTGAGGTGGAGTTCGCGAATATCCGCGGACTCCATGCAAACCTCGATACCGTCCACCATCACCTGGAGACGGCACGACCTTCTGTGATGTTCCTAATGGAGACACAGATACGCCGCCCTGACGACACGTCGTACCTCTGTTACCCGGGCTATATCATTGAGGAACAATTCCGCGATAAAGCCGGGGTGTGCGTGTTCGTTAGGGCGGATGTTTGCTGCCGCCGGTTGCGCTGTCTGGAGAACCCCTCCTACTCCGTCCTTTGCTCCGCTCCCACACAGGGGACACTGGGACAACAAGGCTTTTCGAATACCTCAGCGAGATGGCTGACGATGCGCAGGTGCGGTTCCCGAACGCTGACCTGGTTTTCCTGGGGGACTTTAACGGTCATCACGTTGAGTGGCTGGGGTCCCTTAGGACCGATCATGCGGGACGAACCGCCCATGCGCAAAACGGCGCGTCTTGTCTATTTCAGCTACTTCCACAGTATCATGACATATGGCATACTACTGTGGGGTAACGCTGCCGATATTGAATGCATCTTTGTGTTGCAGAAGAGGGCTATCCGGACTATCTATGGAATGGGGTCTCGGGAGTCATTAAGAGATAAGTTTAAGCATATTAACATCCTTACAGTGTATTCACAGTATATTTATGAAATTTTATTGTATACCCACAAAAACAAAAGTAAATTTGTGAAAAATAGTGATAATCATAATCTAAACTTAAGAAATAAGGATAAACTGGCTGTTCCTAAATTTAGGCTTCATAAAGTGAGTAATTCTTTTGCGGGGAACTTTATTCGAATGTACAATACATTGCCAACCGAAATAGCAAATTTATCTGTCAATAAATTTAAAAAACTAATAAAAAGTAAATTGTGCCATAAAGCTTATTATAGTATTAATGATTTCTTAGATGACAAGGCGGCCTGGTTGTAACAACGTAACGAATTGCTCCTTTCTAAATAACTCTGTATTATTAGATTTAAGATGAAATATTTTGAAAAAAGCCGAGCTGAGTTTCTTGAGCTCTTCTCAGTCTCGTTGCATTTTGGAACCCTCGGTAGAGTCACGCCAACTTCTGACGAATCTAAATAATTTTCTGAAAATTTCAAAGATAATAAACGTTATTTTATTTTATATTTTATTTTATGCATTCGCTCTCTCCCACGGGCTGACCCAGATGGTACGGGGGATCACCCGGATACCTGACACGTCAGACCACACGCCCGCCTTGCTGGATCTACTGCTGACGAGTCGCCCAGCCGAGTACAGTGTGTCGGTACGCGCCCCACTGGGCACTTCCGACCACTGTGTGGTGCACGCCAGCTTCCAAGTGCCACCGCCTGCTCGTGCTGAACAAATGACTCGACGAGTATGGCACTTGTCGTCGGCAGACTGGGACGGTCTCCGCGATTACTTTGCGTCCGTCCCGTGGAGCCAGCGCTGCTTTGTAGGGAAGGCGCCTTCGGATAGCGCTGCTGCCGTTGCTGGCGAAATCAGTCTAGGGATAGAATATTATATCCCTTTCACTGATGTCGCCAGCATCCGCAAAGCTCGCCCCTGGTTCGGGCGTAAATGTGCCGAGGCTGTCCAGAAAAAACAGTCGGCATATCGCGCCTGGGTCAGGGCTCGGGCGGCACGTGACCCGAACGTGAACCGCCTCAAAGCAGCGTACAATAGGGCCACTAGGTTCAGCAAGAGGGCCTTCAAGAGAGCGGATGCCCAGCGCGTCGCGCGGCTTGGTCAGGAGCTCACATCTCACACCACGGGCAGCCGTGGATACTGGCAACTGGCCAAAGCCGTACAGTCAAATTTTTGCCAACCCTCGCTGTCACCACTGCGTTTTCCTGATGGATCACTGGCTCATAAAGCCCAAGAGAAGGCGGACATGCTCGCAGATCTCTTTGCGGCTAATTCCCGGGTCGATGACCGTGGCCTGCAGCCCCCCGCCATCGCCAACTGTGGCCACACTATGCCTGATATTCCTATCAGGCAATGTGATGTACGGGCAGTGCTGCGGTCACTCGACACGCGGAAAGCCAGTGGCCCTGACGGCATTCCGGCGGTGGTGCTACGAAAATGTGCTGCTGAGTTGTCTCCAGTATTAACGCGTCTGTACCGCCTGTCATACTCTACAGGCCTCGTGCCGGAGGTCTGGAAGGAGGCGAACGTACAACCGATCCCCAAGAAAGGGGATCGATCCGATCCAGGCAACTATCGACCCATAGCTGTCACCTCAGTCATTTGCAAGGTGCTCGAGCTTCTTATCAATAAGCAGCTCATGCGATACCTGGAGGATCACTTGCTAATCAATGATCGGCAATATGGCTTCAGGCCAAAACGATCAACGGGTGACCTCCTAGCATTCGTCACGCATGTATGGGGTGAGGCTATGGAAAAGTTCGGCGAGTCCTTGGCTATTATCCTGGACATCGCCAAAGCTTTCGATAGGGTCTGGCATGCTTCGCTCCTTTCCAAGCTTCCGGCATATGGTCTACCTCCTCAACTGTGCAGCTGGATTGTCAGTTTTTTAAACGAGCGCCGAGTGTGGGTCCTCTGCGATGGCCAGGCTTCTCGCTTCTTGCAAGTGAATGCCGGGGTACCGCAGGGGTCCGTACTGACACCAACTCTCTTTCTTCTGCATATCATAGATATGCTTTCCCCCGGGAACATTCATTGCTATGCAGATGACAGTACATTGCACGGGAGTTACTCGGTTCGTCCGACGGCGGGGCGATCTGTGATAGAGGAGGAGAGACGACATCTCGTGGGTGATCTCGGACGAAACCTGTATTGTTGGGTTTCTTCAATAAAATATGACGTGGGGGTCTTCAGGGATTTATTGGTTGTAATATTTTACAATGTTTTGTAATGTAATCTATTTAATAATTAATATTAGTTACAAGTGCGTGTGATATATATGCGTTACAAGTGTCTGTCATAATCACTTCTGTCAAGTTGACATATTTGACATTAACATTCCATTCAATACATCATCCCCTTTTAAAAAATTAAACAAATTTTATTTTTACAAGTTACCAAATTCCCTTTTAATACAAATTTACTTTTATAATAGGTTCTTCATCCCCTTTTCAACAATTGTTTAATCTTAAATTTACTTAATACTATCATAATACTAGGTACAAATATAAAATAAAAATACAACTTATAGTACAACTACAGCCGCACATTCAACCAGCACCTCCTCTGGTGAAACACAAAGCCTATGCTGGTCTTATGTAGAAAGAGGTTCGAGTGTAATTTACATTGTTAATATCTCTTAAATTATAAGACCTACTTCCATTTATACTACCTACATACCAACTATTTTACCTTCTAACCACATATTCTTATTCACATCTTTCTTAAACCAATTTTTTTGTCCAACAGCAAAGTCTTTTTTAATTCTACTTCTGTTATTATAATTTTGTACATTTCTATCTTTTTGTTTATTTAATTGATACTCTACATTGTAATTTAACTTTGGTTGTAAATAATTATGTGTGGTTATTAATTTGGTTCTTAAATTCCTGTTCATTAACAATTCACAAGGAGAAAAGTTTGTTCCAGCCACCGGTGAAACCCTATATTTTAATAAAGCAACTCTAAAATTTGTGTTGTCTTCATTACACTTAAACATAATTTTCTTAGCAATCTGAACTCCTCTCTCAGCCATTCCATTCGATTGTGGATATCTAGGACTGGTGTAAGTATATTTGAAACCCCATTCCTGTGCAAATTGTCTACATTCTCGAGAATCAAATGGTACATGATCTGAAACAATCTCACTAGGAACACCAAAGTTACTAAACAACTCTAACAAAATACTATTAATTGCACTAGCATTTTTGCTTGTTAAAAGTTTTATTTCTAACCATTTGGAGTAGTAATCATATATTATTAAATTACTTTTTCTCTTAAATTCCATTATGTCAATACCTATCTTTGAATATGGTAAACTAGGAACCGAATGTGAAAGTAATGGTTCTTTAATATTATTGTTTTGATAGGTTTGACAGGAGAAACACTTTTTAACAAATTCTTCAATATGACTATCTATGTGGGGCCAATAATATAATTTACGAGCTAATTGTTTCATTTTTGACATGCCTATGTGTCCTTCATGTAATGTTTTTATAATTGTCATTCTTAGATTTTTTGGTACAATTAACCTGTCTTTAAAATATACTAAATTATCATCATACGACAGATCCATTTTTTATCTTATGATAAGCATGTAAATAATCTGGTATACTATTACCACTAGGCCAACCATTTTTAATAAATTCTATTAGTTTTATTGAGTCACTATCCTTTGAACTTTCATTAATTAATTGTGATTTTTGTTCTTCTGTGCATTCTAAATTTTGGGTGAGGCCCACACAATGTATGACCTCATACATATATGACTCATCAACTTCTTTTCCTTCTAAATATGAACGTGATAGTAAGTCTGCTATGTACAAAAATCTACCCTGTAAATATTTAAATTCAATATTATATTTTAGTAGTTTAAGTTTTAACCTTTGCAATCTGGGTGATGGTATGTCATGTAAGTGTTTCTTTAATAAACATTCTAATGGTTTATGATCATTAATAATAGTTATTTTATGTCCATAAATGAAATAATGAAATTTTTTGGTGGCCCACACCACACTTAACAATTCTTTTTCAATCTGGGAAAAATTACGCTCTGACTGTGTTAAACTACGAGACGCAAAACAAACTGGCTTATTATTTTGTAATAAGCAACAACCAATGCCATCCTTGGATGCATCACATTGTACAACAATAGGCAAACTACTATTAAAATTCTGTAATATTGGTGCTTCAGTTATTAATTTCTTAAGATTATTATAAACTTTTTCATGAACTTCAGTCCATATCCAATCTACATTCTTTTTTAACAATAAATGTAGTGGTGATGCAATATTAGCCATATTAGGAATAAATTTTCTTAAGTAACTTACCATTCCAAGAAAAATTTGTAATTGTTTTTTATTAATTGGACTTTTCATTTTTAATATGGCATTTACCCGGTCGGGGTCTATTTTCATGCCTTTTGCTGAGAAAATGTGACCAAAATATTTCACTTCATCTAACTTATATTGAAATTTATTCTTATTAAATCTTACATTATGTTCTAAAGCTCGTTCAAAAACTTTGATTAATATTACATCATGTTCCTGTTCGTTGTCACCACAAATCAAAAGATCATCGCAATACACAATTACACCTGGTATATCTCCAAAAGCCATTTCACTGTACTTTTGAAATATTTCAGCAGCCACTGATACCCCAAAAGGTAATCTTAAAAATTTATAACAGCCATAGGGGCTGTTAAAAGTACAGAGGTCATTAGAATCTTCGCTCAATTTAATATTATAGAAACCATCTGATAGATCAAGTACTGAAAAACACATCTTATTACTTATTTTCGATACAATTTCGTCTATCGTAGGTATCAAATAATGTTCTCTTATTAATACTTTATTAAGATCTTTAGGATCTAAACAAATTCTTAGTGAACCATCTTTCTTTTCAATAATTACTAAATTGCTTACAAAATTTTTTGGGTGCTCGACTCTCGCAATGACCTTGTGCTTCACCAGAGCTTCCAACTTGTCTGCGAGGCGCTTCATTAGTGCGTTAGGCACTCTCCGTGGTGGTCTCACTACAGGTTCCACACCTGGTTGAATGCATAACTGCAGAGGACTCTTAAACTCTCCAACCCTGAAACAGTTTATTATTGATATTAATAATGTTTTCCTTATTAGTATTCCAGTCCTTCTTACTTTTGATCGTATTAATATTAATATTATTTAACATATTGAGTTTCATTAATGTATTTAAACCTAATATAGGTCTAACCTTTTCTTTTATTATTATAAATTCAGTCAGTATATACCCTTTATCTTCATTTTTATTATTGTAAACTTTTAATATTATTTTACCTAAAGGTAATAGCTTGCCACCCCCGAAGACCTCTATTACCGTTCTAGTCTCAGAAAATCTTATCTTTTTATCATCATCGACTATTTTTCTCAAATCACTTAAACAAATAACATTTACTTGTGCCCCTGTGTCACATTTAAAATTAACATTTTTATTATCCACTCTTACAATTTCTGTCCATTCATTATTTTTTACATCGATGGTGCAAACTAGTCATAAGTCATGCACAAATTTCTGTTCCAACTTCTCGTCAACATTATGCACTCTTTTACTGACATCTA
This sequence comes from Nudaria mundana, assembly GCA_963556515.1. Lineage (NCBI taxonomy): Eukaryota > Metazoa > Arthropoda > Insecta > Lepidoptera > Erebidae > Nudaria > Nudaria mundana. The sequence continues at coordinate 3,659,399 of OY748307.1, forward strand.
CTTTAGAACCTACGCTGAAATGATTCATCTTCTTACATTTATTACACTGCTTGCCATAAGCTGGACACTGCCTTAGGCCATGGTCAGTGTTGCATTTTTTACACTTGTAGTAATTATTATTGAAGCTACCCTTATTAAAGTTACTATTATTCTTAAAATTATTATTAAATGACCTATTTTTATTATTAGTATACTTAGCTTTATTATCTATCGAGGTGTGATGCTTTGATGACCTCTCCACTTGCACTGCATGAACCTCCGGGTTGGTCAGCACATTCATGTGTTCTCTGGACAGTTCTGCAGACCGACAGATATCCACCGCCTTGGTCATTGACAGGTCCTTGATTTCAAGAAGCTTCTGCTGCATCCGTTGTTCCTTGACACCAATGACGATCCTGTCTCTTATCATGCGTTCCTTCTGGTCTCCAAAATTGCAATTTTCAGCCATCTTCCTGACTGCTGTGTAAAATGCATCAAATGTTTCGCCATTTTCTTGATAACGCTTGTTGAAATTATAGCTATTAATTACCTCATTCTGCTTAGGTTTGAAATAATTTTCAAAATTATTTATAACATCATCTAGTTTCGCCTTCTCATCTGTTTTCAATACGTTGTAATATAATTCTTGTGCATGTTGTCCTATACAATTTAGGAAAATTGCGGCTTTCCTCGTTTCGGAATATTTTTCTAAGCCGGCCGCCATTATGAATGTCTTGAAAGTTTGAAGAAATCTCTGCCATTGCGGATAACAATTATCAATGTTATCTAAGTTTAAGCCCTTTGGCATTTTATATTCTACTGCGCACGTCATGACATCAGCTTTATCTTCTTGGGACATTATTTAGTTTTTCCTTTCACTTACTTGCAGTGTGCTTTCTTGAGAGTTCGTAGGTATGATTCAGAATCCTTCTAAATCAGAGGACTGCGCCATGTATTGTTGGGTTTCTTCAGTAAAATATGACGTGGGGGTCTTCAGGGATTTATTGGTTGTAATATTTTACAATGTTTTGTAATGTAATCTATTTAATAATTAATATTAGTTACAAGTGCGTGTGATATGTTCAACAGCTAATTCCAGAGAGTCCGCTCCACAGATAGACCACATCTGTCATAATCACATCTGTCAAGTTGACATATTTGACATTAACATTCCATTCAATACAAAACCTCGACAGTATCTCCCAATGGGGTGCCGAGAACTTGGTCGAGTTCAATGCCCACAAAACACAGGCGTGTGCATTTACAGCGAAAAAATCCCCTTTCCTTCCCCTACCCACTCTTCAGAATGCAATATTACCAATGAAGGACAATCTAGACATCCTTGGCATAGACGTTCGTCGAGAGCTCAATATCACAAAATACATTTTGAGAAGTATTGGGCTAGCTTCGCGGAAACTAGGAATACTGAACAAGGTAAAGCGATTCTTTACACCGCACCAGAGGTGTCTGCTGTACAAAACGCAGATTAGACCCTGCGTTACACCTATGGGGCGGCTCCGCGAAGTATTTGCTGGACGCACTCGACGCTATGCAGCGACGCGCTGTTCGCATTATAGACTGTCCGGAGGTAACGAGAAGCCTTGAGCCGCTAGCCCAGCGCCGAACAATTGCTTCCTTGGCCGCGTTCTACCGTATTTACCACGGTGAGTGTTCTGAAGAGCTCTTCAACCTGATCCCACCCTCTCCCTTCCGATCCCGAACAACGCGTCGATGTCACTCTCATACCGTGGAAACCATCTTCGCGAGAACCGAGCGTTTTAAACGTTCGTTTCTCTGCCGAACGATGGTGGCTTGGAACGCCCTGCCTGCGCACGTGTTTCCTCCAACATATAACCCTGGGTTCTTTAAGCGAAGCGTGAAGAGGCACATTACTGGGTCGTCAAGTTGAGGGCCACTCTCTATAGTATTCCTGTGTACTGTGAGAGTCGCCCTCAATTGCCAGACGTCGCCTCAGCTTACCATCAGGCGGGTGGCATCAATTTATCGAACTAAATATAAAAAAAAAAAAAAAACTGAAAAGTAATTTTTGTAGACGGACGATTCGAATTGGAAATTCATCACGTTTGTATCCGCAGAGGGTTAAACAGAAGCATTATTATACTTCCACTTTTCGCCAGTTATTTGGTTTGTCCCACGTAATAGATGAGGAACATAATGTCGCCAACCGGGAACTTTTACTTTTGCCAGAGCCTGCGATGAGGCTGAGTTCGCTGAGAAGGCTTTTAAAGATCGCCTGCCAGACGATCGCTAGTCCAGTCTGGCAGGATAAAGAATTCAGAATACGGACGCAACAACAAATACACTAAGTTGAGTGGTACTTTATAGAATTTTTTTTCACACTGTCCCACAAAGTCTGTGCGTACTTTTACAAAATTGTAAAAGAACTGACAGACTTTCATGACTGAATATATTTAAAAAGAGGGGCTCGTGGTTTCGTGTAACCATGTTACCACATTGCAAAGGTAAAGCAACATCTAGTTAGGCCGGTCATAGGATGGGTGACAATTTCTTAAGATATTAAGTCCCCTGCGTGCCTCAGAGAGCACGTTAAGCCGTCGGTCCCGGTTGTCATACAAACATCTATGGCAGTCGTTAGGGGTAGATGGAGCCCTAAATCAAAAATCTGACCGGTCTAACTTCGATATCGTCCAAGGGTTGTGGAGGTCAGATGGCAGTCGCTTTAGTTTTTTGGAAAAAAGCCGAATTGAGTTTCTTGAGGGCTCTTCTCAGTCTCGTTGCATTTTGGAACCCTCGGTAGAATCACACCAACTTTTGACGAATCTAAATAATATTTTTAAAATTTCAAAGATAAACGTTATTTTATTTTATTTTTATTTTATGGAAAATATCGAAGTTCAGCCGCGAGCAATTACACTGCAAAGTCGACCCCCAACTGCGTTGGGAAAAGGGCTCGGTGAATGATGACGACCAATTACCAAAGACCAACGACCTAAGTACAAGACAACGGACTGTTAACCATTCAGATAATCTGTTTATTAGCGATCCTTATTCAATTAAATAATTCCTTTAATATTTGCAGGGTGAATCATAATTGTATAAGTGGTAGACTGTTTCAATTCAAGCAGTTCTTTCTTTCAATACTTTATTGCTTTCATTTTGTTTACTTAAATGTTGCTTACAAACTAATAACTTATTTGTACAGCTTGAAGAAAGTTGCATTATGTCTTCGATCAACAAAAGCATCTAGCAGTCTACTTTTATAGTATAGATAGTTTTGAATATGAGAAAATCCATGTTTTTATTAGGGTTCCTTACCCAAAGCGTAAAATAGGAACACATTTTTTTTTTAACTCCGCGGCCTGAGGCCGCGGCCGCTCTAACGTCCGTTGCCGGGCGTCTCTGGTTACAAGCAGAACGTATTTCCAGTGGCGCCCGGTGGACTTCGACCACCTCTGTGGTCTCTGCGGGGGTTAGGTCGGGATGAGAATCCCGCGTCGTTGGGGTAGGGTTTTATCCCGCGTCAGTGAGTGAATCTGATTGCGTGCTATGGGGCAAAGGCCCCGCAGCACGCAACCCTTCTAGCCTGCTTCTGTAAGAACGACGGGTGGCGATCCCGCCGTCTTCAGGCCCCGATCATGGAGGTCGATGGTCGTGGGCGTAGATGAGTTTGCGGCGCCCTCGCCGCTGACTACGGAACTCGGCGGGGAGGGTACGCTCCCTCTCCCTCTCGGCCGCCTCCTTCGCGAGCATAACTTGCTCGCAGAAGGACACGGCCACGTTCCACCTACTCCTGCCGGAGACCATGGCTTGAAGCATGGTCTCCAGCGAGAGGGTATCCACGCCCAGACCCACTACGAGGTCCCGGCGCTGACTCGCCCACGCAGAGCACTCCACCAACGTGTGGAGTCCGGTGTCGTCGTCGAAAACCTCGCAGTGTTGACAACGGGGTGTGACCTCACGATGGATGCGAAACAGATAGCTACCGAAGCATCCATGCCCGGTAACGATCTGCGTCGCACGATACGTGAGGTCACCATGCTGCCTCTGCAGCCAATCGTCCTTGATCGGTCTCACCGCCGCGATGATGGAGGTACCCCACCTGGGTTGCTCAAGTCGCACCCTCCATGACTCCATGAGATCCTGGTGGAGTTGGGACCGCTGGTCCTCGATCTATCGAGACGTAGGCCTGTGGTCCCGCTCCAGTGCCTCCTTGCGCCATTGGAACAATGACGCAAGGGCTCTCGCTTCCAGGTCCCATGGAGGGGTCCCGGCTAGGAGACATGCAGCCTCTCCGGAGATCGTGCGGTACCCTCTTATTGTTTTGACGGCCAAGGTCCTCAACGGTCTATGAAGGAGCGTTGAGTTGTTGGCCGTCAACCGCGCCGCCCATACGGGAGCCCCGTATAGGGCCATACTCCGCACGATCCCCAGGTACAGTCTCCTGCAGGAGGCGTTGGGTCCCTTTAGGTTAGACATGAGTCGCGAAAGCGCGACTGATACCCCGTCACTTTAGGGACCAAACTTCGGAAATGTGGTCCAAAGTTCTATCGGCTATCAAGTACGATCCCTAGGTACTTCATCGAGGGCTTGATGCCGATGCTAACGCCCCCCACATTTATGCTGGAACCTTCAGGTGGACTGTTCCGAGGTCTGTGAAAGCACAGAACCTCGGACTTGTGCAAGGCCACCTCCAGTCCCAGCCGCCGTATCCGACCCACGGCTTGAGCAACACCCGTCGTGACCTTGAGTGCTGCCTCCTGGTACGTTGCACCCCGCGCCGTGACGAGGGTATCGTCGGCGTAGCACGTTATGCCGACGCCCTCAGGCAACGCACGCCGCAGCACCCAGTCGTAGCCGATGTTCTACAGAAGCGGCCCCAGAACCGACCCCTGTGGAACACCGTACGACACATCTCGCCGAGCTGGCCCGAGCCAGCAGGGAAAAGCTATGGCCCTCTCCGAGAGATAGGCCCCGACAATACGACGGAGGTAGAGAGGCGTTCCGTGATACACGAACGCCTCCCTAACGCAGCTCCATGGCAAGGTGTTGACAGCGTTGGCGATGTCAAGAGACACCGCCACCACCACCCTGCCCTGTGAGGCTGCTTCCTCCGTCAGGCTCCTCACGCGCATGATCGCGCTCACGGTGGAGCGTCCCCGACGGAAACCGAACTGGTTATCCGCCAGGTCTGGCCCCACACTCGTGAGATGCTCGACGAGGCGTTCCGCGATAATTCGCTCAAAGAGCTTACACGAGCTTGATTGTCGGGATAAAAAGCATCCTATGTATCAATTCGGGAAATTGCGTTAGCGTACATACACAACTTTCGTATCAGCTGTGTATAGCAATGGGGGACGGGCGACTTTGTTTTATAATATACTAAACTAGCAGACGCCCGCGGCTTGACAAATTATATACACAAAAACCTTCGAGAACCACTCTATCCATTGGTGAAAACCGTATCAAAATCCATTGCGTAGTTTCAAAGATCTAAGTATACGTACGGGACGGGCGACTGTTATTTTATAATATGTAGTGATTGTGGTGTAGTGATGATGATGACGGCTATCATTGAATGAAGGTTAAATTAATTGCAAAAGCAAATAAGGTTTTCTAGTTTTCTACTGGTATTCTTCATAATGCACGTCTAAAAACATTTTCGCGCTTTAAAACTACTTTTAATAAGTTAGGTTAGGTCTGGTAATCGGCATAACTACGTGGTGCATCAGCCCACCCCTTCGTAGAAATAGGAATGATTATGTCGTAATGACGTAAATATATACTGGTAAACAATAAGGAGAGTCCGAGACGCCCAGGACTTTAATTGGCTGTGCCATAGCGGCTGGCACGTAAGATTTTGTTGCCTTTCATATACATTTTATCGCAAGGCAACGAGTTTACATTTTTTTTACAATATAGCTGCTACTTTTTACTAACTTCATTCGGACATTTTGGACAGACATAGGTTTGCCCCCTATTACGTACAACTTCACATGTGCAAGGTCATTGACCTCGTTCTTGATAAATATACGCTATGGAATACTACAATGTATTAGTCATGAATATTAGTCCCATAAAGCTTTATCAGCACCGTATTTAAGGAAAACTGACGCCTAAGAATAATATTGTTACTTATTTATATTGTTAAATAGGTATGTATTTACTTAAATAATACGTAAAGTAGGTATTAGATGAATAAAATAATACCTTATACTTACACCAAGACAATAATACGTACCTTGTGTAATTGATATTATTTGATATCTGTAGGAATAACTTATAGGGACTTTTAATTTTAACATATTTCCTTTATTACGTTTAATCAATACTTAGAATATTTTTAAATAAATCTACAGCGAAAAAAAAAAATTGTGACATCGAGTACAAGGACCAAAGTTCCGGTGGTAAGGGCTCCAGAGACAGGAATTTCCTCACGATGCGTGCCGTGTCGAGTAACACTGCCTTCTGCATCAGGCCCTTGACCCAACTGTCTAACGAGAGCCTCTGTAGGTGTTGGTCGAGGCTCTTGGCGATCAGTCCATGCACGGAAACGACTATCGGTACAATAACAGCTGACCTTACATTCCACATGTCGGCAATCTCGTGGGCCAAATCCAAGTACTTAATTATATTACTAATTATGAAATTACTATTCTATTACTATTTATTATTATAAAATTATAATCTTTGGTTGTTTGAGGGGCTCGTGGTCTAGTGGTAACCGACAATGTTAACACATTGCAAAGGTTAAGCAACATCTAGTCAGGCCGGTCTTAGGATTGGTGACCATTTCTTAAGACACTGAGACCCCTCCGTGCCTCGGAGAGCACGTTAAGCCGTCGGTCCCGGTTGTCAAACGAATTTATGGCAGTCGTTAGGGGTAGTTGGAGCCCTAAATCAAAAATCCGACCGGTCTAAATACAGAACTTCGATAGCGCCCACGGGTTGTGGAGGTCAGATGGCAGTCGCTTCACGGAAAATGTCGAAGTTCAGCCGAATCACAGTTAGACTTGAAAGCCGACCCCAACTGAGTTGGGAAAAGGCTCGGTAAATGATGACTATTTACTCGTATTATTATAAAATTATAATCTTTGGTTGTTTGTACAAGCATCACGTAAACAGTTGGACTGATTTTGAAATATAATACCTACTTACATACTTACGTAGATGCCAGATGGTTCTATTGACTTCACTTTTAATACACCATTTTTTTTAATTATTCTTTCCCATTAGTCTATCTTATTAGATAATTCTAATTAAAATTTATGTAAATAGTATTTAAATTTCTGTAAAAACATGCAAATGTTATGTGCGATTCAAGTAAATAATCGATGTAATCGTTGCGTCTTGAGTCATTCATGCAGATAATTATTTAATTAAACTATTGTACTAACTGCTGATAGTTGGTTTTCTTATTGTAAGTATGCAATAACATCTATTACGGAGTCTTGCTAAAAAAATTGGTGTTAAAGGGTCTATCTACATCTACATCTACGTGGCCGTATCAATAAGAAGCGAGACTATTTAGCACTGTTTCTGGGCACTGAGTAGGTACCAGAGCCTCATCCGTCTGACTCGACTTGGGACCCTGGAGATATTGATAGGAAGGACTCCTTATCACATCCTTTTTACTTTTCAGCTTTGTTTTTATTAACAGCCAGCTATGAATAACATGTGAGATGTATTCCATACGTCTCGGGTTGAGCAGCTGGAGACGAGACCCTTTTCATTAAATGGGCTTATTTTTTTTTTGTTACAGGTAAGCCAAGATTTGAATTTCGAAGGGTGAGTCAACAATAAAACGTCTTCTACTTTTAGAACGGAATATTGTCTATTGTACTTCTGCTTGCCTCTATCAAACTGTCATTCTGATTTTAAAAAGCTTTATAAGATTTCTTTTTAAAATTTGTCAGTTTTTTACTTTTGAAGGAGGGGTAAGGTATATATAGGGTGCTACGAAAGGGTTATATCAACCGGAAGCCAGCCCCATCAGCTGGTCGACCATAACCCGTTTCGATATATGGCGACCGCCAAAGAAAATAAAAGTTCATAAAAAAAATTATTACCGAATAAAATACACACTTGTTTAAACAACACTAGCTAAAATCAGCTGCTTCGGTCATCGACATCAAATAGGTACAAATAATGCGCGCCTGTGAAAAGCCTTCCGTCTCACTCCTGGTAGGAACATTTTGTCTCTGTTTCGCATCAAGCGATGCTGCACGAAGTGTCGGTCGGCGTCTGTCGTTCTGGTCGACCAGCTGATGGGGCTGGCTTCGGCTTGATATAACCCTTACGTAACACCCGGTATGTACGAGTTATGTATCTGTCCTATAAAAAGTAGAATCATTTTAGAATATGAATCGCTAAAACGATAGTCTTGGGTTGGGGCCGGCCTCGAAGCAGCGGCTGTTCTCTTTCTAGGAGGAATGTTCTACCAAAACAATAGACGTCGTTTTTCTCTCTGTCTCTGTACATTTAAATAACAAATTTAACAAAAAATAAGTAAGTATAGTCGGAGAAGGACTTTTTGCCGTTCACACTCCTGTCTCAGAAGGGTAGTGCCGGTACACTTGGGGTCACAAAAATTAACTACCTATTCTAATCAAGCAAAACAATATGCAAAAAGAATTGTGTACTTACATCGCATTTTCGAGATTAAGGTCTGCGGATGGGCAAACAACAAGAAATGATAGTCTCCCCTTCGGAGACACTGATTGTCTGTAGGCAATAAATAAAATATAAAACACAATTAGGTTTTTTTTTTCATTGTGTAAGTTTGAATAGATAAAAGAAAGATCTTGACTGCTTCGGTGGCTTCGGTGGTCGGTGCATCGGCTTTCAACTCCGTAGTCTCGGGTTACCCGTCCTATCCCTAATCCTGCGCTCAACGTCTGCAATGAAGGTCTTGGCCTCGGAGCCCCAACTGCCCATGGTTTCCACTGCCACGGGCACAATAGTATGAAATATTAAAAAAAAATCCAACTAAACAGTGTTATTGCAACGATTTTGTTTACCAGTTATTAACCTTGGTGACAGCCTTGACTTAATTATGTCTCTATTATCTATTCATGTTCTGTTTTATCATTATGACCGGCGATATTTAAGAATATGATAACTTTTTAATCATTATATACAATACATACATTTGTTCACGCCTCTTTCCCATGGGGGTAGGCAGAGACTATGGAATTCCACTTGCTACGATCCTGGCATACTTCTTTCGCTTCTTCCACTTTCATAACTATCTTCATGCACACTCTCCGGTTATGGGTACTTTTGACCCGGCGTTTGGTCAAAACATCCGATTTGGTCGAAGTACGTTCGCCTAGGTCGACCCTTACCTGCCTGTCCATTTACGCCCGCATTATGTATCTGTTTAAAAAACACATGCATTTAAATAAAGTAGTGTATGTAGATGCACATAACCTGGTATTAGAACACTCGTAGGATACTATAGCCAAGGTTCTTTAGCTTTAAATTAAAACCTACTCGTGTTCTTAACTCTTCTAACTTTTCGCAACAGTTTCATAACCTATTATTGTGAAGTTTCATTTTAGGGTACTATCAGCAAAAGCTGAAGGAAGTACCCTTATACGCCCGTCGTTCTCCGTCTGTCCGTCCGTACGTGTCACTTTTCAATCTGACACTGACATGTTGATAGTACCCTTGGAGCATTTCGCGATTGCGCGCTTAGCGTAACCGCACTCCAGCCTTGTTTCTATCTATCTATATCAAACTTTTTTTTGTAAAGTGTCGGTTTACAAAATATTGGGATCCATTCAAAAGCCATCAAATAAATATATTGGATAACAACCACTTGTACTTTTCCACTCTTAATTTATTTTATCAAATAAATAGTATCTATAAATACTTATACGTACAGTATATATGTACATACTTATACGTATATGCATTAATGTTTTATTTGTTATCGAGCGAGTTTCTCTAATCTAATAACACTAATGTACTTGCATAACGATATTTCGTGTACCACCTTTATGTAACTTCGTTAATTAGATAAATGGAACAGACACCCCACTTTACCAGTGACATTGAAATTGATATTTCAGTCTGACACGAGTACTTACAGTATCTTGTGATACAGCTTATCTATGCTCTCCTGGTATTTCATATTGTTTTAGTAGATAACAAACAATCACAGATATGATACGTGTAATGAACTATAGATGATTAATGAGATTTGACTCGGCTCTGCGCCAATGTAAGACCTGCGTGAGATCTCTGAGGTTTTGGGTTCCGATACTCCGATAGAGTAAAATATGTACCTATTTGTAAGATAATACAAAAATCATAATTATTTAAAATAGAAGTGAAAAATGTTTGATGAAAAAAGGCTATTATAATGTAGACGAATATCTTAATGATGAAAATGCATGGTCACCCTAATCTTCTGCCTTCGCACAATATAAATTGTAACACAATGTAAACTAAACTATATATTAAAAAAAAGAAAATGGATAACCTTACTCGAGGTTCTTGCTGGTATCTTCTCAGTAGAACCAACTTACGGAACCAGCGAAAGAATAATTTTCAAATGGTTTATTATCCCTCGGCATTCCTGGTGACCAAAAGTTACACGGTATGCCTTGTAGGGTCTCACGGACCCGGACTATTAGCCCCCTATAAACATGTAGTAGTGTAAAAACACTGGAAAATTTTTGATGTTGAATTTTTAGATAATTGCAATGAGTTCGCTAAATAGAAGACATGTTTTTGGGTGCAAAGGGGCTCTACCAACATCTATAGGGCCCCAGCGACCTCACCTGCTAGTGGCGCACCTGCTGATAAACGGACGAGGCTCGTTAATTTACGGTACCTATGGAGTGGCTTCGGCCCCTACGTGGGTACCAGGTGGTACAACAGTGTTGGTCCGGGGGGGTACCACCGTGCAGCTGTGCTAAAGCCCCCCAAGTAACCCAGCCCAGGCTGGGTTGCGTTAGGGGTTCAGCAGCTGCACCGCCGGGCCCGGGGCGATGTATGGCGCAGCAGGCATGGGACCAGTGGGGGCGAAACGGAGTCTAGTGTGGGTGGTGTGGGTCGATTCGCCGGCCAGGGAGACCCTTAGCAACGGCGTTGCCGCGGCCACCCGCAACACAGTCATGGGGCCCGCCTGGGGCCAACCACCCCAGGAGGCTGCCCCACATGTTGCGCATAATCCTGATGTGGGATCGCCGCTCCGGGTGGTAACCGGTGTGGGGTAGCGGCGGCCTTGCATCAGGGGGGTTTGGGAGCCCTTCCGTCCGGCGAGTCGGCTCCGACCTAACCACACGGTTCTAGACAAAGCTAGCCCCTGCGCTTTGTCACTTACTGCTGCACCAAATGTCGCCCTGTCTTCACGCTTCTTCTTCAAAATCTACAATGGCAGTGCAACAAAAAAGAAATAAACGTTACACAGCGGCCCTAGTAAACCCCACAACTTCACATTTCGAGGTGGAGTTCACTAACGTCCGTGGACTCCATGCGAACCTCGATACCGTCCACCACCACCTTGAGACGGCACGGCCCGCTGTGATGTTCCTCACGGAGACACAAATACGCCGCCCTGACGACACGTCTTACCTGTGTTACCCCGGCTATGTCATCGAGGAACAATTTCGAGACAAAGCCGGGGTGTGCATGTTCGTTAGGGCGGATGTTTGCTGCCGCCGGTTGCGCTGCCTAGAGAACCCCTCCAATTCCGTCCTTTGGCTGCACGTAGACCATGGCTCTATGAGCCAGATCTACGTGTGCGTCTACCGATCCCACACAGGGGATTCTGAGACAACAAAGCTCTTCCAGTACCTCAGCGAGACGGCTGATGAAGCGCAGGTGCGGTTCCCGAACGCTGACCTAGTATTTCTGGGGGACTTCAATGGCCTTCACATTGAATGGCTGGGGTCCCTCAAGACTGATCATGCGGGTAGAGCCGCCCATGCGTTCGCTCTCTCCCACGGTCTGACCCAGATGGTATGCGGGATCACCCGGATACCAGACAGGTCAGATCACGCGCCCGCTCTGCTGGATCTACTGCTGACGAGTCGCCCAGCCCAGTACAGTGTTTCGGTAGGAGCCCCACTGGGTAGTTCCGACCACTGTGTTGTTCACGCTGGCATGAAGGTGTCACCTCCTGCACGTCCTGTGCAAACGTCACGACGACTATGGCACTACTCGTCAGCGGATTGGGACGGTCTACGCGATTATTTTGCGTCCGTCCCCTGGAGCCAGCGCTGCTTTGTAGGAAAGGCTCCTTCGGATAGTGCTTCTGCTATTGCTGGCGAGATCAGTTTAGGGATGGATTATTACATCCCTTTCACTGATGTCGCCAGTATCCGCAGAGCCCGTCCCTGGTTCGGGCGAGATTGTGCCAAAGCTGTTCGACAAAAACAGTCGGCATATCGCGCCTGGATCAGGGCCCGGGCTGTGCGCGACCCAAACGTGGGCCACCTCAAAGCAGCGTACAACCGGGCCACAAAGTCGAGTAAGAGGGCCTTTAAGAGAGCGGATGCCCAGCGCGTCGCGCGGCTTGGTCAGGAGCTCACTTCCCATCCCACGGGCAGCCGTGGATTCTGGCAACTGGCCAAAGCCGTGCAATCTAACTTTTGTCAGCCCTCGCTGCCACCGCTGCGTTACCCAGATGGAACACTGGCTCACAAAGCCCAAGAGAAAGCGGATATGCTCGCAGACCTCTTTGCGGCTAATTCCCGGGTCGACGACCGTGGCCTGCAGCCCCCCGCCATCGCCAACTGTGGCCACACAATGCCTGATATTGTTATCAGGCAATATGATGTACGGGCAGTGCTGCGGTCACTCGACACGCGGAAAGCCAGTGGCCCTGACGGCATTCCGGCGGTGGTGCTACGAAAATGTGCAGCTGAGTTGTCTCCAGTATTAACGCGTCTGTACCGCCTGTCATACTCTTCAGGGCTCGTGCCGGAGGTCTGGAAGGAGGCGAACGTACAACCGATCCCCAAGAAAGGGGATCGGTCCGATCCAGGCAACTATCGACCCATAGCTGTCACCTCAGTCATTTGCAAGGTGCTTGAGCTCCTTATAAATAAGCAGCTCATGCAATTCCTAGAGGATCACTCGCTAATCAATGATCGACAATACGGCTTCAGGCCAAAGCGATCAACGGGTGATCTTCTGGCATTCGTAACGCATGTCTGGGGTGGGGCTATGGAAAGGCACGGCGAGTCCTTGGCTATTAGCCTGGACATCGCCAAAGCCTTCGATAGGGTCTGGCATGCTTCGCTCCTTTCCAAGCTTCCGGCATATGGTCTACCTCCTCAACTGTGCAGCTGGATTGCCAGCTTTTTAAACGAGCGCCGAGTGCGGGTCCTCTGCGATGGCCAGGCTTCTCGCTTCTTGCAAGTGAATGCCGGGGTACCGCAGGGGTCCGTACTATCACCAACTCTCTTTCTTCTGCATATCAATGATATGCTATCCCTCGGGAACATTCATTGCTATGCAGATGACAGCACACTGCACGGGAGTTACTCGGTTCGTCCGACGGCGGGGCGATCTGAGATTGAGGAGGAGAGACGACGACTCGTGGCTGATCTCGACCGTAACCTCGACAGTATCTCTCAATGGGGTACCGAGAACCTGGTCGAGTTCAATGCCCGCAAAACACAGGCGTGTGCATTTACTGCGAAGAAATCCCCTTTCCTTCCCCTACCCTCTCTTCAGAATGCATTATTACCAATGAAGGACAACCTTGATATCCTTGGCATAGACGTTCGTCGAGAGCTCAATAATAAAAACTACATCGAAAGATGTATAGGGCTAGCTTCGCGGAAACTAGGAATACTGAATAAGGTAAAGAGATTCTTTACACCGGACCAGAGGTGTCTGCTGTACAAGACGCAGATTAGACCCTGCGTCGAATACTGCTCTCACCTCTGGGACGGCTCCGCGAAGTATCTGCTGGACGCTCTCGACGCTATGCAGCGACGGGCTATCCGTATTATTGGTTGTCCGGAGGTAACGGGAAGCCTTGAGCCGCTAGCTCAGCGCCGAACAATAGCTTCCTTGGCCGCATTCTACCGTATTTACCACGGCGAGTGTTCTGAAGAGCTCTTCAATCTGATCCCACCCTCTTCCTTCCGATCCCGAACGACTCGTGCCGGGCAGAGATGCCACCCCCACACAGTGGATAGCATGTTCGCGAGAACCGAACGTTTTAAACGTTCGTTTCTCTGCCGAACGATAGTGGCCTGGAACGCCCTGCCTGTGCACGTGTTTCCTCCCACATATAATCCTGGGTTCTTTAAGCGGAGCGTGAAGAGGCACATCAGTAGGTCGTCAAGTTGAGGGCCACTCTCAATAGTAATGTGTGCTGTGAGAGTGGCCCACAATCGCTAGACGTCGTCACGACTTACCACCAGGCGGGCGGCGTCAATTTGGCGAACCAAATATAAAAAAAAAAAAAAAAAAAAAAAAAAGGTCAGATCACGCGCCCGCTCTGCTGGATCTACTGCTGACGAGTCGCCCAGCCCAGTACAGTGTTTCAGTAGGAGCCCCACTGGGTAGTTCCGACCACTGTTGTTCACGCTGGCATGAAGGTGTCACCTCCTGCACGTCCTGTACAAACGTCACGACGACTATGGCACTACTCGTCAGCGGATTGGGACGGTCTACGCGATTATTATGCGTCCGTCCCCTGGAGCCAGCGCTGCTTTGTAGGAAAGACTCCTTCGGATAGTGCTTCTGCTATTGCTGGCGAGATCAGTTTAGGGATGGATTATTACATCCCTTTCACTGATGTCGCCAGTATCCGCAGAGCCCGTCCCTGGTTCGGGCGAGATTGTGCCAAAGCTGTTCGACAAAAACAGTCGGCATATCGCGCCTGGATCAGGGCCCGGGCTGTGCGCGACCCAAACGTGGGCCACCTCAAAGCAGCGTACAACCTGGCCACAAAGTCGAGTAAGAGGGCCTTTAAGAGAGCGGATGCCCAGCGCGTCGCGCGGCTTGGTCAGGAGCTCACTTCCCATCCCACGGGCAGCCGTGGATTCTGGCAACTGGCCAAAGCCGTGCAATCTAACTTTTGTCAGCCCTCGCTGCCACCACTGCGTTACCCAGATGGAACACTGGCTCACAAAGCCCAAGAGAAAGCGGATATGCTCGCAGACCTCTTTGCGGCTAATTCCCGGGTCGACCACCGTGGCCTGCAGCCCCCCGCCATCGCCAACTGTGGCCACACAATGCCTGATATTGTTATCAGGCAATGTGATGTACGGGCAGTACTGCGGTCACTCGACACGCGGAAAGCCAGTGGCCCTGACGGCATTCCGGCGGTGGTGCTACGAAAATGTGCAGCTGAGTTGTCTCCAGTATTAACGCGTCTGTACCGCCTGTCATACTCTTCAGGGCTCGTGCCGGAGGTCTGGAAGGAGGCTAACGTACAACCGATCCCCAAGAAAGGGGATCGGTCCGATCCAGGCAACTATCGACCCATAGCTGTCACCTCAGTCATTTGCAAGGTGCTTGAGCTCCTTATAAATAAGCAGGTCATGCAATTCCTAGAGGATCACTCGCTAATCAATGATCGACAATACGGCTTCAGGCCAAAACGATCAACGGGTGATCTTCTGGCATTCGTAACGCATGTCTGGGGTGGGGCTATGGAAAGGCACGGCGAGTCCTTGGCTATTAGCCTGGACATCGCCAAAGCCTTCGATAGGGTCTGGCATGCTTCGCTCCTTTCCAAGCTTCCGGCATATGGTCTACCTCCTCAACTGTGCAGCTGGATTGCCAGTTTTTTAAACGAGCGCCGAGTGCGGGTCCTCTGCGATGGCCAGGCTTCTCGCTTCTTGCAAGTGGGTACCGCAGGGGTCCGTACTATCACCAACTCTCTTTCTTCTGCATATCAATGATATGCTATCCCTCGGGAACATTCATTGCTATGCAGATGACAGCACACTGCACGGGAGTTACTCGGTTCGTCCGACGGCGGGGCGATCTGAGATTGAGGAGGAGAGACGACGACTCGTGGCTGATCTCGACCGTAACCTCGACAGTATCTCTCAATGGGGTACCGAGAACCTGGTCGAGTTCAATGCCCGCAAAACACAGGCGTGTGCATTTACTGCGAAGAAATCCCCTTTCCTTCCCCTACCCTCTCTTCAGAATGCATTATTACCAATGAAGGACAACCTTGATATCCTTGGCATAGACGTTCGTCGAGAGCTCAATAATAAAAACTACATCGAAAGATGTATAGGGCTAGCTTCGCGGAAACTAGGAATACTGAATAAGCTAAAGAGATTCTTTACACCGGACCAGAGGTGTCTGCTGTACAAGACGCAGATTAGACCCTGCGTCGAGTACTGCTCTCACCTCTGGGACGGCTCTGCGAAGTATCTGCTGGACGCTCTCGACGCTATGCAGCGACGGGCTATCCGTATTATAGATTGTCCGGAGGTAACGGGAAGCCTTGAGCCGCTAGTTCAGCGCCGAACAATAGCTTCCTTGGCCGCATTCTACCGTATTTACCACGGCGAGTGTTCTGAAGAGCTCTTCAATCTGATCCCACCCTCTTCCTTCCGATCCCGAACGACTCGTGCCGGGCAGAGATGCCACCCCCACACAGTGGATAGCATGTTCGCGAGAACCGAACGTTTTAAACGTTCGTTTCTCTGCCGAACGATAGTGGCCTGGAACGCCCTGCCTGTGCACGTGTTTCCTCCCACATATAATCCTGGGTTCTTTAAGCGGAGCGTGAAGAGGCACATCAGTAGGTCGTCAAGTTGAGGGCCACTCTCAATAGTAATGTGTGCTGTGAGAGTGGCCCACAATCGCTAGACGTCGTCACGACTTACCACCAGGCGGGCGGCGTCAATTTGGCGAACCAAATATAAAAAAAAAAAAAAAAAAAAAAATGTTAAACGTCAACATATGTTGCACCTACATGAGTTATTATCAAGACTCTCTCAAAGAGAACACAGTCAGTCTTGATACTAGTGAATTAAATTAATTGATAAGCTAGCAGTATAATATGTTACAGTATGTAATAAAAATAACCCAGAATCAATTTGTTTTGTTATTTATTCTTATAATTAAACGTAAGCAGCGATTTTAACAAAAACGTAAGCGTAGCGTTTTTACTTTGCATCATGTATGAAAGTTGTACTTAAATAACAGGTACACGCGCACTTAAATCATGTTCTAAAGAACCGTACCCTGGACTGAAATGGCGGGTGTCGGACGTCTAGAGACTCATAACGGTCAGCTACTGAAGACGGTTGCGTGCAAAATTCAAATTTGAATGAACTGCAGCAATTTATGTTTAGTGATGGGTCTGTGGGACCCTACCAGGCATGCCAAGGATTAATGTACTTAATTTAGTATTTTTATAATATTGGTTAACATAAAGTTTTAAAAATGGGCCCTTTATGTGCCTAAACTGAATAAACGAAATTGATTCTTTGATAAAAACTGGAAAGGCGAACTTGCTGAAAATGTTTTCAATATTTGATTCGGGAAATTAATTATAATTTATATTTTCGATTGTCGGCACACAAATAGTATAATACATTATGAAATGACTCACTTGTACAGATCATCATTTACCGACAGACACATTTACAGATATTAATTAATATTAATTTATTTATAAATATTATATTAAGTACCTATAAAATATGTGAAGTGAATTAGTGTAAAACACGTTTGAAGATTCCATAGAGCGACACCGGTCAGGTCCTTTTACCAATCAGAAAATGGTGGAATATTTGTACAAGTGAGTCATTTCATAATTTATTACTGTGTATTAATGTGTGGCGACAATCGTACTTATCTCTATAGATAAATATGAATCCCTATTTCCCTTGGTCACGACATCACGCGTGAACGGCTGGACCGATTTCGCTTATTCTTTTTTTGTGGTATTCGTAATTATCAGGAGAAGGATCTTATGGAAGAAAAAAAAAGTTATGCGGAACATTAGAAACAAGCAAGGCGCCCTTCACTATCGCAGTGAAGGCATAAGACGACTTCTTACTATTATGTGATATCACATGTCTGCAGGCAATACCATTTTCACCTTTATCTACGTAATTTTTTAAAATACTTAAAATCAATATCAAAGTTGAAAATTTTACAATGGAATTACACTGGAACTTTTTTTAAATATCGTAATGTTGCAAAATATTTTAATATTTTTGTTTATTTATTTTATGAAATTTATTGAAATATTCTCACTCGCCTAAAATTTTGCGACATTAAAATATTTTATAGAATTTTTTACCCATACATTTTCTATGGGAATTTCAGAAACTTTAGGTCCATGGTTCTCAGGAACCACTTGACCCCCGATCGAAATTATTTCGGCTATGGTGTTTATTCGGTACCAAAATTCTATGTGCCAAATCATAACTTTCTAGCACTTGTAGTTCTCGAGTTGAAAAGTGCGGACAGACGGACAGGACCGGACTATAAGACTTCTCTTACATAGTATACTTGTCAGTATAGTAAGAAGTCTAAAATGAACGCGGTACGAAGTTCGCCGGGACAGCTTGTTAACAATATTTACAAAGATGCATCGAAATGAAAGTCTTCCCCAGAAGGCTAGTATAGTATTGCCACATTGAATGACTATGTTAATTCTCTGAACCAGAAAGCTAAAATGTTATAAATCATAATTTGATTCATGAACACAGTTCTACGTAGTGTGTTGTAGTTTCAAGATTAGTTCAACTAGTGTTAACTAGGCGGTGCCAGCGTCGTAATATTTATGTTACCTACTATGTATGTGCTAGCTGTTCAATTAATACAGTCCTGACGGCTGTCGTAAACACTTCCACAGTTCAAGGTTACAATTCCCGGCCGTTTCGAGCGTCCTAACGGTATTTTATCGTTTGGAATAAACCCTTTTTATGAAGGGTGACACTGTCTGATGGCTTTGAATATTTAAAAAGGGTTCATTTTATGCAGTGCCTACTTGTTACATTATTATACAGGCAGATGTTTTTTTTATGTAGACCAGCTATTTTCGTTCCCCAAATTATACCGTGTGTTGGTATAATATAGGTATTTTGTGTGTGTAATAATAAACCCGTGTGAAAAAGAATTTCCCATTCCCAACGTATTGCGGATAAAAAGTTATCTATATATTCGACAATTTGTCTGTCCGTCCGTCGCGTTTTTCAATTTTAATTAATAATAACATACATTTGCATGAAATATTAAAATATTCTTTTTTTTTTATATTTGAGGCGATACAAAGTTTGCTGGGATAACTAGTATCTATTATCCTGCTTATAATCTTGATAGATAATATTAATAACTCTAGATTCTAGTCTCGATCTATCTCTGTTTTATCGAGATCGCTTTTAACCGTAAATAAACCGTAATAAAATGCCTGCATCTTTTCAATTTTCACGGGAGCACTATTAAGTAGGTACTGGTATAAAAGTAACCTAATGAGTTATTCTGATGTAAAAGCTATATTATTGTAAAGTTTAATTAAAATAGTCCGAAACGCCCAAGACTTTAATTGGCTGTGCCATAGCGGCTGGTTGTATGGTGTAGGTATAAGTACTATGAATGTAGTTACTGATGACTGAAAAAGAGTGGCCTGGAGTTTTTATTGCCAGGTTCTTTTCTCTTTGGCTCCACCCATTGCTTTGCGAATCTGGCTTTAAATGTATAGTCTTGTGTGCTGACGTTAATAAGTTTTATTTTATAACCTATATTAATAAATATTTTTTGAGTTTGAGTTTGTGACTTAAGATTTTGTTGCCTTTGTCTCTATTATCTTTCATCGCAAGGCAACTGGTTTCAAATTTATTTTTCAAAATTACAATAATGCTGCTACTTTTTATTAAATTCATTCGGTAATTTTTCACATAACCCATTTTATGTGTACCCGGTGACGGCAATATTACGTGGGACCAAAAATACTAACAAATTGTGGGTGTATAATGCACCTCTGCCTACCCCTTCGGGGATATAGGCGTGGTATGTGTGTGTGTTAATTAAAATTGATTGTGTAGATTCACGTAACACTCGTAACTCGACAATTATCTAATAATATTAGTGACATTAATCTTCAGTTATGTTCATTGCCAAATATTTTATAAGACTTACATCACTGTAATGGAAAGTTTAATCGTAGTTATTGACATAACAACCTCTTTCGTTGTGTTTGTTGACATTCTACTCTATATGTCGTTGACACATAATTTCATAATGTACGAAAATCATATAAGTAATTGCTTTTATATCGAACTAGCTGATCGTGAATAGTTTTCTCTCGTTCGTAGTCCCCACGGAATATTGAGATAAGAGGAACCTCTCTTCCTTGAGTCTGAGTCAGTCTAAAAGACGGACGGCCGTATATTGCTCGTACCCCACCAAGGCATTTGAACTCGAACATCAAAACATTAAAAGTGAAAACGTTTCATTCCAATTCTCGATTTATCGTAGAATTGGAAAGTAAAAATCGAATTTGTATACCTATCTACGTTAAGTAACTCATCGATGTAGCAACCAGCCATTCAAATACATTCAATAAAAACAAACTCAAACCTAAGACTAGTGAAGTGCAAAGCCGGTGTTTAAGTAATGTGCGTGTATAATTACAAATTATGTACATTTGTTTAACAACTAAAGTCTTCAGAAGACGTTTGGAAAGCTTATAAGTTATATTTGATCATGTTTACATTGTATTAAGGCGCATATTTCGAAAAATTATGAAAAAGAGTGGCAAGTAAAACCATTTTTTGTTGGCCTAATTATACCAAAATGAAAGCTAAAATTAATTAATGGTAGAGAACTTGGGTCCTATTTCTTTTCCATTACCAATAGAAAGAAAAAGTGTCCTCATCGATCCCACGTGTGTTACAAAACGTTATTCAAGGTCAAAATTAACGGTTGTTTTAGTTTTTCTCGTATGTATCGTTATTAGTATACTATTTTCCGAAAATCTGAGAATTGCTATTAATAATGTCAAACCAGTTATCTTTACTTTAAAGTTAAGTGCAGTCAGGTTTTTATATTCTACTAATATTATAAACGCGAAAGTTTGTGAGTATGTATGTATGGATGGATGGATGTTTGTTACTCTTTCACGTAAAAACTACTGAATGAATTTTAATGAAACTTTACAATAATATAGCTTATACATCAGAATAACACATAGGCTACAATTTATAAAGATATTGTGTGAATTGTTCAAAATATGACGCGGCGCGACGGGAACGGGAAAAAATCCAAATTACCACGCGGACGAAGTCGCGGGCGACCTAGTGGTCGCCCACTTATCAAGGACTAGTGTCCTTGATAAGTTAGGTCGAAGACCGTTCACACTCACGTCTCCGAAGGGTGGATCTGGTACACTTCCGATCACAAGAAGTTTCCTTTGCACCTATTCTAACCAAGCAGGACAATATGCAAAAATAATTATCTAAAGTGCGAGCAAGGTGTGTTGATAGTCCGCCGGGCGCCACTGGAAATACGTTCTGCTTGTAATCAGAGACGCCCGGCAACGGACGTAAAAACGGCAAAAAAAAAAAAAGAAAAAAAAAAAAAAGGTGTGTTGATAGTCTGACACAACACAATACGCACTAAATACAATGAAGTGGCTTGTAAATCAACGCCTGACTACACACGCGATGGCTACGAAACCTTACGACTGGTAATTCCTTCGCACTCGTAGGTACATACAGGGTGTAAATTCAAATGGGTCAGTGTGAGAAAATCTGAAGCTATGAGGCATACGAAGATCTATTTTTAAGAAACATGTCAAGATTTGAGATGGTTCGTAAGAACAGATCAATGTATGTCTTATAGGTTCAGACTTTCTCACATTGACTCTTTTTTTTTTTTTTTATATTTAGGTCGACAAATTGACGCCACCCGCCTGATGGTAAGCTGTGGCGACGTCTGGTGATTGTGGGCAACTCTCACAGTACATAGGAATACTATAGAGAGTGACCCTCAACTTGACGACCCAGTAATGTGCCTCTTCACGCTTCGCTTAAAGAACCCAGGGTTATATGTTGGAGGAAACACGTGCGCGGGCAGGGCGTTCCAAGCCACCATCGTTCGGCAGAGAAACGAACGTTTAAAACGCTCAGTTCTCGCGAAGACGGTTTCCACGGTACGAGAGTGACATCTCTGCCCGGCACGCGTTGTTCGGGATCGGCAGGGAGAGGGTGGGATCAGATTGAAGAGCTCTTCAGAACACTCACCGTGGTAAATACGGTAGAACGCGGCCAAGGAAGCAATTGTTCGGCGCTGGGCTAGCGGCTCAAGGCTTCCCGTTACCTCCGGACAATCTTATAATGCGAACAGCGCGTCGCTGCATAGCGTCGAGTGCGTCCAGCAAATACTTCGCGGAGCCGTCCCAGAGGTGAGAGCAGTATTCGACGCAGGGTCTAATCTGCGTTTTACAGCAGACTCCTCTGGTGCGGTGTAAAGAATCGCTTTACCTTGTTCAGTATTCCTAGTTTCCGCGAAGCTAGCCCAATACATCTCTCAATGTATTTAGTGTTATTGAGCTCTCGACGTACGTCTATGCCAAGGATGTCTAGATTATCCTTCATTGGTAATGTTGCATTCTGAAGAGTGGGTAGGGGAAGGAAAGGGGATTTTTTCGCTGTAAATGCACACGCCTGTGTTTTGCGGGCATTGAACTCGACCAAGTTCTCGGCACCCCATTGGGAGATACTGTCGAGGTTACGGTCGAGATCAGCCACGAGTCGTCGTCTCTCCTCCTCAATCTCAGATCGCCCCGCCGTCGGACGAATCGAGTAACTCCCGTGCAGTGTGCTGTCATCTGCATAGCAATGAATGTTCCCGAGGGATAGCATATCATTGATATGCAGAAGAAAGAGACCCCTGCGGTACCCCGGCATTCACTTGCAAGAAGCGAGAAGCCTGGCCATCGCAGAGGACCCGCACTCGGCGCTCGTTTAAAAAGCTGGCAATCCAGCTGCGCAGTTGAGGAGGTAGACCATATGCCGGAAGCTTGGAAAGGAGCGAAGCATGCCAGACCCTATCGAAAGCTTTGGCGATGTCCAGGCTAATAGCCAAGGACTCGCCGTACTTTTCCATAGCCCCACCCCATACATGCGTGACGAATGCCAGGAGGTCACCCGTTGATCGTTTTGGCCTGAAGCCATATTGCCGATCATTGATTAGCGAGTGATCCTCCAGGTATCACATGAGCTGCTTATTGATAAGGAGCTCAAGCACCTTGCAAATGACTGAGGTGACAGCTATGGGTCGATAGTTGCCTGGATCGGAGCGATCCCCTTTCTTGGGGATCGGTTGTACGTTCGCCTCTTTCCAGACCTCCGGCACGAGCCCTGTAGAGTATGACAGGCGGTACAGACGCGTTAGTACTGGAGACAACTCAGCGGCACATTTTCGTAACACCACCGCCGGAATGCCGTCAGGGCCACTGGCTTTCCGCGTGTCGAGCGACCGCAGCACTGCCCGTACATCACATTGCCTGATAACAATATCAGGCATAGTGTGGCCACAGTTGGCGATGGCGGGGGGCTGCAGGCCACGGTCATCGACGCGGGAATTAGCCGCAAAGAGGTCTGCGAGCATGTCCGCCTTCTCTTGGGCTTTGTGAGCCAGTGATCCATCAGGAAAACGCATGGTGGTGGCAGCGAGGGTTGGCAAAAATTTGACTGTACGGCTTTGGCCAGTTGCCAGTATCCACGGCTGCCCGTGGGGTGGGATGTGAGCTCCTGACCAAGCCGCGCGACGCGCTGGGCATCCGCTCTCTTGAAGGCCCTCTTGCTGAACCTAGTGGCCCTATTGTACGCTGCTTTGAGGCGGTTCACATTCGGGTCACGTGCCGCCCGAGCCCTGACCCAGGCGCGATACGCCGACTGTTTTTTCTGGACAGCCTCATCTGACTCATTTGAATGTTACATCCTGTATATGTTTACACTTGGCTATATAGGCTGTACAAGTGTTGTTCAAAATATAGATGCTGGCGCTGCTGCTGCATCAGCGGTAAGCTCCAAACGGCATAGTGGGTAAGTCCTTCAACTTGGCAGGAAACTACGTATTTGAGCCGCTTGGTAGACAATTTATAGAAAAATTAGAATATATTACATACACGCAGTCATGCCTCTTTACCATTGGGATAGGTAGACTATGGACTTCCACTTGATACGACTATGTTCCTCACAGAACAGTTGAAGAGGTTAGAGAAGTTCCTGATTTGTTCTACAACGCGTGTCGCCGATTTTCTCCCACGCATAAACTCCACTACAAGCAAGAAATGTATAATTTTACATCTGCTTGCGACGTCGTCGTAGTTTTTATCTACAAACTATATAAAACAATTAATTGTAATAATTATAAAAATCATGATATTTTAAGGTTTTGGTACTTACCGATGAAAAGAAACATGAGCGGCGCGCCTGTCTTGGCCTTAGGGCCCTTCTAAGCTCTTCTACTATTCTGTGATGTTCTTTCGTATCCTCCACTTTGATAAGTGCTTTCATTCGCCAGTTATGATAATCTGTAATTATATCTTTTAATAAAACGTGCAAATAAATAAATTGAGAATTTGAGTTTTCAAATCTAAAAGTTGGCCGGTCTTGGAAATCTTGAATTTTAATCAAATGGAAACTCACGTCAAACTTTAGACATTTAAATATTTGTATTGCGGAGACCTGTCGGAAAGTTAATAAATATCTCGAAAGTAGAAACGCTTTCTATTTATTATTTCCTTCAGAATAATAAGTATTTTGTAGCAAGCTGTATACCGATTAATGATATTGATTGTAAGCCATAGACAGTTAATGAAAACGCTTATGATTACAATTTCAATGGAATTGCTGCCGTGAGCATGACAGCGGCGAGTTTAGTCGACCGACATGTTTTAATTAACCAATGATACGGCAGTGAATTTCCGTAAGTTCAGCCTCGTCGCTGTTAGACTGGAAAGCCGACCCCAACTGTTTTCCCGAAGGCAGAGGTTCATATTCCTCCAATTATGTTGTTGGTCCATACCCGACCATAACGGAACAAAATTGGCCCATTGCCGCTGACAGGGGAATTTTGAATTTGCCAAAACCTCGTTCGTTTATGGGAAGGTGCCTAACAGGTGAGGTTGCCTTGGGCCCTTAAGATCTTGGTGGAATATGAATTGGTGAAAACAGGTGATTTAAAAAAATGTAAACATTTAGTTTTACTGTGCTGCCGACCTCTAAATCAGGACACAATATTAAACAATTTTATCCGTCACACTTTTTATGAATCGTAATAATTTTACCAAAAAAATCCAGTATTATTTGGAAGAGAAGCGATGGAAAATTACTTAAAATCATCAACAAAATTCTTTAGCGACCTTGTCCTACTCTGGCGTCTAGTCGTAGGCCTACGTGCTACGTGACGCCCTTCACGTACTTTTCTATTCCTCAGGCCGTCCCTTTCTAGAACTCTCGCTATATAGTTATGTGGGTCAATCAGCTGCTATGCCACTGCGAGTGTCATTTGAAACTGCTGCGGGCTGGTTTTCTCTAATCGATGTTACGGAGTTCTTTGAACTGTTATTTAGTTATGTTGTCCTAGCACTCGTCATGTAATTAATTGTAATAAATTATTAATATTAAGAAAGAAATTATAAATAGATCACAAAAACTGATGTCATCGGCGGGACTCGAACCCACGGCCTTTCCCTAACAGGGGGACTGCTCTGACCAACTGAGCTACGATGACCACTACCGACGACATCGAATTTTTGCTTCATATCATATTCATAATTTCTACATCAATCTTCTATCTACGACCCATTTAGTTGAGGTAACTCTAATTTTATTTTTCATAATGATGAAGACACTAATCACCGTGCTTCGGAGAGCACGTTAAGCCGTCGGTCCCGGTTGTCCTTACAAACATCTATGGCAGTCGTTAGGGGTAGTTGGAGCCCTAAATCAAAAATCCGAGCGGTCTAACTGCAGAACTTCGATGTCGCCCATGGGTTGTGGAGGTCAGATGGCAGTCGCTGCACGGAAAATATCGATGTTCAGTCGAATCACAGTTAGACTGGAAAGCCGACCCCAACTTTAGTTGGGAAAAGGCTCGGTGAATGATTGATGAAGTCACTAATCTGCTACACAAAAATCGTATAAAAATAAAAATTAGAACAAAAATAAACGAAAAAGATAAGCCAAAGACAAGAAATCAGCATTTTTTCAAAAAAATCTTCAAAGCCTTGTAACTTGAAAAGGGTTAGGTTGGGGGGCAGGGGTCCAAAGTGAAATTTGTCAGAAATGGTGGGAACTATCACCCCTGAACGGGGTTCGTACGACTTACCAGGTAACCCTGTATATCTTATGTTACTAGCTAACAATGTAGCTTCAATGTGTGTATGTAGTTTTTTAATTTATTTATTTTTATTATTCTGACCTGGGGGAACCGAATTTGAATTATTTTTTTCAATTGAAAGCTACAACTTCCCAAGTGGTGCCATTTCGGTAATTCGGTAGTACGTTGTTGTGTCAATTTTTGACGTGTATTTTACTACACGAAGCTAGCAAATTGGCTTAATAAGGACATAATATAAAACACACCTACCAAGCAATTACCTGCCAAGTAATTACTAGTTACTTAGTAATGTTCACATAGCGGTACAACTAACTATAAATACGACGACCTACTTGCATTTATTATCTTCGAAAGTGTACAAATATTTCCAAACATCTCCAGTGGCACATCTTTTCTTCATCATTCACCGAGCGTTGGGAAACGACGCAGTTGGGGTCGGCTTTCTAGTCTAACTGCGATTCGGCTAAAATTCGATATTTTCCGTGAAGCGACTGCCATCTGACCTCCACAACCCATGGGCGATATCGAAGTTCTGTAGTTAGACCGGTCGGATTTTTGATTTAGGGCTCCAACTACCCCTAACGACTGCCATAGATGTTCGTATGACAACCGGGACCGACGGCTTAACGTGCTCTCCGAGGCACGGAGGGGTCTCAATGTTTTAAGAAATGGTCACCCATCCTAAGACCGGACTGAGTCGATGTTACTTAACCTTTGCAATGTGTCAACATTGTCGGTTACCACTAGATCACGAGCCCCTCGAGCCCCACCAGCACATCTTTTCTTATAGATAAAATTCCATACATAAAGACAATGCCATTAAACTGCCAGATCTGTCATTTTCATGTCCAAAGTCTGGGAATAAATACAATCACACTTGTTTTCTCCCATGTTTTATTATTATATACAGTGGCATATTTTAAACTCTCATTTCTATTTTCTCTCTATTTCCATTCTGACTTTCTAACCAACCTTATCCTTAATGAAGGAATGTAACACCCACTAAATCTTTTTGATCTTAGTCAAACTACCCAATTCTGTTTGAAATTCAAACCCATCCGATTCTTGTGAAAAGAATATAAAGATTAATGTGAACCGATAAAAATAAACTCGCAGACATGCTGGTTGTCCTCTAAGGCGAAGACTTGCTATATAGACCGATGTCACTGGAGCCGGGATTTCATCTAAAAATCAAAACTCAGTATGATTGTATTGATATTGTAAGCCGACTATTATCGTATTATGGGCTGGTGCGTGGAGGAGGGTGTGGAGACGCACTCGGACCACCGCTACATCCGGTTCGAGGTCGTCCCCCCACCTAACCTTCCACAGCCGGTACCGAATCCCCCGGAACCGCGTTGGGCGCTCAAGAGTTTAGACCGCATCCATCGTGCAGGCCTGGATTCCAGCGCCGGACAGGCCTGTTGACGTGGATGCCGAGGCAGAGTGGTTCAGGAGAGCCATGTCGCAAATCAGCGATGCGGCGATGCCTAGGGTTACACCCGGCCCGGCCAGGAAGCAGGTGTACTGGTGGTCGTCGGAGATTGCACAGCTGCGTGCAGCATGCGTCTCCGCCCGCCGCCAGTACACCAGGTTTCGCCGGAGGCATCGTCGACCAGACGACGCGGCAGCCCGGGAGGCGGAGCTATATGCGTCCTACAGAGTGGCTAAGGGCACCCTCCAGAAAGCGATCACGCGGGCTAAGACGACAGCACGCGAGGAGCTCCTGGAGACCCTGGAGCGGAACCCATGGGGGCGCCCGTACCTGCAGGTCAGAGGTAAACTGACTCACCGTCCGGTTACCGGCCGATCGTGCTGCTGGACGAGGTGTGTAAGCTCTTTGAGCGAATTATCGCGGATCGCCTCGTCGAGCATCTCACGAGTGCGGGCCCAGACCTGGCGGATAACCAGTATGGTTTCCGTCGGGGACGGTCCACCGTGAGCGCGATCATGCGCGTGAAGACCCTGGCGGAGGAAGCAGTCTCGCGGGGCGAGGTGGTGTTGGCGGTGTCTCTTGACATCGCCAACGCCTTTAACACCCTACCCTGGAGTTGCGTTAGGGAGGCACTGGTATATCACAAAGTGCCTCTCTACCTCCGTCGTATTGTCGGGGCATATTTATCCGAGAGGGCTATAACTTACCCTAGCTGGCTCGGGCCAGCTCGGCGAGATGCCTGAGGGCGTACCGCACGATATCTCTAGAGGCTGCATGTCTCCTAGCCGCGACCCCTCCATGGGACCTGGAAGCGAGAACTCTTGCGTCATTGTTTCAATGGCACAAGGAGGCGCTGGAGCGGGACCACAGGCCTGCGTCTCGAGAAATCGAGGCCCAGCGGTCCTATCTCCGCCAGGATCTCATGGAGACATGGAAGGTGCGACTTGAGCAACCTAAGTGGGGAACCACCACCATCGCGGCGGTGAGACCGATCATGGAGGACTGGCTGCAGAGGCAGCACGGTGGCCTCACGTACCGTGCGACACAGATCATCACCGGGCACGGAAACTTTGGTGAGTATCTGTTTCGCATGCATCGTGAGGTCACACCAGCGTGTCAACACTGCGAGGCTTCCGGCGAAGACACGTCATTTCACACGTTGGTGGAATGCTCAGCGTGGGCAAGTCAGCGCCGGGACCTCGTTGTGGGCCTGGGCGTGGATACTCTCTCACTGGAGACCATGCTACAAACCATGGTCTCTAGCGAGAGCCAGTGGAACGCGGCCGTTTCCTTCTGCGAGCAGGTTATGCTCGTGAAGGAGGCGGCCGGAAGGGCGAGGGAGCGTATCCTCCCCGCTGAGTTCCGAAGTCTGCGGCGAGGGTGCCGCATACGTGACTACGCCCAGGACCATCGACCTCCATGATCGGGGCCTGAGGACGATGGATTAGCAACCCACCGTCCTTACAGAAGCAGGCTAGAAGGGCTGCGTGATGTGGGGCTTCACCCCATGCACGCCTTCACTCACCGACGCGGGATAAAACCCGACCCTAAAGATGCGGGGTAACACCCGACCACCACGCAGTGGCCACACAAGTGGCCAAGGTCCGCCGGGAATTCTCTCTGTGTCTACCGGAGGCACTCGGCAATGGACGTAGATGCGGCCGCAGCCACAGGCCGCGGATAAAAAAAAAAAAAAACCGACTTATATTCTACTCAGTTTGTATCGGTAGGACTGAAAATAGACATGGACATGACAGTATAATCACTTCATCATTTTCTTTCTTCACATGTCATGCAAAAACACAATTAAACAATAGCTACACCTGACACGCGGCAAAAGACTTTTTTATACGAATAAAATACTAGACAACGTTGTGACAATGACTGAACCATTGGTCTTATTATCTAAAGCTGAAATAAACTCACTGATTATCATGTTAAGAGTTCATATTTCTGGTTTCTTGGTTTCTCTCTGTGAAGACGGGAAACCCCACTACAATGACTGTTTACGGAAGAATGACGGAAGTTTACTAACGTTCAATCCTTTGATCATTAACATGCTGAACATGTCCAGATCATGAGTAATCAAAATATTTTTTTACCCATCTGGGCTCTACCCAATACAAAACCGAAGCAGTGCTATGGAATATTCAGCAGTACTTCCCTACATTGTTCCACTGCTGTATGTTATTGCACCTTTATTCACTTCTACTTATCCATTGACCTATTGGTAGAGTAAAAAATATTTATATATTAAATTCAAAGTTAAAAAAAACATGTATAATTCGCACAACGTCTGTGGCAGCCACTTCCGAAGTTTAATGTTTCCTCTGACCATCGAACGGAATGTTTTTTTACAAATATTCCATTCAATAATATTTTATAACATAACAACATGCAGACATTGTGGTATTTGGTATCGTACATAATTTTATCGCTATTCGCGTCTGTAAAGTTCAGCATCGGTTATCGTTTTGAGCAAGGATGTACATGTAACCTTACTCAACATTCTAGATGTGTCGATTGTGACATGCTGGCAACAGTTATTTACTTCAAAGTCCCAGTAGAGTAGATTACGGCTTTTGACACAGCGTCTTTGTTGATACATTGGGGTTCCTCATCATTTCAGCGAATTGACGCCCACTTCTGAGCATAGGCTTCCCACAACGAACGCTACAACATTCTGTCTTGAGCTTCCCTCACCCAGTAGCTTCCTGCTACCTTTACAATGTCGTCAGTCTACCTTGTGGCATGCCTCTCGAGGATTTTTTGGTCCCATCGGCAATCAATCGTATGAGCGATCGTCGAATCCTAATCGGCTGGGCAGCGTTCGGGAAGCCCCGTAACATATTTTCGTCCAAAATACCACAGTGTCCTAAAACTAAGGTCTTCGACCAAATGTATGTTGAAATGTGTAGTTGCCAGTGATGATTTACGGAACTGAGACATGGCCATTGACGGCATTGGGGTACATAATATGAAATAATCAATAATTTACTGGTACATTTTAATGTTATCAAAAGATTCATGGTGCCTTAATAGAGACATTTCTAGACTAAAACCATAGAGGTGAAACATAATGATTATGATCAATACATTATGGTTGTTGACGTCTAGGTTTACTTACTACACATGAATCTAATATTTGTAGAGTTAACCTTGTTTAATAATCAATATAATAAACATTTAGTGGGATAGTATAATAAATAATATTGATTTTCACAACCTTATTTTACTTGACAACTGTCTAGTCTAGACTACAGGGCATTGAGGATTTATGTCACCAGTACCTACACATTTTACTTAATGGAGAGGAATACATAATTGTTTTCCTTTTTGTTGTCGTATGACTAATTGCCAATCTAATGACATGAAAATTTAAAGAAAATTGTTTAACCGTTTTTGAGGAATAAATAAAAAACTTGTTTTTTGGCGGTTTTTCATTCCTTAATCCGGCCCTGGCAAAGTTATGTCAATGAGCTTCCTCGTCAACGGTCCCACTTTTAAAATACACGTTCGTGCTAAAATTTGAGCGAAATCGGTCAAATGGTTTTTAAGCTGTAGCTCTCCGGGCGAGTCAGCGCCGGGACCTCGTAGTGGGTCTGGGTGTGGAAATCCTCTAGCTGGAAACCATGCTCCAAGTCATGGTCTCCAGCGCGAGTAGGTGGAACGCGGCCGTGTCCTTCTGCGAGCAAGTCATGCTCGCGAAGGAGGCGGCCGAGAGGGAGAGGGAGCGTACCCTCCCCGCTGAATTCCGTAGTCAGCGGCCAGGACGCCGCAGGCTCATCTACGCCCAGGACCATCGACCTCCATGATCGGGGCCTGAGGACGGCGGGGTAGCTACCCGCCGTCCTTACAGAAGCAGACTAGTAGGGTTGCGTGCTGCGGGGCCTTTTCCCCACAGCACGCTACCAGATTCACTGATTCACTCACCGACTCACCGACGCGGGATAAAACCCAACCCCAACGACGCGGGATTTTCATTCCGACCAAACCCCCGAAGAGGCCACACAGGTGGCCAATGTCCGCCGGGCGCCACTGGAAATGCCTTCAGTGTCACCAGAGACGCCCGCAGGAGGGCCGCGGTCTCGCGGAATTAAAAAAAAAAGGCTTTAGCTCTCCGAACATACATTTTCCAGAAATCACTGTTTTCAATCATGGGGATCATGGTAAACTCAATATCGATTTTCTACAAAATCATATTAATATACAAATAATAAATAATAATAAATAAATATAAATATTTTTGGACATTCTCACACAACGTCATCTAGCCCAAATTAAGCTAATATAAGCTTGTGTTATGGGATCTAGACAACTGATAAACATACTTATATGTATATTTCTAAATACATACTTAACATACATAGAAAATACCCAAACTCCGAAACAAACATTTGTGGATCACACAAATAATTCGATTCGACCCGGAATCGAACCTGGGACCTCAGGGGCGGCAGTCGCATACTCATACCACTGAGCCACCGTGGCAGACAAATATAATCATATACAAAATAAGTGGAAATATAGAATGAATACGTGAAAGTAAAAAAATAAAATACAGTTCATTTCTAATTTCACTGTGGGTTACGATTACGATAGTCGTATCGAATTAGAATTATCATTTATTCAAGTGCATAATAGCTACATGTATGTAATTAATTTGTGAATGTTGTTCTATTTCAAGTACTTAACGTATCGGGGTCGGTCACATTTATTTGACATGACCGTTTGTATCAGTTGATAACCTAGTCTCTCTCGCGACCCTTGAATGTTTGTGTAAGTTTCGTGGTGCTGTAATATGTAAATATTTATACAGTACTTACTATAAATAATCAGAAATATTTTCTTACTTGCGATAGAAAATATTTCAAGTTTAAACTGGGATCCGTATAATCTAGTGCCACTAAAATGGCTCGACATCGAGTGGAGCGAAAATGTCAACCGTGCTTAACTGTAATACGAGTACCTTTCCTCAAAGCTACGTTTATGATTTCCTTAGTGTATGCTACAGTAACAACCCATACTTCCTTGTCCTCTTTATGGTATGAAAAAGGGATTCAAGCCTTTCAAACTCCGTTGTGAAACTAGAAGTCTGAATTTTACTACAACAATTACAAATTTCATTTTCGTTTGAACCAATTAACACAAGACCTAGTCAACATTCCTTAAGTTTATCTCTGACTCACCAACCTCAACCGGACGTAACAATTTCGTACTTGAAACTTACAAAGTACAATATTTTACAAACATGTGTTTGCATATCTTCGCCATCTAGAAATGCTAATTCTACTTATATATTGGTCCGAAAACCTTCAACTGACCAAAGTAATTTCACTTTGAATATCGGAAAAAGTCTTTGGAAGACATTTTAAATGTAAATTAGGTAGGATAATAAAATAAAAAAAATAAAATAGCCTTTATTGCCGTTTCTTTCCGTACATTAAATATAAATACATGCCTACTTACTAAAACTATTCCTTAATTTAATTACTTAACTTGATCTTGTGTTTGTGAAACAGCTTGTCTGTCGACATAGGCCTCGTCTAAAGATTTCTATATGTTCCTGTCTCTTGCTAGGCGGGTCCATTCTGGACCTGCTATTTTTTTGAATTCGTCTTTCCATCTTTTGCTTTGTCTGCCTCTATTTCTTTTGCTCTCTTGGGTACCATTCGGTAACTAATTTAGTCCATTTCTCCATACTTTCTCTTATTGAAATTAGGTCAGATATGACACAGTAAATATAATTTATGTAGGTGTTATCAATTGCAAAAACGTCATACGATATTTCAGTGGCGTCCGACTGTGGGCGAACACGTAGACGGGGAATAATACCACCGCCCACCAGGATTCAAGAACTGTGAAGAGTAATCGAAAACCAGTTTTCAAAGTAGCTGGTACTTTGTATTTGCATCGCCTCTTAGAGGCGAATCTAAAGGCTAAAGAAATGCTTTATAAAATGGGTTTAATTTGTATTCCTTTTTGCGACTAAAGATTTTAATACAATCGCAAGTGACTACTTATGGAGATAAGGCTTTGGGCAAAAAGAGAAAATATATAGGGACGAGAGGAAATGGAAGTCGGATTAATTCTTATTCCTTTTGAAAAATGTCTCCAGCCATTCGTGGTGGGATAAGCTTGGCTCTGCCATATAAAAATTAAGAAAAGTCTAACGCCTAAGAGAACCTACACTAAATAGTCATTTATCTATATATACTACAGGTCTGAATTTTTATTATTTTATAGCTACACATAAAATAGTAGAATAGTTGTGTTGTCTAGTACAAATTCTTGCATTTTATTCAATTTATATTGCCACGGTGCACCGCAGTAATCGTTTTATTAGCGGTAGTAAAACGGTGTAAAAGCAATACCATAAAAATGTTTTCTTTATCACTTTCATTGTACTATGTAAGTACGAGTTGCTATAGCGACATACAGGGTAATACGTAATGCTACATGGTTGCAGCCATGCAACTCTAAGACCTTCGGTATCTGCGATAACGCGTCTCGATTGTGTGTTGTGTAAACTTTTTACAAATTTTTCATTTGCATTATTTATTTTCAATCTTAACTGAGAATGTTCTCGAAAATATTTAATTCTTAACATTTTTAGATAAATATTTCCTTCATTCTCGGTCTCGTCAAATAGCGTAAACGGTGTGCGCACGTTAGGAAGAGCTTCGGAAAACCACAGACTTATACCTTTCCTTAATTTTCCCTTCCTTACTTTCTTACCCCTTCCTCCCACTGGTGCCACAAACACCCGGATATTACTCCTGATGTAAGAAGCGTCTATAATATGCTACTGCTTTGAAAATTTGCTAAAATTGGAGAGAGTTACGGTTATTGTCATAAACGAATTTTAGTTTCAGGCTTACTTCCCCAAAATTGAAAAAATCTGTCTAAATGACAATGTATTTCCGAATCTTTCGTTTGAAATAGAATTTCAGTCGCCATTTTTTAAAAATTTTAAAGCAATTTACATAATAACCTTTTATAAATTCCCTATTACTGAAGTACCTATTTGCAGTTTGTGGTAAATCTTCATTTAAGAGTAGTACTATGTTTTAAATCTTCTATACAAAAGCAGGTTCTGCGAATTATACATTTGATTGTATCTGTTACGAAATCAACATAATGAACAATAAACCGAAGAAACCTTTATTGTAGGAAACTCTTGCCATTGATTTTTCTTTACGCCAATTCTTATCGTCGTTGCTAATTGCATTAGCATTCCTTTGGTGTTGTGTAATTTGGCCTTGACACTATACTTACCTACTTAATCTGTACCTTTTCATGTAGGTATTGACATAACACTTACTATATTTATATTCTAGAACTACATATGTTAAAGGACTGTCAATCCTGTGGCCTTGAATGTCAGGGTCACTGGGATTCTATTAGTTATCCTTAAGATCTTGCGATTTCTTCTAAAGGCACCATTTTGTATGTAGAACGCCGAAATCTGTTTGACCTAGGACACTGACCCGGCCTGCTGCATGAACCTACTGACCTAGATACTGCGACTAATAATAGGTATGCCAAAAGTTCCCGAAAATTTACCCTATTATTTGTGAGCTTGCTTCTTCGTGGAGCATTGTTTTATTGTTTGTTAAAATAACAAGTTGCGTTATTTAGATTTCTAAAAAGTAGTCTACAATAGTCAAAAGACGCGACTACTGTTACGAGTAATCCAGACATTTGTGTAGTTATTTTTAAAATTAGAAAGCAGTAGACAGGCGACAATTGAAATACCTCACTTGTACAATTACGTTGACGATTCACGTCTATACACTATATGAAATTAACATCTATTGAATCTTATCGTTTCTATGCCAATTGGTGTTTCAAAAGATACTTGGACTTCGAAATTACTTTCCCTGCATCAACTTTGAGTTGGACTGTCATTTGGTTGTTTGAAAAAATCAATGTGTTGGGCCGATGGATGTGCTGATATTATTGAATCATGTTCGATTCTAATAATTTGGATACTTTGTGTGTTACGGCAATGAAAATCTCACTTCATAAATGTTAAAAAAAGGTTTATTATGTGCTTAGAAAGTCAATAAAATGTAAATAGATATTGTCTATTGGACCTCTATGGATTCGAAGAAGGAAACGATTCGACCCATTTATATTTTAAATAGACATTCTAATGCAAGGCAAACGTATGATCTAACTTGTAAGTTTTGAATTAGGACTGAATGTTGAAGGTTCAATGAGTTGTGGACTGGTGTAAATGTATCTGTATCCAATGAAAATATATTATTTATCACCGAATGGTCTCTGGTGAAATGTTGGCTGTTTCTCATTTGTCTCACATAACATAACATAAAAAATAACATAGCATCACGCCTTTTTCCCGAAGGGGTAGGCACAACATGATTAAAAGTGAAGGACACAATAATCAGTGGTTGTATGCCCATGGAGTGCAAGTAAAATATTATGATCAAGTTTTATGTTTAATCATAAACGTTGAAGTAATATTCGCGCTAAGTTTGTTGACAAAGAGTATGTATTCAGATGTAATGGTCTATCATATTTCTAGGTTTCTTGTCCGTGTTTATTGAGTTAGACAACTATTCCAATATTTACACGGTTTGTTCAATACGGACTTTTTGTAATAGTTTTCTTTGTTTGTACATTATGTAAATGATGTCTAGATTTATTGCATTGTGGGAAGTAGAAAAAATTACTTAAATTGTTATTCTGATTAAGTCATTCGTCATCTGTCTGCAGAAACTATAGAAGAAAATCAAAGAAGAATCAGAGAAAACCGAGGCTAAGTTATCCAGCAATGGACTTGAATATCCAAGTATAAATTGTCAATTTAATTATTTTTGTCTGAACAATACGAAGCAGCTGCCCTAAAACATACTGTATGTAAACCTTGAGTTTCATAATTAGTAGTTTCAAATTAACGGCCTTTGTTTACAAGTAAATAAAGTGTATCGTCCATCATGCAATAGAACAAAAATAACGCAAGCCTTGGGTAAACGGTTATGAGTCTCATCCCACGACAATTATTAAACAACACGACCATAACAAAATGACTTGTGTGAAAACCCGCTCGCTCGCATAATACATGACGCCAGTCCAAAGTCCAAAGAGTGCTGTTCTATAGTTTTTTTTGTTGAGAGGTCGACTACGGGTGTACGCACGCGCCTGCTGACGTTGCACAATTCATGGCGTGCCTCTAGTATTAACGAAACTAGAGACGTGGTTCAGACAGTGTCGCCTCCTCCCCCCGCCTTCTCCCTCCGCCGCGCCGCCGGTACGATACTCCCCTCGCAGCACCACACCACACCCGACTTCAGTTGCCCCGCAGCTGCCGCGCGTATTCGTCGCATACTCTATGCGACCCCGCGAGTCCTCCATCGTAATATGGATGTACAGCAAATCCGCGTTCTTATCAACATCCAGTTCGCGTATTTGTGGATCTGCGAAATCTTCGAGAAATATAAATGGATTATATTGTAAAGTGCCACGAGAAACTATTAGTTTTTTAAGGTCCGCATTGGAATTTCTAATATGGCAATCCGTGGCGCGCCGACGACGTGTTCGGCACATGGCTTCATAATAATATGGTGCTTGTTGAAATTACGTCAGGATATACAACTGTCTGTGCCGCGTTATAGCGAGAGTGTAAATATTGTATCTGTAGTCAAGTCAGTTCAAAGTACAACTCTACTTTAATTGGTACTTCCGAGGAATGCTTGCGTCGCAGCATGGCGCGTTAGTAGCGTCCACGTTACGTTATGGCGGGGTTTCGTTTTCTGGAATCAATGTTCATGTTTCATAATAATATTCATAGCTACTTTGTTTAAATTTTGCAATTATAGAACGAGTGACGATAATGTAGGATGGTTGGTTAATAAGTTGATAATATATAAGTAGTTCATTACAAGTTTTGGTTTAATATGCGAAATTAAAACCCGAACTTGCTCAAGAACAAGCTACGTAATGAATATTGGAATTCCCTAGATGAAGATATTACTTGTCCGCTTTGTTCCAACTTAAGTACGATTTTAGTCGAGGTCAGTGGCTCAAGAAACGTTGGCTAATCATCTTGCACCATTGCGTGAATTGCACAAAGCAGCCAATATTAAGCTTCAATCGTATTGTTATAAGATACTTATTGGAATTTTGCAATTCTAATCTGTTTCTTATTTACATTAC
Organism: Nudaria mundana; assembly: GCA_963556515.1. NCBI lineage: Eukaryota > Metazoa > Arthropoda > Insecta > Lepidoptera > Erebidae > Nudaria > Nudaria mundana. The sequence goes on from OY748307.1 coordinate 3,697,281, forward strand.
AAAAGGGTTTCATATTCCTCTAGTACAATCAACTAATCAATCACTAAGACCGCCAGTTTTATACACTTTTAACACAGGAAAGAACCAATAATAGCAAAAATTTGATCTGTTAATAAAAGAGAATGAAAATTTACTGTCAAATATGGCGGGCAAATCTGCAGTAATTGTGCGGAATGTTGAAAAGTGTGTGTGCCACGACAGCGCAGTGCAAAGCCACGATATTCCATAGGATCTACTAGTACTAATTATCGGCCAATGTAAATCAAAAACAGACGCAATGATTGCTGATTTCCTGGTACTTGAATTTATAACAGCTACAAGAATTATTTGCGACTAAATAAATAAAATTGAGACTGATTGAAAATATCAATCTCCCAATAAGTATGTAATTTTTGCAAACATATTTAATATTGGGCACGATTTGAAAAATAGTTTCTAGAAACTAGAAACAGACTCATGTACCGATTTAACTAAACAAACTTAATGGAGTGTGAAAATTGATAAAAATATATACAAAAACCCGTTTAGAAGTTCGTTTACCTTCTATAGCGAGGATATGTTAATTATCCACACACAAACACCTACTAAACATTTAAATGAATTCTATTTTAAGTACGTCAGACAGGTAGGATTCAAAATGATTCGGAAATTTACTGGAATATCTGATAATAACCAAACGCAAATTAAAAATAAGAAGCTACACATCAATGAAATCAACCAAGTTCTACTTTTTCGTAGTTCGTTGGTGTTATTTGTTTTAAAACAAAGGATATTATTCACTTGATATAATAGAAATCATAAGGCCAACATCTTTTTAAACTATACTTTAAAACAATTAAATCTAAATACATAAAAATTAATTGCTGTTCGTTGGTCTCGCTAAAATTCAAGAATGACAACTGATTTGGCTAATCTTGTAGTAGTTCAGGTAAGTGGCTAATCTTGAAATTAAAGAAGTTCAGATAAGGTTTAAACAATGAGAAACTTATATAATAATTTTATTCTGAGATCATACGAAAAAATCTAAGAAAACGTTCGAAGTTATGCAACGGGAGAATGCCACGTGGAAATCATCGACCTTTGCGCATGTCCGTGTAGATCAGTGGCACAATTGGATTGGTCCTTAGTATCTACTCTAGATATATATTCAATAATTCATAGGCTCATTTCAGTATATAATATTTACCTTGAGATTGTCATTTTTTCCCCTTTAGGGGGATTGTGGTTGCAGATGCAATAGATGTGTTGATATAAGACTCAGATATAATGCAGACAGAGACGAACGTATATTTGAAATTAAACTTTTACCATGAGATTGCTAATTTCAAGGCTAGCATTTTTATAATAAATAATATGGATTTCATTGATTAAGCTTCATTTTAAACTTATCATCATGATTTAATTAAAATTTTGACAATATGCAACTTAAAACATAATGATTTCGTGCCATCAATCAATCGAAAGACCCATAGGTATATCTATCGTATAATGAATGATAAGAGTAAAATCGTTAAAAGTTTGGTTAGGAAAATTAGAGCGTCAGTGAAACGGCCACGTGGCTGAAGGCTTTACTGCGCATGTCCACGTCGACATCTCAGCTGAGTTCAGATAAAATCGTTACCATCGTCCAACGCACCCTGTCTGCCACGTGGCACATTTCAGATACGATTACTTGTATGCGGTAATTGAGGTAGGTTTACCAGACGAAATCTATTAATCCAGTCTAAAGAGACTTAATCCAATAAAGTACTCGTGCTCAAACTGATTAGCAATAAATTGATACTTTTACTAAAACCACCAAATGAGTAGATTAGATTACAAAAAAATGTTACACTGTATACTTATTTTCCAATCAATTCTATATTATTTATCAAATGAAGCTCATGGCTGCCTAAATTGGTTCACGATTATTAATTTTGTAATCTGATAAACGTTTTATTGTGTCAGATATGGTTAAATTAATGGCGCCTGAAATATGACAAACCATGTCAACAGCATCGTATTGCAATTATTAAGTGCAAACGTTGCATTAAAGTTTATCAGAATGCTCTGATAAACACAATTATCATCGATAAATAACATGGTTAAAGCGAGAAGCAAATATGTCACGTTTTTCTCAGTAAATGTCTAATAATATATATAAATGTAAAATAATAGTTTATTTCATCTATTTCTTAAGCCGTAATAAACGAAATACATTGTATCAGCACACTAACTCTATTTTAAATTATACTCCTCACAAGACAATGCAGGTTGACCTTTATCTAGTTTCACGTGAATTCCATATCTGTATGTTCATCATGCATGCCAAGTTGACTTTCTCTGCCTTTGGGTACATCTCTATCAATAAATCTTCCATAGATATTAATCACTATACCGTACACAGCATCAATACATTTACAATCAATATTATACGCACCTAATTTCGATGGGATTTGGCTCATTTCAAACTTATTTTGCATTGCTATTAACTGGTATCTGCTGAGGAATTTCTCGACGAAGTACCGCCACGCCTCCGTTCAATGGTTTCCTTCCAGTTTGACTACATTTAGTGTTCGTCCCACGCTGCACTTTCTAGTACGTGATCGCCTTTCAGGGACCTTTGCTGTCCTCCATATTTAAACCCGTGAATTGATTTTAAGTAAACTGTAAAATAAGGGATTCAAATACCACGTGATAAAGTATCAAAACAATTCTGTTGCAAATTATATGTGTTACTATTTTAGTTGGACTGTCTCGTTTTAGACCTTGATCGGTCATACTCATGTCTAAACGACCTTGGCGTCAGAGATTGTCAATTTGACGTCCGCTTTAAGTTATACCACCTGCGGTAGGCTATCCTGATGTATGACATTCACCATAGTCAACTTTCACAATTAATTGAATGCAAACCTTTAATCAACTATGTGGCATCACGGAAGCAATTATATCTAATGCGGAAGACTTGTCTCTTTACTTAGTTAGACGTAATATTATACCTACTCGTATAATACCGGCACGCTACCTATATGATAATTAGTTTTCGTTTGTATTTACTTTGTTGAAAATTATTCGTAGCCTCAACTGGACTTACTACGACCTTGTATACTATCATTTGCCGTTCGCGAACATTCAAATATTTCATTCTTGATAGTTGTTTAGAATATTATTGAAAGCATTAGTTTCTTTGTCAGAGGTTAGAAACTGCAGTAAGTTTGCTATGTTGTTTTATAGTCCTTTGTTGATAATGGTTGTGTTCATAGTAATTGCGTTTGCATCGGATTGCGGTGCAGGTGAAGGTCATGGTCGAGACGCCGCTTGGACGCGGAATGGCTCACATGACTTGTTATTTTGTACGTTGCGTCGCCCGTACTCGCCTCCGCGTGTTCGTACGCGATTGGTCGGTTTTCACGAGCATCGTTACATAGATATGCTCGGTGGTATCTTACACTTACTCGTACACGTCAATTACAATATGAATGAATTGCAACACTCTAGTTTTTTCAGTTTTGTGTTTGTTTTTGTAGATTTTATTGAGTTCTGTTTTGGGTATCCAGCTGATAAGTTGCGAAGGTCATCATCTCTTGGTCGAGTGATGTTTTGTATACTAACTGGAAGGCCTTGCTGCATGACCTGACTCAAAGCCAAAATTAGATTATGGACAGAGAACTTAAATGTCGTTCTGTTTATATCTTTATCACTAATAAATTGAACTTATTTCATTACTGTCACAACTGTAACTTATTATGACTATAAGATGTTCTTTTTTGTATGACTTTGAAGTGCACAAAGTAATTGCTATTAACACATTAGCTTTACTTATTAAATAAAACAATTAAGTATTCGTTATGTAACCATAATATTTGCAATAGTTTTCATGGAACTCAAACGATACGATAGTATATCGGTGTTCGTTTTAAATTCTTTATTATTCTACTGTTTATTGTCAATAGATATTATTAATGGTACATTATTCCAGTACTTACTAGATACTGGAATAGTTTTAACACTCCGAGTTGTCACAATACTCGAAGCAATAAATAACCATTTTACGGTCCGTTTGTATTGTGGTGAGATTAGATTTCTACCCGCAAGCATGTCGAGAACCGTACATACTGTATAGACTATAGACTCATTGAATGAGCTCTGAGTTTTGTCCTGAGACATAACGGAGAAATTCACAAGATTTATGCCTGCTGTTTAGTATCTCTGCCACAACTAGCCAAAGAGGTTTATTATAGTGATCAGACGAACTTTCTGTACCGTAATAAGATAGTATAAACCCGATACGAAGTTTTGGATCAGGACGTAATTATATTGAAATTCTGATTGCTATATTTTGATAAGTTTAAGGAAAGCCGACCCCAACTAGGTTGGGAAAAGGCTCGGTGGATGAAGATGATACTCGTATGTTGATAAGTTTTGTCACAAACATGGCGTAGACATGTACAAACATACATTTTTATTGCCTTAAGATTCGACTAGGATATACAGATCCGTCAAGTGCGAGTCAGACACGCGCACACGTGCCATTATCTATAAAAACGTAGAGGGTAATGCAAGGAGGTATTTTGGGACCAAAACATCATGTCTGTTGCATAGGAGACTTAGAGAGAGAGTCTTAGTAATAGGTACTCGTTTTACCCTTGTGGTACAGAACCCTAAAAATTAAAGTGTTAATACTTTCATTTTTAATTCCAGTTTAAATAGTTCAATGATATTTTAATTGAACATAAACTGTTAATTGTTACTGCAAATGATTTTCATAATACTTATTCAGATAACGTAATGTATGTCATAATAATAAATTGCACAGTAAAAGCTAATCGTGTGTTTGTCCTTTAAATGTACCCAATAATGGCAATAATCAACTTAGTAAACAACTAGATTTCGAGGAATTTTATATTTTTACACAATGACTTGGTTTGAAGTAGTTTTACTGTTGCCTGATGGTCTTTGAGAATGGTTCAATAGTATTAGAGCGCCAACGCACTAGCGACCAGGCCGCGGCGACCACGTTCGCGGCCTGGTCGCCCAGTGCGTATGCTGCCGCGACATGTCGAGCGGTCAATACTTTCAGTCGATTTACAAGGGTGTGTCAAGATGACGTGCAGAAGATAATCACACTAACTGTTCTTATGTATTTACTGCGAAAACGAAAACGGAAGATTTCACGTAAGAAACAGTTTTGGGTGCATCCATTACTATGCTAGAGACTAAAGGATTTTATATTTTACTTGTTTTTTGGAATATAGGAATTGGGTCGCATTTTTTTTATCCGCGAATAGTGTAAACGCTAATGAAGGAAGCGCGAATAAGGAGCTAGTAAAAGCTCCGCGCCGCTGCCCTGCGCTGCCAGCCGCTGCCATTTCGGTGTGATTTGAGCCTAATATATTGGTCAGTTCAAGCCATAACTGCCGTTTAACGTCTTTATTAGCATTACATGATATATCCCATAAACCTCTTCTGCTCTCGACTTCGACTATGAACCTTTCCGTGTCGAAATGATCGGACATTGTAAAATAATACCACCCTGTAGCGATACACGTCTGGTCGCCGCGGCCGATGCGGTAGCACTGAATGAATTTCAAAATAAAGTGATGATCTCGACGGCCACGTGTGATCGCTGGTCGCGGGGCATGCTATTGCACGCCGCGGCCAATGGTGGCCGCTGGTCGCCGGCCGCTAAGTGCGTAGGTCCATAAGCGATTGCTTATTAAAATCAGAACTCACTGGCCTCCGCGACCTGGCCGCCGCGGCCTGGTCGCTAGTGCTTTGGCGCCCTTATAGTTCAATGCCAGCATTAAAATAATAGAGATCCAAAGGCTTAGAAGAATATTTTCTATCCTTAATAACCTTCATAAATCTTTGAGTTACAACGTTACATAGACACTATTTGTAAAATTTTCAATAACAATTTGTCAACCCGTGGTCATCGTTCGCTCTTTGGGAATTCCGGCAAATAATTACAACAGAAACCGTGACAAATGACAGGTCTAATCAATTTGGTCATCCGTCAATGAGAGTGTGAGGGCCATCAGTGAGGCAGAACAACATAGATAGAATTAATATACCTAGTTACCAAAATTTATCATAAGCTGGATTGAAAATATGAATTCTATGGGAACTCATCATTAATACATCACGTATGACTTTACTATATTATCTGCTACCGACACTGTCCAAAGTAGCATTTCCGTTTAGCCATACATAAAATGTTCAATAGAAGCATCAAGTATTTTAGGTTTTTTCCTTCTAAACCCGTCTAACAAGAAAGCACAAGATATATTTGTACGTTTTCCTGGTTGGTTAGTTTATAGAGTCTAATAAGGACATTCACACCTACATTAGCATCTTACTTTGATACAAAATTGCAAACAATATGAATGTAATTTTAATGTAATTGTAATGCAAGTAACAAGTTAAATTAACTCTAGTCTTAAGATCTCACTTCTGCTAAAAATCAGTCGTGTGCAAAAATTGGCGTTGGCAGTAATGTGAGAATACTGGCGAGTGGCGACAACTAACGCTAGCTTGCGGTTCAGGAATGTAATACGTGACCGCTTTCGTAACAATGCTTTACAACATCTTTATGTTCAATACTTACATCGTTCGTTTCTTCCATAGAATAACGATTCCTTTCTGATTAGTCCGCGTATTCAGTAATGTTTGTAAACCTCGTATTATTGTTTAATTAGCAGCGGATAGTGTCGATAAACGTTGTTACTGACCTCACTTGAGTGTTTTGTAATCACTGTCGGTGCAAGTTGCGGTCTTGGAATTGTTTACGAAATTTTATACCTATTGTAAGTACACTGCCGATTCTTTTAAACCGTCAATTAAAAACTATAGTCATATTCTTTATTTTCTCAGTTTATTTCAACAATTTTAAACAGCCAATTATTAATCACTGACTAGGAGTACATACTCTGACAGATGCGCAAATCAGTCAATCGACGTTGACCGCATTCTTTACGTTGTTGCACTGTATTGAAAGTGGAGCTAACATCCGCTGAACACTTATAAGATTCCAATAGTAACTAGTTAAACTACACATATACTAGCTCTTGTTCCTTTTACATCTCCAAATAGACTATATATTGTTTAAAATCTAAAAATCCCCTCCATTTATTTTCACCAGCATTATCATTGAATACATTATTGTTCATTAATATATTTACTAGTTTTTTTATTACTCTTATATGGAATATTCGGTAAATAATTAGTATAAACCTTATACTAAATAATCCTACTTCACTGCATTTGGAAAATTTTCTAAAAATTGTGGCAAAAGCAGGTTTGGCTTTTCTCATATATCTACTTGATGCATGCTTTAGTCCTGCATAATAATATCGATTTATTCAATTTCAAGTTACTTCCCTACTTCTTACATTGCAGTAGATTTAATTTTCAATATAAAATCATCTTGTCAGTATTAATATTGGAAATACTGGAGTTTGAAACTTGGGGTATTTGAGTCAACGACAATGAGTTATTCCCTAATCCATTCCAATATGAAATTCTGTTTTACAGCCAAGTGACAAATCCAGCAAATCAGTTTCAGAATTTCCATAATTGGGCGTTACGATTGGTTGAAAATTATTTTATTGTTTGACGTGGATTGATCGTGCATCTTTGCTCACGGTTTCTTTTGTTGCTGTTAAGATGCGTTGAATTTCAATGTGGTCACAGTTACAATCATAACAGATTTCACAAAAAGAAACATGTTTTTGTTCCTCAATTTTAGAAGAGACTATCATTAAAAATATAATTAGCATGAAGAATAATGGATTGGTTTCAGTCATTATTTCATTGAAATTTTGAAGTTGGGACAGTTCGGTTGTCTGGGTTGGGTGATCCTATGCCCGAGGAGGTCAATGGCCTCGGTTTTGAATTGTGCAAAGATCGCATTCATTATTTGTCAATGATAACTGCTGTTGGGTGACAATAAACAAAGCTACTTGTAACAATAAGAAAAGCAAGTGTTTTGGTTTCTGATAACGGAATAATAGGTGTCTATTTCGAGTGCGGTTATGACGTCAAACCATTGTTTATACATGTATCATCCATTTTAATTCCCCCGTAACTAATCGCTGTTACTAATTGAACATGTGAAAGAATTGTCAAAATTGATGCAGTAGGTTCTGAGGAATCACGTGGTACCCAACAAACTTTGCCCTCCCCTTTTTCATCCCTATAGGGGGTACAATTTTGAAAAATCCTTTCTTATCTGATACCTACGTCATACGTACGGTTTCTACGATCTGTGATTTCCCTGTCCTGTGGTCCCTTATCAGTTGAACATGTGTCTCTGATATTGATATTATGGATTTTATATTTTATGAGTTGGAAAAAAAACATGAACATCTTACTGTTCAGTCTTGCGAACAAAATTCAAAAGAAACTTATTAATATTCAAGCAATTTTTTACGTTTCAATTATAATTTTATACTGCTTTTATCTGCTAGTGTACCTATTCCATCTCATTCTTGGGTTTGGCAAAAGCCATGGAATCTTCAAATATCGTCAAAAAATAATATCTGATGGTTTGATTCATCTGTAGTATTAGAACTCTGGTACACTTTATCTTACTTTTAGTTAGTTTAAAACTACTCATACCTATATCAGTAGTAAAATTATTCAATTTAGATAATAATCCCTGATAAGACAAAAATCTTAGTATTGGACAACTGATACTACTGTACTGTACTAAAATTAAGGCCATCAATTTCTGATAAATAATATAAATATATGCGACAGAGGTCGACAGAGGTTAAATTGTCACTATTTCGTTAAATTGGTTCTTTAGCTTATGATATGGTTCTGTGAGATTGCATTTGCAAAAACTGGTTTCGATTGCAAGGGGACAAGTATAGCTATTTTAGTTAGTGATTAGTACAGGCCGATACCAATAGTTGTGGTGTAAATGCAAACAATCTGGTACAAGTATTTTCTTTCTGTGATAAATTGAATTTGTTTATTGAAATCTATGACATAGATATCAAACCCCAATAAGCGTCAATAAAACGTTATAAGGACAATGATTTGAATACAGATACAACAGGTGATAGGGAAAACTATTAGGAATTTAAGGAATAACCTGATTTACAATTCGCTAACGAAATAACACAAGCACCAAATTATTATGATTAGCGTCTATTTTGATATCTGCATCAGTCGTCGGCTATTTTATTACTATATCTAAAACTACAATAACGTATTCAAAGTTAACGATTTCATTTCTATATTAAACTTAAAGGGACAGCAAAGTAATTTTCAACCAACTTCTAAAAAAGTATGTTCTCTTTTTGTTTGTCATATCTCTGACGTAGGTAAACCGAGTTTGAAAGATGAAAGCTACTACTTCCCAAGTGGTCCATTTCAATTTGGTCCCATTCCGACAATTATTTGGTCCCATTTCGGTAATTTGAAGTCGGTTGTTGTGTCAATTTTTTTAACTGAACCTTTCTCTTATGGGTAAATAAATTCCTATAGGTGCTTATCTTATAGCTCAAGATAAGACATTCATGTCTCTTCATTTTGCCGGCGGTCTTAAACGGTGGGGTATCACCGGTATCACCGTATCACAGATGATAAAATACCAAACCGCATGTCAGTGATAATGATAACTGATAACAACCACAACAGTCGTATCAAAAACGATAGCACACGCGTGTATGTCTCTTTTAAGTTTTATACATATATAAACTGTATAAATTTTATTATCTGTGTAGTAGTCACGAATATTCGATAATCGTGTACCGCAATTGAATCTTTATTTGCATAAATAATTACTAATGAAATATTTGGCGACATTTTATACTTTCGCTTTCAAAAAATCTTTTTAAACACGTCGCTTTATAAATTGATTTTTTTATTTTATTAGATAACTGTACGTGTGAAAGGTGTAAATGTGATCTTATACAAGTGTAGTGAAAATAGTGTCGTATTTATAATTTAAACATAGTTTATGTAATGAGGACCCAAAACATGGAACGTTACAAATCTCATGCGTATCGATGGCGTGCTTCCTACAACAGTGATTCATAATTAAACCTAGTGTATAGTGCTCGTAAAGTCTGATTTTTAGACTGCAATTTATTTATTAGTTAGTGTTTATATTGTGTGGATTATGCTGATCAATACATTTTTGGACACGGAAGATTTCGTGCATTTATATTACACTGAGGATGAGCCAGCGGCTGCGCAAGGATGTGGCGCCGGCGCGCGCATGGCCTCCAAATACCCTCAGAGACCGCCTTCGCCTGAATACTCACAGGTTTGTACAACCTCCTTCTGCATCTGGTGTCTTAGTACTTATTCTGTTTTATAGTCGATAATTGTGTTTAATAATCACTATTAAAAATATACAATCTAATCATAAGATTATGAAATAACTGAAAGTTATAAATATCAATGTAGGATAAGATTAGCGAAATGACACAAAAATTAATTCTTTTTCAGAAATTATTATTGCCATTGCTTATTTTATTTATCTAATTAACGTATTTGGCGCCAGTACGGTATAATATTATAAAGCTGTTTACCAAGCGCATATCTACTAACTACATAAAAAATTCAAGGATAGTTTTTTTATTATTTTAAGTATTTCTGCACTAGTACGTACAAACAATTTGAAAAATGTAAGAACGTAATGCTTTAGATTCATTCATGATTTATTTGTGGCTTTGGCCGCAGAACTGCTCATAGTGTTATAACTGTCATGCTTTACTGTGCTTTATTTAAAATATGGTATTCTACAAGTACATATTTTGTAAAAAAAATTGTGCGTTTGGGGAACCCCCGTCAGGAACGAAGTTCTTTACGCAACTGCAACCTGGGTTTGGGTTACTTTTCGTTTTAATAACGAAGCCGACACTAAATTAAAAAAGTGTTTTAAAAAGCGACCTTATTTTGCTTCTGCTCCTTATTAGGCTTCTGTGGACCGGTTGGGAACCACTGATAAACGTAACGTGACGATTTCTACTAAATCGCACTACCCGTAAGCTTCGTTAGAGAACTTCGTTCCATAAAGGATCATTTTACCCTTTTATCCCTCACTCGAAAACGCATTAAAATAATTGGTACCTGTCTATAAATAAACATCGCATTTATTGCCCCAAGCTTCGTATTGTCTGTCTATTAAAAATAATAGTATAGACCGGTACATTACCTTTTCAAACCAATTCATATTAAATCAACCGCGGATCGGCAAATACATCATTATTTGAATATCCAGCCACTATAATTTCAAATTGTTGACTATCTACTATACTACGAACGAAACATAAATTATGATATTATGAATACTATAATAATTATGCTAAAGTTCAGAGAAATATCTATCTGTTGCTTAGGTTCGTAGTACAATCTCAGCCACGAGTCCAATGTCTGATGCAGTAATGAGCCAGTCTGACTCATCACAGAAATATTCATGTTCATGTTCGTCTGTCATTGAGGAACTTATGTTTTATGTTTTTACTTCCTCATTTAGAGCTCCCCTTTTTGTTCCATGTGTGGGAAAATATATTTAAGTAATGGGATGGCATATTAATTAATGCCTAAACTTTAACAGTAAAAAATATTGATTGAAAAACGGTTACGTGGCTAGTCTGACACGTCGGCGCCGACGCATTCAACCACGACGCAAATGTAATTAGATAGATATGTGGGTGTATGTATGTATATTCTGTGCCGGTTGTTTATTAATTTATGATCATGAAGACTAACTCTCACACAAAAGCCTTCATAGATGCCAGAAGCACATAACTAATCGGCACGTCATTCAGGTAGTTTTGTCATATCGGGGAATCACAACATACGAAATAGTAACTTCTAAACCTTGAACAAGCCTTTCAATCTGACGCAATTCATGGCCTCCATTTGTGTTTAATGACATGTATGAACGTTTGAACAAATAGTGAGCCTCTACCATTCATTCATTGGTTCTAACAATGACTATTTACACTCTCTGCATTCGGTGTGTACACACAAAGTGCCGTAATAATATTCTTAGAAGGAATCTTGTCGAAAGACGTACATAGGCATTAGAAGTACTCGTATTTTCAATACCGTCTTTGTTTATACCTAGTACTGCTACTCTACTGTCATTGTTACGAATGTACGTCGTGTGGCGTTTTAACAAAATACTACCAACCTTAATCCAATTTAGCACTGGAGCACTTTCAGTGCCTAAAATAACTTATGATTCAACTCAATGAGAGGCACTTGCAAGTCATGCAACATATGATTGTGCTTACAAAACCATCTGTGTACTTCTCTGTCCTGGTATAATAGAGTTCTCTGTGTTAATGTTCATAATGACCTCAAACGACCTTATTTCTCTATCTCCTACACACAGTACAGTTGCATTAGTCATGGCGACGGTTATGCAAGCTTGGGTTTCTCCCTCCCTACTTGTAGTTAGTGGGCATGTCAGTTGCTTCACATCGTTTTGTTTGGTAGCGTTTCAAAAGCAGGTTTGATTGTTTCATGTTTTGTGGATCATGTTCTAGTAATGCTCTATATGTATTCTTCATCATCTACCGACCCGAATGACCTGTATTATGATATGAATACATTATTTACGTACATTATTTATGTAAATTATCAATATAATGCGGTCACTATTAGATAATTATCTATTGCCTCGTATCAGCATCTATAAGTTCTGCTTAGTTTAAGACTACTTAGTTTGTGTTTATTTAATTAACCTAATTTATATATATTTATTATTTTAAGCAATCCTTTTCATTTATATGTATATCTCCTAAAGCACGTTATAATCAATCCTTACTCTCGTACCGGTTTTCTTCCGAATATAAAGCATTTACTGCTTAAATTCAGAAAGGACATCAACATCGAATGGAGTACTTTATTTTTCCTTTATTCGTTCTCATACAGGATTTGGTAAGAAAGATTACTGTCTGATTGTTTTCAAAGCGGGTGAGACCCATAGGCTTTAAAAATGGCCTTATATGAACTAGACAGCATTCAGACGTATTCTGTCTGTCGGAAAAGAACCGGTCGATATTAAGATTTATCTGATGATTATATTCATTGAGATGTAAATTCTTATTCTTGATTTTCCACGAAAACCGGCCATTATTCCAGTTTAGAGAATTACAGAAAATCTAAATTTTAGATGATTATAGCAGTACTTATTATGAATATTATCACATATTATTCAATATACGTAGACCGTTTTTTAAATCCGCCTTGACGTCCAATGCCCGCGCGGCGGCGTCCCGGGTTATTCCTTGCAAGGATAGCACCCGGGTCCGTAGACCGGTTCAATTTATCAAAGCGTTATTGAATGACAGCTTCGAATAAGTTCATCCTTTCGACTATCTTTTGTATTTGCAATACCATTGCGGGAGCATTCTAATTGCATATTGCAATGAATTCGGAGGGTAAAAGTCAAGCATCCAATAACTACAGATACGAACAATACATTATCAAGTTGAAATAAGAACAACATCTTTAATTTTCCAATACTGATTTTGACATTTTAAGATGGTTACATAATGTTGGGAACTCTCATGCCCCACTCATGGCCTCCGCCCCGCCACTATTATGCTCAAAGACCTGACGATTTCCTGAAAGGTAACAAAGATTAAAGATAAAATACCTACTGTAAGTACACAAAAAATAGATAAATATCTCAAACACACATACTGTCGATTGATGACACTTGATGGAACTTGATACATAGATGGACACAAATTGACAAAAACACTTGTAGTGGGAAAGTACAAAAGTATTTTCTTCAATATAATAATGCACATGCTTGGAAATAATGTGCAACAATTAGGCGGGCTTACCGCTAAAGAGCAAAAAGGAGACCAAAATCTAATTACATTTTATCGTATTACTATTACCTGTTCTAGTTTTGCAAGGTGATAAAAAAATCCATATTGAATTCAACTTATTTTAACAAATTTTGTATTCTTGTGTTCAAACATTGAAAAGAAAATGTTTGTAAATTATATTTTTGTAACCTTGGCTTATAATGTCGAGTTCAAGTTCTCTTCGAGAATTCGGCGTAAGTAATAAAAAAAGTAATTATAATCACATTTTCCGAAAACCGGTTAGCATGTACATATTGTTCTAAAAAAACATCAAGCTAGAACTCAATGCCTGTAACGTGTTTAAATGTTTTCCATCCATCGACACAATATGAGGTGAATAACCGACTCCTCAAATTCAACTATTAACCAAATTTTTAAGGATGTATTCTCACTCAATAGATGCTCATATACGAAGAAGTTTTACTATTTGGTAGGACTATTAAAGCGTACAACGGCTCGGTACAAGGTGCCCACCCGCAAAGCTTTGACGAGTCTTTTAATGATACCATACAGTACGTTTTAGTACTGCTAGCTCCATTTTCAGCCAACCATTATTTATGTTTACTGTCTGCAGTATACTTCGGTTTATTCTCCTTTCAATACACGGTTTTCTTATTTAGCTGGTATAATGTCCTCACAATGAACCTTGGCAATACGATGAAGATATAATTTTGTTTAGGCTCCGGTCTTTTTTCCACAAAACCTTTGTCGACGAAACACCTGCTTAGTTTATCGTCTCTTTCAAAATGTATGCTTTTCTCTTTCTAATCGTTGATTTGTTGCTTTATTTTTCTTACTAGAGGCTAAGGGGCTACCTATTTCACCAGCTGCATGCGGTACATCTGAATTTAAAATATGTACTAATATGCGTGGAAACTGTAATAGGCTCGCCCTGTGTGACGTGGGACTAAAGTGACTGTCAAAATGTAAGTGTAATGAACAACAAGTGTGTGTATTTTTTTCGTATTTTGATAAAATTAAACAAAATTTTACAAACACAATATACGTGTGAGATTTTTGGTTGTGTTAATGTTCATTGAACTTGGGTGAATGCGTCAAGTTAATGTGTGGGTCTAACGCCTACAACACCCAAATGCTTTATTGCGGATATTAATTATACAAGTTCGTCTACCTACCTAAAAAAGAGGCCTTCCGAATACTGATTATAACAAGTAAAGAAAATTTGATAAAGTTGCTACAAAAGGATGTTAGTACAGACGCTGACCGCTTAATCATACAACTTTTACTGCAAATATTATGTTCTGAAGATTTATAGAGGAACACTTTATGATTGGTTGTTATTGAAATGATAGTTCGCTATAGCAAAGTACTGATTCATCTTATTGTCCCTATAAGCACTGTTTAATTAATCTCATAGGTACACACTCTATCTTAACAAATTGGTACCAGGCTATCATATCAATTTAAAGATAGCCCATTGAAATGTTACATTTTTTGGGGCTAAGTGTGCAAAAGTCAGGGCACGCTATTTTATTTTTTAGATATCAAGGGGGGTAGTAAAGCTAAATCCAAGGTTGTGGGGTCCCAACCTTTATGGGTTTTCCGTCATCTTGAAAAAGGGTTGCAAACTATTCATCGCACAAAAAAATTGCGACCACATTTTTGTTGCAAATTAAATTCTCTACAACTTTGTCCTGCAACTAATTAAACTTTACAAAGTTATTAACAAAAACAGATGAAAATTTGAGAACGAATTTCCTTTAAGGGGCTAAATTTTTTTCTTGATCATTACAGTAAAATTCATCAGAGCATGTTTGTAGATTGACACTACAACTGACATCAAATTACCGAAATCGTACCAAAATAATTGTCAGAATGGGACCAAATTGCAATGAAACCATTTGGAAAGCTTTGAATTGAAAAAAAAAATCAAAATCAGTTCACCCAGACTAAAGATATGAGATAACAAACATAAAAAAAACAGACAGTCGAATTGAGAACATTCTCCTTTTTTGACCCCAGTCCAAAGACACAATGTATCTTTGGACTCGTAGCTAGATAGCTAGCTAGATAGCTAGCTTCTTTAGGTCTTACCGATATGGATATAGTAGATTATACAACAAGTGAAAAAAAAAGAAAATTTAATTCGAGTTACGAAGTTGGATCCCGAGAGTACAGAAAGATTCTAGAATAGAATCCCGAGCGTAGCGATTGATTCTAAAGTAGAAACCTGAGCGGAGCGAGGGATACAAGGAACGAGATAAAAAAAAATTTTCACGAGTAGTCTACTCTACTTTATACCATTGACTACGAGAAAATAAGTTAAAGGTTTCCAACACCTACATTGTCTGATGGGGATGAGGGAGGGGGAGAGATAACCTGTCCTGTAAAATATCTAGTCTAGGAAATGTATGGTTCTCGAGATATGGGGGGAGGTTATGATTTTGTTTAAATCGCCATTTCAAACATTCGGGACACGGGGTTATAGGGGGTTACCATTGGGGGTATACCATTGCCCCTTTTGTTTTTTTTTGTCAATGGAATGATTTCATTCCGCCTGCCAGTAGTTACGTTCAGCTTTCTTTTTTTTTGTAGTATACTTAATTCGTCTATTGAAGCTCGTTCCAAATTCAAATGTCATTATTCACTTGTGAGTAAATGAGCGTTTTATTCACTGTTATCGATGAATAAAGTTCACTTTTTCGAGGGGCAATGGTATAAATATCATATATTTTTCATTTAGAATAGTATGCATGACTGTATTTAGAATAGGATGCATGACTGTATTGTATTGTATAATACTTTACAATATGAATCACAAAAACTACAGTCTTGGGCTCGACTCGAACCGAGAGAGAGAACCGATACCGAGACTGATCCCTTTCCAGGAGGAACGTTCTACCAACTGACTGTAGTGTCTTGGTTTGATAAAATTATATAAGTAAAATACTTCACTGCTTATGAAATATATTAATTGTACTAGCAGTTGCCTGCAGCTCCGCCTGCGTATTATAGTTTTCCTGATCACCAGTTACTGATTTATTATGTATAGCTGTTACCCGCAGCTCCGCCTGCGTGGTACTTTGGATCAGCATAACTTTTTTATTTATGAACCGATTGAAATAAAACAACACCTTAAATGTTAAGTTGAATAAACCACAACGCATTACTAAAAACCGTATTCAAATCGGTTAAGCCGTTTCTGAGATTAGCGTGTTCAAACATTCAGACAAACAGACACACAGACAAACAGACAAAAATTCTAAAAACCATTGTTTTGGGTACTATTGCGTTCATAAAGTCCCCCTACAACAGTTTCTCTATTATATCTTCGATGTACAGACATCGACCACTTACAATTTTATTATATGTATTGATTGTATTGTTTTTTATTGGTTTCTGACCTGAGATAAAGAATTTGAAAAACTACGAGTTACTAATGAATGGATAAAAATGATTCTTGATACCAGTTTGTATTTGTAGTATCTTAAAATAGGCATAACTGTCATAAGTGAATGATTAATTAGAAGTTATTTATTATTCTATAGTACGGCCAGATAAATTAATTAAATAATTGTTATCTAATATTAATAATAATTAGTAGATGTCAACTACGATATAAATAGTGATCCGGAACGTTTTCCGCGTTTTCGTTTTCTGTGTTTTGTTCTGACATTATAAATTATCAAAGGGGGAGAGTGGGGTTTAGTGTGTAAGAAAAGAATAAGTATAATTTATTCTCACACTTAGTACCTTCCTTTTCTTCTTTTTTTAAAATCGTGGTTCCATCGATGTTCATCGATGGAAATTCGCCAATGTCAATATAATGCTTGATTAGTTGATAGTCCCGCACAGAAAAACTAGTTATTCCTAACTAGCTCCAGGTGCAGGACAAGTAACGTTGTTCGGTATATGAGTGTCAGGGAACCCGATTTTTGCGCAGCGCCAGAGGTAAGCTAATAAGCCACCAGCCACGCGCTCAGCAAAAATCGTTAAAAAAACTCCAGTTAAGTACCTATCATACTCGTATATCCAAAAAATAAATAAAGGTTTTAATTTTACATAATTGACATGAGACTTGACATTTAATTGGACTGGATTTAATGGTCCCTTAATTTTTAATTTTATTGACATATAATTTATTTGACATGCTTAATATCTAAACTAAGTTTAATATTTAATTGCATCATATAATAATATAATTAATTTGCGAAGAAGTGAATTTCCCCTGTTTCAGGGTAAATTTTTCTTACGCTGCCTCTTAAATTTTATTTGTGTCTACCCACATATATTTTAAGAATTTAGTGCAACAATGGCTTGACAGTGTTAGACAGTTGTTAGACAGTTGTTAGACAGTGTAGTAAAATATGTAAAGTGAACAACAACCTTTGATAATGCTATAAAGCGAAACCGGTCAGGTTAAATCCTGTATATTAAATAAAAGTGAAACGGTGTACAAGAGTTTTTTGTTAACATGTATAAATAAAGGTCTTTCAGCCGAATACTGATACGTCACTTTTGCCGTTTATCTCTGAAGACAAAGGCGTTCCATACGCCTGTACTGAAGAAAAGTGCAGAGATTGACGACTGTTGAAATTATTAAAGTTTGGCTTTATTGGAAAAATGTGTTTGTGTAATTCACTTATGCCTACTCGACAGGGGATATAGGCGTGATAGTTTCTAAAATTTCTAATGTGTCCCTAGTACGGATACGAACATACGAGCGTAAACAAATCCTAATCATATTCATGACTTCCTCAAAGTAAAAGGTCACGCGCACAACGTTCGACCTTCAAGTTCCGCTAAAACTTGAAAGTAAATAGGTACAATAGTAGACGTAATGTCGTTAAGTTTATTTCCATTGAGTTTAAGGCCGGGAGTCTCACACGAAGCCGTCCCGCTCCGTCATAACTTATACTAGACCATCTGTATAAAGAAACCCGTAATTCTTCCGTTAACTAGAAACTCGCTAACGCTATCTATTCTATCTAAATATATTAAAGTACTATCCTTTATTATTTAAAATCAGGCGTTTTCGTCACTAATATTATATCTTCGAATCTATCTCTTGAACTTCACAACGATCTACTCTCTTTGTAAATCCTTTTAATTTTATGTATAATATTTATCATTGTGCACAACCCCTATCAATTTCCAACAATTTTCTTTCCATCCTAAGGTTGTGTGGAAGAAATTGCTCTTTAGCAATAACGCCGCCTTCTGTACATTATTTTTAAAAATATGTGTAATTATTTGTTTCTCTCTTATTTTTTGTGTACAATAAAGAGTATTTGATTTGATTTGGTCTCTGTCAAAAACTTGTGCTGGAAATTCTTCCTAGTGCTAACCAGAGGCACTTGGCATTGGAGGTAGGTGAGGCCACCGAAATTTAAAAAAAAATACATTAAATTACAACAAATAATGAACAACATTTGTAAGTACCTACCTAAACAGATAAATTAATCCAAGTTAGGTCTTGCTTGACTATCGATAAGTAACGACAAGGTCGCTTTCTAACAAGTACAAGTTTGAAACTTGGACGCATAACTTGCTCATACATAACCGATAGACATAAAACATGGCTGTCATCATGTTTATAAGTGTTTTAATATTGAAAGTACGAACACGCACAACTAATTAATCATGACGTGACTAGGACAACATGATGTTAAGTAATTGGAATGTTTCTATGTAAATGAGACTTAAGTAATTATGATAAGTCAACTCAGTTATACACTCGAGTCAGTTTTCCAGAAATCCGATTGCAACTTCAGGCGTTATCGTATCTTTGATAATATGATCACGTTTAAGTTCCATTTACATAATTTTAAGTGAAAATCGTGAAGGTTTTAGGTAACATACAATTACAGCATGCCTTACAACAGGACTTTAACCTTTAAAAAAACATTACAGCCAGCTATTTATAACTAGCAGTTTAATAGCATTGACCTGCTTGGTTACTTCTTCAGTAAAATAGTTAGTGTACACAAATAAACACATAATGGGAATACCACATTCCAAACAAGCGCCACCAGTGACTCATGAGTTACATCAAAGATGCGTTAAGAGCCATTTCACAAAATGCGCCGTCTTAGTACTGTGCCCACTTGTGTATCGTATTTTATTGTAATTTCGATTGAAGTTATATCAATATTTTGACAACGTATATGCAAGAATTTCCTATATTACTGCAGAAATCGGTTCTCTAATGAACTTAGTTTATTTTGGAATAATTTTATTTTTGTAATTACTATGTATTTAAATCAAATTGCGATGTTAAACTCAAAAATTGGCCCAATGGTTTATTTTTTCACTAAATAATTATAATACAATTCAATAATCTGTTACATTAAATGACGATTCAAATATATATCCAATGCTTTATGTATTTTTTTAAACTCAATTTATAAATATTTTTGATAGAAATACGACTCTGAAATCAACTCTGCGCCGTTTTTCAATAAAATGCTTGTGGGAAATTGATTACTATAGATATATAGATAGATATACTATATACTATATATATTCTCTCTGAGACAGTCTTGATAATGCCTCGTTTAGAGGCGAAACAATTGTCGACGTTTTGTTGTCCTTTTGATTCTGCGAAAAATTAATGCTATTAATTAATGCTAAAAAGTTTTTTCTTAAAAAAAATTTTTACTTACCATTGTTTTGATTACTATAGATCAAATAAGTTATTTTTAGTAAATGTGTTACATTAAACGTCAACACGAAAGCTTGGCCCATTTTTTGCGCATATTCAATAACTTCTAGTTATTACAGACTATGGTAATTTAGGAGCTCAAAATATTAGAAAATCGTGCGAAAACGTGAAATGGCTCTTAAGTTATACATATAAATATGAAAATAGTAGCGGACACCTACGCCTGCCACATTGTTCATTGCTGGTCCGCTCCTATTGGTTGTAGAGGGATACTATATAGCCTATGGCCTTCCTTTATAGATAGGATAAAAAATACTAAACAGCCAGATTGATTATGCAAAACTAGGAAACCCGAAATATATCAGAGAAAAGTGGTTTTGGTAATATTCAGTCAACAATTATTATAGCTGCTAGCGGACGCACACGGCTTCGCCTGTTTCAAATTATATACTAAAACCTTCCTCGGGAACCACTCTATACGTTAGAGAAAGCAGCATGAAAATCGGTGCAGTAGTTGAGTTTATTGCGAACAGATAGCAGACGCTGCGGAGGACTTCGCTTTATATGTAGTGATAAATTGAAAGAGGAAGAAACCAATAGTTCGTCTCACTCCTGTTGTATCCTTAATAACAATCGTATATTTGTTGAGAAATGATAATTATATTGTAATATCAGTAAGAAAATAACTCTAAACTATAATGAACGTAAGTAAGTGTCAGTTCTGTGACTCTCGTGTTGTTTTTAGTATTTCGTTGTTATATTACTGAAGATATTTTCGAAGTAATTGTGATAATGTATGTGTCTGATGTCTCATGTGCCATTTTCTTGAAATAATTTAGGATATTATTGTGCGAAAGGAGTGTAAATATTATTTTTATTCTCATTATTTCACATGTTAAGTGTGCCAAGTCGGTTATACGAGTATCATAGCATTCTAGCGAAGACTCACGTTACATAGTAACTTAATTTGAATAAATGTGTTGTTTACATAGGTAGGTACAGTTGGCGAGGGATAAGCGGAGCTTTGCATTTGTGTGAGTGACCACGAAAAGTTGAGTAAAAACTCTTTTTGTAGTTGTGTGTACAACACATGTGTATGTCAAAGAGATCACATTTACGTTCACGTACACTGGACTCACACAAATGCAAAGGGATAACCCTCGCGGACTGGACTTGGTCGCTTTATTAAACCCACTTCCGCTTAATATTTGAGTAACTTTTAAGTGATAGAAGGGTTCAGAGCCTATCGCACCTGAAGCGACTAAAGTCAGTGATCCGTGTACACACACTTACCCGAAATAATTATAAAAAATATAATTCCCCGAAGAGATATTACAGAGGCGTCTATTATCCTCGTCCGTCTGGTCCGTCCGTCCATCTTTCCAAGCTCTTTGGTTAATTTGCCAGAGATTCCTGTTTGCCGACAGATGCAACGACCAACATCGGTATAAAACCAACATTTTGTTTGACGAAACCTGACTCCCTGTCACTCTCTAAACAACCTACTTTATTTTTTTAACCTTTCTCTTTCGATTGTCCCCCAGGTGGTAGTTCCCTCCACAAGCGAGATGAGTGACCGAGACCGATACCGTGCGCCTCCACAGCCGGAGCCTCCACCACACCATGTGAGAGCCGCAGACCTCTACCCGCGTGTGCGGACACAGTATGACGAGCCCGGACTGGATGCGGGCTTCATGACAATATGTGGGGAGTTTGTGCAGGTAATTGAGGAACTATACATAATAGACAAATATTCATCAGTTGCCAAGCACGGGCTTGGTAATGTGCTTAATCTTTCTGTTACAAGCATACAAGGTAAAGCATTCTCCTTGTTAGAGAAATATGATTCAAGCTCGTAGGTACCTGGTGAGTGATGAATTTTTATGATTATATACATATTTGGAAACATAAAATATTGATAGACATGCATAAGACTTCTTATCGTATTCCAATCAGACACTTGCAATACGTACCTACAAGGAGACACAATTGCGTGGTCGTAATCTAGGTAGCCTCCTGAAAGGCAAAGAGATAGAAATTTATAGGTACCACCAACATAATAAGTTCCTTTCAAACCCTGTCTTGATCACAATAATAAAAAATATATATATATTTGGACATTTGGACATAATGTGTGGGTTCTGCATGAGTCACTTTCGCCACTTTTGTCTAAGCCGCAGTGACCATTAGGTTCAGGCATTTACTGTTACGTAATACTAGAATTGCAGATAAATTAACTATTAGGTTAGGATTATATTGTTGAATGTCGAATGTTATATTTTTTTAAACGTTGCACCTTCTTAGTAATAAAAAAAACAATTGGCGGGAAATCATTTGTCAATTGTTTTTTATCACACATCAAACTTCTACGTATGCAAATGGAATTAAGTCGAAAAGATTTTAGAGCGATGATTTTTTATGATTTTAAAAGTTCTCTCTCTGCGCAAGACTGTGCCGCTCGTCTTCAAAATGCTTTTGGGAGAGAAGCACCTTGTTTGAGCACCGTGAGGCGATGGTTTGCTGAATTTGAGAGAGGTCGAGTTTCTTTACATGACGAATTTCGTGAAGGGCGGCCTTCAACTGCCGTCAACGAAAATAATGTGGCTACTGCTAAGCGGTTAATTGAAGAAAACCCGCGGATTACCTATGAGACAATTCGAGGACTATTGGGGATTGGTATGAGTCAAATCCAGAAAATTTTACACGAAGAATTGAAAGTTCGGAAACTTTGTTGTCGTTGGATCTCTCATGAACTGACAGCGGAGCAGAAGCGGGCTCGCGTGGAATGGTGCTCACAGATGCTACTGAAGTACGACCACGGACATTCTAATACTGTTTATGACATTGTCACAGGAGACGAAACGAGGATTTATTGTTTTGAACCCGAAAAAAAACAGCAATCTTGTGAATGGGTGTTTGAAAATGAGAACAAGCCAACAAAAGTGAGGCAGGCGAGAAACGTTGGTAAAAAAATGATCGCGTTTGTTTTCTCTGCTACGGGTCCCATCTGTTCAATTCCAGTTGAAGATCAAAAGAGTGTTAATGCCGAGTGGTATTCTACCATTTGTTTACCCAGGGTGTTAGAAAAAGTTCGCGAAAGACGACCCAAAAGCCGCGTTCTCCTACATCATGACAACGCTTCTTCACACACGGCCAACAAAACAAAGTGATTTTTAGCTTCCGAAAAAGTACAACTCGTCACCCATCCTGCGCATAGCCCCGACCTAGACCCTGTGATTTCTGTATTTTCCCCAAAATCAAAGATTTGATGAGAGGTTTCACTTTTACCAACTCCGAAGAGGCAGTGATAGCGTTCAAACAGCACGTAGAAAACATGCATTCAGATCTGTGATCCTCCTGTTTTGGTTCGATCGCATGAAAAAATGTTTAAAATGTAAAGGAGAGTATTTTGAAAAGCAATAAACATAATATTATGGTTTTAACATGTTGTTTTTTTAAGTTACTCAAAACTTATAGTGTGACCTACGTATAATTATCCGTCCTTAAAATTACGGTGCGAGGAAAAGTCAACTTCAACGTCAACTTGTTGTATTGTTTTCGTACGTAAAACGGTTTTACAATTAATTACGGTAATTTACCAGTTAAATGGCAAAATAAAGTATAATACTATACAAATTGAATAACCTGTAAGATCAGTAGGTTAACTGCAGCGAGTTGAACGAACCCCAACACCCGTTCTGATAATATTTAATTCTGATTTTGCTTCCTGATAGTTCGTTGCACTTTCATATCAGTCTAGCTCAAATTAGATACAAAACTCAACCGGGTGAACAGAACTATGTATGTGTATACAATATACATATGATTAAACAAGTCTACTATGCACTTTGTCAATCAATAATAACATATTGCATAACGTCATGGGGAGGAGCAGGCAAGACCTTGCTTTTACCCGTCGAGCGAGCTCAGAGGGCAATCCTTAAGGTATCAACGTTCCGCCCTTTCCTATTTCCCACTAACCTCCTATACAAATCTTGTGAAGTATTAACAGTCCGTCAGCTATTCATACTCAGTACAGTACTAAAACAGCACGCATCACTTCCCTACAGCACTCAAGTTTCCTACAAAAGACGGAAAGATATTGTTTGCACTGAAAGAACTGCGATAAAACGCGAATACACAGGCAAATTTTACTTGTTCTTAGGACCGCTTCTGTACAATAGGATAAACGCTACAGCAAATATTTATCCTCTTAATTATTCTCGTTGTAAGCAAGTACTAAAGAATGCCCTCCAAGGGATGTCCTACGATGACACAGAGGAGTTAATATCTGTATTAAAATAAATAGTGATAACTTGAATAATTAAGACATATCTAATATAGTTATCAATATTGAGCCACTTTGGTATTGTACTAGCTCTTATTATATAATATTATGAATAACCTAATCATATAATGTTACGTAATTGTTTTTCTGTAATGTTATATAATTTACTTAGCTGCAATTGGCGCCTGAAATACAGGACTACCTAGTTCAGGTGCAAATTACGTTTATAAGACTACCTATTTATAAAACATCTAGAAACATATAAATGTAAATAGGTATTATTATACCTACATACTTAAGCTACTAATGCACTAACTATGATGTAATAGCGCACAATTAAAATTAAGATTCTATGTAAAATTTTATTGTACAATTATTATTACGAAATAAATTTATTATTATTATATCGTTTATTCATTTCTATTCTTATTTTATACATTTTTGAATACATTTATAAAAAACACAAATACATTTAAAAATATAAAAAATAGTGACCCACCAGTAGCGGAGTAGGACCCAAACTACCGGCGGTGGAGGCTACAGACTAAGAAACCTCCTAACAATACGGCACGTGTCGAGGATAACAACCTTCTGAATCTGACTCTTGATCCAACAATCTAACGAGAGTCTCTTGAGATGTTGATCGAGACTCTTCGCTATTAATCCGTTTGCCGAAACGACCACCGGGACAATGATCGTCGAGTCTACGTCCCACATGGCGGTTATCTCGTAGGACAAATCGAGGTACTTGCTAAGTTTGTCCTTCTCTGCCTTCACGAGATTCTCGTCATGCGGGACGGCGATATCGACGAGCACTGCCCGACGCTGGGTCCGATCAACCAACACGATATCGGGCCTATTGGCAACAATAGTCCTGTCCGTGATGATTGATCGGTCCCAGTAGAGCAATGCACGACCATTCTCAAGAACTGGCACTGGTGTGTACTTATAGTACGGTACTTCAAACTCAATAAGGCCATATTGAAGAGCAAGTTGCTGGTGGATGATCCTGGCTACTTGATTGTGCCTATGCAAGTACTCGGTGTTAGCAAGATACGAACAACCGGAAATAATATGGCGAAGTGATTCACCAGGACGGTGGCATGCTCGACAAATGTCGACCGTACCGTCCTTCATGATGTATTTCCGATAGTTGTTCGTCTTGATAACCTCATCTGCAATTGCACAGGCAAAACCTTCAGTTTCCCCAAAGAGGTCCCCAAAACGTAGCCAGTTCACCGAAGCGAGCAGGTCTACGTCGGGTCCTGTTAAGACCCGGTAGAACCGCCCGTGTAGCTCCTTACTCTTCCATACGTCCCTACGGTCTTCAGTACCTAGCACCTTTGGTTTACGCCAGTTCTCGTTAGCCAAGGAAAGAGGTGTTAGGCCCTTGTCAACGATCACGACATCGCAATGAATGTCACACCCGTTCTGTAGAAAGTAATCTCTCAGACTGCACACTTCACGGTTGTGGAGGTTCTTGGCATTCAAAAAGCCTCGACCCCCCCACTTCCGCGGAATGTACAGTCTCATGACAGAAGATCGTGGGTGTAACATTCGATGCAATGTCAGTTGTTGACGGACTCGCCTATCCAGGGCGTCTAGTTCCGTTTGAGTCCACCTAAGTATGCCAAAGGAGTATAACAATAAAGGTATCACCCAACCGTTGAAAGCCCGCATTTTGTTACCACCGGACAAAGAACTGTTAAGAACTTTTGTCAGGCGGCCAAAAAAACGTTCTTTCACCGATTTCTTAATATCCTCTACCGCTATACCCAATGACTCTGACATACCTAGGTATTTGTATGTTTCGGTCTCAGAGAGAGATCTGAGAGTTATTATCTCAGAAAGTTGTAAATTCGGTGAATTTACAACCTTCCCCCGTTGTACATGCATAACCGCACACTTATCAACACCGAACTCCATCTTAATGGCATTACTAAAAACTTCCGTAGTTTTTAATAATGTCACTAAATCTTGGTGCTTCAATGTGAACAGTTTGAGGTCATCCATGTACATCAGGTGAGATATAACCTCACCCCCTCTACGAAACCGATAGCCTAGCCCTGAATCCTTCAGCAATGTGCTAAGTGGATTCAGTGCTAAACAAAACCACAATGGACTCAAACTGTCGCCCTGGAATATACCACGCTCGATCCTTATCAAGCCTTGCGGGTCAGAGGCGTGCCCACCACTACCTGGTTGACGAAGGACTGTGGTCCACTGCCCCATACACGAGACTAAGAAGGATTTAAGAGTCGGATTAATTTTATACAACTCTAAAATCCTCCTCAGCCATGAATGAGGCACCGAATCATAGGCCTTCTTGTAGTCAATCCAGGCAGTAGAGAGGGCGCCCCTACTCCGCTTGACTTGTTGGCTAATGGCCATATCAATGAGGAGTAGCTCCTTAGTACCACGAGACCCAGCCCTACATCCATTCTGAGCGTTATCTAAGATATTATTAGATACTATGTGCGAGTTTATTTTACTTCTCAGAATAGATGTAAGGAGCTTGTAGATGGTAGGTAAGCAAGTGATGGGTCTATAGTTTTTAGGTTCCGTGGTACTACCTGATTTATGGAGCAGGAAGGTGATGCCAGTGGTCATGAAAGCGGGTAAGGAACCAGACTCGAGGGCTTCTTGATACTGTGTAGCCAAGCGTTCATGCGAGCTCTGAACCCACTTTATCCAAAAGTTGTGCAATCCATCCGGCCCAGGACTCTTCCAGTTCGGGGCCGTACGAATTGCACAACTAACGTCTTCGTAGTCTATGGTAATAGACTCCATGGGTTCGATGGTATTGCATTCACGCTCGACGACACGGATCCAGTCGCCCTCCGAATGTTCGACGGGCACCGACCATATGTCACGCCAGAATTGATTCATGGTGTGAGCATCTGGCAGTTGTCCGTCGCTCAAACGTTGTCCAGTTCCCTCCCACTCTCGGTACACCTTCCTTTGGTCACTTTGGAAGATGCGATTCTGCCAGTATCTATTTACACGCTCTCTATAACGACGGATACGGCTTGCCCATGCATACACTTTCTGTTTCAGAAAGTCAATACGTTCCGTGACATTGGCTAAGTATTGCTGGGGACGAATACCGGTTATATATTATTATTCTCTTTATTAACACTTAACACATATTTATTACATTTTTAAATAGATTTATAAAAAAATACATTTAAAAATATAAAAAACAGTAACCCACCGGCATCGGGTACAGGGACCAAGCTACCGGTGGTTAGGGCTCCAAAGACAGGAACTTCCGCACAATACGGGCCGTATTCAACAGAACCGCCTTCTGCATCAAGCCCTTGATCCAGCTGCCTAACGCGAGCCTCTGTAGGTGGAGGTCGAGGCTCTTGGCTATTAGACCATGCGCAGATACGACTATCGGAACAATAATCGCCGAATCCACATCCCACATGTCGACAATCTCGTGAGTTAGGTCTAAATATTTAATTTGTTTATCTTTTTCTGCTTTCACGAGATTCTCGTCATGTGGCACAGTGATATCGACAATTACTGCAAGGCGCTTTAATCGATCCATTATCACTATATCAGGTCTGTTAGCTATAACAGTCCTATCAGTGATAATAGATCGATCCCAATACAATGTGACATGACCGTTCTCAAGAACTGGGTCGGGCACATACTTGTAATAAGGTACCTCCACGTCGACAAGATTATACTTTAGAGCAAGTTGCTGGTGGATTATCCTGGCTACTTGGTTGTGTCTGTGCAAATACTCACCGTTCGCAAGACGGGAACAACCAGAGATAATATGTCTTAAAGATTCTCCGGGACGATGACATGCCCGACAGATGTCTAGCGTCCCATCTTTGACAATAAATCTCCGATAGTTATTCGTCATCACGACTTCGTCAGTGATTGCACAGATAAAACCCTCAGTTTCTCCGAAGAGATCACCAAATCGTAACCAGGATACCGATGCTATTGAATCAACATCGGGCCCATTTAGAGCCCGATAAAATCGACCATGCAGTTCCTTGCTCTTCCATAGTTCCTTCCGATCAGATACACTTAATATTACAGGTTTGCGCCAGTTCTCTTTCGCAAGGGACAGCGGGGTCAGTCCGTTGTCTATTGCCACAACATCTCGATGCACATCCACGTCCACCTGTAGGAAATACTCTCTAAGGTTGCATATCTCACGGTTATGGAGAGTCTTGGCATTTAAAAATCCCCGACCCCCGCATTTCCGTGGTATATACAACCTCATTACTGACGAACGTGGGTGGTGCATTCGATATGAAGTCAATTGACAACGCACCTTCCTATCCAGAGCTTCTAACTCCGTCTGAGTCCATCTAAGTATGCCAAAAGAGTAAACTAAGACTGGCATGGCCCAGCCGTTGACAGCACGCACCTTGTTACCGCCTGATAAAAGACTTTTCAGTATTTTTTTCAGGCGGCCAAAGAAACGATCCTGCAACTTCTGTTTCATGTCAGTCTCAGCAATACACAGAGCTTGAGACATACCTAGATATTTGTAGGTTTCGGTTGCGGAGAGCGACCCAAATCGTGTGAAATCTGAAAGATTGACTCCTTCAGATTCCACAATCCCGCCCCTTTTTACATGCATGACCGCACACTTATCTACCCCAAACTCCATACTGATGGCCTTACTAAAAGTTTCAGTAACTTTTAGCAAAGCCATCAAATCGGGGCCATTAGGGGCAAATAACTTTAGGTCATCCATGTAAAAAAGGTGGGACAAAATTTGACCCCCTCTGCGCATCCGATAGCCTAACCCTGAACCCTCTAGTAACGTACTGAGAGGATTCAGTGCTAGACAAAACCACAACGGACTCAGACTATCACCCTGGAAAATACCTCTCTCAATCCCTATTGGTACACCACCTCCTAGAACCTGACGACACCCTGGATAAACAAGAACCGTACTCCATTGTCTCATACATGACCCCAAAAAGGTGCATAGAGTTGCATCAACTTTATACAGCTCTAGCACCCTCCGAAGCCATGTATGAGGCACAGAATCGTACGCTTTCTTATAGTCAATCCAGCATGTCGCAAGGTTCTTTCGGTTGCGGCGTACCTGCTGGCAAACAGCCATGTCAATAATAAGGAGCTCTTTCGTACCACGTGCCCCACTTTTACATCCATTCTGAGAGATTGACAAGATGTTATTGTTTTGTACATGTGAATATATTTTTACTCTCAGGATGGATGTAAAAAGTTTGTATATGGTAGGTAGACAAGTTATAGGTCTATAATTTTTGGGGTCTGTGGTACTACCAGACTTGTATAGGAGGTGGGTTACTCCGGTAGTCATAAAAGCTGGAAGCGACGATGACTCAAGGGATGACTGGAAGCAAGATGCCAAGCAAGCGTGTGAGCTACGGAACCATTTTAACCAAAAGTTGTGCAGTCCGTCCGGTCCAGCAGATTTCCAATTTGGCAACGAACGAACTGCACAACCAATATCTTCTTCAGATATGGTTAAAGGTTCCATAGCTGGAATTGGTTCACACGCCCGCTCAACATCCCTAATCCACGCATCCTGTGTATGACTGACGGGCGTCGACCAGATGCTTTTCCAGAAGTTAATTGTAGAAACAGCATCAGGTAGACTCCCATCAGTCACATCCGAGTTAGGTCGCTCCCACCCTCTATATACCCACCTCTCATTTTTTTGGAACAAGCGATTCTGAGTGTATCTGTCCACTCTTTTTTTGTACCGCCTTATTATTATTATTATTATACGTACAACATAACCAAGGACTAAGATTCCAATTACAACATTAATATGATCCCCTGTCCCCTATTTAAAGAGGCCATGAAGATTGGCGGCGTTAGTATTTCTAATCTAATTATTTCACTTCTCAATACGGCAGTCACCTTTCGCTAAACTAAATAATGATCGAATGGATTTACACATACATCACGGCTTTATGCTCAAAGGAAGTAAACGGAGGCGTTTATTACACCTACATTTCGCCAGCCATTTAAAACTGTTAGCCACACGTAATAATTTCTTTTGGCTGCTCCTACGTCCTTTGCCGGGCGTCTCTGGTACGCACCAGGAGGTTTTTCCAGGGGTTTTATCACGCGTCGGTGAGTGAATCTGCTTGCGTGCCTCAGCCCCGCAGCACGCGACCGTTCTAGCCTGCTTCTATACGGATGGCGGGTGGCTATCCCGCCATCCTCAGGCCCCGATTATGGAAGCTAGAACTAGGTATTGATAGAACCTCCTAGCACTCCGATGTCTACTAATATAGGTACAGCTTTGCTTTAACGAACGCTATGAGGAGATTGAAAAGACCTCTATAAAGTTCAACTATTAAGACGTCAGAGAACAAAGGATTACATTACTCTTTGTTATAAGATGCAAGTCAGTATATTGTATTCATTCATTGCTATACCTTGTTGACGTACGAAAATTGGATAGAGAGACTACCCTTAATCATTACGCTGCTGTATTACTAAACACACTATTGTTTGTAAATTGAACGGTAACTGGCCTGTTTACAATTTTTATTGAATAAGTATTTGCTGGTGGTAATTCTAAAAATGGTTATAAGTCGTCTTTTACAAAGATGTAAAACGAATAACCGATATCTATGATTATACTAATATTTTTAACCAATACACAGCTGCATGCAATATATCTCTCGAGTGCTATATTATGGAACCAAACTCACTTGTACTTTTATTCCACTTTATAAGAAGGGGCTCCTATTTCTGGGTGGTTTAAAAAGAAGTGAGTCGGGGTGTTAACCATAATGACGTTTTTTTATATATTACACGTTAGACCAAATGATTTTCGATTACATAAACGTTATATCAAACAACGTTATACTAATTAAGTTTTAGAATAAATAAATGTTATATGTAAAGAAATTATATCAACAGTTTATATCTCACGTTGATTATATCTTATGAACGATAGTAAAATGAAATTAGACCAAATGAGTTTATACGTTATGAGACATACCCGGTTCCACTAAGTGCTGACAATCGAAAGTATAGATAGTGCTATAAGAAGGCTACTTTTTAGCATGTATATACTGTAAATATGTACCAGTGTGAATTAAGGAAGAGAAAACAATAACCATAGATTTATTTGTTTATTTTTTTGTTACATTGAGGGTCACCGGTACCTACTTAAGATATTTACACTGGGTACAAGAAACAAAGTATCAAAATGTCAATAAAGTAGTTAATTGTAAATTTAATTTTAAAATGTGAATTAGTAATTGTAAAAAAAATAGTAGAACTATGCACAATAAGTTTAAATTTTATAACCGTAAAAATAGGTGTTACAACAATATGCATTATCTACATCTAATAATTACAAAATGTCCATAAAAGTATAAAGGGACGGTCAAACTCATCCTTCACATGCGCCTATCTGGCCTATACTATTTGTATGGTAACGAACACACTGGCCAGACTCGCGTGTTCCCATGCTATCCCACGCGTACGACGCTGTCACACACGTTTAAAGTGTCATAGCGCGTAGATAATGTAAACGTCAGACGTCGTAAGACGTAGGACCAGTGTGTCGCTGTTTCCCACATCTCGTGGCATACGTCGTATGTGAAGGACCAGTGTTTTATAAGGTCTAGATCTCAGACTAAAAGAATAACATAGACGGAACGAATAGAACTAGCAAGGGAAGCCGCCAAAAGGGATACTATATTGCAATGGGATACCATTTCGCTCGCCACTCCTTTGTGAGCAGCGAGTGTGTACGCACGTGCGATTACGGTTGAACAAAATATTATAAATATGCCGTATTGTGTGGTGAAAAGGTGTAAAAACACTTCAATTATTCATAGAAAGAATGCTGGATTATCGTTTCATAAGTAATTAACTATTTCTTATTAGATTTCATAACATTTTTCTAAATATTTTAGTTGCACAAACTAGGAACACAAAACCTCCGCCATACCATACAGAGTTGCCATAATTTTTTCATCATTTCCACAAAATATTTAGCAGTATTTATGGGAATTTATAAAGTACTGAGTAAAAAAAATCAGTGTCATCAATGTTGACAACCTCGATGTTTCTAATCATCATCATCATCATTCGTGCGTTAGTCCCGAACTCCCGATCATCTGTGTCCGGGATCTACTTGATACGTGGCTTGGTTATTTCGGCAATCTTGGAATTGACCGCTGTCTGACCTCCCAGCCTGTGTTCTGATCCAATATATTTATGTTACTGTGTCAGTAGTTTAATTTCAGTCTAACACTACAAAGGCCTCAGTCTTAACCTAACGACTATTGATATCTACTTCATGTATAGTCAACGACAAAAGTAGCTTAACCAATAATTCTTATCTGTTGATCACTAATAGCTGTTAAACCGATCACAAAATCATAAACAAAACACGAAATATATTAACTTTGTCCTTGGGGATTCTAAAATGACTTGTACATTGCTGTGGCACATGCATTGGGATGTAAAAAAGAATAATAAATATTTTTGTGCTAATCAACTTTTGTTGTTGACTGTACTTTGTACTTACACTGGAATGAAGCTTTGTTCATTCATCTTAAAAAGGATTATTTTAATTATGAGAAATTTTTTGAAAGCTAGTAATTAAAGTGTGTTTACTCAGTGTTTATCACGTTTTTATTTATTTTAACACTTCCCCATTTTAGGCACTTATCATAATAATCATTTGTGTAAATGACAAAATAATTGCAGATAACATTTACTATAACAAATATTAATTTTCCATATGTCCACTATATAGAGATTTTTAGGAGATTTTTTCATTTGCTGGCAACATTACGCACACGCCGTTAGTGGTATCGGTACACGGAAATCGGAGTCACACGCACACATTGAAAGTGTCATTTGGCTTCGTGTTTATTCTACATGTTCCGTCTATGTTATTCTTTTAGTCTGAGGGTCTAGATGTCTATAAAATAGTAGGGGTATACAATAAAAGTGTAGGAGGGGCTCGTGGTCTAGTGGTAACCGACAATATTAATACATTGCAAGGGTTAAGCAACATCTAGTCAGGCCGGTCTTAGGATGGGTGACCATTTCTTAAGATACTGATACCTCCGTGCCTCGGAGAGCACGTTAAGCCGTCGGTCCCGGTTGTCATACGAACATCTATGGCAGTCGTTAGGGGTAGTTGGAGCCCTTAAAATCCGACCGGTTTAACTACAAAACTTCGATATCGCCCATGGGTTGTGGAGGTCAGATGGCAGTCGCTTCACGGAAAATATCGAAGTTCAGCCGAATCGCAGTTAGACTGGAAAGCCGACCCCAACTAAGTTGGGAAAAGGCTCGGTGAATGATGATGTCTATAAAATAGTAAGATTACATATGAAAAGTCCAAAAATAGTATATCTACAATAAATACACACAGATAACCTCATATAACACAACGAAATAATTTATTAGTTGGCCTATAATAGTAATCAAAATGTTATTTATTTTTGTTTCACAGTGGGTAGGCCGCACTTCAGATGGCGGTACCATCGCCATTTCTAACTACAGGCTACACGTCCACCCTCGACGGCGGGCAGGACCTGGTAACTCAATACCGCTGCGCCTCATAGACTCCTTGGAAATAAGGGACCTTGCCCACCTAGTAGTGCTATGTAAAAACGGACGTCAACTTAAGTGAGTAATATTATTCTTCCCTTTCATCCCTTTAGGATACTCTGTTTTCTGTTATTGTTGGTTCAGAGATCAGATGCGACATGTCTGTTCCCGTACCTGCAGAGAAACCTAAAACCCTCTGAGAACTTATTCTATAAACTGTATTTTAAGCCTAAATAATTTAATGGCATATTCGGTATATACACACACACATCACGCCTATATCCCCGAAGGGGTAGACAGAGTCACATTACACACCCACAATTTGCCAGTATTTTTAGTCCCACTTAATAGGGGGCAAGCCTATTGGCGTCACCTTTGTCAACCTTTCACTTATTTTTTTTGTTATGTTGGCATAACAAAAAAATAAGGATACCTACTAACAGATAAGAAATCGTCATAATAAAAAAGCGGACACGTAAAATTTCCTTCAATAATAAGATAAGCTGTTTAATGATTGTTGAAATATTGTTTCTATGTGATTTTAATATCTTTGTGTTAGATATCTATGTTTGCCGTTTTAATTTTTATTGTAAAAGATTTAAAATGTAGCATACTCATTGCATTATTTATCCATTACTTACAAGTTTCCGGTTAACAGTCATTGGTTCGACCGAGATATTGGTATTGGGAGAAGTATTATACACCCACTTCTCGCCAATTACCTGGCTTGTCCTAAGTAATAGACGGAGAATTTATTGCCGGCGGCATATTGAGAACTTTGGATGTTTGCTGGAGACCGTTGACCAGCAAGAATTAGCATTATGCAGATAAACTTGGTACGAATTCCAAAGATCGTAGTGGACACCTATAAACTGGCAATATGTATACTACCTTTATGCGTGCCCCTTCAGAAGAACCAGTACCATTCGTAATTGTATGTATTTTCTGTTACAGATGTACATTTAACTCAGGAGATCAGTGTATAGAATGGTGGAGGCGATTGAACACTTCGTTAACTCCTCTAGGCTCAGTGCAAGATACTTTCGCTGCGGCCTACGCAGCGTGGGCTCGGGAAGAGTCACCCAGGTCCGAACATGGAGTTCTAGTAAGAGCATCACAAACTGCACAGCGACATTGGTTCGGACCAGAAGTGAGTAGCTCTTTCTTATGTCTGAACTCCTAGTACATATAATCGGCTAAGCGTTGGACAGGAACTTGTATTGTTTCCATTGGTGGAGCTTTGGATATGTTTGCAACACTCTTGCCGACATACCGGGCTGTCTCTGCCTATCCCCATTAATAAGCAGCGTAACGATGCATTACTTTAATGTATATTTAGATTAGACTCCTGTATTTACATACCTATAGCACTGGCCATGAGAGTTGATAAATAAATTAAAAAAATATTTGTGTAATTGGACCAGGAGATAACAGAAGGTTAAGAGGTAGATAGTTAGATGTACTTGTTTAAAGATCAGGAAATTCCATTAAAATGCTCTTATCAGTTCATGTTTAGCATTGAAGGCGCCCAGACGTCATAAGTGACATTCTTTATTGTCTCTCAAAGTTTATCATTATACGAACGAATTTCTACGGTTTTTCTATTCCCAATTCCCACATGGTAATTTAAAGTTATTTTCGGTCGAACATTAAATTCTGTCCAACCTTTCAACGAACACACTAACGCGATGAAAGAATGGAATGACATTGGTTTAATATCTGTTAATTTCGTCGCCCAGAATTAGTTTTTCTAGTCATCGTAAATTTACCGAAAAATAAATTCTTTTTTAATTAGGTTCTTTACAGGGACAAGACAGGTTGTACTGTTATTACAAAAAAACTGAAAAAAAATCAGAAAAACATAGCTTATGCGTGAAGAATACGATAGATGAAAACCCGTACTATGATTAGCATTATTAAAGACTAGCGGACGCCCGCGGCTTCGCCAGCTTGAAATACTTTTATGGTTTTCAAATCGGCGGGAACACATTTCTGGGATAAAAAGTAGCCTTATTACATCAGCTATCTGCCAGTAAAAGTTAAAATCGGAGAGATTAGCGGAACAAACAGACAGACAGACAAAAAATTAAAAAATATTTTTTTTTATGACAGTATCGTGTATATCGTATGCTTTGAGTGAAAAGCTGGTAATTTAAAAGTACATTCAGAAACTTCAACTTTATATCTGTATGGAAGATAGATGGATGTGGATATGACTATTTGGAGTATGATTATTCAATAATCAGAATAAGTTGTCAGCGCTGATCGCACACTTAGCTCACTCAGCTTATCTCACATCTATTAAATTTGTTATTCTAATTAGATTTGTTTGTTTGTTAAAAATAAAAATATCCGTATGGAAATTTCCATACTCCCAACCGTATTCACGGACATTCATTAACTCAATCTTGAGGAAGACTTAGGCTAATTTTGTTTAAGTCAATTAATTGGCGTTTAAATTACTCAAATTGCATATCGATATTCTTATTAAAAAACTTAAAAAAAATTTGACTGAGAACATTTATTCTCAACACTATCATCTTCAAAAAATCTCGTGTTACTGTTTTTATGGTTGCGAATCTTTGAAATAATTTTCACTTGCCCTATTTTGTTTTTTTTTATTCTCGAACCCCGCATATAGCATTTTGTAACAATTGTTTTAGGTGGAGCGGCTCGGCTTCACAAGTAGAAACGCGTGGCGAGTGACGGCAGCTAATGCCGAGTACAAACTATGCCCCTCGTACCCACCACTCCTAGTCGTTCCTGCTTCCATCTGCGATGAGGACCTAGACTCCGTTGCCAGGTAACCAACATAAACTCACACATAGCCTAATAGCAGACTACAGATGCTGATTTCACCTACTCAGTAAGGTTTGCTAGGGTCGCATGAAAGAGTTGAAGGCTTTGTCTGACAGTTAGGTCGTTAATTCGGAACGAGAATGGAAGGCACCACATTGTGTGGCGATAGATTACGCTTAGCTAGAAGTTTCTAATTCTAACTAAAGCAGCATAATTATACACTGACAGATCGCCTGCATGATCAGATCGTTCAGACGGCCTTTTTTGTTTGATTTTCAACATATTTATTATTTATTTATTAATTAGCTCGTGTCCTGTGCAGGTTTCGCGCCATGCGTCGAATCCCGGCCGTAGTGTGGCGTCACCGCGGCAATGGCGCAGTGATAGCGCGGTCGTCGCAGCCCGAGGTGGGCTGGTTGGGTTGGCGGTCCAGTGAGGACGAGCGACTCCTGGCTGCCTTCGTCAGCGCCTGCAACGCTGACAGAGGCATGCTACCGACGAACAACAATAGGGTAGGGGATCTCGCTTATCATTTCACTTGTAGCTTAAAGGGACTTATAGGTCCGTCAGGTTGATATCTACAGGCGGCCTGCAGGCAATCGGCAAGTGTGTGGGTCCCTTTACTCTAGACATTCAACGTCATTTAGAATTAGATATTGTGTTCGAGGTCGCGGTATTTGTGTCTCTTGATCGACTTTTTTGGTCTTTGTAATTTTAACTTAATTATAGTGTAATATTGAGTCGAGAAGAAGCCATCTACTAAATCACCACTACTAGGACCAACTAGGTACCGTCGATTTTAATCGAAGCTTCTATGTTCCTAGTGCAGGGTTCATGTGGTCTAGAGCCTGCTCTCAGTTTTCAAAGCACTTCTTGAGAGATTGTCTAAAAATAATCTCAATTTGTTGCAGCAATTGAAACTGCTTATAGTGGATGCTCGTTCCTACGCGAGTGCCGTAACGAACCGCGCCCGCGGCGGGGGCTGCGAGTGCCAGCAGTACTACCCGGCCGCCGACATACAGTTCATGTGTCTACCCAATATACATCACGTGCGGAGGAGCTTCCAGCAGCTGAGGACCTTGGCGGCCGAGCCCAGTGATTCCGCCAAGTGAGTAAACCTTCTTGATATTATGTTAGCCTGGTACAGCTTTCAGCAACTGAAGACATTGGCGGCCAAACCGAGTGATTTCGTCAAGGGTAACCTCTTTGTTATACATGGTAGCCTGGTATCTCCTGATCCCACGCTATTACTTTTTCATCATTGATTGGCAAAGTTCGATTGCCTATCGACCACTTCCATGATTATTAAATCATTGTTACTTTGTATTCATGTATCTGCCAAATATAGACAACATAGCTTAAAGTTGCAAAATCCAGCCAACAGCTTCGGCTGAGTGACCTCTTTACGAACATGTTAACCTAGTATCTCGTATTAGGTACAAATGAAAATGTGTTTAGAATTTTTGATACGAATGTGAATAGATAAGTGAATTCACACGAGGTTTGATATTTTGTGTGAATGTTTTCTGTGTCAGCTGGCATGGTGCCCAACAGAACGGCATTGTTTCATATTCGCGCTCGCAATGTCTGTTCCGGTAACATTGCGAATCTATTTTTATTCTTTGTATATTTTAAACTGACTTGTTTTTGTATCGCTGACTAGGTACATAAAAAAATTTACATCATAATCAAAAACGGATCGAGCTCTTTGGATATTTTATATGGAGGTAGTTTGCTGACCGAATATATAGTAATCTTGCTAATTTAATCCACGTATACGTCCACGTATACACGTGCACGCACGTCCACGTATGCATACGTGAATACGCAATATTAATATTGTTAAATAATATGCAATGTCTAATTTCTTAATTCTCATTCATTTTAATAATTCATATCAATAACTCATATTTATTCATAAAAACATGTTGTAAAACCAAGTGTCATAATGGCCGTTTATGGCACTTAGTTGTACAACATGTTAGATACTTTACATTAAATGTTCGTCCTCGATCCTCCCACAAACAACAGCTGTTACTATATATTGAAATACAAATCAAACACAGAGCTGGTCTCGTGATAATGTTATACATACCTATATAAATAAGATCTATTGGTTAATTCTTTAATTACTCGGTAAGGAATGTTGGCTGATACAGAACAAAGGAAAGCTCTAGCGGCCGTGACCTCGCCAACTTTCTAGGATGAATATAACTATTTTTAATTTTAGCTGTATTTTATAATCAGTCAGTTATTATAATTACATAACTTAGTAGGTACCTACTTCATTTGACTCTCAATCATTGTTATCTAATATTAATAATATTTTTAATCTACTGTACTTGATTATTTTGTTGTCTCTACTTGTTGGTAAACGATTATCGGTTGCGGTCACCGTGTGGCCTCTGCAGCCACTCATCTATGAACGATCTTACCGCCGCGATGGTGGTGTTTCCCCACCTTGGTTGCTCTCATGAAGACATGGAACGACCACAGACATGCATCTCGAAAAATCAACTCAATCACAGTTGATTTCTCGAGATGCATGTCTGTGGTCCCGCTCCAGCGCCTCCTTGTGCCATTGCCACAAGCTAAGAGACCCGCAGCCTCTAGGAAAATCGTGCGATACCCTCTTTAACCGCCGAGGTCTTCAACGGTCCGTTTAAAACGGAAACGTTGTTGGCCTTCAGCCTCGTCATCCCCAGTTACAGTCTTCAAGGAGCAGGAAGCGTTGCGTCCCCTTGAGTTGAGCATCAGTCGTGCAAGCGCATCTTGTAGGTATGTAGTAGGATGTGTTACAATAGTGTGTATGTTCGTTTCCAGTTGGCTGTGCAGCCTGGAGCGCACGCTGTGGCTGCAGTACGTGTCGGGCGCGCTGCGAGCCGGCAGCGTGGTGGCGCGCGCGGTGGGCAGCGGCCGGCCCGCGCTCGTGCACTGCTCGGACGGGTGGGACCGCACGCCGCAGATCGTCGCCACTGCGCAACTCATACTCGACCCGCACTATAGGACGCTGGAGGTGAGTTATCTACCAGGAGCGCACAGTCTGGCTGCAGTACGTGTCGGGCGCGCTGCGAGCCGGCAGCGTGGTGGCGCGCGCGGTGGGCAGCGGCCGGCCCGCGCTCGTGCACTGCTCGGACGGGTGGGACCGCACGCCGCAGATCGTCGCCACTGCGCAACTCATACTCGACCCGCACTATAGGACGCTGGAGGTGAGTTATCTACCAGGAGCGCACAGTCTGGCTGCAGTACGTGTCGGGCGCGCTGCGAGCCGGCAGCGTGGTGGCGCGCGCGGTGGGCAGCGGCCGGCCCGCGCTCGTGCACTGCTCGGACGGGTGGGACCGCACGCCGCAGATCGTCGCCACTGCGCAACTCATACTCGACCCGCACTATAGGACGCTGGAGGTGAGTTACCTACCAGGAGCGCACAGTCTGGCTGCAGTACGTGTCGGGCGCGCTGCGAGCCGGCAGCGTGGTGGCGCGCGCGGTGGGCAGCGGCCGGCCCGCGCTCGTGCACTGCTCGGACGGGTGGGACCGCACGCCGCAGATCGTCGCCACTGCGCAACTCATACTCGACCCGCACTATAGGACGCTGGAGGTGAGTTATCTACCAGGAGCGCACAGTCTGGCTGCAGTACGTGTCGGGCGCGCTGCGAGCCGGCAGCGTGGTGGCGCGCGCGGTGGGCAGCGGCCGGCCCGCGCTCGTGCACTGCTCGGACGGGTGGGACCGCACGCCGCAGATCGTCGCCACTGCGCAACTCATACTCGACCCGCACTATAGGACGCTGGAGGTGAGTTATCTACCAGGAGCGCACAGTCTGGCTGCAGTACGTGTCGGGCGCGCTGCGAGCCGGCAGCGTGGTGGCGCGCGCGGTGGGCAGCGGCCGGCCCGCGCTCGTGCACTGCTCGGACGGGTGGGACCGCACGCCGCAGATCGTCGCCACTGCGCAACTCATACTCGACCCGCACTATAGGACGCTGGAGGTGAGTTACCTACCAGGAGCGCACAGTCTGGCTGCAGTACGTGTCGGGCGCGCTGCGAGCCGGCACCGGCAGCCTGGAAAGGTTTACACAACTACAACGCCCTTTGGATGAGAATATATGTCTCGTTATGTTAATACCGCGGTCACATTCAATCAACATTCAACTTTGCATTCAAGCTTGGCTTTAATTTTGAATTCGTAATGACTATATTAACTTTTAAATTAAACGTATGTGACTATATTAGAAAATATATCTAACTTGTCTCTTTTCCAGGGCTTCCGCATACTTATCGACCGCGAGTGGTTAGACTTCGGCCACAAGTTCGCTGACCGTTGCGGCCACACGTTCGGTACTGAGGACCCGAACGAACGATCACCGATCTTCCTTCAGTGGCTCGACATGGTGCACCAGATGATGTTGCAGTTTCCATGCAGCTTCGAGTTCAATGAGGCTTATTTAGTAAGATAAATCGAA
Organism: Nudaria mundana; assembly: GCA_963556515.1. Lineage (NCBI taxonomy): Eukaryota > Metazoa > Arthropoda > Insecta > Lepidoptera > Erebidae > Nudaria > Nudaria mundana. Next base: position 3,738,841 of record OY748307.1, read on the forward strand.
CATATAAATTATAGGGAATATTATTGAATAGACTCCTAAACAGTGTGTGCATATTGGTCTTATCAAGATCTTAGAGAGCCAAACCAATCTCAACTGCAAGTGGCTTTCCTGCCAATCAACAGACGAGGCTCAGGTTAACTTTCCTGCCAATCAACAGACGAGGCTCAGGTTAACTTTCCTGCCAATCAACAGACGACGCTCAGGTTAACTTTCCTGCCAATCAACAGACGACGCTCAGGTTAACTTTCCTGCCAATCAACAGACGAGGCTCAGGTTAACTTTCCTGCCAATCAACAGACGAGGCTCAGGTTAACTTTCCTGCCAATCAACAGACGAGGCTCAGGTTAACTTTCCTGCCAATCAACAGACGAGGCTCAGGTTAACTTAAACATTCTCAGATTGTTTCGTGTGACCATAAAAGTTACTAGTGAAAAGTGAGCCAACAACATGCCTCGGCCTACCCTTCGAAGAAGTAGACGTGATTATATTGTCTGCATGTACTGTGTGTGTCTCAGATATTCTTGAAATAAAACGCTTTTTAACGGATTGAATCGCAAGTTTTTAACCCCCGACGGAAACCCGAACGGGGTGTTATAAGTTTGACGTGTGTGTGTGTGTGTGTGTGTGTGTTTGTAAGTCTGTCTGTGGCATCGTAGCTCCCAAACGGATGATCCGATTTTGATTCTGTTTCTTTTGTTTGAAAGATGGGTTAGGGGAGAGTGTTCTTAGCTATGTTTTATAAAAATCGGTTAAGCCATTTCAAAGATATGAGGGGTGAAAGTAGTGATGAAAAATTGATTGTTTTCAATAATCTCGTGTTGGGTACATCACGATACCGCAAGTTTTATGAAAATCGGTTTTGCCATTCGAAAGATATGAGGAGTGGAATGTATTTCTAATTCTGTAACCACACTCTGCGCAATTCTCATTAGCTCTGAATAATTGTTGATAGACTATACGTATGTTGATATTAAATAATGAATTATGTGAGTCGGGGTTTTTTTAATTTTTAATTTAATTTATTTATTATTAGGTTTCGAATTTTTTACATGTCCGTTAAAAGGTGTTTTATTTCATAATGAAGAGTCGTTACTCTTAATAATAGTCTGTTTCTGTGTGTGTAGATAAAGCTGTACACACACGTGCACTCGTGCATGTTCGGCACGTTCATGTGCAACACGACGCGCGAGCGGCTCGAGCAGCGCGCGCCCGACCTCGCGCAGGTGTGGCCGCTGCTCCTGGCGCCGGCCTACCGCAACCATCTCTACTCGCCGCTGCACACTGACCTGGTACATTACATCTACAAACACACATAATACATGCTTATTTATGACTTACTAGTGGTCGCCCGCCATTTGGATTTTTTTCCCGTTCCCGTCGCGCCGCGTCATATTTTGAACAATTCACACAATATCTTTATAAATTGTAGCCTATGTGTTATTTAGATGTATAAGCTATATTATTGTAAAGTTTCATTAAAATCCATTCAGTAGTTTTTACGTGAAAGACTCACAAACTTTCGCGTTTATAATATTAGGAGGATATCTATGAACAAATAAATAAGGTTAGGTGTGCTCGATTAGTAAGTTCAAAAGTAATGTTACTTTCGAACACTCTTAGCTGTTTCGACAATAAGTCGAGTGGCCGAATTACGAACTGCGAGCACTCTTCTACTAATTGTAGTTAATATTTCCAATACGAATATCGCTTATCTAATTAGACCCTTCAAAGAAATAAACGGGAATTTCAGAAGAAGGCAGACAAGGAGAATTTGTGTTTTAGTTGCTGACAACATTGATATCTGCTGAAGAGATTTATTGATGATCGATGGGTACAGCTAGTATTGATGTATTTTACAACTGAATAAGATGTGTTTGTGTGTGCCAGACGCTGTGGGTGGACTACAGCGTGCGCTCGCTGTCGCTGTGGGACGGCATGTTCAGCGCGCTCGACTCGTCGCCGCACGAGTCGCGCGAGCAGCTCGCCGCGCCCCCGCCAGTGCCGCCCCCTGGACCGCCACACAACGGTACGTACTACATTCTACTCTCTCTCACTGTATAAGTAAAATAGTCATGACATTTTTTTGGTAGCTAAAAGTGTCTTCTTAATAATGTATGGTTATTGGTCAACATAGTGCCGGAGATGCTCGACTAGGTGCGTCTCTAACTTGAACTATCGACTTTAGAACTTCTCTCTCACTCTCTCTCTGACTCTATAATAGAATAGTAAAGACATGTTTTGGTAGCTACAACAGTGTCTGCTTATTAGTGTATTGTTATTAGGCAACAAAGTGCCGGAGATGCTCGAGTTGCCTAAGTGCGGTCTTAATTGCACTATCGACTCAACAATTCTTCTGTCTGAGATGCTCGACTTGCCTAAGTGCGGCTCTTAATTGCAGTATCGACTCAACAATTCTTCTGTCTGAGATGCTCGACTTGCCTAAGTGCGGTCTTAATTGCACTATCGACTCAACAATTCTTCTGTCTGAGATGCTCGACTTGCCTAAGTGCGGCTCTTAATTGCACTATCGACTCAACAATTCTTCTGTCTGAGATGCTCGACTTGCCTAAGTGCGGCTCTTAATTGCACTATCGACTCAACAATTCTTCTGTCTGAGATGCTCGACTTGCCTAAGTGCGGCTCTTAATTGCACTATCGACTCAACAATTCTTCTGTCTGAGATGCTCGACTTGCCTAAGTGCGGCTCTTAATTGCACTATCGACTCAACAATTCTTCTGTCTGAGATGCTCGACGTGCCTAAGTGCGGCTCTTAATTGCACTATCGACTCAACAATTCTGTCTGAGATGCTCGACTTGCCTAAGTGCGGCTCTTAATTGCACTATTGACTCAACAATTCTTCTGTCCGAGATGCTCGACTTGCTTAAGTGCGGCTCTTAATTGCACTATCGACTCAACAATTCTTCTGTCTGAGATGCTCGACTTGCCTAAGTGCGGCTCTTAATTGCACTATCGACTCAACAATTCTTCTGTCTGAGATGCTCGACTTGCCTAAGTGCGGCTCTTAATTGCACTATCGACTCAACAATTCTTCTGTCTGAGATGCTCGACTTGCCTAAGTGCGGCTCTTAATTGCACTATCGACTCAACAATTCTTCTGTCTGAGATGCTCGACGTGCCTAAGTGCGGCTCTTAATTGCACTATCGACTCAACAATTCTTCTGTCTGAGATGCTCGACGTGCCTAAGTGCGGCTCTTAATTGCACTATCGACTCAACAATTCTTCTGTCTGAGATGCTCGACTTGCCTAAGTGCGTCTCTTAATTTAGTATCGACTGTAGAATTCTTGTCTGACTTTTTAAGTAGAATGAATACCGGTATAATTTTATCGATTTTCAGACGAAATATTGGACAAAATGTTAAGCTACTTATTAAGTGGGTCAACATTTTAACGTTTGACATACTATAAAACATACTTTTTTTAAAGTCAACTGGTCAACAAACGACCACATGCACAACTGTAAAGAAATGACGTATGGGTTTTTATAGTGTGTGTGTCTTTTCTAGGTGTGATGACAAAAACTCGGTCGTGTGACAACTTGCTGGGTGAGGGAGAGCGTCGGACCGCTCAAAGGAGATGCAGTGATCCAAGTCTCGCTCCTGACGCTATGTGAGTGGTATAACCTGCAATCATTTTAGTTACAGAAACCGACCTAAAATTTTCAGTCGAATTTTTTTTTTTTTTTTTTTTTTTTTATATTTAGGTCGACAAATTGACGCCACTCGCCTGATGGTAAGCTGAGGCGACGTCTGGCAATTGAGGGCGACTCTCACAGTACACAGGAATACTATAGAGAGTGGCCCTCAACTTGACGACCCTGTAATGTGCCTCTTCACGCTTCGCTTAAAGAGCCCAGGGTTATATGTTGGAGGAAACACGTGCGCAGGCAGGGCGTTCCAAGCCACCATCGTTCGGCAGAGAAACGATCGTTTAAAACGCTCGGTTCTCGCGAAGACGGTTTCCACGGTATGAGGGTGACATCTCTGCCCGGCACGCGTTGTTCGGGATCGGAAGGGAGAGGGTGGGATCAGGTTGAAGAGCTCTTCAGAACACTCACCGTGGTAAATACGGTAGAACGCGGCCAAGGAAGCAATTGTTCGGCGCTGGGCTAGCGGCTCAAGGCTTCCCGTTACCTCCGGACAGTCTATAATGCGAACAGCGCGTCGCTGCATAGCGTCGAGTGCGTCCAGCAAATACTTCGCGGAGCCGTCCCAGAGGTGAGAGCAGTATTCAACGCAGGGTCTAATCTGCGTTTTGTACAGCAGACACCTCTGGTGCGGTGTAAAGAATCGCTTTACCTTGTTCAGTATTCCTAGTTTCCGCGAAGCTAGCCCAATACATCTCTCAATGTATTTTGTGTGACGAACGTCTATGCCAAGGATGTCTAGATTGTCCTTCATTGGTAATATTGCATTCTGAAGAGTGGGTAGGGGAAGGAAAGGGGATTTTTTCGCTGTAAATGCACACGCCTGTGTTTTGTGGGCATTGAACTCGACCAAGTTCTCGGCACCCCATTGGGAGATACTGTCGAGGTTTCGGTCGAGATCACCCACGAGATGTCGTCTCTCCTCCTCTATCACAGATCGCCCCGCCGTCGGACGAACCGAGTAACTCCCGTGCAATGTACTGTCATCTGCATAGCAATGAATGTTCCCGAGGGAAAGCATATCATTGATATGCAGAAGAAAGAGAGTTGGTGACAGTACGGACCCCTGCGGTACCCCGGCATTCACTTGCAAAAAGCGAGAAGCCTGGCCATCGCAGAGGACCCGCACTCGGCGCTCGTTTAAAAAGCTGGCAATCCAGCTGCACAGTTGAGGAGGTAGACCATATGCCGGAAGCTTGGAAAGGAGCGAAGCATGCCAGACCCTATCGAAAGCTTTGGCGATGTCCAGGCTAACAGCCAAGGACTCGCCGAACTTTTCCATAGCCTCACCCCATACATGCGTGACGAATGCCAGGAGGTCACCCGTTGATCGTTTTGGCCTGAAGCCATATTGCCGATCATTGATTAGCGAGTGATCCTCCAGGTATCGCATGAGCTGCTTATTAATAAGAAGCTCGAGCACCTTGCAAATGACTGAGGTGACAGCTATGGGTCGATAGTTGCCTGGATCGGATCGATCCCCTTTCTTGGGGATCGGTTGTACGTTCGCCTCCTTCCAGGCCTCCGGCACGAGGCCTGTAGAGTATGACAGGCGGTACAGACGCGTTAATACTGGAGACAACTCAGCAGCACATTTTCGTAGCACCACCGCCGGAATGCCGTCAGGGCCACTGGCTTTCCGCGTGTCGAGTGACCGCAGCACTGCCCGTACATCACATTGCCTGATAACAATATCAGGCATAGTGTGGCCACAGTTGGCGATGGCGGGGGGCTGCAGGCCACGGTCATCGACCCGGGAATTAGCCGCAAAGAGGTCAGCGAGCATGTCCGCTTTCTCTTGGGCTTTGTGAGCCAGTGGTCCATCAGGAAAACGCAGTGGTGGCAGCGAGGGTTGACAAAAATTTGACTGTACGGCTTTGGCCAGTTGCCAGTATCCACGGCTGCCCGTGGGATGGGATGTGAGCTCCTGACCAAGCCGCGCGACGCGCTGGGCATTGAGGCGGTTCACGTTCGGGTCACGTGCCGCCCGAGCCCTGACCCAGGCGCGATATGCCGACTGTTTTTTCTGGACAGCCTCGGCACATTCACGCCCGAACCAGGGGCGAGCTTTGCGGATGCTGGCGACATCAGTGAAAGGGATATAATATTCTATCCCTAGACTGATCTCGCCAGCAATGGCAGCAGCGCTATCCGAAGGCGCCTTCCCTACAAAGCAGCGCTGGCTCCACGGGACGGACGCAAAGTAATCGCGGAGACCGTCCCAGTCTGCCGACGAGTAGTGCCATAGTCGTCGAGTCATTTGTTCAGCACGAGCAGGCGGTGGCACTTGGAAGCTGGCGTGCACCACACAGTGGTCGGATGTGCCCAGTGGGGCGCGTACCGACATACTGTACTCGGCTGGGCGACTCGTCAGCAGTAGATCCAGCAAGGCGGGCGTGTGGTCTGACCTGTCAGGTATCCGGGTGATCCCCCGTACCATCTGGGTCAGCCCGTGGGAGAGAGCGAATGCATGGGCGGTTCGTCCCGCATGATCGGTCCTAAGGGACCCCAGCCACTCAACGTGATGACCGTTAAAGTCCCCCAGGAAAACCAGGTCAGCGTTCGGGAACCGCACCTGCGCATCGTCAGCCATCTCGCTGAGGTATTCGAAAAGCCTTGTTGTCCCAGTGTCCCCTGTGTGGGAGCGGTAGACGCACACGTAGATCTGGCTCATGGAGCCATGATCCACGTGCAGCCAAAGGACGGAGTAGGAGGGGTTCTCCAGACAGCGCAACCGGCGGCAGCAAACATCCGCCCTAACGAACACGCACACCCCGGCTTTATCGCGGAATTGTTCCTCAATTATATAGCCCGGGTAACAGAGGTACGACGTGTCGTCAGGGCGGCGTATCTGTGTCTCCGTTAGGAACATCACAGAAGGCCGTGCCGACTCCAGGTGATGGTGGACGGTATCGAGGTTTGCATGGAGTCCGCGGATATTCGCGAACTCCACCTCAAACGAAGTCAACTTTGTGGGGTTTCTAGGGGCCGCTGTGTACCGTCTATTCTCTTGTTGCACTGTCATTGTGAAATATGGGGAAGCGTGAAGACAGGGCGATATTTGGTGCGGCAGTAAGTGACAAAGTGCAGAGGCTAGCTTCGTCTAGAACCGTGTGGTTAGGTCGGAGCCGACCCGCCGGACGGAAGGGCTCCCAAACCCCCCTGATGCAAGGCCGCCGCTACCCCACACCGGTTACCACCCGGAGCGGCGACCCCACAACAGGATTATGCGCAACATGTGGGGCAGCCTACTGGGGTGGTTGGTCCCAGGCGGGCCCCATGACTATGTTGCGGGCGGCCGCGGCAACGCCGTTGCTAAGGGTCTCTCTGGCCGGCGAATCGACCCACCCCACCCACACTAGACTCCGCTTCGCCCCCACTGGACCCCTGCCTGCCGCACCATACACCGCCCCGGGCCCGGCAGTGCCGCTGCTGAACCCCTAACGCAACCCAGCCTGGGCTGGGTTACTTGGGGGGCTTTAGCACAGCTGCACGGTGGTACCCCCCCCGGACCAACACTGTTGTACCACCTGGTATCCACGTAGGGGCCAAAGCCACCACATGGGTACCGTAATATACGAACCTCGTCCGTTAATCAGCAGGTGCGCCACTAGCAGGTCAGGTCGCTGGGGCCCGATAGATGTAAGAAGGGCCCCTTTGCACCCAAAAGGGCCCCTTTGCACCCGCAACTTTGCACGCGAATTGAGAAACTCCTCCTTTTTAAAAGTCGGTTAAAAGCGAAAAAAAAAGAAACTAATATTATTTGTCACTCATTTGTGTACTGGCAACAAGTTAGTTGTACCAAGAGAACATAACCCTCAAACAGGTGTTATTTCAGGAAGCTGTCAATGATGGTACCGAACGATTGTGAGAACCGCGGCGAGTGTAGCCGCGCCACTTTGACGGACAGCTGCGTAGATAAGCTACCGATACTGCCTGTCAACAATACCGAACTTAATCCTGTGCTTGACCAAGTAAGGACATGCATACAGACACATTTAAATGTAAGTCGCGCACGAAGACAGTGGGATGGAACCTTGTCACAATTACCCCTTAGTGACGTCATCATTTGCTAAAAAAGTACTAAGTATAAAAAAAAACTAGAGTGCGCTTAAGACCGCACGGCAGAAGTGAAAACTTCATTGGCCAATGCCAATCAATTTATATATATGTATAGTAAATAATATTTATTTTTGAATATGGGAAAGTAAAAGTTCACAGAAAATAAAAGTTAGGTTAATTTTAATTATATTACACATACATATATTTATATATACGCATATAATATAAACATGAGGTGACTTACCTATACGATCGAATCCCTTTATATAATATCAATAACAATTTATGATTTGTCTAACGGTTATTGTTTATAATTTTTTTTTTCAATATATATTATTTTTTCAAAATGTATAATTTTTCAATATTACCAAACGTCACGTCATCGTGCGCGGCTTATATTCATCTATTAGCCCGCATAGTGGTTAGTTCCTTAACTACTGATAGATGGCACTCTGAAATTATGATAGCAAGATTCGAGGTCTTGTGCTAGTGGCATCTTCGTCAGTTGGTAGAAGGTTCTTCCTGGAAAGGTCGCTGCGGTCGCTGCTTCAAATCACAATACTAAATGGAAATTGAATACTTACTGTTTTTTACGATTCATATTGTAAAATTATTTGAGAAAAGTTAGCAAACTTGATTTTCTAGAAAACTTTTATTCTTCCAAAATATTATTAAAAGTATGTGTAACAATGATCCCTGTGATTGGACAGGTGGACGGGCTCCACGTAGACCACTTCGAAAATAGCACTCTAGTTACCCGCGACCTGGCCAGCGGGTCGTCGTCCCTGGAGCGTGAGCTGGGCGCCGTGGGGGGCGGAGGGTCCGGGGCCCACGAGACCCACTTGGTGCGCCCGGGGCCCAGCACGGCCATACCCACGCCCACTGCGGGGTTCAACGGCGCTGTGGTGGACACCATGTCTCCCGACGGTGATACGCCTGAGGAGCCGCCAGTATTTGTGTGCGATACCTACACGGATGTCATAGGGATGCAGGAGGTGAGTTAGCTGGGTAATTTTGAAACATTAAAATATGTGGTCTGAGGTTGAATATTACTCAACAATTTTTTTTTCTAACAGGCTGCTAAAGAATCAGGTCGAATACGCAACATCAGCATCACGTGGCGATCAATATCAGAATCTTCGAACCAATCGTCGTCGACAGGGTTCGACTTGCACGAGGGGAGGGGAGAGCCGGCCGTCTCCCGGACGACCTCGCACGAGTCGTCGCCCATAGACAACCACAACTGTACGGAGGGCGACAGGGCGAAACATAACGTCGTCAATGACGTCACTCGGAATCATAACGGAGTTACCAACGGAAATATGAACGGAAACGATGAAGTCACTACAAAGTTCCTGGAAGTTGATTTGAATGGTATGTGTTTTGTACCTTACTTTATGACTATTTGTGGCTTTAAGGAGGAGTTGAGGTGCAAAATACTCACATTAAATGTCTGATGAGGAAATATGAAATTAATGTGTATGTGAAGGCTTCCGTTTACCCCCTTGATGTTATAAACAAAACAATAATTGTTGTAAGATACCAGGGACCCATATCTCATAGGAGGTGTGTTCGTAGGCGGCGCCACGTCCAGCAGCATCAGTTCGGAGAGCGAGGGCGAGGCGCACTCCCTGCCCCGGCGCGCGCCGCACCCCCGCGCGCGCGTCGCCTCGCAGCTGACGCTGTGCCCCACCTCCCCGCGCCGGACTGCTTGCTGCCACTGCTCCAGGCGGACTAGCGCAACCAGTGAGTATCTATGTGCGCCTGGTACATTACTTTTCTTAAACTCATGTATTTTGCATCATTAACAGTGCTCATCTCAATAGTTTTCATCATTTATTATAATCACGTTTGCCTTCTCAAAAGCGTACTTTTCGCAAGTAATTTTAGTGGTTCCACGTCATCGGTAGCAAGAGTATCGTTTGCTAACCAGACACTTTTGTGTTCAAAAGAGCCTCTTCCGTAAATTAAATCGGCAGGTGCACCACGTTACGACGTGGTTCGGTCACCCACTACCTACGTAAACCTACTCCTAGCACAAGCACTTTAATACTAGTGGTTCTGTGAACCGTAGACTTCGGGAGCTTTGTTTAGAAAATTTATTTTTCCATTTTCTTTATCACTCTTTCATTTTTCATCCAATCCAAAAAATATCATTCACATGTTATTCATTGTAAGCAAGGAGTGTGTGTGTAAAGTTTCATGAAAATCGGTTGATAAATACGGCCGCAAACATGATCTGACAGAACCCGTAGATGTAGAGATGTAGGATGTAGAGGTAGGTACAGACGAAAGAAATTCTCCCCAGTCTGCAAGTTGAAACGGAGACTTCGGTCGCTTCTCTCCCTCAGTCAATAAAACCGCAGCCACAGATTGACGACCGTTTGGTTGGCCGTAATAACTTATTACAGCGACCAAAACAAGCTTGGACGCAAAGTTTAACCCAATGTGTGGCCGCAGCCTGAATTAACTAATATCGGAGGTTGCTAGTATTAGTTTTAAAATGAGTATGTAATTTGCAGGTGGCATTGAGACCGGTGGCGACTCGGGCGGCAGCTCGGAGGCGTGCTGGTGCGGCGGAGCGCGCGCCCCCTGCCTGTGCGGGGCGCCGCCCTCCGCGCGCGCAGACCCCCTGGACGGTCTACCGCCCGCGCTCGACCCGCTGCAGGCGCGTCTGCATCAAATCATCCTCTACCAGAAGGTACAAAACACACCGACTACTCACTCCTGATCTCCTGGTATACTGCACGTTTCGTTATTTGAACTAAGCAGTTGCAATATTAGTTCTAGCAAAAAAGTAAAGCCGCAAATCAAAGTTTGCATTTTGGCGTACAATATGGCTCGAAAGACCACAAAACATTTTTGAGTGTAGTTTATGAATTTCAAACTAAAATACGTACATGTTTTGTGCTGCTGTTCCGCGACTAGATGAGATTAGATAGATAGTTTTCGGTATATAATTTCAAAAGTCGTTACCACATTCAATTGCATACTAGGCGAGTAGAAGGTATATGAGAAGGTATATGGAGATGTAAATAATCTAACGTAGAGGGTGGTATCACAGAAAGTGGTGGAGGAGCTCTCAGGGCAGCTGCGTGAGGCCCGCGAGGCCCTGCGCCTGCGCTCGCCGGGCGCCCGGCCGGCGCTGTCCCCGCCGCCCGCGCCGCACGCCTCGCCCCCCGCGCCCCGCACTCAGGTAAGCTACATGTACGTACCGCGACGCAACGACACAACTTATACCGCACACACCTTCACCTGCTCATGCCTCATACTACCCTAGTATCCATTACAAGCCGTAGTAAACTTCCCCCGCTTGGAATTCACTTTATCATTTCGTAGTAATTTGTGCACATTGTTGTAGGTTGATATATATAAAAAAAAAAAAAAAAAAAAAAACGAGTTTACTTTAAGTTTAGACCACACGACTGAAGTAAAATTCTTGACGCACGCACTTGGTCGCACCTCAATCACTCGCTTCTACCGTAATATACGTTACGTTACGTAGTATATATATTAAGGTACTCTTTCTCAACTTCCGTTCCCCTCGCCCGACCCCAATATTCTTAACGATCTCGTAACGCATTCACCAGTTTATTCTTCTAGTTAAACGTGCATAAAGAAGCTTTACTTCAAAAATGAAATATATTTTTGGAACGAAATTCTCTAACGTGGTTTACGGGTAGTGTAATTTAGTAGAAATCGTCACGTTACGCTTATCAGTGTTTCCCAACCGATGGTCCGCAGAAACCAATATATGGTTCACTTTCTTTTTTATATTTAGCGGCAGCGTCGTTAGTAAAAGGAAAAGTAACCAAAACACAGGTTAGGTTGCGTTGCGTAAAGAACTTCCTTTTACATTTTAATTAATTTAACTAGTAATTGGGGAGCAAACCCATTTTGTCTAGGTAGCTTAACTACATTGTATTGCTATTACATTTGTTAACTTTTTAGTGTTGAATGCTACTAAAAGTAAGGAGAAACTACGTTATGAACAGAAATGTTCAAACTTTCGTTCTGTCGACAAACGAACATTAACATGGTTTCGTCCGGTTTGCAATAAAATTTGGGAAAAAATGGCAGTAGTTACATTAATTTTTTTAATCATTATTATTTAGTTAAAGCATTTTCATCGATAAGCCTTATCCACTTATCTCGGTGTTTCGTCTCGCAGAAGTCCCCGGGTGCATCAGTAAGTGGGCGCGGCTCGGCGCAGGCGGCGGGCGCGGCTCTAGCTCGCAGCGGCAGCAGCAGCGGCTCCGCCTCCGAGGTGGAGGTGGGCGAGGAGGCGCGCGGCGTGGTGTGGGTGCCGGACAGCGCCGCGCCGCGCTGCCAGTACTGCAAGAACCACTTCTGGCTGGCACGGAGAAGACACCACTGCAGGTAAGCACACACCTCCCATGTACTCATGTTCGCCTGGTACATTTAGTTATAGCTGTGTCAACTTGTCGAATAGGCGGCAACAAGACATCACTGCAGGTACGCACACACCTGCGCAGTAATCATGTTCGCCTGGTACATTCAGTTATACGAGTTTGTGACCTTGTCGAATAGGTTTCAGGAGGGCACCACTGCAGGTGCGGACACACCTCCCATGTACACATGCTCGCCTGGTACATTTAGTTATAGATGTCTGAACTTGTTGAAAACGCGGCAAGAAGACATCATTGCACGTTCGCACACATCTCTGTACTTATGATAGCCTAGTACATTCAGTAATGGGCGTTTGTACGCTTGTCGGATAAGGTGACAAAAAGATACCACTGACTTACAATCCCGCTCCGTATTCATGGCCGCCTGGTATTAGTTACACGAGTTTCTGAACTTTAATGATTTATTTAAGCCAGATGATCTAAGTCCTAGAAGGTCGCAATATTTTGATGTTGTATTGTAATTAGACAGATTTTCTGAGGTAAAAACCGGCATTCCTGATGCGAAGGAAAACTTGAGGTTAATCGGATCCTATTTAATTTTCTTATGTGCAAAATTTCTTGTTTACTTTTAATATTAAATAAGAATTTGTGTATTGTCCACAGACGTTGCGGCGGTATATTCTGCGGCTCGTGCTCGGAGATGAGTGCGTGGGGCTCGTGCGGCTCGGTGCGCGTGTGCCGCGTGTGCCGCGCGCAGCGGTGACGCAGCGGCCGCACGACCCCCGCCCGCCCCGCCCTCCCCTCGCCTCGCGCAAACTGTTTACACGTCGCCCGCTCCCAGCGCCGCTTCCAGACCTCATATCTCTGCGGATATCCAAATATTATATTATATAAACGTCTCGTTCCCGGGTGACGGACAGTTGCAGCGACGGAACAGTTCGCCAGGGACTTGACTTGTTGATTAATTTATAGGAAGCTCGCTTTACTGGAATTAAGCGGTCCCAGACGGTTTACACGTGATGACTTGTTCTTCTGTGTTTAAGTTTTGTACCGGATTTTTTTAGTACATTGTCTCTTTATACATGTAAATTGACGAAAAGTAGATTTAAATTATTATTTAATTGACTGAAACTCAATAATAATAGGGATATGTCAATTTACATGTATTGACGACGGAGACTTTACGATATATGCGGTTGTATTATCTATAGCCAGTACTGATAAAACTAACAGAACAATATTATACTTACCAATATAAAACGATTGTATCAGAATAGCTTAGTTAAGATCTTTTTATATAAAAGTGTTATTTGTCTAACAATTTCTGATACCTGTAACAAACTTACCATGATACACGCTTATATTACTGTAACATGCCACAGCAACACCGTGTGCGGACTGCTTTGTATCGTTCCTAATAACGCGTTAGATTAACCTGATTAACGATAGCTAGAAGTCTAAACAGTTTGCGTTTAAACTAGTCAAGACGCTTCTGATTGTGTCTCAGAGACGCTGTTTCATATACCATCATGTTAATTTCCACGAACTCTGACACTTAGTTCACTCTATAGTACAAACAAAGAAAGTTTCTATACTGTAATCCGTATTTGATATTCCAACGGCTTTATTACAAAAGATCTTGAAAATATTTTGTAGTTAATATCTGAAAGTTACGAATTCGACCCGAGGCCGAGTCCGTAACATAACAGTGTAACGTGTAACAATAACGCTACGGGTACATAAAGGTGCTCAGAGACTTAACGGTTACAAATACATGGTCGTTTATTTTATAAGTAGCGATGTGTGACGAATATGTCCCCGTAGTGACGAGAGGCGGGTGAGGTGGTGACTCCAATTGTCGACAGGCAGTAGTTAGGAGAATGGATTAGTGAATTGTTACGCGAAGGCTGACTACGATAAATAAATTTAAAAAAAAACTCGTTTTGTATGAATGATTTCTTTTCTCTCGTTCTCTTTAATAAATTCAATAAGGTAATGTATTTTGTCTACGATTTTTTTTCTTTTTTTTAATTAATGTTGTTAAGTGATCGTGGTTACCCGCCCGGTTGTACAGTCACTATTTAATTTGTATAAATCTTGTTTTTTTCTTCTATTTTTATATAGTAGTGTCCAGTTTTGTTTTTAATTACCTTATTTTTGTACATTAAGATTTTGTTTGACTCGGCCGGGGCGTGGGTCACTGATGGCCCACTGGTCCCGCGTAGCCCTATGTCTTCTGGCGGCGCCTTAATGCTCATATGTTGGAACTGTCCAAGTGTAGTGTGTTCGTGTTGACTATGACGCCGCCACGTGTCCGCCACGTGGCACGTGGCCGCCACACGTGGCCGCCGGCGACGGATCGTCAAGTTGTATAAGACTTAATTTGTATATTCGACATGTTTCCAATGTATAATTTCAAATGTATAAAATACATTTTCGTTTGTACTTTTAAAATATTCGACTGAATTTCGCTTATTGGATAAGTATAGATTACGTCCGTATTTGGACCCGTTGATTTATAAAATCCATACTAAGCTTTATAATTATGTTGATACATTTATATTTATGTAAACTTAACTAAATTTCCACGCAGTTATATAATTTGGTGTAAATTAGTGTTGGGACGTCGAGAGTTCTCTGTTTCATTTGTGATATTGTGATGATTGATTTTGTATAATGATGTAAGAGTTTAAACACGTTGTTAGAGAATAAATTTTACCGGTAATTGTGTACACCCGATGGGCGGTCATTGGTGACTGGCTCGTAAGCCAGTACCACAGAATAAATATACATAATTATCCAAGTTTGGCGATATTAAAATGACGAGTTTAGCAAAGTAAATATAGTGAAACGAAGCTTACACGCGATCCGTGTACTTATTGTATGACAACGCGCGTTCTATCAAATCCCAACTCCCTCCATAATCGATACTTCGACCTAACCTCATCGAAACTGCGACGTAGTACGCTCTAAGTTTGAAATTAATATCGATAATTCTAATATATTTTTATTATTCGTTGAGAAACCGAATATTATACAATATAACTTATTGTTTATTAACGAAATGATTTTTGTTCATTTAAATAGATGTGTCACAACGAAATCGCAACTAGCGAATACATTGAATTGAGCTATTGGTACAGAAATATTCATTACTATTCCTCCGTCAATCATTGGAATCTATGTTAAATCTGACTTCCCAATCATTTACTCTCTATCTGAAGCTTATATATTGCCTTTACAATAATTAGTTGCTCATGTGCCCGCCAAATTTATTGAGTTAGAGGAATGCTGTATTGTAATTTAAATGTCTATCAAAAGCAATCGTAGCTGAACTTGTTTGGTGAGCACTGAAGCGCTGTTCACATTCATCGGTAGTCCGCGCATAAACAGTAGACTTGAGAGTAGATCTACCAATGCCATTTCTTGTGACTGAGTTGAGCAAACTGGAGATTTAGATTCGGCTGATTTGAGCATCCGCCAATGAGAGTTCACAAGTACTTCCATGCATGGACATCCGCATAGTGTAAACAAAGCTTTATACTTAAACTGGGGAGTTACCTAAATGGGGGGATTGTTGTGTACCACATATATATTTTATACAGTAGCGCGGCATAACGTGTAAGTTCCATTGTCGAAGTGCAAAACATGTTAGTGACCAATGAATATTGACACGATGTGAAATAAAGCATATTTAGTTTTATGAATGAATCTTTTTTTATTAATCCCGTGGCATAATTCACGCGTTTATGATTCCCATAGCACAGCACGGAGATGAGAGCACCTTGAAATAACTAAAACCTGAACACATTCTGAAAATTATTTGTGTAATATATTCAAGGAAAGCTTTGCCCCTTTATCCTGCTAGTAACCAAGTTTTAGCAGGATAAAGGGGCAAAGCTTTCCTTGTATTATGTAAATAATACATGGGGGGGGGGGGGGGGGGGGGGGTTAAAGTTAACCTCTCCCTACCCTTGAGGAAAATATGTGTGATTGTGTGTATATATTCATTCAGCCCATTTGTATTTCTGCCAAAAGCTCTTTCTATGAGTCTGGCCCCTAACCTTGAAGCACAACGTTCATGCCCGCAATCCCCTAAAGTAAGCCATAAAATCCAAAAAATTCAATAGTGATTGGTATTCTCAAGATCCTGATGATAGTCCCACGGCTTCAGCTGTCAGCAGCCTTTCGGTGATAGATGTCTCTCTGTGGCGTATGGTCTTCTTCTTCTTCTTTCTTTAAAAACGTGGCTCCATCGATTTTTATAGATGATTCGCCAATGTCAAGGTAATGCTTGATTAGTTGATAGTCCCGCACAGAAGAACTAGTTATTCCTAACTAGCTCCAGGTGCAGGACAAGAAACGTTGTTCGGCATGAGAGAGTCTGGAAACCCGATTTTTGCGGAGCGCCAGAGGTAACCTACGAAGCCACCGGTCACGAGCTCAGCAACAATCATCGAACTAGGCGTATGGTCTTCTTCTTCTTCTTTTAAAAACGTGGCTCCATCGATAATGACCGATGATTCGCCAATGTCAAGGTAATGCTTGATTAGTTGATAGTCCCGCACAGAAGAACTAGTTATACCTGGAGCTAAGGTGCAGGACAAGAAACTTTGTTCGGTATGTGAGTATCTGGGAGCCTGATTTTTGCGGAGCGCCAGAGGTAACCTAAAAAGCCACCAGTCATGCGCTCAGCAAAAATCGAACTCGGCGTATGGTCAAAAGAGGGCGAATAAAATAAAGGATAGAAAAATGTCAGTGTCAAATGTCTTATCTGTCAATTTTCTTTCTAAAAAAATAAAAATATAGGTATCGTAAAATCTTATTGCTCAGCTCAGTGTTTTGGTTTAGTTTTTGTATGATTCATAACAGAAAAAATAATACGATTCTCTTCTCAATGAAGATTTGAAACATAATTCATGTTATGTATATTTATCAATAAGGTTATATTTATATTATCATCGAAATTTAAAGCCAGGCGTGAAACATTCACAGATACTTTCAATATTTTCGTGTAACATGAACAACAACGCCCAATTAATAACATAAATCAACAGGATGGTTAGACGTTCAGTATTACTACTTGCAGCTGTGGTGGTTATGCTCTATTTCTCAATAATTTTATTTATGTTACACCCATTGCATGGAACTAAGAATGCATATTACAGTGGTGGATACATGAATCATTTCGGTTTTCGTCATGATCCGCCTATATATTGGTGCAAGGAGCTAAGGTGGCGTAATCCACCATCGTCTGACGTAGTGGCCTTGGTGTCATATCCAGGCAGTGGGAACACATGGCTGCGATATTTACTGCAACAACTCACAGGTACAAATACTAATTTTTGACCACGGCTCCGCCCTAGTTTTCTCAATAATTAGCCCCTTGGAAATACATTATCAGGATAAAAATGTAGCCTGTAGCACTCAGAGATAATGTATGTAGTTACATATTAGTGAAAGACTTTATTGCATCAGTTTAGTTGTTCATAGATTACTCTATCTAAACTTTGGCAAGCCCACAAGTATATCTGATAATCTGGAATACCCTAGGATACCCTTGATCCCAGAAATAGGCTACTGTGAGAAACAATGCGAGGAAATTGAAAAGCGAGCGGAGCTACAAGTTATTGGGTTTAAAACATAAACTACAACCCAATAGTCTAGTTTATATACCTAACAGTTCTATGAAAAAAATAAGGATAGAAGGGATAAGGAAAACTCACCACTAAATCCTATACCAACACGTCTGGCCAGCTTGGTATAATATCCCTCCTCTTTGGGGAGGCCTATGCTCAGCAGCAGTGGGGGTCAAATGACCTGAGAAGATTATTTTTTATTTTTATTCTTTTATTTTTCAGGCATGGTAACTGGTTCAATATACATGGATTATGGCCTACGTATGCATGGCTTCCCAGCAGAGAATGTCACAGATGGCTCAGTTCTTGTGGTCAAGACACACGAGGCACCTCCAGGCGAACATAATAAGTTCAAATCTGCCTTGCTTCTAATTCGGAACCCTAGAGATGCCATATTGGTAAGGGCATTTAAATTTTAATTATTGTTGTTACTTTCTTGAATTTAGTTAAATGTTTTAAAAATATTTGTAAATAGATTAATTAAATAAAGGCATACAATGTATAAATGCGAAAGTTTGCTTATAACCACTAATTACTACACTGATATTGATGCAATTTAGATAGTAGTTAGATAGATTCTGGGCATTTTTTTTATTTAATTTTTTTATTTTCGATTTTCGATTTGATTCTCGATCGATTCGAGCCATGTTGTTGTCACCTCACTATTAATATAATATTACCATCAAAGAACAGAAAAGTGCTCATTCAATAGATTCTGGGATTTGGGAATAATTATGATATACATTCCTCATCAGCGGAGCTGTGGGCCACTGCCAAAATAATGTTAGCGGTTGTATAAAAAATACTTTCTTTATGGACTTCATTGTTTTCATTCATAATTTAAATCTTTTTTTTTTTTTTTTTATATTTGGTTCGCCAAATTGACGCCGCCCGCCTGGTGGTAAGTCGTGACGACGTCTAGCGATTGTGGGCCACTCTCACAGCACACATTACTATTGAGAGTGGCCCTCAACTTGACGACCTACTGATGTGCCTCTTCACGCTCCGCTTAAAGAACCCAGGATTATATGTGGGAGGAAACACGTGCACAGGCAGGGCGTTCCAGGCCACTATCGTTCGGCAGAGAAACGAACGTTTAAAACGTTCGGTTCTCGCGAACATGCCATCCACTGTGTGGGGGTGGCATCTCTGCCCGGCACGAGTCGTTCGGGATCGGAAGGAAGAGGGTGGGATCAGATTGAAGAGCTCTTCAGAACACTCGCCGTGGTAAATACGGTAGAATGCGGCCAAGGAAGCTATTGTTCGGCGCTGAGCTAGCGGCTCAAGGCTTCCCGTTACCTCCGGACAACCTATAATACGGATAGCCCGTCGCTGCATAGCGTCGAGAGCGTCCAGCAGATACTTCGCGGAGCCGTCCCAGAGGTGAGAGCAGTATTCGACGCAGGGTCTAATCTGCGTCTTGTACAGCAGACACCTCTGGTCCGGTGTAAAGAATCTCTTTACCTTATTCAGTATTCCTAGTTTCCGCGAAGCTAGCCCTATACATCTTTCGATGTAGTTTTTATTATTGAGCTCTCGACGAACGTCTATGCCAAGGATATCAAGGTTGTCCTTCATTGGTAATAATGCATTCTGAAGAGAGGGTAGGGGAAGGAAAGGGGATTTCTTCGCAGTAAATGCACACGCCTGTGTTTTGCGGGCATTGAACTCGACCAGGTTCTCGGTACCCCATTGAGAGATACTGTCGAGGTTACGGTCGAGATCAGCCACGAGTCGTCGTCTCTCCTCCTCAATCTCAGATCGCCCCGCCGTCGGACGAACCGAGCAGTGTGCTGTCATCTGCATAGCAATGAATGTTCCCGAGGGATAGCATATCATTGATATGCAGAAGAAAGAGAGTTGGTGATAGTACGGACCCCTGCGGTACCCCGGCATTCACTTGCAAGAAGCGAGAAGCCTGGCCATCGCAGAGGCCCCGCACTCGGCGCTCGTTTAAAAAGCTGGCAATCCAGCTGCACAGTTGAGGAGGTAGACCATATGCCGGAAGCTTGGAAAGGAGCGAAGCATGCCAGACCCTATCGAAGGCTTTGGCGATGTCCAGGCTAATAGCCAAGGACTCGCCGTGCCTTTCCATAGCCCCACCCCAGACATGCGTTACGAATGCCAGAAGATCACCCGTTGATTGCTTTGGCCTGAAGCCGTATTGTCGATCATTGATTAGCGAGTGATCCTCTAGGAATTGCATGAGCTGCTTATTTATAAGGAGCTCAAGCACCTTGCAAATGACTGAGGTGACAGCTATGGGTCGATAGTTGCCTGGATCGGACCGATCCCCTTTCTTGGGGATCGGTTGTACGTTCGCCTCCTTCCAGACCTCCGGCACGAGCCCTGAAGAGTATGACAGGCGGTACAGACGCGTTAATACTGGAGACAACTCAGCTGCACATTTTCGTAGCACCACCGCCGGAATGCCGTCAGGGCCACTGGCTTTCCGCGTGTCGAGTGACCGCAGCACTGCCCGTACATCACATTGCCTGATAACAATATCAGGCATTGTGTGGCCACAGTTGGCGATGGCGGGGGGCTGCAGGCCACGGCCGTCGACCCGGGAATTAGCCGCAAAGAGGTCTGCGAGCATATCCGCTTTCTCTTGGGCTTTGTGAGCCAGTGTTCCATCTGGGTAACGCAGCGGTGGCAGCGAGGGCTGACAAAAGTTAGATTGCACAGCTTTGGCCAGTTGCCAGAATCCACGGCTGCCCGTGGGATGGGAAATGAGCTCCTGACCAAGCCGCGCGACGCGCTGGGCATCCGCTCTCTTAAAGGCCCTCTTACTCGACTTTGTGGCCCGGTTGTACGCTGCTTTGAGGTGGCCCACGTTTGGGTCGCGCACAGCCCGGGCCCTGATCCAGGCACGATATGCGCGATATCTCATGGATATTACTGCATTGATTTTTTTTGCATGATGTGCACTCCACATGTCACTAATCCAACTAAAAATGAGATGTTGTGGAATAGTACAAATGTTTTGTTTTTGTACTGTGTTGTACTAATGTTGACTACTTCGGTAGTATGGTCAGTAGTACACCCCACTTTCGGGGACAGAGTACCTATCGGGTTCGATTCCCAGTGGGGACAAACTTTGTGTGATCCGATAAAGTGCAAACTACTCCGGTTAATTTAAGACTAGATGACGTGTATAATTCTCCTACAATAATGATTTATTTATATCTATTGTTAAATAGGACAAGTGTTTTGTTCATAATGTGTATGTGTCACCAATCATGAACAGTAAAATAGTTGTGTTTTATGTTTTTGCATTATTTTCAGTTTGTGTTTGCAGTTGTTGGAATGGCTTATTTTTAACAGATTATTGCATAAAAAACTCATTCATATCAGCATAATACATAGAGTTGTACATACTAGGAGTTACTGGAGTGATCCTAGATTTGGTAATTATTATTATTTTGATATTCATAGGTTAACCAATAGGGTCATGGCCAGTCATGGGGTCCAAACCCTTTATAGAGAGTAATAGAGACATAGCAAAACGCTTGATCGATGCTTCTCAGGATCAGAAGGCTGGCTATTTCCTGGGTCCAAAGAATAAGTATTACCATCCAATGTGGCAACACAGTCAGCAATCTGGTAGCCTTCCTCAGTAGGTAGACAATAATGTAGGGTTTTTTAAAAATCTTTTGTAAATATTGTTGGTAGGTACATAATTATGTATATTGTTTACATATCATCATTTTCTTTTCATTCAAAAAAATTTTATTCATCTAAAGATCGTCAGGAAGAGATTGCTAATAGCGATAAGGATGGTGTCCCTTATTTTTGTTTTCATAATGTTGATTAATCATCAAAAATTAGGAGTCAACTATTAAACACTAGACTTATTGGTCACAAATATATTACAGGCGGACTTTAACCGACTGCACAAAGGTCATATTGGAACAGCACCTAAAGCTGCCTTCAAGAAGAAATATCACCCATACAAGAAATCAGGTACTTACACAATATTGTGGAATAGAAATAATATATACTACTATAAAGTTACTAAGAAGTAAAATAATTAATATAAAGAGGAAAGATTTGTATTTTTGTATGTTTGTAATGAATAAACTCAAAAACTACTGTGCCGATTTCAAAAATTCTTTCACCATTAAAAAGCTACATTCACCCTGAGTAACATAGGCTACTTTTTATCCCGGTAATGTGTTCCCACGGGAACCAGTAACGAGGGAACTAAATCACGCGGGCGGAGCTGCGGCGATCGGCTAGTAGGTTATATAAATTGAAAGAGTTAATACAACACAAAAAAGTATGTAACAGACACAATTTTTTTCCTCTTTATAATATTATTATTAGCACAGAATAGGGAATAGTACTTACATACAGAACTTGCACTCTGACGTTAATTAAAGCACATTCTTTTGTTTACAGAGAACATAATTCTAACGTTAGGGTTGTCAGTAAAGTATAATATTATATACCTACCAGCATAATTTGACCAATAATTATGACGTTAATGCCTCAATGTCAACTCTATGGTCAATGCCGTATCACAAACAAGAGTCGACCCTTACTGATTTACAACTTCAAGTTGTAGCTGACGTGAGACGCCACGTATTTTTTGCGGTTTTTAGGCGAGTGACATAGGCCTGGTATTAGTATAGATAAGCTATGTGTGAGATTGCTACCTCAAGAGGTTCCACTCACTGATGCGGGATAAAACCCGACCCCAATTGTGCGGGATAACACGCCTGACAGGGGGTGCATTAGGTGGCTAAAGTCTGCTGGCGCCATAGGGGAATTCTTCCGAGTACGCACCCGGGGCGCAGTTCTTAGTTTGGGACTAAATAGGTGTTCAATCGTTCGAACATATGAATCCCCGCGTCGGACCCACCGCACACACGGCACGAACGGATTTTTGCTTTGTATGATGTTACACAGGGCTGCGTCCACTATCCGCACTGGTCGCATCGAAACCGGCATTTATGAACAAAAAATGCGTTGCGTGACGGCGACGTCACACAAATCAGTTCGCCACTGGCATCACCCACTGCGCACGTATTGACAAAAAGAACAAAAAATGGATGACTAATTATTGATAGTAATAGTAGAAAGGTATGAAGAACAATCTAAAACATCCACATTATTCTAATGTGCAAAAAAGACATAATATTTGGGACTTCTCCCAAATATTCTCTTATTCCTATCTTCATAGGATTAAATTGATATTATGAACCCACATTCTACGTTTAGTTTTACGTTTTTCTTCTTCATTTTCCAACAAACAACAACTAATAATAATAATATCTTCGTCAATCTTCATGGCAAAATACGTCAACTGACGACAAGAAAAATTAAACAAAAAATCCGGATACAATGGACACATGCCATTGGCAAATCAGTTTAATCCGTTGCGTGCCGTGCGTGCGGTGCATACGGCGCGAATGGACGCGCACCTTAAAAGGGCGTTCTCTTTCTAGCCGACTGGTCAACGTATGTCGCAACTCAACTGATAGTTTGGGAATCGCTGCATCAGTTATGGCTCAGCAAATTCCCAGGGCAGTTACACATTGTGTTCTATGAGGAGTTGGTGCGTGATACCAGAGGGACTTTACAGGGAATTGCTGATTTTTTGAAACATAACGTCACAGAGGTAAGGATAGTTTATCGCTATGTGGGTATAGTACAGTACAATTCACGTAAAAAGACGCTGGGCGAGAGTGGAGAGATGTGTGTTGCGCATCGGTACTCTCGCTCTTACTCGCTGTTACTACCATAGGTATAGATCGATAATTAGTTTACTGTGCAGCTTGAAGGTCAACTTTCTTTTTACCTGGGCCAGACTGCTCCTCGCGTTGCAGTGAATAAGAATTTCCCTAACATCCACACAGTAACGTACTCGCGGTACTAGTATAACTTGCTTGTAACCTGCAAGTGATCTCCAAAAAAAATAATTCTAATCAGCTTCCGTTCGAGGCTTCGACAGCCCTATTTTTAACCGATTTCAAAAAAGGAGGAGGTTTCAATTTAACTATAAAATTTTTGGACATTCTCACACAACGTCATCTAGCCCAAACTAAGCTAATATAAGCTTGTGCTATGGGATCTAGACAACTGATATATTTCTAAATACATACATATTTTACATAGATAACACCCAAACTCCGAAACAAACATTTGTGGATCACACAAATAATTTGATTCGTCCCGGAATCAAACCTGGGACCTCAGGGCCAGCAGTCGTATACTCATACCACTGAGCCACTGAGGCAGTCGGTTATTTGTATGTTTCTTACCGCATATAACCTTTCGACTGGAGATGAATCGATTTTGAAACTTTTTTTTTCAAAGAATTCCATGTAGTCCATTTCAATTTGGTCATATTTCGATAATTTGAAGTTGGTTTTTGTCTCAATGTTCATCACCCCATCATGTTAAGCCGCGCACGGTGACAGTGGGATGGAACCTTCTCATAATAATTGCTTCGTGACGTCATCAATTGCTAAATGTAACGTAACAGTACATGTAACGCTTTTAGAGTTCTCGAAACGAATATCTCTTATACAACAGTAATATCTGTCCGTCCGTCCGTGAACAACTTTCAACTCGAGAAAGGTAAGAGCTAGAGACTCAGTGTAAACGCCAATCGACTTAGCATAGGCGAAAACCCCCCCAAAATGAACTTGACCTTTGACCTCTGATCTCAAGGTCAAGAAAAAAAATCGAGAACGGTAATAGTTGGAGACTCAAGACCAGCTGCAATTAACTCAGCATGGTCAAAGACCTCTAAAATGAACTTGACCTTTGACCTCTGACTTCAAGGTTGAGGTCAACACGAGGTCAAATCGAGAACGGTAATAGTTAGAGACTCAAGACCAGCTGCAATCAACTCAGCGTGGTCAAAGACCTCTAAAATGATGTTGAACTTCATGTCATGTGACATTTTTTAGATTTTATGAAAAAACTTTCGAAAACTCCAAAATATATGGCAAATATTTTACCATATTTTTAACTTGTTTATCATTACTTCTTAGCGATTGATGACGTCACGAAGTCGTTATTGTGACCAGGTTCCATCCCACTGTCATAGTGCGCGGCTCATACTTATGTAACATCTCCAGGGGGATATGAACTGCACAATCAAAAACAAGGAAGGTATATTTCGTCGTCAGAGGAAGCATCAGGACTTTGACCCGTACAGTACCGAGATGTACCGCGCCTTGGAGAGAGTCAAGAGTGAAGTGTTGTCGTTGGTCGTGGGGTATGACGAGACTCATGGTCACGTGGGAAGAGGTCAACCTTGGAGACACATGCAGAGGAACAGGAGAAAAAGGATTAGGTAAGTTATAGTTTTAACCTACTTCGAAAAAAGGTGAGTCCGAGACGCCCAGGATTTTAATTGGCTGCGCCACAGCGGCTGGCACGTAAGATTTCGGGTTTCAAATTTAGTTTTCAAAATTATAATATAGCTGCTTACGAGTATTTTATTAAATTCATTCGGCCATTTTGGACATAACCCTCTTTCTAGAGTGCTCAGTGATGGCGATAGGCTTGCCTCCTATTACGTGGGACTAAAAAGACTGGCAAATTGTGTGTGTGTTATGCGTCTCTGCCTACCCCTTCGGGGATATAGGCGTGATGTGTGTGTGTGTGCGAAAAAAGAAGGAGGTTCTCAATCCGACTGTATGCTTTTTTATGTATGTTACCTCATATCTTTTGATTTTTTTAAATGAAAGCTACGAGTATTACTTCCGAAGTGGTGTCATTTCAATTTGGTCCCATTCCGACA
This sequence comes from Nudaria mundana, assembly GCA_963556515.1. Classification (NCBI taxonomy): domain Eukaryota; kingdom Metazoa; phylum Arthropoda; class Insecta; order Lepidoptera; family Erebidae; genus Nudaria; species Nudaria mundana. Next base: position 3,764,341 of record OY748307.1, read on the forward strand.
GTTATTTGGTCCCATTTCGCTCACTTGAAGTCGGTTGTTGTGTCATTTTTTGACCAGCATTTTATTGTTTGTTACCCATTAACTTTCGAATAGGTGAAACGATTTTGATGATTATATACATTATGAAATTACTCAATTGTACTTTTTGACATAATCAAGTATGCAGGCCAGTGTTAGCCTCACGATTATTTAATAACAGAAAGTATATGCATAGTTTTTAAAATATTATGTGAAGTGAATTAGTGTAAAACACCTTTGAAGATGCCATAGAGCGAAACCGGTCTGGTCCTATTAATAATTAAAAAATTGTGGAATATCTGTGAGTACAAGTGAGTAATTTCATAATATATTACTATATGTTGCACCAAGTGCCGACAATCGAAAGCATAAATTATATTTTGATGATTTTTTTTTGTTATTTAACAGCTGGTAGGTAGACCTATATCCCGTGTGTTTCGATTTCAATTTGGTACTGGCAGATCTAACATGTTGTTAAGTTGTCGGTTTAGTGGCAATATAATATATGTGGCGCGCCTCCTATTATGTGGGGCCTTAGATCAAAAATACCTAGATTACCGATCAGTGCTTTAAAAACGGCACCACTTCACCTCGGTCATTGCACACCTGCGCGCTTCAACCGCGCGCCGTACTAAGTTCCTATTGCGCGTGCTGACTCTCGAGGGATGCGACAACGGCGCTGTACATTGCACACCTGCGCGCTTCAACCGCGCGCCGTACTAAGTTCCTATTGCGCTTGCTGACTCTCGAGGGATGCGACAACGGCGCTGTACATTGCACACCTGCGCGCTTCAACCGCGCGCCGTACTAAGTTCCTATTGCGCTTGCTGACTCTCGAGGGATGCGACAACGGCGCTGTACATTGCACACCTGCGCGCTTCAACCGCGCGCCGTACTAAGTTCCTATTGCGCTTGCTGACTCTCGAGGGATGCGACAACGGCGCTGTACATTGCACACCTGCGCGCTTCAACCGCGCGCCGTACTAAGTTCCTATTGCGCTTGCTGACTCTCGAGGGATGCGACAACGGCGCTGTACATTGATGCGCCTCTATTCATTATTACGAAATTTCTATGTCAACCATCAATGTACAAGCTTGTTTATTTTATAGATGGCCATCATTCACCGAGCCTTTTCCCAACACAGTTGGGGTCGGCTTTCCAGTCTAACTGCGATTCGGCTGAACTTCGATATTTTCCGTGAAGCGACTGCCATCTGACCTTCACAACCCATGGGCGATATCGAAGTTCTGTAGTTAGACCGGTCGGGTTTTTGATTTAGGGCTCCAACTACCCCTAACGACTGCCATAGATGTTAGTATGACAACCGGGACCGACGGCTTAACGTGCTCTCCGAGGCACGGAGGGGTCTCAATGTCTTAAGAAATGGTCACCCATCCTAAGACCGGCCTGAGTCGATGTTGCTTAACCTTTGCAATGTGTTAACATTTTCGGTTACCACTAGACCACGAGCCCCCTTATTTTATAGATGGTATTTGTAATAATTACCTATATAGTATTCGAGGGCCAATATTCCGCGTTGTATTTGTACTGAATCCAATATCTATAGTATTTTTGATCTAAGTGTGGGACAAACAAAATTATAAGCATGTAGGTATGTGTTCGTGTCTAATCAATTAGAAAATTTGTAGTTTAATACATTATATTTATTTTTCAGGCAATTTTATTGAGAGCGTTTGCAACAGTAAGATGGTCTAATATGTCGCGAAACGACACAAATTATAGAGATGCTACGAGTATTACTGGTACAATACTTCGCTGACCTGACTAGTCTGTCGGGATTTGAACTAGTTTCAGTACATTTACATGCAGAATGCTCCGAACAACTGAGCTACGGTGATCACCGCAGAAAGTATCGAAACTGTGACTCGTTTTCCTGTCTTTTGGCGACGTCATTTTTTAAGATTTGTGTTGTAAAAAGCGTCGGTAAAGTTCGATTCACGTAATAAGAACGCTGGGCGAGAGTGGACACACCCCGTGTTTGCGCATCGGTACTCTCGCTCTTACTCGCTGTTACAGTTCGCGGGGCCTAAGCTGAGCTTTGCATTTGTGTAAGTGATCAAGAAAAGAAGAGTAAAAAACCTGTGTGTATAACAAGTATCATTATTCGTTAAATGCAAAGCTCAGCTTTCGCCTCGCGAACTGTACCACCATATAGACCGATAAATCGCCTACTGCGCAGCTTCAAGGTCACCGTTCTTTTTATCTGACTCGACCTGTACTTATTGAATTAGGTAAGTTCAATTATACTGACATATATGTTTATTTATTTTATAATCTAAATATCAAGTGCCATGTTATTTTAACTACGCAATAAGAAAGCTCAATAATTCCATGTAACGATTCAGTATTTTCTTCATTCATGTGTGTATATCATAACTTATTGTTCCTAGTTTAAGGCCTAAAAATAATGTAAGCTGAAGGTTTTTTATTTATATTGAGTGAACGTAAGTATCTAATCTCCGAATTAAAAAAATATTTTTTCGATAGACCATTTAATCGAGGAATATTATAATATATAAAGTAAATTTTCCGGCTCGAACGACCGGAATGTTTCTACGAAGCTCAGCCGGTGACAAAATAAAATGCTGTGGAGTGTATAATATACTGGTTATAATATTCAATTCAATCTTGACCGTACAATAATGGCGTAAATTTGGCTTTTAGGCTGAGACGAACGGTCCCCGACATAGATAACCTCCTAATAGATTCCGCATTACTGTAATTTTGTTCTTTACCGAGTTCACCTGTTTTGGCGGAATGCGAGGGGCGCGCGGAAACATGTAAGTGCGCTATGATTGGCTGTTTCAAGGTCAATCTTCGAATGCACCGAATACTAGAGATGGGATAGGGATGAAAATGTGTCGATAAAATTTTGATACTCGCAGGTATATTATAGTTATATTTTTATAATTTTATTGTATCGTTTATTCCTTAATATTCTTATTATATACATTTTTAAATACATTTATAAAAAACACAAATACATTTAAAAATATAAAAAATATTATTTATTATTATAATTTTTATAGGAATAGGTATCAGGACTTAATCAAGAGGGACAGGTATTATCAACTCTCAGTTCCTACTTACTACCTACCACTAAGCCACGAGCCCCCCATCTCTGATGATGATACATTATAATTTTATATTTTTATTCAATAGATGTAAAGTAATATAATTTATATTAAGAATTACATTATAAATAAATCACAAAAACTGATGTCATCGGCGGGACTATAATTTCTTTCTTAATATTTTATGTTGTTATTGGTGGGAAACCAACTCTCCCCACGAGATGTTGCATCTACCCATTTCTTTTTCCTCTCGGGGCATCCAGGAAACCTATAAAATAATATATATCTCAGTTACATTGCTAATACTAAATCACATTAGCTGCGAAAAAAAATTAAAATAATGCCAACACACAAATTGGTCGCAAATAATTCGCAGCTTACCGAAATTCAACCGGGCGCAGTCGCGGGCGACAACATGTTGCTTATTTATAGGTACTACTTTTTAAAGCACCTACAGCAATAATACTGCAAAATATCGATGACGTACTATATCATACCGATATCCTATCACTATCGATTCAAGTGCTATTGTAATGTATTGTTAGAAAAGGATAGCTATTATAATTTGGCTAATGAGTGAAAGAGTAATTTCAAAAAGACATCAACGGGTTCTAAATGGTTTGTGTTTATGTTCTATTACAAACCAGAATAAATTGAACTCCGGTGCCTAGTCAATTTTATATTTACATTTATGTCTAATTTACTTACCGGTGAAATGTAATGCCATCTTTTTGGTAATTTGATGTCTTCGCCGACTTGCCACACCATTTCACGGAACAGGAAGCCATTTAAAATGTAAAATGCTCGCAAAAACTATTTTTTTAAATTATAAAATCGCACGTGGTCATAGGTCGCGAAGTTGGTTGTCACTGACGTCGTGATTTTAGGCATAGCTTTACATGCTTGCGAAATCAAGTATGAGTGGCGCGCGTTTGTTGCCCTGCATGCGGAATCTATTAGGAGGTTATCTATGGTCCCCGACGACGGCCGATGCCAGCGGAGACAAAATATTATAGTAATATCACGCTACGACCAATAGGAACGAAGCAGTAAATAAAAAAAATGCAAGCGGTAAAAATAAAACAAAAATACATTTTATATTTGATTAAACATTTAATTTGGATTACATATTTAAAAGAAGTATGTATGACAGGATCGTGACAATTGAAAATCTGTGGTCTCTGCCTACCCCAGTGGGAATGAGGCGTGATATTACGGTAACATTTATAGTTCTAGATATCGCCCAGTTTTAGACAATACGGTTTGCAACGTAGATAGTTAAATGTGTAAATACAACGAGCAATAATTAGGTACATAAAAATTTATTGCGTCTGGCTGTTTGCAATTAACTCTATATGTACTGAACGGATTTAGCTTAAAAACTCATGTGAAATATTTACATTGTTATAGTTCATTACATTTCTGTGTAAATTGTGTAAACCCAGAACAGTGCAAATCGATAGTAGAGGGAATAGTTTCATTTAGTAGTTTTTACCCTTGAAGGTAAATGAGCTATTTATTTACAATATTTACAAGAAACAGGAAAAAACGATTACGAGAAGATTCAATATAAACTATATACTATACAATCTAAACCTAAAACAAATATAAAACAATGGTAAGTAAAATGTTTTAAGAAAAAACTTTTTAAAATTATATAATAGCATTAATTTTTCGCAGAATTAAAAGGACAACAAAACGTCGACGAATGCCTTATCAAGACTGTCTCAGAGAGAACAGCTGTTCTCTCTGAGACAGTCTTGATAATGCCTCGTTTAGAGGCGAAACAATTGTCGACGTTTTGTTGTCCTTTTAATTCTGCGAAAAATTAATGCTATAATATAATTTTAAAAAGTTTTTTCTTAAAACATTTTACTTACCATTGTTTTGTCATGGATTTTCGCCAAGTAACGCCTGTTTCTATCCAATATTTAAAACAAATATGTAAAACTGGGAGTTCTAGGCAGTGTGCTCATAACACGGGCAGCATTCCCGCGCTGGATTGCCAGTGAGAGTCTTTGCCCTAGAAGGCTGCCTGCGCGAGGATCACCAGTCTTCTACCTCAGACGCTTGGTGAGTTCCGGGAAGATCTGATGCGCGATTAACCTAGTGTTTCGACACCAAATGCGATAGTAGATGAACGGTTTTAGCTTAAAAACTGATGCAAACTATTGACACATTGTTATAGTTCATTACATTTCTGTGTAAATTGTGTAAACCCAAAGTCAGTGCGAGTCGATAGGAGATATGTTATGATGATGTGTTGAAAAATTCTGAGAATACTTAATAAAAACGTAAAACAATACAGTAATTTAGTATGTTATATGACTACATAATTAGTCTGTCTGTAGTCTGGTACGGCGTCTGACGGCGTCAGTTCGATACCCGGTCACTTAACAACACCTAACAAGCACTTATAGCTTACATAAAGAGTTAAATAAAATTTCAAGCAACTAGAATTTGTGATCACTAGTAATGACTTAAAATATTTGAATGGTCTAATAGTCTAAACCCTTTTTTGGAAAAAAATTGAATACTTACCTATTAATTCATCAACGAAATTTGTAATGAAAGTTCAAAGAGCCTAAATAGTATGTACTTGTTTAAACTATGCACTGAAATCATTATTTATATTTATTGTACAGTTAATTAACACGTTCACAATGCAGGTATACATTTTAAGATGTATAAACATGATAACCTGGCAACACTGACAAAAATTAAGTCAGGTTTTAGGGCGTTCTATGATATTATCGAAGGGTTCACCGATCATACGTATATGTCACAAAAACCGGCCAAGTGCGAGTCGGACTCGCGCACAAAGGGTTTCGTACCAAAACGGCAAAAAAATCACGTTTGTTGTACGAGAGCCCTCTTAAGTATTTATCATATTCTGTTTTTTAGTAATAATTGCAACAGAAATACATCATCTATGACAATTTAAACTTTCTAACTATCACGGTTCATGAGATACAGCCCAAGACAGACGGGCAGCGAAGTCTCAGTAATAGGGTTCCCGATTTACCTTTTGGGTACGGAACCCTAAAAAACCATACCTACATCAGTGGTCCAGTGGTTAGTGACACTGTCTAAAGCTAAGTAGGTACTGGATTCTGAGGTCGTGGGTTCGAATCCCACCCAGAACAAAACTGTGTAGTGAGCAAGATGGTTTGTTCTGTGTCAGGGTAATTTGTCTATAATATGTAGGTATTTAGAAGAATGTTCATTAGTAGCAGATATAACGATGAGAAGTTTGAGAAGTATGACTGGGGTGACATTGGTTGAGAAAGTGAGGAACAGCGAGATACGAGAACTTTGCGGTGTATCAGAAGATGTAGTGAGTAAGATAGAAAAAGAGATGCTTAGATGGTTCGGGCACGTAGAAAGGATGGATGAATGAAGATTGACGAAACAGATACATAAGGCGGGCGTGAATGGACAGGCAGGTAAGGGTCGACCTAGGCGAACGTACTTCGACCAAATCGGAGATGTTTTGACCAAAGGCCAAGTCAAGAGTACCCAGAACCGGAGAGCGTGCATGAAGATGGTTATGAAAGTGGAAGTAGCGAAAGAAGTATGCCAGGACCGTAGCAAGTGGAATTCCATAGTCTCTGCCTACCCCTATGGGAAAGAGGTGTGACCATATGTATGTATGTATATAAATAATAAAAAAAAATATTTATTATAAAGCATTCAATTTAGATGACGGAATACTGAAAAGTCACTCAAGTATTTAGGAGCTGAATGCTTGAGCAGTCCTCAAACTTCAATTTTTCATGCCCAAACGTCCCTTGAGTATCTGAGTGACGTTTCAGTATTCGGTCCACTTGTGTCGCACGTGTGATAATGTCTTTACACTGGCCCACACTTTACTACATGCGCTGTGAACGTGTTAATTTCGATAAGTTAGCACTAGGCATTTTAATTCGAATAAGACTACCTCAACTTTATTGTACTCGGATTTAATTGTCACTTGCTCATTGGATGTTGAAATGTTATTGTGTAGAGAGCAAAAGAATTAAGTATGCCGGTCACCAGTGATGACCTGCATACTTAATTCTTTTGCACACTACACACCATATAAACGCAAAAATAGTCATGACTGGCTTCATAACACAGTCGGTTAATCATACACAAGTAAATAGTAGAAGTAGGTATTAGGACAGGAAAATCGTGGGTGTATGCTAGTACACGCCACATCTGCGTGGAATTTGGTCTCCTCTCAGCTTATGCGGACGTGGGCAGACCCACTATTGCCGGCCCTGGTTTTCAGAGGAGGCCAGTGACACTGAAAATATGTGAACAACTGCTACAAATGAGGTCCCGCGTTCGATCTTCGGGTCGAATCGGATATTTGTATAAAATGTAAATGTTTGCCTCGGAGTTAGGGTGTTTTTAACTTTATATAAGAAAGTCGACTGTATGTATACCTACTACAAAAATATGTTGCACTTCATGTTAGCTCAATTATATTTTATTATTTACTAGCTACTACTTACTTTCTTGATCACCAGTTACTGATTTATTATGTACTAGCGGACCCGACACACGTTGTCCTGCAAAAAAAAAGAACCAAATTGTGAATCTAAACCATTCTCGAATCCCCTTGAACACACAAAAAAATTCATCAACATCGGTCCAGCCGTTTAGGAGGAGTTCAGGGACATACACACGTACAGTAGAATTATATAATAAAGACAGCTGTTGCCCGCAGCGTGTTACTTCGACTACGCCTACTTAGATCGATATAACTTTTTTATTTCATTAATAAAAAAGTTTGAAATAAAAGAAACCTTAAATGTCAAGTTGAATAAACCACAACGCATTACTGAAAACCGCATTCAAATTGGTTAAGTCGTTTCTGAGATTAGCGTGTTCGAACATTCAGACAAACAGACAAAAATTCTAATAACCATTGTTTTGGGTTCTATTGCGTTCATAAAGCCCCCCTACAACAATTTCTCTATTATATCTACGATGTACAGATATCGACCAGTTTGAATTTTATTATATGTATTGATTATTCTACTATTTACTTCCAAGTGACAAGTGACACTAGATCATTTCTTTTGTACTTACAATATGTAAATCATTTAAAATTCTACTTAACTCTGCCAAAGATAGCATTTAATTTTTATTTAATGTAAATGTTGATTAGTTGTAAGAAATACACAATATGTATGTAGGTAGGTGTTTGTTGAAAACAGAAATAATTTTAAACAATGTTTTTTATTTATCTATTTTTACAGAATAGAACACAGAATTGTTGTTCGTTAGGTTATTTTCTATTGTACCTATCTGTAGGTAACGGTAGTAGGCTTATTCCCTATTACGTGGAACCATTGGACCCAACTAAACTACTGTTAAATTGCGGCTTTCTTATTATTCCGCAGCCCAAGCCCGCGGCCGACATTGCCGGGCGCTTCAGGTAGGTACATACTCGAAAGAATTGTCTGAAGCTCAAAATGTGGGTGTTTAGTGTGATGCACCTCTGCTTACCCCTTTCGGGTATATAGGCGTGAAATATGTATGTACCTACTAACTAATGACAACTAGCTGCTGTTGCTAGGGGGTTGGAGTGTGTTTCCAATGTATACGGGAAAACATTCCCGAGATAAAAAGTAGCCTGAGTTACTCCTTATAACATAGACTATCTGCCAGTCCAAGTAGATAAATCTACAAACAAACAAACATTTTAAACATGTTAAATATTTTAATATGTACTTTTAATAAAAAGCTGTTTTTGTGTGACAACAAGGACAAAAGGAATCCAATTCGACGTTCGGGAAGCTACGTAATGAAGTGGTAATTGGGAGGTATTGAAACGATTGTAGTAACAGTATGCGATTCATTTTATTATCGATAGGTATGTATTCGTATTTATATCATACAAGTATATCCCCGGCTTGACACATACAGGTTTAAATGGGCGTCAATTTAAACAAAAGTATATACCTACATATGCCTTTGAACCTATACCTTTGTAGTCCTTATAATTATCTCGCTTACACCTAATTGGCTAGTTCAATTATAAGGTATCTCGTATGCGCAGATGGAAACTGGTAGAAGCTTGTAGAAGGGACTAGAACAGCCATCTCATATGATATGTACGTCTCCAAAATACCGCAGTCTTCGACCAATGTGTTGTCAGTGATGACTTACGAAACTAAGACGTGGTCATTGACAAGGGATCATATAAATAAATATTTTGGACATTCTAACAACATCATTTAGCCCAAACTACCTAAGCTATAAAGCTTGTGCTATGGGATCTAGACAACTGATAAACATACTTATATATTTCTAAATACATACATAATATACATAGAAAACACCCGAACTCCGAAACAAACCTTTGTGGATCACACAAATAGTATTTGATTCGACCCGGGAATCGAACCCGAGACTCCGGAGTCGAAAGCCGACGCACTACCGACCACGCCCCCGAAGCTGTTAAATATGTTGTAGGGTTAGGGTAATAGGGCTTGAGCTACTGGCTGTTTGATTTAAATAAAACAAACGTAGGTATTTCCAAGATTTAAATGTAAAACTTCGTTACGATAAGTTACTAAATCTAAATTTCCTCAGTAGAGTATGACAGTTTTCAATATTGCCTGTACAAATTTCTAAATACATTTGCAACGGAAGAACTCTCGGAGAATTTATTTGCAATAGTATTTTTCTTGCTGTCACTAAATCACCTCTCAATATGTGACAAACTGCTGCTTTTGCCCAAACGCTGACTGCTATCATATCCTTCATTTGACATGGCAAGACAGACACTAGATCATGTATCATTGGCGGGTGTAAATGTTCTACAGCATCTGAAATTCTATCTAAATTTATGAGAGCTTCAGCTGCATAAATGTGTGCCCACGCTTTGTGACTACTAGACACTTCTGGCTGGCTCAACAACTCATTAGCACTCCTTAGAGCTGATAATGGATCTTGTAAATGTAATAACACATAACTCTGTAGCACAAATGTAGAATTTTTCAGTTCACATCTCTGTTTCCAGTTAATTGGTGGAGCAGGTGGTGCTTGTATCAAAGGTGCATTCACATCTGTCGGTGGTTCTTGGTTCGGTAGTAACGTTATTGCATTCCTCAAACATAATGCTGCAAATTCCAATGATAATGATGGTATAGCAAATGATTCTCCGGCTGTGGAATACTTCTCTTTACCTTCTTTAGACAATAGTATACGAGTATGTGGACCACTGCCGAGCTTTTTCACTGTGTACTGTTGAGTTTCTTCATTGCAACATTTCTTCACACAAGATTCTGCCAAATGCAACCAAATTCGAGGATTATTTGGATAATGTCTTGCTGCTTCGACTAAACATTCAAAAGCACCCTCAGAATTATTGGCTGCAAGCAAAGCGAGACCTAAATTGAAAACATACAAAGGTCTATCCCGGCAAACAATTAACTTCTCACTATCTTCACACTCCATAGCTTTGAAATGCTCTTTTACCGCATGTTGAAAGTACTTTGAAGCTAAAAATGGTTTTTTAATAGATAAATAAATAACCCCGAGGTTATTGTTAATAGCTGCCCAAATATCTTCACCTTGTGTTTTCAAATCATAATTATATTTTAGAGTCTTGTATTGGCCTAAAGTGTTAGCAGCCTCTTTGATGTCTCCGTTTAAGTATTGCTGTTGAGCTATAATAAATACATTTTCTATAGAATCAGGTTTCAAATTCAACTTGACCTTCTTTCCTAACAATAATTTGGCTCGACTCACAAGTCTTTCAAATAAGTCACAGGTTTCATGGTTAGACTTAAGGGTCTCACCATACGTCTTGGCTACATACAATGTTGTGTCATATGTGCGTCTGCAAAGTGTAGATTCCAATAACAGTAGCACAATTTGCTGAAATAATTTGCCATCTTTAACATTCTTACATTTGAGTAACTTTTCAAGAAGAACAACACACTGGTAATAGTATCTTGAATGGTATAACAAAACGGCATAGTTGTATAACAAGAATGGTGAACTTAAGTCCTTAGTTTCTATATCAGGAAAATTCAGCCCGGTAAGTTGAACAACTGCTTTTTTGAAATTATCAACTTTTTTCATATCACTGGCCATGAACTCTACGACTACTTTGTTTTGTCGCACATGTTTATTTCCATTACCAACTAGAGTTTCTAGTTCACTTAGCTGTTGTAGCGCTCCAACGTAATCCTTTCTCACATAACACTCATGTGCTAGTACAACTGGCTCATCCTTTAGATTGGCCATCGTTTATGTACGTTTCAAATATGATTAAATTATGGTAAATGAAGGAAATCACTGACAAAACTATCTCAAATTTTCCCAATTTTAGTGGTGAGAGTGCTGGTATTAGTACACTGAAACAAAACAGAGTCTGATAAAACACATGTATTTCTGGAGTTAACATTATAGTAAAGTCTTCGTAAATAATAAATTTACCTACTTTAATGTATTTTTTTTACTTTGTGTCACAACATATACTGTTGACTACTTTACTGTTGACACGCGAGGACCCACAGACCACGTGTCCTTAAGCGGTAGTAAATTCCACCATGACAGCAAACAATAAAAGAAAGCACCAGATTTAATAACAAAGAATTTGCTTACAAAAACCTATACAAAATTTTTTTTCCCAATTTCTTTTCAACTGGTAGCTGATCAGTGATTTAATTTTTAACTTAGAAAGGCAGGATTAGACGAACCATCATTGAGCAGATGTTTCGTGTAATTATTAAACCACACTACAAGCAACTTCTGCAAGCTAAGGACTTGGGAGTGATAGGCTATTGGGACATCTGGAAACAATATTATGTTGCGGTAAAAGTTTTAACATAAAATATGATAATACAGTACCTTGTATTACAGTGACGTCGACCAACAACACAACAGAAAACGTTGGTTAAATATTTACAGTGCTTATTATTTTCTTTACTACAAACAGCAAGCAAAATTCATCACGTTAATTTATTTTTGTCTCTCACTCAAAGCAAAGCAAGTCTGTCAGGACTGTCAGTCAAATAGTGTCAAGTGTCTGTCAGTGTCACACAACTCGGACGTCAAACGACAGTCAGATAGACAACAATGACTTCTTCTTCTTCTCTTTTTTATGGCCTCTGCTTGTAGCAATTTACCAATGTCCAGTCAATTCAATTCAATTCTTTTTTATGGCCTCTGCTTATAGCAATTTGCCAATGTCCAGTCTTCGTAAATCAAGTATATAAATCAACAAATAAAAACGTAAAAAAATGAAAAATGAGAATGTGATGTGAAAATGGCGGATGATCTCATGAAAAATGTGAATGTGATGTGAAAATGGCGGATGATCTCCCTGGAAAAATCAACAATGACAAGTGATACTTTATTTCTGTAATTTAGCTATATTTTAAATGTATAAATACAAAAATTGTATTTCTGACATGGCTTCAGATACTTTAGTGCAGTTTTTAGGACTTATACTTGGCTTATACATATGACAGAATAAGAATATAATTGAGCGAAGCGAGCCGAAGGCGAGCGGAGCTCTCAACGGGTGACTCAAATTATTTTTCAAACGATTTATGTTAAATTGTTTTTCGGCGAATACTCGGCCGATTTCGGATTTTCTTGCACTCATCAATAGCTTACAGAATTACCCAGGTTATTACGATGCCAGAATTTTGAATTTAAACTCGCTTCGCTCAAATATATGCTGCAGCGTAACGGTACGTTTCGCGATTGCGGCGACCTAGTAAATATCTACTTGTACGTCAAGCCTTGCAACTTTTTGTTTAAGCTAGTATCCACCGAGCCAGTCTGACTGCAATTCGGCTAAACTTCGATATTTTCCGTAAAGCGACTGCCATCTGACCTCCAAAACCCAGCGGCGGCCTTACCCATTGCGAGGCTCCGGGCGGCAGATCCTTGCGAAAACACTTTTTTATACCGCGGCCCAATGCCCCGGCCGCCCCTACGTTCATTGCTAGGCGCCCCAGGTACGCACTCGGAAGTATTCCCTGTGGCGCCGGTGGACTTTGGACTTTTGTCTGGGGTTGGGTGGGGTTTTATCCCGCATCATTAGGGTCGGGTTTTATCCAGCGTCGGTGAGTAAATGTGCGTTCTGCGGGGCTTCAGCACTGCAGCTCATTGTGAATGAGTCTGCGGCGCCCTGGCCACCGAGTTTGGAACTCAGTATGCTCCCTGTCCCTCTTGGCCGCCACCGTCGCGAGCATGACGTGCTAGAAGAAGGACTCGGCCACGATTCACCTACTCCCGCTGGAGACCATGGCTCAAGGCATGGTTTCCACTGAGAGAGTATTCACGCCTAGAACCACGACGAGGTTCCAGCGCTGACTCGCCCACGCCGAGCGTTACACAAGCGTGTGAAGTGTGCCTCCTGTGCAGCCACTCGTCCATGATCGGTCCTACTGCTGCGATGGTGGTGGTTCCCCACCGTGGTTGATAAAGTCGCACCTTCCATGTCTCCATGAGATCCTGGCGGAGTTGGGAGCGCCGAGCCTCGATTTCTCGAGACACAGGCCTGTGGTCCCGCTTCAGAACCCCCTTGAGCCATTGAAACAATGACGCAAAGGCTCTTGTTTCCAGGTCCCATGGAGGGGTTCCGGCTAAGAGATATGCAGCCTCATAACAGATCGTGTTCGAAGTTCTGTAGTTAGACCGGTCGGATTTTTGATTAAGACGAAAACCTAAACGACTGCCGCCTATAGATGTTTACGATAACCGGGATCGACGGCTTAACGTGCTCTCCGAGGTCCGGAGGGGTCACAATGTCTGAAGAAATGGTCACCCATCCTAAGACCGGCCTGACTCGATGTTGTCGGTTACCACTAGACCACGAGCCCCTCCTTATTATAGGATAGTATAATAATATGATATCATTGTAAGCTAGTTTTACTTACACTGTCAACAATTTTCTACGTCTGCTCAGTGTAGTGTAGCCAATGAAGAATAATCTAAGTAAGAAGTCACGGGCAAAGACTAATTTCCAAATCTCCATATATTATATGAATAAAACAATATTGAATTCATTCACGAAATCTTTATAGTAATCCAAACAAAATGTTTAATTTAATTACAATATATATGGCGGTTGGACTTTAGCCAAAATACATGATTCAATAGTAAGTAATCATACGAAATAGGTAAATTGAGGTAAAGCATCGTAGACATGATATTGAACTACCCACATATTATAATACCTACTCTAAATTTAATTTTTATATCCAGTACCACACAATATTTAATTGGAAAACAAAAAAATAAAAATCAAATGAAAGTAAAAATAATATTTCATAAAATAGTCAGTGAAGTTTTTACGTAACTGCACACTAATAAGTTCTACCACCGAATAACTATTAGATCTAATAATGATTTAATATAAAACAACATGGTCCGACAAGTAATAAAAGGCTGAATTAGGAAGGTGCCTATTAACAGCTTTTCTTTTTTCTGAATCGTATGTTTGCATCAAAAATAGTTAGCCAGCTAGAAGGGAAAATTCTTGAAACTGGTAAATCTTGTGGCAGGGACACATCGATGGTTAATATTGTAACCATCGACTGTTGCGATTTCATCCTTCGTAAGCTCAAAGTCGAATATATTCAAGTTTTCCTCGATACGAAATTTGGTTACAGACTTTGGTATTACTACAATTCCTCGTTGGGTCTGAAAAGAAAATACACATTTAGAATGTAGGTTCCTATGGAATTTTCATAGAATTAGAATAAAATTTGGTAGTTTCTTGTTCCTAGTCCAAACTGCATCCGTGGTGAAGCCGGGGCGGGTCACTAGTGTACAGTCAGCTACAAAAGTTGATGAACACATTCAATTTTCCAAAACATCTCAACACTAAAATATTCCATAAGTAAGTGTCGTGACAAGAGGGGAAAATAATCGTGTCATTAGTTGTTTACAATATACAGTTAACAACAATTTTTGCATAAGTCGCTGAAAAGTAATAGCGACTATCGAAATTGAATGTGTTCATCAACTTTTGTAGCTGACTGTACATAATATAAAACCTTCCTCCTGTATCACTATCTATGGCTGAAAACTGCATTAAAATTCGTTGAGTAGTTTAAAAGTCCTTCTTACGGACAGACATTCAAAGCGTTTTCTTGTGTGTTGTTCATTTTGTGAATCAGAATACTTTTTCATTCTACCCTGGAATTAAAATTTCAAGCAAAGTAGGCATCGAAGTACCCCAAAGTTCGATTAACTTTTGAGTAATTATGTAACCAACTTACCAAATATCTTAATGCGACCTGCGCAGCAGATTTATCATATTTTTTCGCTATTTCGGCAAGTTTACTGTCTGTTTTAATCATGTCGATTCCTTTAAACTCCGGCCTCGCGTCCGATATTAAACCTAGAGGTGTATATGCCACGGGGACTACTGATAATTTGTTACAGATGTTAACCAAATTGTGCTGGGTGAAGGTTGGATTTATCTGAAATGACGATATAAAATTTAGGCCCTTATAGATATGTCACGCGAAAACGACGACGATTGAACAACGCCACATAGTGCCAAAAACAATTATAATGTATACCTACTTAAATACATTACAAACAAAAACACCCAATTTCCTAAACAAATATTTTCGGTTCGTTCGTACAAATATTTGACTCGACGAGAGTATCGAACTGGGACTCCAAAAAAGCGGTCTCACGCAGCAAGTCAAAGCAGTCCAACCCGCTACGCCATGCAGTAAATACATTGACGACTGACGATCAATTCAGAAAACTTATTGGTCAAAGCCTCCTAGAATAAGGTCTTTAGGTTTTTAGGTCAACCATTATCGCTTGTTCTTCTTACCTCAATCTGATTGACAACAGGTTTTATATTAGCTGCTTCATATAACCTCTCGAGTTGTTCTTCATTGAAATTGGAAACTCCAATAGATTTAGTTAAATCAAGTTTGACAGCTTCTTCCATACCTCTCCATGTTTCTAAATAATCTATATTAGCCTCTTCATCGTCAGCCTGTAAGAATTCAAAAAGAAAAATGACCAGTCCTCATACACGGTGGGCCCCACTTACGATGCACCACTGTAATTTCCAAAATAGTTAAAATACCATTTTTATTTCTGTTGTTTCTATAAAAGTCAGTAGGTACTAATTCTTATCATTTATTTATAAACAACACAAGTTAACAGTTCATTTATAACCATGCTACTACTAAGAGTTCCTATCAATCAAGGAACTCATGCCCAATTAGTATCGCCCCCTATCACATGGGAATGGGGCCAGCAAAGTGACTGACCCCTGTCCACCCCTTTGGGAATAAAGCTGTTGTTCTGTGTGGGTGTATCTATAAGGGGACATCAGATTTAGGTACCTATAGGTTACATTCTAGTCTTAAATGCTAAGAGGCTCATGGGTGGGTGGCATGCCGTAGTAAGCCGGTCCACCTGATAGGGAGAATCTGTTTGGACAGATTCTGCCTATCCGGTAGCCCGGCTAAGGCGAAGGAGAAAAACCATGGAGATTTAGTGTAAAAAGAGGCTCATGAGTAATTGCCGTCGTTACCTAAGTGTTATATGAACCAGTGACTTACGGTTATTGACACAGGCCAGTGGATGAGATACAAATCCACATAATCCAATTGGAGCGTGGCCAATGATTTTTTAAGTGATGGCACTACATCAGTTTCTGCGTGACAGTCATTCCACACCTAGAAATAAAAGAGGGAATTCCTATTGCTGTCATTAAGGGACAAAAGTTTCAGTTTATTGGCCTTGTAAGTTGTGCTAGCACAGGCTAATTTTGATACAAACCGTGAGTTTTTTTGTAACTATACATTAAGGAAATTTTACTCGACTCAGGGATCACACCCGCAATAACAGCAGTAATTCAACTCGGGTACCTAATGGTTGCTAAGTCGTAGGCACGTTCTACCAACTGCACCATCGAAGCAGTCCTTATTTCTACTTTCCTATATATATATATATATATAGGAAAGTAGAAATATATATATGTGTGAAGATAATACATAACAAGTGTACTAGAGATCAAATAGTTGTAACGGTCTAGAGGGGGGGCCCCTACAGATCGTTGGCAAAGTTCTTAGAAGGCCAACCCAACTTCATATGCACCTACCGACAAACGGACGACTCTTTGATAAAAAGATTCCAAGTTAGCGGATCTAGGCTCGGAAAACCTATTAGGTAGGTACGTGAGACCAACACAGTTACTAGGGAACAATGTCTTTCTAGCTGTGCCCGCGGCTCCTACTGCGTGGACTATGTCGCTATCTGTAATGTTCCTTTCTCAGACTCTAGACTTATCTCTGTACCAAATTTCATTTAAATCGATTGAGTAGTTAAGGCATGAAAGCATAACAGACAAAGTTCCTGTCGCATTAATTATAATATCAATAAGAATACCTTAGTGGTGACGAACAGATCAGCTCTTGTTACAACTCCTTCCTTCATCTTTTTGTTAATGGCTTCCCCTACTTCTACTTCGCTTTTATAAAAGGATGCCGTGTCAATGTGTCTGCAGCCTGCATCTATAGCCCACTCTACTGCTTGCCCAAACTGACCGGGGTCCGCATGCCTCTACAATACAATATCCTTCAATTAAGTACCTACATTAATAAGAAATCTAAAGTCAGGAAGGGTGATTGTAGTTGGTATCTAAATGTTATATATCAGCATGGCAGCACAGAGTAAGGTCCATCAACTTGTTCAATCAATTATATCGCAGTCACAGAAAATGTCACGATGAATAAAAAATCACGTTTGTTGTATGGGACCCCTTAAATGTAGAATAGAGGCAACAGAAATACATTATCTGTGAAAGTTTCAATTTTCTAACTATCACGGTTCATGAGATAAAGCCCAAGACAGACGGACGGACAGCGAATTCTCAGAATAGGGTTCCCGTTTCACCCTTTGGGTACGGAACCCTAAACACCATCTTTATTGGTATGGCATGGCTAATTTAGGAAAAACAGGATAATTAATGAGGTTTGATAATCTAAAATAACCTTTATTGTTTTTAATGCAAATGATTCAGATTACGTATTTCAATTAATTTAATCCGGTGAATTTGTCTCCATAAATTACATACACATACACATATCACGCCTATATTCCCAAAGGGGTAGGCAGAGGCGCATTACACACCCACAGTTTGCCAGTATTTTTTAGTCCCACGTAATGGGGGGTAAGGCTATTGCCGTATTTGCCGTCACCGGGCACTCTAGAAAGTGGGGTATGTCCAAAATAGCCGAATTAATGTAATAAATTTAGCAGCTATACTATAATTTGGAAAACTAAATTTGAAACCCGTTGCCTTTATTTTATTGCTATAAATTACAATATTGGATTATACCTATAATAATTATAAATATTTTAGGACAATTCACACAACGCCATCTAGTCTCAAACTAAACAGGAGCTTGTGATATGAGTACTAGATAAACTGATATAAATGCGAAGTGTCACACGACACCCGTCTAGTAAATACAGTGTTAGTGTTAATATTATAAGATAATTATATTATTATGTATTCTTAGTTTTAAGGTATGTATCTATGGGCCATAGAATAAGTTAATTACAATCTGTAACTTTTCTTGTGTAGCCTGAAAATAAATTATAAAATAAAAATAAATACTTATATACATTTTTTTCTTCTAAATACATACATATTATACATAGGAATCTCCCAGACTTCTGTACAAATGTATCTGTCTTCACACAAAGTTTGTCTCGACCGAGAATCAAACCAGTCTCCGGCGTCGAAAGTGGATGCACTACCGACCACGCCACCGAAGCAGTCAAAGTACCATAACTATACGGTACTTGAATAAAAAGATTCCATTTAATGAAAAATTGTTAATTTGTAACTCTGTATGAATATGGATACAATACTCGTAACATGTATCCTACATCATAATTCCATCAAACGAATAAATGACAGATGGTATAATGCATTATATCGCAAGGCAACGGATTCCAATATTTTTTTTCAAAATTACAATATAGCTACTACTTTTTATTAAATTCATTCAGCCATTTTGGAAATAACCCATTATATGTGTGCCCGGTGACGGCAATAACCTTGTCCCCTATTACGTGGGACGAAAAATACTGGCAAATTGTGGACGTGGAATGCACCTCTGCCTACCCTTTAGGGGATATAGGCGTGATATGTGCGTGTGCGTGTGCATGTGTTATATACCTACCTACTTATAGATAATTAATTGACACCCGCGCGGTTCCAACCGCATAATTATATTATATCTTCTCGATTACAATAAAGGGTATACACATTTTAAAACAGAAGATTATACTCGTGTAGATAGTTGTTTTAAACCAAATGACGTCATACATGTACGACGTTGTATGGAACACTGTTGATTTTAAGCCATGTAGAGTTAGACAGCATAAATTTCGGTTTGGTACCTACACGAAGATGGAAAGCGTAGATAAACGACGCGCACATAAACGAGAATCTCGCGGACCCATCTCACCGAATACGAATCTACTTTTACCAGCCGGCCCGTTTCTATTCACAAGGGTGGCGGCTTAAAGGTCGACGAGTCATCTTGGGGTTCAGAGGGTATAACAATTCATTCTCACTTTGGGAAAGTCCCATGCAGGTTCCGAATCGATCGACCCCGCAAGGGTAAACCGCATAATAATTACCCACAATTAAGAATACCTCCATTAGATTAATTTCTACTATCTATATATATATATTTATTACAGTCATATATTCCACCTCATCTCACAGATTATTTGTCAAAAGCAATTTATCTATGAAAGAGTTAATGATAATACTCATTATAAAAATAACACACTTAAAGATCTTTGGAGCTACCTTTTGTAACTACCTCCAATAATTAAATAAATTTTGAAATTTTCTAACAATTTAAAAATTAAACAATACTCACCGCATATGTTCCAATACCAATCATTGGTAAATAGTATCCACTAGACATTTTGATTTTTGGAATTATAAACAACATTGTGATCTGCTTTAATATAAATTTGAAATTTTTAAAAGTTTAAACTCAAATTAAACTCCGAGGTGACAGTTACTGAGTTTATATAGTCACGATACGAGTATGTAATTGTACTTATAACACCATACTCGAATAGTGCAGTACCTACTAAGTACGAGTATTATAAGCAGGTACCTAATTACCGCCGGGCACCACCGGGAATTCTCTCAGTCTCTACCGGAGGCGCTCGGCAATGGACGTAGGTGCCGACGCGACCTCGGGCCGCGGATTCAAAAAAGTTACCTACTTAAGTAAAAATTTTCGATACTGTTGGGTTGTAGTAACATCCGTCTTTAAACTATTGGTGGCCCTGGACATGGTAGGATAATGGGGCCCTGAAGTTGGGTCGGGTGTTATCACATATAATTGGGGTCGGGTTTTATCCCACGTCGGGTTGGTGAGTAAATCTGTGTGCTGCAGGGCAGTGGCCTCGCGAACAGGACGGTGGGTGGCTAGCCCGCGTCCTCGGGTCTTGATCATGAAGGTCGATGGTCGACTAGAGCGTAGATGAGTCTGCGGCGCTCTGGCAGTCTACTTCGAAACTCAGCTGGTAAGGCACGCTCCCTCTCCCTCTCGGCCGCCTCCTTCGCAAGCATCTCCTGCTCGCAGAAGGACACGGCCACGTTCCACCTACTGCCGCTGGAGACCATGGCACGAACCATGGCCCATGACCCAACCAGACCATGGTTCGTGCCATGGTCTCCAGTGAGATGGTATTCACACCCAGGTTCATGACGAGGTCCCGGCGCTTATACGGCTGGATGGATTTGGACGAATGGAGTCCCAAATGAAAGATACCTTTAAGATTTAATTACTTTTTTTGCGTTGTGACCATAATGCATTTTTATTTATTTAATATTAGAACACAGGTACATTATATACCTATTATCTCTATAAAAATTCATAAAGTACAAAATGTATCTTCAAACGCGTCTACGATATCCCAATTTCTTCTAAATCAACAAGAAAATTCTGATAATATCGAAATTCCCTTTTGGCAAAGGTTAAGTATCATGAAAAATTCTATTCCGGTTTTAAAAAGAATCCCCCGAGGTGCGAGACCCTCTGTGGCTCAATGTTTAGCCTCCTGCATTGGTCAAGTAGTCCGGGAAAATACCTTTAGCGCTTGGGAACAAATGTTAACCTTCCCTTATAGAATCCTACACGTAACGAAAAGGCCGTTGACATCTTTGACGGTCCAAATCAAAGAAAATTGTACAAACAATTTTAACATTTTAAATTCAAATTCAATCCACATTTCGGCCCCTGATTATTCTCAGGCCAAGAAATTAAAACTTGTAGAGAATAAAGTAAGGGAAGGCGACATCAGTGGGGCGGCAAGGCTACTTTTTAGTAGCGACGTGCTGGCTCCTTATTCTGTAGAAACTTTGACGGGCTTGCAGAGTAAGCACCCACCATCCGCAGCTGACCTCTCTTTCCCTGATCCTCCGAACAACGATACAGAAAATCTTGAGACTACTGTCAAGGATGTGCGCACAGCTGTTGACTCCTTTCGTTTTGGATCAGCTGGTGGACTTGACGGTCTGACACCACAGCACCTTAAGGATCTGTTGTGTCCGAGCGCTGGGGAAGCTGGTGATGCACTTCTGAGGGAGCTAACAGCTCTAGTCAACCTCATGCTCTCAGGCAATGTGGACAGTGGCATCACAGATATTTTGTATGGGGCCAATTTATGTGCCCTTAACAAGAAGGATGGTGGCATTCGTCCCATTGCCGTAGGTAGCACTTTGCGGCGTTTGGCAGCCAAAATTTGTTGTCGTTTTTATAGTACGGAGCTTACTACCAAATTTGAGCCCTTTCAATTAGGTTTTGGTTCAAAAGGAGGTTGTGAGGCCGCAATCCATGCGCTTGCAACATACCTTGACAGTAGCGAAGATGGAGAGGTCATCTTGAAAGTTGACCTGAAAAACGCCTTCAACTCTGTAAACAGGGACACCTTGCTGACACAGGCCAAATTAGAAACCCCCAAAATATTTAATTTTCTTTGGCAATGCTATAGTCAGCCAACAAAATTAATTTATAAAGACCACCTTTTGAATTCAGCCGTTGGATGTCAGCAAGGTGATCCGTTGGGATCTTCAGTTTGGCCATTAACCCAATAAATCAAAAAATAAAATCCAAATTTAACATTTGGTATCTAGACGACGGGACTTTAGGGGGAAAAGTAGAGACAGTTTTACAAGATTTAGCCCTAATAAAGAACGAGTTTCAGTCAATTGGCTTAGAACTGAACCCGAATAAATGTGAGATTTTTATATCTGAAAACACAGATAAATTAACAACAATCTCAAAATTCAACTGTCTGGCCCCCAACATAAAAGTTTTGGACAAAACTTCTTTACGCCTCCTAGGATCCCCGATTTTAGAAGATGGCTTTTCCACTTTTATCGAGGAAAAAATTCAAAATTTTGATCAGGTTATTGATAGTCTATGTAACATCAGTATTCATTCAGCTTTCACTATTCTTCGTTTTTGTCTTTTCGTACCCAAATTTACACATGCCCTCCGTTCAGGACAATTTTGGAAAAATGTAGAAATTTTGGGCAGACTAGACAACTTAATACAAAATTCTTTGTGCAAAATTTTAAATGTAAATATTAATGACCGGGCCTGGGTCCAAGCGTCTCTTCCAGTTCGCTTGGGCGGGCTAGGTATTCGTAGAGTCACAGATGTCAGTCTGCCAGCATTTCTGTCGTCGGTCCATAGCACCGAAGAATTAGTCAGGAAAATTTTGTCAAATACACTGATTGATTCCGAGGTGCGATGCAAGACCGATGCCATAAATGCTTAGAGGATGTCTTGCCCCGACACTGACCTGCCCTCACGCCTAGGCTCACAGCGACTGTGGGATTCACCGCTCTGTAAATTGAGAATTAATACACTAATTGACACTTCTGTCAATATTTCAGAGCGTGCACGCCTACTAGCTGTTGGAGAATGGGAGTCAGGGTTATGGATCCAGGCGCTCCCATCGCCCAACATCGGTACAATGTTAGACGACACAACCTTCCGCATTGCCACTTGCCTTCGGCTGGGTACACCTTGTGTATCCCCGCATCATTGCACCTGTGGAGTGGCCGTCGATAATCTGGGACACCATGGCCTTTCTTGTGGCAGAAGCGCAGGTCGTATACCTCGGCACGCTATTCTAAACGACATAATTCGTAGGGCTCTTTCCACCGCTGGTCTTCCGGCCGTACGTGAACCAAATGGTTTAGCACGAAGCGATGGAAAGAGACCGGACGGTATGTCGTTGCTACCGTGGAAGATGGGAAGGCCTTTGGTGTGGGACGCTACATGCGTTGACACCTTAGCACCTTCACACCTTCCAAGCACATCCGGATGTGCCGGCGCTGCTGCTGCATCGGTTGAAGGCTTTAAACGGCGTAAATATGCTAACCTAGCAGGTGATTACATATTTGAGCCGTTTGGGGTTGAGACACTGGGGTCATGGGGTCCGAGTGCTCGCCGCCTTTATAGAGACATTGCTAAACGCCTAATCGATGCTTCTCAGGACCAGAAGGCTGGCTATTTTCTGGCCCAAAGAATAAGTATCGCCATCCAACGTGGCAACACAGCCAGCATTCTGGGAACCTTCCCAGTCGGCAATGACGCGGAGGATTTTTTAAACGATATTTTGTAATGTAAATATTTTTAGTCTATAATTATGTATATTTTGTATATTGTAATTCTTATTGTAAATAAATATATTTTATATCTCCAAGATGTCACAGGACATAAACGAAATTTAAGAAAACGAACGAAAATTAAGAAACTTGATCATTACGGAATCCGGGGGACGGCCTTGAATTTCGTCAATTCTTACTTAAGTGATAGGGTCCAGAAAGTAGTGATCAATGGTAAACAGTCACCTGGTTCTCCTGTAGCAATGGGGGTACCGCAGGGTTCAATTTTGGGACCTTTTCTTTTTCTAGTATATATTAATGATCTCCCTCACCTCATAAGAGACGACCACGAGGTAGTTTTGTTTGCTGATGGCACTTATTTAATATTTAAAGTTAAACGTGGACAGCGCGAACTTGACGATGTAAACAGCTTACCTAATGTAAGACTTGTTAAAACCAGTGTTAAGGTTAGGGATGATATAATAGAATTGGTCGATGACACTGTCTTTCTGGGCATAACGTTAGACTCCAAATTGCAATGGGGGCCTCATATCGGGAAAATTTCGGTCAGGCTTAGTTCAGCAGCCTATGCTGTCAAAAAGATCCGACAACTTACAGATATTAAAACGGCGCGTCTTGTCTACTTCAGCTACTTCCACAGTATCATGACATATGGCATACTACTGTGGGGTAACGCTGCCGATATTGAATGCATCTTTGTGTTGCAGAAGAGGGCTGTCCGGACTATCTATGGAATGGGGTCTCGGGAGTCATTAAGAGATAAGTTTAAGCATATTAACATCCTTACAGTGTATTCACAGTATAAATAAAATAAATCTAACTACTTTGCAATATTCCGCCACATGCAAATTACCCAACTCTCGTATTTATTCATGCACAAGTCCGCCCTCCAATCCCACTTAGGCCGAAAGAATAGAGAAATAATTTTGAAAATAGAATAAATATGAGAGTTGTGTTATCGTGCAAAAATAATAAAAAACCTCGACACGTGTTTCGCCCCCAACCAGGGGCATCATCAGGAGATGTCGATGGCTCGGCGCACGGCGACCGAATGAGCCACAACTCGTAAACCGCACCTATTTATATCCTAGGTTTTTTATTTCTACCCACAACCATAATACCAAATTATTTTATGTCTACCCACCACCGTTGTTTGAATGACGTATACCTACCCGCAGCAAAGGGGAAGAGGCGAAATTAAGTTGATCATTTAAAATATTAGGGTTCAAGCATCTATGTTTGTAGATTTCTAATTGTTCCAAAACCGAAAGCCTCACATTGTAGGTAACGAAAACATCCATTATTATTATAGGTACGTTGACGATATATTATTGTGTTGGCGGGGCACCGATGTGGAACTTACGGATTCCTTATCTCATTTGAATAGTGTTCACCCTAAAATCAAATTCAAACTCGAGTTAGAGAAGGATAGGTCCATAAATTTCTTAGATTTGACTATTACTAGAAATGAGGGTGGGCATGAATTCCGGATCTTTCGCAAACCCACTCATACTGACACAGTAATTCCTGCCACTTCCTGTCATCCTTGGCAGCACAAGCTTGCCGCCTTCCACAGCTATGTTCACAGGCTATTTTCGGTTCCACTTTCTCAAATAAATTTTAACCGCGAATTAAATATTATTTATCAAATTGCTAAATCTAATGGTTACAGTACCAAGCTTGTGGACAACTTAGTTGGAAGGCGGCGAGCCTCAATTACGCGTAGTTTACTATATGCTGTTCCCCCGGATCGTGACGTCCATCGGTATAGAGCTAGTCTAACTTATTTAGGTCCGATATCTGATAAAGTTGCCAAAATTTTGCGTAAAAATAATATTCATGTCGCGTTTAGAACGGACAACACTATCCGGAGAAACATTTGCAATGTTAAGGAGAAAATTGGGGATGACAGGAAGTCAGGTGTGTATAGGCTTAAGTGTTGGGATTGTGAGGGTGTTTATATTGGCCAAACCGGCCGTAGCTTCGCGACGCGGTATAAAGAACATATATCAGCTTTTAGAAACAATCGCCCAGAACGGTCTCATTTCGCAAAACATTTGTTGGACTCCGGTCACTCCCTACCTAATCCTCACACTTATGACGTTCTGCACACCTGCAACAAAGGACTGAGGCTTTCGGTTTTGGAACAATTAGAAATCTACAAACATAGATGCTTGAACCCTAATATTTTAAATGATCAACTTAATTTCGCCTCTTCCCCTTTGCTGCGGGTAGGTATACGTCATTCAAACAACGGTGGTGGGTAGACATAAAATAATTTGGTATTATGGTTGTGGGTAGAAATAAAAAACCTAGGATATAAATAGGTGCGGTTTACGAGTTGTGGCTCATTCGGTCGCCGTGCGCCGAGCCATCGACATCTCCTGATGATGCCCCTGGTTGGGGGCGAAACACGTGTCGAGGTTTTTTATTATTTTTGCACGATAACACAACTCTCATATTTATTCTATTTTCAAAATTATTTCTCTATTCTTTCGGCCTAAGTGGGATTGGAGGGCGGACTTGTGCATGAATAAATACGAGAGTTGGGTAATTTGCATGTGGCGGAATATTGCAAAGTAGTTAGATTTATTTTATTTAACTATGGACTTCCGAAAAGTAACGCCTGATGGTATTAACTTTATTCACAGTATATTTATGAAATTTTATTGTATACCCACAAGAACAAAAGTAAATTTGTTAAAAATAGTGATAATCATAATCTAAACTTAAGAAATAAGGATAAACTGGCTGTTCCTAAATTTAGGCTTCATAAAGTGAGTAATTCTTTTGCGGGGAACTTTATTCGAATGTACAATACATTGCCAACCGAAATAGCAAATTTATCTGTTAATAAATTTAAAAAACTAATAAAACGTAAATTGTGCCATAACGCTTATTATAGTATTAATGATTTCTTAGATGACAAGGCTGCCTGGTTGTAACACGAATTGCTCCTTTCTAAATAACTCTGTATTAGATTTAAGATGAAATATTTTGGAAAAAAGCCGAACTGAGTTTCTTGAGGGCTCTTCTCAGTCTCGTTGCATTTTGGAACCCTCGGTAGAGTCACACCAACTTGTGACGAATCTAAATAATTTTCTAAAAATTTCAAAGATAATAAACGTTATTTTATTTTATTTTATTTTACGCTCGAACCATGTTTTACCTATACAAGCATGCAGAATACAATTACCTATCTCAGACACTAAATTATCGTACCTACTTAATAGCACTATCTAATTCAAATTATAATATAAACTTTCAATTGAGCGAGAGCTGGTAGACATTTTAGGGGAGATGTTTGAAATTTTAAAGTTTGTCGCAGGAAGTATAGGCCCCGCGATAGTTAGGGGCCCCCTAACTATCGCGGGGCCCTGGGTGGGTGCCCATTGCGCTCAATGGGAAAGATGGGCCTGGTAACATCTGAAACTGTGATGAGACAACAATATAGTTCCGATGGGTACATAATTTATACAATTTTTTATTACTAAATGATTTAAATAAAAAAGTTTCCGGTAAATTCAACGATTTCAGTGACATGTTACTGCTTGAGTGGCTCGTGGCCAAGTGGTAACCAACTTGGTTACCACATTGCAAAGGTTCAACAATATCTAGCTAGGCCAGTTAGGGCGACCATTTCCAAGACATTGAATGATTGACACCTCTCCGTGCCTCGGGGAGCAAGTTGAGAGGTCTCGCTCCCAGTTGTCATATGAAGTCAGTGGTCTAAGTCTTTACACCCATAACGATTAAACTTGGAGCCCTAAAAACAAAATCCTACTGATCGAATTACAGAGTTTCGATATCGCCCATGGGTTGTGGAGGTCAGATGGCAGTCGCTTCAGGGAAAATATCGAAGTTCAGCAGCATTATAGTTAGACTGGAAAGAGCCGACCCAAACTGGTTTGGGAAAAGGCTCGGGGAGAAAGTGACTTTCGGTCCTGTCTCCAGCCCGGTCTCCCAATAACGTTAAAAATATATTAATTCATTATGAGGACGTTGGAAATTAGTATATATTTGCTTTGGAAATTAGTATTTTGTTTAAATTTATCTCTAGTATTGCAAGGTATCAAAAATGATTACGGTATGACGGTCTGCTATGGCAATACACAGATCTGGCTGTCATTTGTCATTTTCGAAATATCATTGTCAAAATGGATCAAAACAAACGAACTCAATAACTCTACTCATTCTCTGGGCCTTGTGATTTTTGCAGATTTCTTAATACATTCATATTTCCTTATTTAGAATAATTTTCATTTACGTTATGGCTTCGGAAACATCGAACAAAGAAGCTGCTGAAGCAATTATTGGTTTTTTAAAGTCGAATGTATGTAAAAACGGAATTCCAAACATTGAAAGTGAACTTAAAACAGAATTTGTTCTCGCCAAGAGAAGAAGTAAAACTCAAAATAATAAAACTAGGAAAAAGAAAGTACGCAGCCTTACAAGGAAAGAAAAGCAATCATTGGGTTTTTATACTATCGCACGAGACGGGATTAAGTATAACGATGTTCTTCCTATGAATAAAATATGGCTGGACTACATAAGTGAAGTGTTAGATTTGGATAAACCCATTCCGGACTGTACAAGTAAAGCGTGGGAGAATTTCACAATGACTATGTATAAAGCTGATTTTCATGGAAGTTTGCTAACAGTAATTCGGTCAAAGTGTCCTAGCTATGTTGGTAAAACTGGTATTTGTATAATGGACACTAGAAATACATTTAAAATTGTATCCTCTGATAATATTGTAACAACTATACCTAAAAGAGAATGTGTATTTGACATGTTTTTGAAGAATTATAAAATAACACTTTTTGGTAAACATTTATGTGTACGGCCTGCTGAAAGATCAACAAAAAAAATAAAGAGCTACATTCATCCTGATTTATAATAATCCAAGTTTTTTTTATCTTAACAATTGCCCCCTGTCCCGATTTGTCCTTGTCTTCTTGGAGACATTACCCACTTTTACCTGTGTACTCAAGGGATTCCTATAAAGAGCAGTGTGCTTGACTCATTTCTCAATACCTACTAAGCCTATTAATTTGGGGCCTAGGATATATTCATTTCGAAGCCATTAGATTATAAGTATTCACTCGTACTCGTACGTAATGTATACCTATTGTAGTCTTTGGATTTGAATGCATACGCTCACGTCTCTTTCCCATTGGTGTAGGCAGAGACTGGTATTTCACTTGCTAAGGTCTTGTATCTCCTTTCAACCACCTTTATACATGCCCAAAAGGACGGAGGGATTGGGAGTCCCTCCCTTGTTACAATACAAGAAAGTTTATAGAATATAAACTATGCATGCTATGACAAATAAAATACAAGTAAGTAATAAATAAGTGCCGACGTTTATTTTTTTAAAAGTGAAAGTGATCGAAATTGCATTCCGTTTTGCAGTCACTGACAAATGACATTGACATGTATGTCTGGTCTGTGACCTTGACTATAGGAAAATCTATTGAACTAAAACTTTTTGAAACTATTTTTGTAAATTAATTAACATTGAAGTTTGACTGTAATTTGCAATAATATT
The DNA here is from genome assembly GCA_963556515.1 of Nudaria mundana. Classification (NCBI taxonomy): domain Eukaryota; kingdom Metazoa; phylum Arthropoda; class Insecta; order Lepidoptera; family Erebidae; genus Nudaria; species Nudaria mundana. Next base: position 3,793,689 of record OY748307.1, read on the forward strand.
ATTTGAATAACATGACGTCTAAAGTTCCTAAAATCAAAATGTCTAGCGGGTACTATTTACCTATGATTGGTCTCGGTACTTATGCGGTAAGTTAGCTGTAAGTACTTCATTAAAATTTAAAATGATATTATTCAATCAATCCTGATAACTGGTGATCGAGTTATCAAGCGCCCATACTTACACATTTCTGATGTATTTATTTTTCTTCATTGTTACCATAGCATCTTTCTCTATTCTCTAAAAACGTATTCTATACCAGTCTTTATTACTTTTCATCATACTTTAGGTTGAAACAACAAGATGGTAAAATTTTGTCTCAGATTTAAAATTCACTTTTACTTTCTAGAGGCAAGCTGACCCTGGTCAGTTTCGGCAGGCAGTAGAATGGGGCATAGACGCTGGGTACAGACATATAGACACTGCATCAATTTATGATAATGAGGTAGAAGTAGGTGAAGGCATAAACAACAAGATTAAAGAAGGAGTTGTTACACGAGAGGACCTTTTTGTTACCACTAAGGTACTATCAAAGTTCATAAGTCTATTTCCATAATTACAATGCAATAACTTGACTGTATCCTGATGCTGCGGAGATTCTTTTTAGTGGTTCTTATGTAACATTTGTGTCAGGACTCAGGACAAATGTTATAAACCACTTGTTTTTTCTTTCAGTCTAAGACGCCCAGGACTTTAATTGGCTGTGCCACAGTGGCTGGCACGCAAGATTTTGTTGCCTTTCATCTACATTTCATAATAAGGCAACGGGTTTCAAATTATTTCAAAATTACAATATAGCTGCTACTTTTTATTAAATTCATTCGGCTATTTTGGACATAACCCATATGTGTGCCCGGTGACGGCAATAGGGTTGCCCCTTATTATGTGGGATTAAAAATACTGGCATACCTGTGGATGTGTTATGCACCTCTGCCTACCCCTTTGGGGATATACGCGTGATATGTGTGTGTGTGTTTTACTTTCACAAACTATTTTTAAGTATCTAAAAGAATTTTTAAAATTGAGGATTTAAAAAAAATTCATAGACAAGGGTTGACAGAGACGTTTATTACACTCAGCTAGTTGGTCCCATGTAATAAAGGTCTATAAATTTTCCTCCTGAAAAAGTCAAATTAGAAATTACATTATTCTTTTATTTCCAGGTGTGGAACGACTCCCACAAAGAGGAAGATGTAGTGCCAGCAATAAAGGAGTCCTTGGCTAGACTCCAACTGGACTATATAGATTTGTATCTTATACACTGGCCTATGTCAGTAACGGTAATTTATATCTATACTTCAATACTAATTAAACAATCAATGAAGGTTTCCTCAAATCATTTTACAAAATGAATCACAAAAATAGTCTTGGGCTGGAATCGAACCAGCGAATGGTCCCTTTCCATGAGGAATGTTCTACCAACTGACCAAGACACCACTAGCCCAATACATCTAATTTTGTGATCATATTGTGTTCATATCGCGACTTACGGCGTCGCCAGAGCGCCATCTACCGGTAGTTGAGGGAACTAACTACTATGGTAGGCTGTGCATAATGTTGCAATTACATTGAGACACACCTAGTAGTTAGTTCCCTCAACTACTGGTAGATTGAGCTGTCTCTCTCTCTAAATGTTTCCTCTTTATAATACTAGTGGTTCTGTGAACCGTAGACTTCGGGAGCGGCTTTGTTTAGAAAACATTTTTCTTCAATTTTCTTTATTACTCTTTCATTTGTCATCCAATCCAAAAAATATCATTCAAATGTTATTCATTGTAAGCAAGAAGTGTGTGTCTAAAGTTTCATGCAAATCTGTTGATAAATACGGCCTCAAACATGATCTGACAGAACCCATAGATGTAGAGGTACAGACAAAAGAAATTCTCCCCAGTCTGCAAGTTGAAACGGACTCAACAGAACCAATTTTGTCTATCCTCAAAGAAAGAAAGAAAGAAAATATTTTTTTATTGTTGCATCACATCTTTACGCTCAACGTTACACAAAGAATAATATAACTTATCTATGGTCACAACGACCGCGGCCATTTGTGGTAGCCTTAAAAATCTATGAAACAAGGACATGAGACTGAATCTTAATTTACCTTTTAAATTTTCAGGCTAAGAACGAAGACGCTAATATAGATTTTGTAGAAACATGGAGAGGTTTAGAAAAAGCTGTCAAACTTGATTTAACTAAATCTATTGGAGTTTCCAATTTCAATGAAGAACAACTCGAGAGGTTATATAAAGCAGCCAATATTAAACCTGTTGTCAATCAGATAGAGGTAACTATGCCTTAAGACAATAAATACTGAATATGTATTAGAATCATTGAAGTATGCTAACTTTTTCTTAAGTAATTTTACAATATTGGCAAAAACGATGCTCTCCGGCTGGACTCGAATCAGCAACCAATCGCTTTCCAGGAGCTTTTTCTTCTTTCCTGTTATTATTTTTATGTACCAAAATAGTAGTATTTGAAACAGTTTCATAAAGAGTAGTATTAGAATATGTGTAGGTTTTAAGCCCCCCATATACGGTACAATTCATCGTTGCGATCCATCGTAACGATGGATCGAAACGATTGATCTGTAGTGTTGCCGCTCATACACCAAACGATTGGTCGTTACGATCGATCATTTATACATTTGAAATGGAACGATAAAGACGTGCTCAAAAATTCAATACGTGTCCTGTAAAATGGAAAACGAACTACATAACTTTTTTATTTATGAAGCGATTGAAAACCAAACTGCTAATTCAAATCAAAAAATCAAATCGTTTCTGAGATTAGCGTGTTCAAACATTCAGACAAACAGACAAAAGTTCTAGAAAACATTGTTTTGGGTTTTATTGCGTTCATAAAGCCCCCCTACACCAGTTTCTCTATTATATCTTCTATTATATTCTCTATTATACCATACCAATTCATCTTAAGATACGAAAATATGTAATATTATTTATTATCTACGTCGTACGTCCATTGAATTGTATGGCGAGCGATATTGTAGTTAAAATATTATAGTATCTTAGCTGTGTGCAGCGCCCCTTAGTAAACTCCACTGCGGGTGACGTAACCTGTTCTGAAGAGCTCTTCAATCTGATTCCACCCTCTTCCTTCCGATCTCGAACAACGCGTGCCGGGCTGAGATGCCACTCCCAGATGCCAGACAGACAAAAATTTTTTAATCTCATTTTTGGGTTCGGTGTCGGTCTAGTAACACCCCCTGCCATTTATTTTTTTGATATTTTCAATGTAGGTACAGAATTTTCACTTCTACAGATTTATTATAAGTATAGATGAATAAATTAAGGAACAAAAATCAAATCGTTGATCGCAAGAGCCAATACACTATCGATTCATCGTTACGATATTCATGATTGCATGGGTTTTTGTTGCGATCTCCGATGACGTCTGCGATCAAGTAAATCGTTAACGATCGTAACATACATTACAGATCCGTCGTTTCGATCGGTCTAAAGCGATGTATCGTAACGATGAATCGTCCCGTATATGGGGAGCTTTAAATAAACAAGTCTTGCGAGTTTCTTTATAGTATCTTACGAGTCTTCTAATACCTAGTTATGTGCAGTTACATACACTACTTTATTGACCGAGCGAGTGAAGCGTCTCAGTTTTAACTCGAGGACGGGCCGATTGGGCGTTGTTGGTAGATATGTGTGTCAGTTCCGGTCTACAGGCCGCATTTTTCAGCCGATTTTCACGAAATTTGGCACAAGTGTTCTTTGTTGCTAGGCGCAACTTTTGTCAAAGGGATTTTTCGATTGGGGGGAAAATGGGGGAAAAATACATTTTTCAGCCTATTTTCATGAAATTTGGCACAAGTGTTCTTTGTTGCAAGGCGCAACTTTTGTCGAAGGGATTTTGCGATTGGGGGGAAAAATGCATTTTTCAGCCGATTTTCATGAAATTTGGCACAAGTGTTCTTTGCTGCAAGGCGCAACTAATGTCGAAAAGATTTTTCGACTGGGGGGGAAATGCGAAAATAACGCGAGGTATACTGTTCACAGAACCACTAGTCTAATCATATCCGTTTAGGCATTTTAATAAACATTAACTTAAATCAACAAGATGGCGGCAAATCGGTATAATCGGCAGTCTATACTATATTAATTAAAAAGGTACTTTTTGATACAGGTTTTCTGCAAATATCGTAGAAAATCTCTATCATAAAATAACTTTTTACTTTTTTGAGCGAAGCGAGCCGAAGGCGAGCGGAGCTCTCAACGGGTGACACAAATTATTTTTGTTACGATTTATGTTAAATTGTATCTCGGCGAATACTCGGCCGATTTCGGATTTTCTTGCACTCATCGAAAGATTACAGAATTACCCAGGTTCTTCCGAAGCCAGAATTTTGGATTTAAACTCGCTTCGCTCAAATATATGCTGCAGCGTAACGGTACGTTTCGCGCCTGCGGCGACCTAGTTATAATACGGGTGTCATAATCATAGGCTTTAATATATCAAATTTTGAAATAATAATTCAAATTTTTTGACATAGTAGATACAAGATTATTTTATCTTTAACTTCCATCGTATTTTCAGATAAACCCGACATTAACACAGCACGAGTTGGTTGATTACTGTGTCAAACTGTCAGTCATCCCTGTAGCGTATACACCTCTGGGGTTAATATCTGATGCCAGGCCGGAGTTCAACGGGATAGACGTTATCAAAACGGACAGTAAACTCACAGATATAGCGAGCAAATATAACAAGACGCGAGCACAGATTGCATTGAGATATTTGGTAAGATGGCACTCACCTTTTACCCGACTACGTCAGCGAGGGTTATAGTTTTCGGGCGTATGTATGTGTGTAGTTAGTTTTCTTTGTTCCCCTCTATAGGCCCGAATAGGGGGTTACTCAGGATATAGGTGAAACTATTTCTTAAGAGCCATTTCACAATTGAAGTAATATCAATATTTTGACAAAGTATATGCAAGAATTTCCTATATTACTGCAGAAATCGGTTCTCTAATGAACGTAGTTTATTTTGGAATAATTTTATTTTTGTTATTACTGTGTATTTAAACCAAAAATCACGATCAAATTGCGATGTTAAACTCAAAAATTGGCCGAATGGTTTATTTTTTGACTAAATAATTATAATACAATTCAATCATCTGTTACATTAAATGACGATTAAAATATATATCCAATGCTTTATGTATTGTTTTAAACTCAATTTAAAGTATTTTTGATAGAAATACGACTCTGAAATCAACTCTGCGCCCGTTTTTCAATAAAATGCTTGTGGGAAATTGATTACTATAGATCAAATAAGTTATTTTTAGTAAATGTGTTACATTAAACGTCAACACGAAAGCTTGGCCCATTTTTTGCGCATATTCAATAACTTCTAGTTATTATAGACTATGGTAATTTAGGAGCTCAAAATATTAGAAATTCGTGTGAAAACGTGAAATTGCTCTTAATGTCCTTTTCGCACGTTCGAGTTTAACTCACATTAGTATCGGTACGATTACTCAAAACGGCAATACACTCGCCCCTATTACGTGGGACCAACCAGAGTTGGCGAAATGTGGGCGGAATAGACAACTCTGTCTATGCCTTCGGGTTTCACCCACGGGTATATTTGCCTGTCAGCGATTGATGACGTCACGGAGCGGTTATTTTGACAAGGTTCCATCCCACTGTCATCGTGCGCGGCTTATAACATTGAATATTTCTTTCAGATTCAACGAGGAGTAGTAGTGATACCAAAATCGTTTACGAAGTCACGTATTGAGGAGAACATGAATATATTTGACTTTGAACTGACGCAGGATGAGGCAGCTATAGTCGATAGTTACAATATAAACCATAGATGTGTGCCGGCTACGAAATTTATTAGTTTTAAAGATTTTCCTTTCTAGATTATTTTCCAATATAAATCACAAATACCGAAGTGACCGGTGAAAATTCAGCTTAAGGCTTAAAGGCTAACTACACACTGCCGGCGGCTTTTCCAGGCACACACAGGCATTACTACGAATTATTAGATAATGTAAATAAATTTAATAATAAATTTCATTGTAATTAACTTAGATCAATAATACCTAGATTATCGATAAGTGCTTTAAAAACGGCACCACTTCACCTCGGTCATTGCACACCTGCGCGCTTCAACCGCGCGCCGTACTAAGTTCCTATTGCGCTTGCTGACTCTCGAGAGATGCGACAACGGCGCTGTACATTGCACACCTGCGCGCTTCAACCGCGCGCCGTACTAAGTTCCTATTGCGCTTGCTGACTCTCGAGAGATGCGACAACGGCGCTGTACATTGCACACCTGCGCGCTTCAACCGCGCGCCGTACTAAGTTCCTATTGCGCTTGCTGACTCTCGAGAGATGCGACAACGGCGCTGTACATTGCACACCTGCGCGCTTCAACCGCGCGCCGTACTAAGTTCCTATTGCGCTTGCTGACTCTCGAGAGATGCGACAACGGCGCTGTACATTGCACACCTGCGCGCTTCAACCGCGCGCCGTACTAAGTTCCTATTACGCTTGCTGACTCTCGAGAGATGCGACAACGGCGCTGTACATTGCACACCTGCGCGCTTCAACCGCGCGCCGTACTAAGTTCCTATTGCGCTTGCTGACTCTCGAGAGATGCGACAACGGCGCTGTACATTGCACACCTGCGCGCTTCAACCGCGCGCCGTACTAAGTTCCTATTGCGCTTGCTGACTCTCGAGAGATGCGACAACGGCGCTGTACATTGCACACCTGCGCGCTTCAACCGCGCGCCGTACTAAGTTCCTATTGCGCTTGCTGACTCTCGAGAGATGCGACAACGGCGCTGTACATTGCACACCTGCGCGCTTCAACCGCGCGCCGTACTAAGTTCCTATTGCGCTTGCTGACTCTCGAGAGATGCGACAACGGCGCTGTACATTGCACACCTGCGCGCTTCAACCGCGCGCCGTACTAAGTTCCTATAGCGCTTGCTGACTCTCGAGAGATGCGACAACGGCGCTGTACATTGCACACCTGCGCGCTTCAACCGCGCGCCGTACTAAGTTCCTATTGCGCTTGCTGACTCTCGAGAGATGCGACAACGGCGCTGTACATTGCACACCTGCGCGCTTCAACCGCGCGCCGTACTAAGTTCCTATTGCGCTTGCTGACTCTCGAGAGATGCGACAACGGCGCTGTACATTGCACACCTGCGCGCTTCAACCGCGCGCCGTACTAAGTTCCTATTGCGCTTGCTGACTCTCGAGAGATGCGACAACGGCGCTGTACATTGCACACCTGCGCGCTTCAACCGCGCGCCGTACTAAGTTCCTATAGCGCTTGCTGACTCTCGAGAGATGCGACAACGGCGCTGTACATTGCACACCTGCGCGCTTCAACCGCGCGCCGTACTAAGTTCCTATTGCGCTTGCTGACTCTCGAGAGATGCGACAACGGCGCTGTACATTGCACACCTGCGCGCTTCAACCGCGCGCCGTACTAAGTTCCTATTGCGCATGCTGACTCTCGAGGGATGCGACAACGGCGCTGTACATTGCACACCTGCGCGCTTCAACCGCGCGCCGTACTAAGTTCCTATTGCGCATGCTGACTCTCGAGAGATGCGACAACGGCGCTGTACATTGCACACCTGCGCGCTTCAACCGCGCGCCATACTAAGTTCCTATTGCGCTTGCTGACTCTCGAGAGATGCGACAACGGCGCTGTACATTGCACACCTGCGCGCTTCAACCGCGCGCCGTACTAAGTTCCTATTGCGCATGCTGACTCTCGAGGGATGCGACAACGGCGCTGTACATTGCACACCTGCGCGCTTCAACCGCGCGCCGTACTAAGTTCCTATTGCGCTTGCTGACTCTCGAGAGATGCGACAACGGCGCTGTACATTGCACACCTGCGCGCTTCAACCGCGCGCCGTACTAAGTTCCTATTGCGCTTGCTGACTCTCGAGGGATGCGACAACGGCGCTGTACATTGCACACCTGCGCGCTTCAACCGCGCGCCGTACTAAGTTCCTATTGCGCTTGCTGACTCTCGAGAGATGCGACAACGGCGCTGTACATTGCACACCTGCGCGCTTCAACCGCGCGCCGTACTAAGTTACTATTGCGCTTGCTGACTCTCGAGAGATGCGACAACGGCGCTGTACATTGCACACCTGCGCGCTTCAACCGCGCGCCGTACTAAGTTCCTATTGCGCTTGCTGACTCTCGAGAGATGCGACAACGGCGCTGTACATTGCACACCTGCGCGCTTCAACCGCGCGCCGTACTAAGTTCCTATTGCGCATGCTGACTCTCGAGGGATGCGACAACGGCGCTGTACATTGCACACCTGCGCGCTTCAACCGCGCGCCGTACTAAGTTCCTATTGCGCATGCTGACTCTCGAGAGATGCGACAACGGCGCTGTACATTGCACACCTGCGCGCTTCAACCGCGCGCCGTACTAAGTTCCTATTGCGCTTGCTGACTCTCGAGAGATGCGACAACGGCGCTGTACATTGCACACCTGCGCGCTTCAACCGCGCGCCGTACTAAGTTCCTATTGCGCTTGCTGACTCTCGAGGGATGCGACAACGGCGCTGTACATTGCACACCTGCGCGCTTCAACCGCGCGCCGTACTAAGTTCCTATTGCGCTTGCTGACTCTCGAGAGATGCGACAACGGCGCTGTACATTGCACACCTGCGCGCTTCAACCGCGCGCCGTACTAAGTTACTATTGCGCTTGCTGACTCTCGAGAGATGCGACAACGGCGCTGTACATTGCACACCTGCGCGCTTCAACCGCGCGCCGTACTAAGTTCCTATTGCGCTTGCTGACTCTCGAGAGATGCGACAACGGCGCTGTACATTGCACACCTGCGCGCTTCAACCGCGCGCCGTACTAAGTTCCTATTGCGCTTGCTGACTCTCGAGAGATGCGACAACGGCGCTGTACATTGCACACCTGCGCGCTTCAACCGCGCGCCGTACTAAGTTCCTATTGCGCTTGCTGACTCTCGAGAGATGCGACAACGGCGCTGTACATTGCACACCTGCGCGTTTCAACCGCGCGCCGTACTAAGTTCCTATTGCGCTTGCTGACTCTCGAGAGATGCGACAACGGCGCTGTACATTGCACACCTGCGCGCTTCAACCGCGCGCCGTACTAAGTTCCTATTGCGCTTGCTGACTCTCGAGGGATGCGACAACGGCGCTGTACATTGCACACCTGCGCGCTTCAACCGCGCGCCGTACTAAGTTCCTATTGCGCTTGCTGACTCTCGAGAGATGCGACAACGGCGCTGTACATTGCACACCTGCGCGCTTCAACCGCGCGCCGTACTAAGTTCCTATTGCGCTTGCTGACTCTCGAGGGATGCGACAACGGCGCTGTACATTGCACACCTGCGCGCTTCAACCTCGCGCCGTACTAAGTTCCTATTGCGCATGCTGACTCTCGAGGGATGCGACAACGGCGCTGTACATTGCACACCTGCGCGCTTCAACCGCGCGCCGAACTAAGTTCCTATTGCGCTTGCTGACTCTCGAGAGATGCGACAACGGCGCTGTACATTGCACACCTGCGCGCTTCAACCGCGCGCCGTACTAAGTTCCTATTGCGCATGCTGACTCTCGAGGGATGCGACAACGGCGCTGTACATTGCACACCTGCGCGCTTCAACCGCGCGCCGAACTAAGTTCCTATTGCGCTTGCTGACTCTCGAGAGATGCGACAACGGCGCTGTACATTGCACACCTGCGCGCTTCAACCTCGCGCCGTACTAAGTTCCTATTGCGCATGCTGACTCTCGAGGGATGCGACAACGGCGCTGTACATTGCACACCTGCGCGCTTCAACCGCGCGCCGAACTAAGTTCCTATTGCGCTTGCTGACTCTCGAGAGATGCGACAACGGCGCTGTACATTGCACACCTGCGCGCTTCAACCGCGCGCCGAACTAAGTTCCTATTGCGCTTGCTGACTCTCGAGAGATGCGACAACGGCGCTGTACATTGCACACCTGCGCGCTTCAACCTCGCGCCGTACTAAGTTCCTATTGCGCATGCTGACTCTCGAGGGATGCGACAACGGCGCTGTACATTGCACACCTGCGCGCTTCAACCGCGCGCCGAACTAAGTTCCTATTGCGCTTGCTGACTCTCGAGAGATGCGACAACGGCGCTGTACATTGCACACCTGCGCGCTTCAACCGCGCGCCGTACTAAGTTCCTATTGCGCATGCTGACTCTCGAGGGATGCGACAACGGCGCTGTACATTGCACACCTGCGCGCTTCAACCGCGCGCCGAACTAAGTTCCTATTTCGCTTGCTGACTCTCGAGAGAGATGCGACAACGGCGCTGTACATTGCACACCTGCGCGCTTCAACCTCGCGCCGTACTAAGTTCCTATTGCGCATGCTGACTCTCGAGGGATGCGACAACGGCGCTGTACATTGCACACCTGCGCGCTTCAACCGCGCGCCGAACTAAGTTCCTATTGCGCTTGCTGACTCTCGAGAGATGCGACAACGGCGCTGTACATTGCACACCTGCGCGCTTCAACCGCGCGCCGTACTAAGTTCCTATTGCGCATGCTGACTCTCGAGGGATGCGACAACGGCGCTGTACATTGCACACCTGCGCGCTTCAACCGCGCGCCGAACTAAGTTCCTATTGCGCTTGCTGACTCTCGAGAGATGCGACAACGGCGCTGTACATTGCACACCTGCGCGCTTCAACCGCGCGCCGAACTAAGTTCCTATTGCGCTTGCTGACTCTCGAGAGATGCGACAACGGTGCTGTACATTGCACACCTGCGCGCTTCAACCGCGCGCCGTACTAAGTTCCTATTGCGCTTGCTGACTCTCGAGGGATGCGACAACGGCGCTGTACATTGCACACCTGCGCGCTTCAACCGCGCGCCGTACTAAGTTCCTATTGCGCTTGCTGACTCTCGAGGGATGCGACAACGGCGCTGTACATTGCACACCTGCGCGCTTCAACCGCGCGCCGTACTAAGTTCCTATTGCGCTTGCTGACTCTCGAGAGATGCGACAACGGCGCTGTACATTGCACACCTGCGCGCTTCAAGCGCGCGCCGTACTAAGTTCCTATTGCGCTTGCTGACTCTCGAGAGATGCGACAACGGCGCTGTACATTGCACACCTGCGCGCTTCAACCGCGCGCCGTACTAAGTTCCTATTGCGCTTGCTGACTCTCGAGAGATGCGACAACGGCGCTGTACATTGCACACCTGCGCGCTTCAACCGCGCGCCGTACTAAGTTCCTATTGCGCTTGCTGACTCTCGAGAGATGCGACAACGGCGCTGTACATTGCACACCTGCGCGCTTCAACCGCGCGCCGTACTAAGTTCCTATTGCGCTTGCTGACTCTCGAGAGATGCGACAACGGCGCTGTACATTGCACACCTGCGCGCTTCAACCGCGCGCCGTACTAAGTTCCTATTGCGCTTGCTGACTCTCGAGAGATGCGACAACGGCGCTGTACATTGCACACCTGCGCGCTTCAACCGCGCGCCGTACTAAGTTCCTATTGCGCTTGCTGACTCTCGAGGGATGCGACAACGGCGCTGTACATTGCACACCTGCGCGCTTCAACCGCGCGCCGTACTAAGTTCCTATTGCGCTTGCTGACTCTCGAGAGATGCGACAACGGCGCTGTACATTCCACACCTGCGCGCTTCAACCGCGCGCCGTACTAAGTTCCTATTGCGCTTGCTGACTCTCGAGGGATGCGACAACGGCGCTGTACATTGCACACCTGCGCGCTTCAACCGCGCGCCGTACTAAGTTCCTATTGCGCTTGCTGACTCTCGAGAGATGCGACAACGGCGCTGTACATTGCACACCTGCGCGCTTCAACCGCGCGCCGTACTAAGTTCCTATTGCGCTTGCTGACTCTCGAGGGATGCGACAACGGCGCTGTACATTGCACACCTGCGCGCTTCAACCGCGCGCCGTACTAAGTTCCTATTGCGCTTGCTGACTCTCGAGGGATGCGACAACGGCGCTGTACATTGCACACCTGCGCGCTTCAACCTCGCGCCGTACTAAGTTCCTATTGCGCATGCTGACTCTCGAGGGATGCGACAACGGCGCTGTACATTGCACACCTGCGCGCTTTAACCGCGCGCCGAACTAAGTTCCTATTGCGCTTGCTGACTCTCGAGAGATGCGACAACGGCGCTGTACATTGCACACCTGCGCGCTTCAACCGCGCGCCGTACTAAGTTCCTATTGCGCATGCTGACTCTCGAGGGATGCGACAACGGCGCTGTACATTGCACACCTGCGCGCTTCAACCGCGCGCCGAACTAAGTTCCTATTGCGCTTGCTGACTCTCGAGAGATGCGACAACGGCGCTGTACATTGCACACCTGCGCGCTTCAACCTCGCGCCGTACTAAGTTCCTATTGCGCATGCTGACTCTCAAGGGATGCGACAACGGCGCTGTACATTGCACACCTGCGCGTTTCAACCGCGCGCCGAACTAAGTTCCTATTGCGCTTGCTGACTCTCGAGAGATGCGACAACGGCGCTGTACATTGCACACCTGCGCGCTTCAACCGCGCGCCGAACTAAGTTCCTATTGCGCTTGCTGACTCTCGAGAGATGCGACAACGGCGCTGTACATTGCACACCTGCGCGCTTCAACCTCGCGCCGTACTAAGTTCCTATTGCGCATGCTGACTCTCGAGGGATGCGACAACGGCGCTGTACATTGCACACCTGCGCGCTTCAACCGCGCGCCGAACTAAGTTCCTATTGCGCTTGCTGACTCTCGAGAGATGCGACAACGGCGCTGTACATTGCACACCTGCGCGCTTCAACCGCGCGCCGTACTAAGTTCCTATTGCGCATGCTGACTCTCGAGGGATGCGACAACGGCGCTGTACATTGCACACCTGCGCGCTTCAACCGCGCGCCGAACTAAGTTCCTATTGCGCTTGCTGACTCTCGAGAGATGCGACAACGGCGCTGTACATTGCACACCTGCGCGCTTCAACCTCGCGCCGTACTAAGTTCCTATTGCGCATGCTGACTCTCGAGGGATGCGACAACGGCGCTGTACATTGCACACCTGCGCGCTTCAACCGTGCGCCGAACTAAGTTCCTATTGCGCTTGCTGACTCTCGAGAGATGCGACAACGGCGCTGTACATTGCACACCTGCGCGCTTCAACCGCGCGCCGTACTAAGTTCCTATTGCGCATGCTGACTCTCGAGGGATGCGACAACGGCGCTGTACATTGCACACCTGCGCGCTTCAACCGCGCGCCGAACTAAGTTCCTATTGCGCTTGCTGACTCTCGAGAGATGCGACAACGGCGCTGTACATTGCACACCTGCGCGCTTCAACCGCGCGCCGTATTAAGTTCCTATTGCGCTTGCTGACTCTCGAGGGATGCGACAACGGCGCTGTACATTGCACACCTGCGCGCTTCAACCGCGCGCCGTACTAAGTTCCTATTGCGCTTGCTGACTCTCGAGGGATGCGACAACGGCGCTGTACATTGCACACCTGCGCGCTTCAACCGCGCGCCGTACTAAGTTCCTATTGCGCTTGCTGACTCTCGAGAGATGCGACAACGGCGCTGTACATTGCACACCTGCGCGCTTCAACCGCGCGCCGTACCAAGTTCCTATTGCGCTTGCTGACTCTCGAGAGATGCGACAACGGCGCTGTACATTGCACACCTGCGCGCTTCAACCGCGCGCCGTACTAAGTTCCTATTGCGCTTGCTGACTCGAGAGATGCGACAACGGCGCTGTACATTGCACACCTGCGCGCTTCAACCGCGCGCCGTACTAAGTTCCTATTGCGCTTACTGACTCTCGAGAGATGCGACAACGGCGCTGTACATTGCACACCTGCGCGCTTCAACCGCGCGCCGTACTAAGTTCCTATTGCGCTTGCTGACTCTCGAGAGATGCGACAACGGCGCTGTACATTGCACACCTGCGCGCTTCAACCGCGCGCCGTACTAAGTTCCTATTGCGCTTGCTGACTCTCGAGAGATGCGACAACGGCGCTGTACATTGCACACCTGCGCGCTTCAACCGCGCGCCGTACTAAGTTCCTATTGCGCTTGCTGACTCTCGAGGGATGCGACAACGGCGCTGTACATTGCACACCTGCGCGCTTCAACCGCGCGCCGTACTAAGTTCCTATTGCGCTTGCTGACTCTCGAGGGATGCGACAACGGCGCTGTACATTGCACACCTGCGCGCTTCAACCGCGCGCCGTACTAAGTTCCTATTGCGCTTGCTGACTCTCGAGGGATGCGACAACGGCGCTGTACATTGCACACCTGCGCGCTTCAACCGCGCGCCGTACTAAGTTCCTATTGCGCTTGCTGACTCTCGAGAGATGCGACAACGGCGCTGTACATTGCACACCTGCGCGCTTCAACCGCGCGCCGTACTAAGTTCCTATTGCGCTTGCTGACTCTCGAGGGATGCGACAACGGCGCTGTACATTGCACACCTGCGCGCTTCAACCGCGCGCCGTACTAACTTCCTATTGCGCTTGCTGACTCTCGAGGGATGCGACAACGGCGCTGTACATTGCACACCTGCGCGCTTCAACCGCGCGCCGTACTAAGTTCCTATTGCGCTTGCTGACTCTCGAGAGATGCGACAACGGCGCTGTACATTGCACACCTGCGCGCTTCAACCGCGCGCCGTACTAAGTTCCTATTGCGCTTGCTGACTCTCGAGAGATGCGACAACGGCGCTGTACATTGCACACCTGCGCGCTTCAACCGCGCGCCGTACTAAGTTCCTATTGCGCTTGCTGACTCTCGAGGGATGCGACAACGGCGCTGTACATTGCACACCTGCGCGCTTCAACCGCGCGCCGTACTAAGTTCCTATTGCGCTTGCTGACTCTCGAGAGATGCGACAACGGCGCTGTACATTGCACACCTGCGCGCTTCAACCGCGCGCCGTACTAAGTTCCTATTGCGCTTGCTGACTCTCGAGGGATGCGACAACGGCGCTGTACATTGCACACCTGCGCGCTTCAACCGCGCGCCGTACTAAGTTCCTATTGCGCTTGCTGACTCTCGAGGGATGCGACAACGGCGCTGTACATTGCACACCTGCGCGCTTCAACCGCGCGCCGTACTAAGTTCCTATTGCGCTTGCTGACTCTCGAGAGATGCGACAACGGCGCTGTACATTGCACACCTGCGCGCTTCAACCGCGCGCCGTACTAAGTTCCTATTGCGCTTGCTGACTCTCGAGAGATGCGACAACGGCGCTGTACATTGCACACCTGCGCGCTTCAACCGCGCGCCGTACTAAGTTCCTATTGCGCTTGCTGACTCTCGAGGGATGCGACAACGGCGCTGTACATTGCACACCTGCGCGCTTCAACCGCGCGCCGTACTAAGTTCCTATTGCGCTTGCTGACTCTCGAGTGATGCGACAACGGCGCTGTACATTGCACACCTGCGCGCTTCAACCGCGCGCCGTACTAAGTTCCTATTGCGCTTGCTGACTCTCGAGGGATGCGACAACGGCGCTGTACATTGCACACCTGCGCGCTTCAACCGCGCGCCGTACTAAGTTCCTATTGCGCTTGCTGACTCTCGAGGGATGCGACAACGGCGCTGTACATTGCACACCTGCGCGCTTCAACCGCGCGCCGTACTAAGTTCCTATTGCGCTTGCTGACTCTCGAGGGATGCGACAACGGCGCTGTACATTGCACACCTGCGCGCTTCAACCGCGCGCCGTACTAAGTTCCTATTCCGCTTGCTGACTCTCGAGGGATGCGACAACGGCGCTGTACATTGCACACCTGCGCGCTTCAACCGCGCGCCGTACTAAGTTCCTATTGTTAAAAATAAAAACTCAAATCAGGTAGCTAACAGAGTTATCCAGTTAAAATATTCTGAACAAAATTGTAAGGTTGCATTAATTCGTATAGAGCTGCAAATTCCATTATAAATCAATAATCAAAAGTTCCTATCGATCCGACTTAAAAAAGTTATTCAAGGCTAAAGTAAAAAAAAAATGGATTTTTCTTGTAAACAGAGAATTATATCAAAAAATTAGTTTGTACATAGTTATAAGTATACTTAATAATAAAATAACCTACACAAATGACCTTACAACTTTTTCCTAGGAATTACCATTTCTGAGAGATTGCGGTTATTAACGTCCAACAAGCTATAGTCTACACGCATTCTATTAACTCTGTCGTGATGTTATATAGCCATGTTACTCGCTAAAAATGTAGCTTTATATTACCAAAAGAAATCTTAAATTTGGTGCAGTAGTTTCTGAGGTCTCACGTTGTCCCGTACAAACTCCCCCCCTTTTACCCGCTTGAGTAGAAAACCCAATTTTGAAAATCCTTTCGAATTGAAGTATACGCCATACAAAAAACACGCCTTCCAAGTTTTAGGTTTCTACGATCAGCG
The DNA here is from genome assembly GCA_963556515.1 of Nudaria mundana. Taxonomy (NCBI): domain Eukaryota; kingdom Metazoa; phylum Arthropoda; class Insecta; order Lepidoptera; family Erebidae; genus Nudaria; species Nudaria mundana. The sequence continues at coordinate 3,810,134 of OY748307.1, forward strand.
GTGCGAAATGCGTTTCAGGTCGCGCGCCCGTACGCCGGGTGCTATGTTAACGAAGCTAGTCGCAACTGATTTGACGTACACGCATATAACGACGCATTGCGGGCGAGATCCGCACGCTGCTGGTCAAAAAAGCTTGACAGGAAAAGTGCCTTAAGTCCTCGGCCGCTCCGTCGTCCATTGCCGGTCTCAGGTACGCACCAGGTTTCCAGTGGCGTCCGGCAGGAAATGTGGCCTAAGGTGAGTAGGTTCTACACGAGTATCTGTGATACACTTGTATTCAAACCAAAATGAATGATGTCTTTTTCACATTTTTAATAAGTAATTTCACAAATAAAACGAAATACATTGTCTGACAATTTTATTGGTCGAAAATTAAAATTAAATAACATCGAAAATAAAACAGAAACAATACAAAATAAATACAATTCATAGGTATTTAGTTACGTCTGGAATGTCTTTTTAAGATACCTTAAGGTAAGTTGCTTAGACCCGTAACATTTTGGTTATCCTTAAGAGACCTTAAATAGGATTCTTAAAAAGTGGAGTAAAAAAAAGAACAATATAAAATGCTTGCTTAGTCATAAACACAGTTATCAACTACAAATACGAAGTTTAAACAGATTCCAATCAGACTGACACTGAGTATGCATTTTTCAAAAAAAAAATCGCGAAAAATATTTGGACCCCATTTTGTTTTAATTCCGCGGGATCGCGGCTGCTCCCATGTCCATTGCTGCGGGCGTCTCTGGTGACCCCAGAAGGTATTTCCAGTGGCGCCCGGCGGAATTGGTACCCCATGTAATTTTTTGGTCCTGCACTTCCTTTTTAATTTTCAATAGACGATGTCTGATTACAACTGGTATTAAATTGATCAGTGTATTTATTCAAAACTAATTACTTCATAATAATCAATTGAATTTAAAAGTTGCTAATAAAATAAAACTTATAAAAAAATATTAATAAAATAAATAAAAAATTGTCAGTAGGTACGTAGGTGATTACAATAAGAAAATGTAATTTTGACATCTGATAACAGGATGTTCTGATTTGGCAATTCTACTTACCCTATAGATATGGCACTAATATTTCAAGTATGTGGATGGACTGACGAACCATGTAACTTAGAGTGCATCAATGAACATTCACACAAAAACCAACTACAAATTACTGGAGTGGCACCAAATTTAAATTGGCACCAAATTATAATTGGTAAGCAATAGCTTTCAATTAAAAAAAATTGAAACAATTCCATTGTTTTATCATGGACTTTCGCCAGGTAACGCCTGACTCCATTCAGTATTTAAAAAAATTAAATCAATTCACTCAGTCGAAAGATATGATGTACCTAACAAACAAACAAAAAAATATAGTCGAATTGAGAATCGACCCTTTTTTGGAAGTTGGTTTAAAATGATAACTGCATTTATGACAATTTAAAAAAAATTACATCACCGGTATGTAATTATCGATACTTTCGTAATATTTAACGATTATTTCATAACTTGTATGTTAAATATGAGACAGATCATTTCACTTTCTTTATGATCCAACAGTGGACGCAAAACCGATATCAAACGTTCGACGTGAACGGTGACGTAAGACAGCGTGGAGAATGACCAGTGTGTTCGTTACCATACAAATTGTATAGGCCAGATCCTGTTCAGATGTCGTAATGCGTGCTGTATGTTGCATGTGAAGGATGAGTTTGACCGTCCCTTGACTCTAACTGTTGGCGTAATGAACATATCTGTTTACCCTTTCGGGAATAAGGACGTGGTAAACTTAATTCATTATCACTTTTCTTCTGCCACATTATTTAAATTCTTAATATTTCAGGTTTAACAAATACATTAAATCGATTATCACCTTTCTTTAAGAACAGGTTTCGTGTTTTCCAAAATTAAATATACCCACCTAATTAATTATCAACTTTCTACTAGAACTGGTGTCTGTTTCATTGTTTACAATTACATTTAATTCATTATCACCTTTTTTATAAAACAGTGGCATGCCGTCTATTCAGATGTACAATACATTCGGAACTTCCCTATAGGCACCATAACAAATTGTTATCATTTTGTACAATGATTCTGCGCTTATCAATTAAAAAAACATGCCCAAAAGTTTAATAAAACATCACAAAATACCCTCCGCTAATAAAAAACGTATCTAATCGCCAATAAACCAACTTTTGTAACAATAAAAACAAATATTTTAATACTTATACTAAAAAAAATGTTTCGGTGTTACCAGGCATTGCATTGCAGTCACATTTGACTTTGACATCTCGCAAATCAAACTAGAAATATGTCAACTTTTGTTCTCATTTCATTTCCTTACACATTGCTATTATAAACCAATATAAACAGTTACATAGCCATCATTTTATCTTATACATAGTATACACAAGCTCACTGAAGCATTTGTACATGATTATAAATAAATAACATTCTTTCATTGGCTAAATAAATGTGACGGTGTTTTATAGAACCTTAAATTCAAACCTTTGTATATGGGGGCTCATAAAATAAACGAAAAAGGTTGATTAAAAATACCTTCTTTTTAAAACGTGTCCTATCTCAAATTGACAGTTTGAAATGTCAAACTGACAGTCACTGAGTAGGAAAAGAATGCGGTTGTTGCCAACAAATAAAAAAAAATACTGGGCGTATTTTTTTGTTCGATTATGGTCAAAACCCTTACACATGGATATTTTTAAAACATTTATGTGCATCCCTAACGAATATGTGCAACGACGACCTAATTTTTATAGTCATATTGACTACATTGTATACCTCTATATCACACATCTACATCAATAAATTTTAGGCTGCAACAATTCTACGAAAGATTATGATCATAACTTGATAGTTTTTATCAATCTACCCACAAAATGTGCTATAGGCTCTAGACATACTATAGGTATTTCAACCACACTGCAGCTGCAAATTTGAATGTAGTTTTAAACTGTAAAGTTGCAGCCGAAGTGAATTTAAAATGGACGTCAGAGCCTTAAAGGTTACACCGTCAAACCCTATCACAATTTATTTCCAAACTAAGTTAAACATATCCATGATATAATCATATATAGTGAATGTGATAGCCACATCGAACACTACTCGAGAGAGTCTAGGTACTGTACCTTTGTAGAAGGCCAAGGGACCCTCGGCCTTCCACGTTTTGATGAAACAATCCCACGTGTTCTTGTATTTTGCCGCGTCGAGACCTTGCATACGAGTTTTGACTACATCTATGGGAGTGTTGCCGAAGACTGATGCGGCACCTAGTAACAATGGCCAATTGAATTTAATAAAAAATAGCAGCTATATTGTAATTTTGAACTAATAAAATTAAAACCCGTTGCCTTGCGATGAAATGTTGTTTAAAGGCAACAAAATCTTACGTCATACATACCAGCCGCTATGGCACGGCCAATTAAAGTCCTAGGTGTTTCAGACTCGCTTAAACTCAAATTTATACCTGCTATAATAAAACAGTAGATTTTTTTGGTTCTTGTCTGTACACGCTAATCTCTGAAGTTAGGAAATGCAATGAGTTTAACTGAGGGAAACATAAAAAGCCTAAGCTCGTGAGGTTAATCACGCTATTGGGGAGCCAGAGGCGCTCCCTAGGGAGAGTCTAGCTAACCGGGACATGTAATTTACCACAGCCAAAAAGATTGCCTGTTCAGCAGGCGCTCCACTAACAAGTGAGGTTTGGGGCATCTAGAATATGAGTGTCAATACAATTTTTTAATTTTTTATATTTAGTTCGACGTAGTCTCTGGCAGCGCTGTCACAGGGCTGCCAGAAAGTATTCTTACTTGTCAATAAACATCAGCAAGCTGTCAATTATATGTGCACGATGATGCGAGTTTATTCTAGTTGTTTTATGTTTCACCTTTTGCATAAACACAACAAAAAAGATGGAAGTGTGACCAGAGACAAAAATATCTATTACTACTAACTTGTAGCAGAGACAAATTAATTATTGGGAACCTCAGACTTTTGTAATAACATTGGACTTAATATTCAACACAAAATACGTTTGAAGTTATACTTGCACCTATAAAAAACTAGAATATACCAGTACATACCGGCGATACCACCGAACGTCGCGACGATATACTTGGGCACGGGTTTGTTTCTGTCATCGCCTTTGTACCAGTCTCTGAGTGATTCCATCACGAAGAAACGAATGGCCTGGTTGCTACCTTGCTTAATTATCGTCGCAGTGACACCTTTATACACTCCGCCGATACCTAAACAAATATTAACGTGACATTTCTGACATCTGTCAACAAGATGTCAGTCAGTTGTCTATACTTTTATAGGTACAGGTTGCCTATTATACTATAAGTTGGCATTTCAATAGAAAAACGTCAAAAACAAGATTTCAGAACAAAAAACTACATACAATTAAATTAATTTTTTGCCACACTTCAACTTATACTAGGCAAGCTGTATTGATAAGAGAGATTTGTTTGTTCATATCCCGTTAATGTAATCCCGTGGGAATTGGAAACGCGGAAACCATATCACGCGGGCGGAGTTGCGGTAATAGCTAGTCAGATATAAAATTACGTCTTTATTCCACAAAGGGATAGAGAGACACGTTTAATATGCCCAATTTCGCCAGTCTCTTTATTCGTCCCACGTATTAGGGGCGTGCGAGTCTTTGGACATTATTTTGCCAGAGCTCGTCCGTTTGTCAGTATTAAATTGGGCTATATCGACCGATTCGTGTTGACATTTGACATTGACAGTCAGTTGAAATATCAAATGCGCGCGTTTCTTTGTTGTTATTAATAAGTTATACAAGACAGACAACGTGTCATGTAACAATAGACCGTAATTGATTGTTTACAGAGTCGTCATCAGGTTTCACGACAAAACAATAGAAAACAACAACCAACATTCTTAAATTGAACGCACGTATCAGCAAGCAAACGAGTATTATAAAACATTCTTATTTGTTCATCTTTACGATTAAAAGGCAACACACCGTTTTCCCCGAAGGGTACGCAGGGGCATATGAAATGCCCTTATATCGTTAGTATGAAAATACGTAATAGGTTGCGAGTCTATTGCATCTAGTCAAGAACTTTAGATGTTCGCCAAAACCTCTTTCGCTTGCTCGGAAATTTATACATATTTCGCCCCGGGTACACCCTTTTGATGCATGATCCCACTGCGCAGGATTGGTAGAACCCCTTTATATTATAATTATACAAAAAATAATACACGCACCTTCTTCCCTCACAATGGTCCTAACTCCATGAAAGAATCCTGAAAACCGGGGCTTCTCCAACCTCAAATCGTTGATAAACTTGACCTTGACAGTTTCCATAGGGGTCACTGCGAGAATCGCTTCAGCTACACCAGCTGAGAGACCACAAAAGAGTTTGCCATATGTTGTCAATGTCCCATTCTCATTGACCATATACTGTTTGACCTGCTCGAACACACCAAATCTGGAAAAGAGAGATTCCCCTTCAAAAAAGATTATGTCAATGACTAGTTGTCGCCCAAATCGTAGAACAGTAGACCTCAGGAATATAAAAACTGTTTTAGCATTCGCCTGTAATGTCATTTCAGACTCGATATTTGAGTACTTAGGTAAGTTTTTTTTTATATTAGGTTCGCCGATTTGACGCCGCCCGCCTGATGGAAAGCCAAGACGTCGCCACGCCACGCCAACGTCTAGTGATTGTATAGTTAAAAAAAAGGGGTTACCTAAAATTGACCTATGGCAGGATCTCTTGTAGGATATATTATAGATGACCGCTTCCTGCGATGGGGCACCTATATTCTAAGATGGTAAACCTGCAAGAGTTGATTGATCATTGGTACTGCACGTTTACGTTGCAACGGCATTTAATCTTTGGCCGGTTGATTGGTCTGCGTGTGAAACAAGTCAATACATAGATTGAAGACCAATGAAATACTATAATACCCATAATTCATCTGGCCTTGCTTACACGTACCGTCTGTCTGACGACACTGACCTATTTTAAACGTCAGATATTTATACATTCGAGATATCTTCAGCGTTATGTTATTTGCTGCGGATTTTAGGAATTGCATAACTCAATTACGTAATATTTTTGAATAAACCAATCATTTAGCAGTCACTTGCAAACGGCAATCCTGATGAAGGACTCCAGCTCCATTACTGGGATTCGATCAGGAACATTAATAAACCTGCGAAGAGCGAGTCGGACTCGCGCACAAAGGGTTCAAAACATCACGTTTGTTGTATGGGAACCCCGTTAAATATTTATTCTATTCTGTTTTTTAGTTGTTGTTGTTAGAGAGGCAACAGAAATACATCATCTGTGAAAATTTCAACTTTCTAACCATAACGGTTTATGAGATACAGCCCAGGACAGAGGCACGGACAGCGAAGTCTCAGCAATAAGTACCCGTTTTAATCTTTGGGTACGGAACCCAAAAAAATGGAACAGTTAATGAAAAAGGATCGTATCTGCCAAATAAATTATACCCGATTAGGTACTCCAGTATACTCCTAGGAGCCTTAACTGTCTGCAGTTATGCGTCTAATTCCAAAGATCCCTTAACACTCTCGATATAGATTTTATTAGTAAATGCATATAGAAATGTCCCGTTTGTCATTGAGCGGAATTTATCTCCACATATTCAACCTTCGCATGATTACATAATGTACCGACTCAGTTTTATCCATAATATCTATCTCGATGCTTTTATCAGTCACAAACTCACAAACGACCGATTCAACTTCTTTATTGACCCTTTAGAAATTACTAACGATTGCAGAATGATATATCTATCTATAGGAATTAACTCAGTTCATGATTCAGACATTTTGAAGACCTCAATGCCATTCTCTGGTTTTTTACCAAATGACAGATAATTAAGACACGAGAATGGTGAAGTTGGTGCGAGTACGACAACCTCGCCAATAACTGCCACACGTTAAATAAAAGACAATCAAATTAAGTAAGTGCACAAATTCTGATCACGTCGTCTTTATGGCAAAAAGTATTTTCTGGCCTGATAGGTGATGTTATGAGAAAATAAAAAAGCATCTACACTTACTCATTTAAACTTACTACTTGATGAACTATGGCTACTTATATAGAAATCTTTAAATCCGCTCTCCAATTTTATTACCTATTCTTACATACAGATAGATACCTACTCGTAGTTATCTGGCGGCACTAACATTGTGGTACAAATCTTATCACTTTGTAGTGTAAAATAATCTCGACGTGATAATCTTAGTGATTTAAACATTTCAACCGGTATGGTTTGAATTAGGGCGTTTTCACATTGCACGATAAATTAATTTACATTTTACCTTAAAGTTACTGCTGCTACTTACGATATCGTCACGATATTATGGACGATATCGTGTCGTTATCGTGCAATGTGAAAACGCCCATTGGGTGCGAACATGATTGATGCAGAAAACGATAATCTGAGTACATTTTCATTCACCAGTTTATTGCAAAGCGCGTTTCTCTTTTTCGGAATGGGGAACAGATCCTCTAATCTGTGACTGTTAGTGGTAATGTCTTTTGAAGTCCTACGGAACTCTTTTGTGGGTTTTCGAACACAGGCATACAAGCAGACAAGCATGTCTACATATAAGAGCACTATGCACATTACGCAGCTGGCGGCGGTGGATAAGGATTGCGCACGTAAAAAGGGTTATTACTCATTACGGAAAAACTAGCATGTCCGTCAATTCAAACCCGCCCGTCCAGGCTGCGAAGGCACCGCCATCGCCACCGCACCGCGCCATTGACATGACCGACTTCCGACAGATAGAACGGGTGACCACAGTCCTCATCAGATGCGACCGTTCCTACAATCTGATCTGTGAAACAAGGAGCCATGGCGGTTCCCATGGTTAAGCTATATAGCCTAGTACTATTTAAAAAAACTTACCTGACAGCAGATTTTGGTATGGAGCCATAGATCAGCACACTGAGTCCTCTGTATAGGCCCAAAGGACCATGTTTTTTGACAGTCTTCTTAACAACATCAACAATGCCTGTATATTTTTTGGTGCCACCTGTAAAATTAAAACAAAATGGGAGTTAAACAAATACCAGTTACACTACAATATAGGTGTTTAAAACTACCTAAAACTTTTACACGATCAACCGCCAGTACTTCAGTTCCTCGGTGATCATGGAACTTGCAACAGTGCCAAACTATCGGAAACTCGAAACAACATTACATATAGCCTATTCGCAGTAGTCCGGTGGTCAGTCCGGTATACCGAAATAATGCTACTTTTCATTCGCAGTAGTTCGGCGCTGAGCTAGCGGCTCAAGGCTTCATTGTTATTGTATTTTTTTTGCTTACGTTACTTACCGAACTATTGCTACTAAAAATGTAGCAATAGTACGGTGCATTGTGCTTACCGGACTACTGTGAATAAAAAGCAGCATTAGTTCGGTATACCGGACTAACCACCGGACTACTGCGAATAGGCCTTACATATTACTTGGTAAATACCCCGATAACTCTAATAGTAAATTACACTGCAATAAAAACGTTGGCAGGATGTCACCGGTATGAGTGCAAGAATCTCTGCTAGGAAAGAGTTATGGCACTGCCACAAAAGAAACCTCATTAGATAATTGTGTACGCCCTCGAAAAAAATTACGCTACCGTTGGGAACTGATCTAAATTCGAGTACCTACATAACTAAAGAAAATAATTGTTAAAGTCTGTGCATTTTATAAACAGTGTATTTACTTGAAATGATAATGGTATCGCATTAATGATTCAACATTGACCAATATTTACACGCTTGCGTTTAGATCAACTCACTACAACAGTGTAATCAAGGACAACATTACAAAACGTTATAACCGGTTCATTTAAAGGAAACCCTCTGGAGAAACATTCTAACTACATCATTATCTACATAGCTTTTTCGCAACCCAGTTGTGGCCAGCTCTTCCTAACTGCTGCACGGCTGAACTTCGATATCTTCCGCGTAGCGACTGCCATCTTACCTCCACAACCCACAGGCGATATGGAAGTTCTGTTGTTAGAGCAGTCGGATTTTGTTAAGAATCCATCCTTCCGCCGGGCACCTGAGGCACCTGGTAATATCGGATGGGGGGGCCGCGGCCTTGGGCCTCGGATTAAACGGTGACGGGGGAAATGAGGGAAACGCCCAAATATGTTTTTTTATCTTTCACGAGGTCCACTGGGCGACCACTAGTTACGGTATAATAATTGGAGCCTTGTCTGTATGTCAGGTGCACCGCGTGCAGAAGAATATGATTTGGGCCTCGAAAACGTTGATCTAGTCCTGAAGCACCCTTAACCAGGCATATGTCACTCGCCTAACAATCGAAAAAATACGTGACGTCAGCGACAACTTGAAGTTGTAAATCCGTAAGGCTCTTGTTTGTAATACGACATTGACCATAGAGTTGATATTGAGGCATTAACGTCATAATTATTGGTCAAATTATGCTGGTACTTTCCTGACAACCCTAATGTTCGAATTATGTTCTCTGTAAACAAAAGAATGTGCTTTAATTAACGTCGGAGTGCAAGTTCTGTATGTAAGTACTATTCCCTATTATTAATTATGTGCCTTAACTAACAACTGAGCTAGTGATTCGTGAAGAGCTTATAGATGCTGAGACATTTGTTCAGAAGGTTTAGTTAACGTTTGATGTGGTTACTGAAATTGGTAAAGTAATCCAAACGAAAGTCTCTGGCTACCCCTGTGGAGAAACAGGTTAGACTGTATATGCTCCTAAAAAAGAGGAAAAATGAACAAATAGATAAGAGAACAATAGTAACGATAGGTATATAATCATAAAACTAACCCACAATATTCTTCACGTTGTAGACAAAAAAATCTCACACTACCAATCAATTTTTGGCTGAAAGTCAAATGCCCCTGGACTGGAAAGTGTGTATTTTTAAAAAGAACCGGTTGTTCTTACGCATGTGCAGATATTTCTAAGTTATTTATAAACAAGTAGGTATGATACTGGAAATTTGGGCCAACGGTTAGGTCAAGGTCACAGCCTAATTGATTTTCGACAATGTTTATTCCTATCGCGTTCTAAATCTACCTTGTATAAGTTTTGTTCTCATAAGTGAGGCTATGTCCAGTACAGTAGACTGGTTATGATGATTGTTTTCTTACAGACCTTACAGTTCTTTAAATAACGGTTAGGTTTTTATAAAACGCCTTATCAGTAATACTGCAATACCAATTCGGTCAAGTGAAAGTTTTTCTGGTAAAGTATTTTGTAATATTTACGTAGAGAACCAATTATTACAATCTGATGTTTAAGTTTGTATTCAAGAGGAACATAATCATTACCAGTCGACAGATGTGTAGTTAGGTAAAATAGGATTTTACCTCAAGAATATCCACTACAAGCAACCTTGCGCCATCCATATAAGTCATAAACCAGGACGCATTTTATGTTCAGTGTTATAAAGGAACGGGGAAGAAGGTTATGTGGTTCAGATGAAATGGAGAATCTTTGGACCAAGTCAGGCGAGATGTATGTGGTATCGTCACAGAACTTGAATAGACATACTGTTGTTACGATGAGGAGAATATCGTTATGAGAAGAATGTCGTTATGAGGAGAATGTCGTTAAGAGGAGAATGTCGTTATGAGGAGAATGTCGTAATGAGGAGAATGTCGTTATGAGGTGAAATGTCGTTAAGAGGAGAATGTTGTTATGAGGAGAATGTCGTTATGAGGAGAATGTCGTTAAGAGGAGAATGTCGTTATGAGGAGAATGTCGTTATGAGGAGAATGTCGTTAAGAGGAGAATGTCGTTAAGAAAAGAATGTCGTTATGAGAATTTCGTTATGAGGAGAATGTCGTTATGAGGAGAATGTGGTTATGAGGAGAATGCCGTTATGAGAAGTCGTAATGAGGAGAATGTCGTTATGAGGAGAATACCGTTATGAGGAGAATGTCGTTAAGAGGAGAATGTCGTTATGAGGAGAATGTCGTTAAGAGAATTCCGTTATGAGGAGAATGTCCAGTTTAAAATTGAGGATATTCATTTTCATAGACTAATAAATAAAGACTTTTTATTACTGTAACTTGCGAGTTCCATGTTGACATTAATAATTTAGACCATGGCTGCCAAAATTCGTACATTTTCAATAATGTCAGTTGCCTACGTTTTTTTTTATCAGCGTTTTTATGTAAGATGTATCTATAATAGGTGCGTATTTAATGACGCTTTACTCTATGCAAATTATGCAGCAAATATTTTAGAGAACATTGTTGGTATGAGGAGAATGTCGTTAAGAGGAGAATGTCTTTAAGAGGAGAATGCCGTTATGACGAGAATGTCGTTATGAGGAGGAAGTCGTTAAGAGGAGAATGTCGTATTAAGTTCAGTTTCAGATTAAGATCAGTAATTATATCTATGAACTTATTGTACTATGAGCTTATTATACTTTAGATCCTGGCATAGAGTTAATATCTACTAAACACAATAGATCTAAGATTTGTTAAGAGTGAAAATTGAGTCAGTTTAAAATTGAGGATATTCATTTTCATAGACTAATAAAGACTTTTTATTACGTTTATGATTCATTCAATTCAAATTTTTATCCTTAATTCCTCGTCCCAAAGCCGCGGCCGCACTCACATCCGTTGTCGGGCGTCTCTGGCTCGCACGCAGAAGGTATTTCCAGTGGCGCCCGGTGGACCTCCAAGATCTAACCTAGATTATCAAAGGATTTAACTATGTCCATTCAACAATTCCTTCCATAACACTACTGGGAAGTTTTAAAACCTTAATTTTATCAATCACATTGTTATCAAAATTAACACATAACTTCCCGCGTGGTGTATTAGTTGCAGCATCTTGCTAGATACGTTGTGTGTATTATACCTACTATGAATGTAGTTGCTGATGATTGGAAAAGAGTGGTCGGGAGTTTTTATTGCCAGGTTCTTTTAACTTCTTTTCTCCTTGGCTCCACCCATTGCTTTGTGAATCTGGCTTTAAATTTAAAATCTTGTCTGCTGATGCTGACCTGTGCTGGCGTTAATAAATGTTATTTTATAACCTATATTAAAGAGTTTAATTAATTGTAATTACCGATTTTTTTTAAAATACGCGATATGATTTCTTTTATGTCACTCGCGGTATCGTAAATAGATTTAAGTTTGTTCCATATATCTAGAAATCGCAAAGTATACGTTGTTTCGTTTTTTTCCTCGTTTAGTGATTTATTTTCATTCATATTGAAGTGATATTTCTATAAGATAAATACAGGGAACTTTTTGTAATTTGCGAGTTCCATGTTGACATTAATAATTTAGACCATGGCTGCCAAAATTCGTACATTTTCCATAATGTCAGTTGCCTGTGTTTTTTTTATCAGCGTATCTTTATGTAAGAAGTATCTATAATAGGTGCGTATTTAATGACGTTTTACTCTATGCAAATTATTCAGCAAATATTTCAGAGACCATTGTTGCTTTGTGAATTCAAACGACCTAGAAATATAAGGATAAAACGACGAAACCATAAAGTTAGTATCCCGCTTTCTGACTTTATGGACAAACTGTATTGAATGAATTTATATTTTTATAAGGCATAGCAATGAATACCCTAAAATACCCTGCCTAAAATATCGTGACGCGAACCTAATAACTTAAAGTGTTGGCAACAATCATTCGAGTCTCAATGCCAATCCTACCACTCGTCAAAAGTACTATTGGAATCCAATAGTACTTTTGCCCACCAGCGAGATCGATACACCGAGACTCAAAGGATTGCCGCCAACGCTTACATTTTCCAGCTTCGATTCACGACTTTTTAGACTAGGTATATACTTACTTTTTAGTGGTCTAATGGTAACCGACAATATTAATACATTGCAAAGGTTAAGCAACATCTAGTAAGGCCGGTCTTAGGATGGGTGACCATTTCTTAAGACACTGAGACCCCTCCGTGCCTCGGAGAGCACGCTCCGTCGGTCCCGGTTGTCATACGAACATCTATGGCAGTCGTTAGGGGTAGTTGGAGCCCTTAAAAATCCGACCGGTCTAACTACAGAACTCGATATTGCCCATGGGTTGTGAAGGTCAGATGGCAGTCGCTTCACGGAAAATATCGAAGTTCAGCCGAATCACAGTTAGACTGGAAAGCTGACACCAACTAAGTTGGGAAAAGGCTCTGTTCACTTAATTAGATTAAAACACTCACTATAACTTGCACTTGTATTTATTCACTATTATTTACACTCACAGAAAACTTTTTGATGCATAAAAATGTGTCATACATGTGATTTGTACCAAACATTTCGATAGTTTGAATTAGAATCGATAAGCGCCATCTAGTAACAAAAATGGGGAACAACTCGGATTTTACAAAGTGCTTACGGGCTATACATACTAATGGTTTTTAACTAAACATACCGCCACCCAAGGGCGATTACAGTCCTTCGAAACAAAACAATAAAATAATGTATACAAATAAACTTAAGCTAACTTACGTCAGTATCATCTATAGGAAGAGGGCAAAGTTTTATCACTGGTCTTTTAAACATCTTATCTTTACATTGTAAAGTAACCACTCTGGTGATACCGTCGGCACCAGGGTGTTTCTGAACGACACGCCCCAAAAGCCATTTACCGGGTGGGAGCCTATCATCTATAATCAACACAACCGTATCGATAGCAAGTTCGGGTTGATTAAGATTCCATTTGTACCGTTGCTGCAATGTGGTCAAATATTCATTTTTCCAACGACGCCAGAGACACTACACTACACCATACGTTGAATGACGTGCCATCGATTTAAGGGACTTAACTTAACGTCGAGAAGCGACGGTTCTGGAACCCCTATCAAGGGTTCTCCTATAAGAAAGTGACCAGGGGTCAAAGGGGGTTCATCGAGATTAGAACTCATAAGAGTGAGCGGACGAGAATTTACACAAGCCTCAACTTGGGACAAAAGTGTTTGCAACTCTTCATAAGTTAGAAACGTGTGTCCTACAACTCGTTTCAAATGTCCTTTAATACTGTGTACCCCGCGTTCCCAAATTCCTCCGAAATGAGCTGCGGTAGGGGGTATAAACTTCCATTGGGTGTGGTCATTGGCCAGAAGTTCAGCAATTTCAGTTATAGTCTGAGATTGCGAATTCTTGAATGCCATATCCAATTCACGCGATGCTCCTACAAAGTTCGTACCATGATCACTCCAAATTTCTTTGCAGTGACCACGGCGAGCAGTAAAACGCCGAAAAGCAGCTATAAATGCTGCAGAAGAAAGGTCCGTAACTAACTCCAAATGAATGGCCTTTGTTGTAGTACAAACAAATAAGCATACGTAACATTTACACGTTCTCTTACATCTACCTGGATACAATTTTAAGGTAAAAGGTCCACAAAAATCTACTCCACTAGTAATGAAAGCGCGACCAGGATTAACACGGAATTTAGGCAAGTTTGCCATAAATGGAGCTATTGGAGTAGCTTTCTGTTTGAAGCAAGGTATACATTTAGTGATAACTGTTTTGACGAGATTTTTCACTCTCACAATCCAAAACCCTTGCCGAATGAAATTGAGCGTGAGTTGGTGTCCCCCATGCAGAGATTTCAAATGTGCGTCCAAAACTATAAGCTTTGACAGAGGACAATCATTAATCAGTAGGATCGGATGTTTTACAGAATTTGAAATTTCTGCGTTAGCAAGCCGACCACCAACGCGCATAATGCCACAATCGTCAATAAAGGGATGAAGCACATATATTTTACTCGAATTTTTAACAGGTTTGTCTAAGGATAGGCAATAGATCTCGTCTCGAAAGGAAATAGACTGTGACAATTTAATACAACAATTTAGTGCGTTAACAAGATCTTGAGTAGTTAAATAAGTAGGTTTAGAAAACGGTTTCTTGGCCATCTTGGCCTTACACTTTTCAACAAAGCGATAACAATAAGCAGTTACACGCGTTAATTTTGTTAATGTGGAGAATCTCTTTAGGTAAGGACTAACATCGTCACTGTGCAGAACATTAATATTAGACAATATTTTTGGGGGTTTCATCTCCAAATCGGTAGATGAAATATCAATTGCAGTAGGTATGATCTCTCCCAATTTGTTTAGAAAAGAAGGGCCGTTCCACCATAGCTCTGACTGCTGTAGATCCATTGGGAAAACACCACGAGAGGCCAAATCAGCAGGATTATTTGCTGAACTAACATGATGCCATTGATTACTATTAGTGAGAGTCAAAATTTCCGAAGTACGATTGGCAACAAAGGTAGTCCAAGTATTTGGTGATTTACGCAGCCACGCCAGAACGATGGTCGAATCAGTCCAAGCATATACATCATCATCAGGTATACATATAACAGTTTTAATGTGTTGGATCATTCTACTTAAGAGCACTGCACCGCAGAGTTCAAGTCGTGGAATAGATACCTGTTTCACCGGCGCGACCTTTGACTTTGCAATTACAAGAGATATCCCGATTTCATCATCATCTCTCAGAACTCTGAGGTACACCGCTCCCGCATAGGCAGTACAAGATGCATCACAAAATCCATGCAGTTCTCGTTTAATTGTGTTAGTTGAAACGCCAAACCATCGAGGAAACAGAATGTTTTCAGTGTGTGAAAAACGATCAAGGTAAGTGGTCCATTCATCTCTAAGCTCCCTCGGTAGTTGTTCGTCCCAACCCAAGCCAGCCAACCATAATTTTTGCATAAACACTTTAAGTAATATGATTGAAGGTGTTAGCCAACCTAGCGGATCAAACGATTTTGCAATAGAAGACAATACACTTCGTTTAGTAATGGAATCATTACTGTGGGTTAAATTTACATTAAGTTCAAAATTGTCTGTTTCAGAGTTCCAAGTAATACCTAATGTTTTAATTGTGTCTTCGACTTTAATATTTACAGCACTTTGAAAGTCTTTGTCAGTTCGTGGAATATGTGACAACACTAACTTACTGTTTGAGGACCACTTGTGCAATGGAAATCCTCCGCGATCCAAAAGTTCGGTCAACCTTTTTTGTAACATCACTGCGCCTGCGGATGTGGAGGAGCCCGTCATAACGTCATCCATGTATACGTCATTTTTCAGGATTTCAGCTTCATCAGGGAATGCATCCTTTTCGTCCTCAGCCAGTTGATGTAGCGTGCGGATAGCCAAAAATGGAGCACAGGATGTTCCATAGGTAACAGTAAGGAGGTTAAATTCTTTTAATGGCTGCAATGGAGATTCTCGCCACAGTATGCGTTGATAGTTGGTGTCCTCATCTGCGACTAAAATCTGTCTGTACATTTGACGAATATCAGCGACTAGACAAAATTTATGCTGTCTCCATCGAGTGATCAAATCTCTAATGTCCTGTTGAAGAGGTGGACCAATCAAAAGTTCATCATTTAGTGATTTACATTTTTCCGGTGCAGCACTTCCGTCGAAGACGACACGTAGTTTAGTACTTAGACTCGTCGGTCTAAGGACAGCATGGTGAGGTAAGTAATATACCTTTTGTGTTTCATTATCTTTTTCAGGTACCAACATCATATGACCCTGTGCTTCGTACTCCTTTAAGAATTTGTGATATTCTACCTTAAAATCATCGTTGCGTGTGAAACGCTTCTCCATCTGTTTCAAACGTCTGACGGCAAGAGGTTTAGTATCACCAAGTTGTGTAGGGGGGTCATCTCTGAATGGAAGCCGGACGATGTACCGACCTCTGTCATCACGAGCGTGAGTATTCTTGTAATGTTCTTCACATTGTTTTTCCAAATCGGTAATCGGTCTGGTGTGAGGTAAATTCTCTTCTATTTCCCAAAAACGTCTAAGCAACTGATCAGCCTCAAGTTTAGTGTGCATCACAATCAAATTGTGTTCGTGACTTGCTGAGTCAGTAAGTGAAACCCTGCCTGATATTAACCAACCAAGGCATGAGTTGAGTGCAAGAAGAGAATTACACTTGTGTAAACCTTGTCGTAGTATGTGTGCATGTACCTCAGCACCGAGTAAGACGTCAATAGACCCTGGCTTGTGAAAGTTTGGATCAGCTAGATCCAACTGCATGGATGAAGGCCAAGTATCTTGTGGAAATTCACGTGACGGTAACAATGATGTGAGTTTCTTTAAGACATATGCACTCACCTGGAAGGTCGATCCATTATCTTTTGTGGAGTGGACTGTAAGTGATACCATAGACTTTGTAGTTACCACTGATGTGTTCGAAATACCCGAGATTTTGCCAATAACAGGAGTGCGTTCAAGATTCAATAATTGCACAGCAGCTTCAGAGATGAAAGAACCTTGTGAACCCTGATCAATAAGAGCTCTCAATGCGTAAGTACCACCCCTCTTGGCGTTCACTTTTATTATCGCAGTAGCTAAAATCACAAGATCATCTTTAGTTTCAACTTTCAGGCTAGTACTCACGTTACACGAAGTTGTTGATACCGGGCAATCTCTCTTAGGTGGTTCATTCTCCTGGTTAGTTTCAACGGCAGCATTGTCTTTCGAAGAAGTAAAATGCAGCAAAGTATGATGACGACGTTTGCATTTTTTGCAGACTGTACTTTGTCTACAGTTAAAGACGGAGTGACCTTTTACTAGGCAGTTAAAACACAGGTTATTTTTCTTGATGAAATCTTGACGCTCAACAACAGAGAGTGAGGCAAAACCTTTACAATGGCAAATATAGTGGTTCTGTGAGCAGTATGTGCAAGTGCTTTCTATTTCAGAAACAAATGTTTTTATTGTGGTGACCTTCGGTGATTGTGGAACGGGTTTTGGAGTATTTCTTTGTAGAGGCTGTGACAAATTTATCATTTCCATGGCTCGAAATCGTTTCTCAAGAAAATTATTAAGATCTTCATACGTTGGAATGCTTGTAGAATTTTCTAATGATTGCTCCCAAAGCTTGTGAGTTTCTCTGTCCAGCTTTGAGACTAAAATGTGCACGACTATGGCATTCCAAGAATCGATCTCTAGGTTTGTAAGGGAAGTAAGACACTGGCTAGAAGTATCCATAATCTCCTTTATGCCCTTTGCAGATTCAGCAGTTAATGTCTTTTGACTCAAGAACCGACTTAAGATATTATTGACAATCATTCTTTGGTTTTCATACCTCTCATTCAGTTTCCTCCACGCATCCTCATAGTTGGCTTCAGTCAGCGAGTAATTCTTCAGTAATTGTTCAGCTTCTCCAGATAAACTAGATTTTAAATAGTGATGTTTTTCTATTTTAGTCAATCGGTCATTATTATGAATCAGTGAGCTAAACAAATCCCTAAAACTCAACCACTGATTGTAATCACCAGAAAATTGTGGTATTGATATCGGTGGAAGCTTTGGTCTAGCTTTGGAATTGTCAGAATGTGTCTTTAAATCTGCAGGAGCACCAGCAGCACTATTAGCAGTAGTCGTCGGACTTAGCGCATACAACTTATCCTTTAGCCAAGCCATCAACTCCAGGTACTGTTCCTCCGTTTGTCCAAAATTCTCTTCCAAGTTAAGATTGTGTTCTGTTTTTAAAATAACATCCTCTGCCGATGCTGCAACGGCTTCATAGTGTTTAGTATAAACCGTCCAATAACTTTGCAAAATCTCCATACGGGTATCCAAAAACCCTCTCGTTCGTTTGTCCTTAGCACATTTCTTAGTATTTGCAAGTAATTTTTCGATTTTAGTTGAGTTCTGTTTCACAACTGAAACATATTGTTTAATATGTGTATCCGCCATTGTATTATATTTCGTCGCTAAGTAGGTACTCGATGAAAGCCGAAGTTTAGGTTTCACAAAAAACACAAGTCCAAAATCACTTTTAGAAGCGAAGTAAAAGTTTTATGAAATTATTCTAAGTCCTTAAATTTTTCAAAGTCCTTAAAATTTTCTATGTGATTTTTAATCGAAAATTCTTCTAAGTCTTTTTTGCCGCTAAATATTCTAAGTGTTTTTTAAAAACTCACGAATTTCTTAAGTGTTCTTAACTCACGAATTTTCTAAGTGTTTTTAACACATAATTTTTCTAAGTGTTTTTAACTCACAATTTTTCTAAGTGTTTTGAACTCAACTCACGAATTTACACAAGTCCTTTTAATTTGCAAATTGTACTAAGTCTTTCTAACCACACACAATATTTTATTAAGTTATTTTAATTTTACACTTTACTTATAATTAATCCGGCTCGTAAGGTCCAATGTTCACTTAATTAGATTAAAACACTCATTATAACTTGCACTTGTATTTATTCACTATTATTTACACTCACAGAAAACTTTTTGATGCATAAAAATGTGTCATACATGTGATTTGTACCAAACATTTCGATAGTTTGAATTAGAATCGATAAGCGCCATCTAGTAACAAAAATGGGGAACAACTCGGATTTTACAAAGTGCTTACGGGCTATACATACTAATGGTTTTTAACTAAACAGGCTCGGTGAATGGTATATGCTTACTTTTTCTCAAATAATTTTACAACGTGAATCGCAAAAGCTCTTCTTGGGCTGGGCTTGAACAGACTGTTGCCTTTCTAGGAGGACATTTTACCAACAGACCAAGATTTCTAATATTCTATCTGTCTTGGGTTAGTGGTGCCTTCGTCAGTTAGTATAACTAAGCTCCTGGAAAGGGAATAGTCGCTGGTTCAAGTCCAGACCAAGGCTGTAAATTATGCGATTCACATTGTAAAATTATTTGAGAAACAGCTTTTTTAAATTGAACCGCTCCTACATAGAATCTGATTACTTTTTTGTTGTTTTGCTAAAAACAGGGGTTGAGAGACATGTTAATCTTTTCTGTTTCATAAAGTACTACAGGACGTTCGAAAGTCGCCCGCTTGAAAAAATTATATACTAAAACCTCCCTCGAGAACTACTCTATTCATTGGTCAAAACCGCATCAAAATCCGTTGCTTAGTTTTTAAGATCTAAGCATATAGGGAACGGAAGCGACTTCGATCGAGTCTTGGGCAGTGCTGCAGTCCCTCCAGCGCGCGGTGCCAAATCGACTATCGATACATCGAGGTGTTAAAGTGCTTGTACAAAAACGCCACTACGTCAGTCCGACTTCAAAACCAGACCTCGAACCCTATCCAGCTGCAGAAAGGAGTGAGACAGGGAGATGTCATATCTCCGAAACTTTTCACCGCTGCGCTGGAAGATATATTTAAGGTTATGGACTGGAACGGACTCGGCATCAACGTAAACGGGGAGTACATCATGCACTTTCGATTTGCCGACGATATAGTGGCTGAGACCCTGGAGGAACTCAACACAAAGCTCGGCGACTTAAGTGGGCGCCCGAACGAGTAGGGCTAAAAATTAACATGGACAAGACGGAAATTATGTCGAACGTCCATGTTGTGCCCACTCCAATCGCTATCGGATAGTCTACGCTCGAAGATGTCGACGAATATGTGTACTTACCTAGGACAAACTGTCCAATTAAGTAAGTCCAACTTCGAGAAAGAGATCTTTCGTCGAATCCAACTCGGCTGCTGGGCAGCGTTCGGGAAGCTACATCTTATCGTCCAACATACAGCAGTGTCTTAAAAGTAAGGTCTTCGATCAATGTGTGTTGCCAGCGATGACCTACGGAACTGAGACATGGCCATTGACGATACGCCTTTTGCAGAAGATCGCTGTCACCCAAAGAGCAATGGAAAGGGCTATGCTCGGAGTGTCACTTCGCGATCGAATTCGTAACGACGAGATCCGAAGAAGGACCAGGGTCACCGACATAGCCAAAAGAGTCGCCAAGCTCAAGTGGCAGTGGGCAGGACACATCGCTCGTAGAACCGAAGGCCGGTGGGGCCAAAAAGTCCTCGAGTAGCGACCGCGTACTGGGAGACGCAGCGTGGGTAGGCCTGCCACAAGGTGGACCGACGACATCGTAAAGGTCGCGGGAAGCCACTGGATGCGGAAAGCGCAGGACCGAATGTCGTGGCGTTCGTTGGGGGAGGCCTATGCCCAGCAGTGAGCGTCAACCGGCTGAAATGATAATGATGATGGAAGCGACTTTGTTTTCTACTATGTTATGATTATGATGATTATGATTATGATAACGCAGCGAGAACATAATATTATCGACTGTTGCCAAGTTCTACTATCGATCTGCGATATTATTAGATATTCCTGTTCTTATGGACAAAATACGAGATAATGTTGATATTATATTGATCATCTATAATTCTATAAATAAAAAACAGTCGTGTTGGTTAAGAGATTAATAGCTCGAGAACGGCTGGACCGATTTCGCTAATTCTTTTTTTGTTGTGTTCATTATTATCAGGAGAAGGATCTTATGGAAAAACACGTGCAGAACATTAGAAAAAATAATGCTTTACGAAATTTGCCGGGACAGCCAGTATTTGATTAAATGCAATGGTCAAATCTGATATCAATAATACTCGTAAATTTATCTAAACGCTCAACTAAAGCCTTGAAAGATTGAAGGAGAAACAGCGATTGGATGCGAGTTGATGGGACGTTATAGGGTGTTTTATTTGATGGAGTTTACCTGAAACTATAGACGATTGAGACGATCAATCGCACAACTACCTGTGGAGAAGAACTGCTAAGGAAAAACGAGATGACATCTGATTCCACACAACAACCGCTTTTCGAAGTTAGTACAGTTCGCGAGGGATAAGTTGAGCTCTCTATTTGTGTGAGTGACTACGAAAAGTAGAGTAAAAGCTCATTGTGTAGCTGTGTGTACAACACATTGTGTGTAAAAGATATCGTTCACGTAAATGCACAAATGCAAAGCTAAGCTTATCCCTCGCGAACTATATCAAGTAATAGGTTGTCATTACCAGTTTTAGCATTTATAGACCATTCTTGTTAGGAATAGCATGGCAATACCACTTCTGAAGATTTTTAAATCCTATGTGATAAAAGCAGCATAATAATTCTAATATTATTTGCTCTAACAGGGAGGCTATACCAGTAGGATACAAATAAGTCAAATTGGATTTCAATTGAAAGATATTATGCAGTTGTAGTCACACTCGTATTTGTTGGTCCAATTGAATAGAAACTCGCTTTGCCTTAATGTATGTATCGCATATTGGTGTAAAGTGATTTATTATTAGCGACAACGCAATTGTACAAGAACCGGACACGATATTAAAACAATAAGTATTGTTTTATACGCGTTTTTTTAATGTCCGCCTTAACGTAGGTACATCTCGCCACCGTGCGCCACTGGAAATATTCAGAAGAACTTCAGGTGCATACCAGAGACGCCCGGCAACGGACGTAGAAGCGGCTGCGTTCGATATTGTCTGTTTAAGAATAAACATATTTTTCTTTCTTCTCATATTTTCCGTGAAGCGACTGCTACCTGACCACCACAACACATTGGCATCGAAGTTCTGGAGTTAGTTGATTTTTTAGGGCTCCAGCTTCCCATTAGGACTGCCATAGATGTTCGTATGGCAACCGGGATCAACGCGACGGTTTAACATGCTCTTTATCATCTTCTCTATATTTTAAGACATGACCTTCCCCGAGAACCACTCTATCAATTGGTGAAAATCGTACCAAAATCTGTTGTGTACTTTTAAAGATCTAAGTATACATACGAAAAGGTTTTATACTAGTTTATGATTATGCTGATGAAGATACATATCTTTTCTAATAAACAACCACCAGTTCACTTCAAACTAAGTATTAGAGATAAGATTACAAAGTAATGAAAGATTTGTTTACTCTCATGTTCTCATAAATTATTATCAAGACTATTTTGTAAACCGAGGTTGCAAAAAAACAAGAGGAGTTGACCAGTATATTACTTTGCTCTATGATGTTAAGTCAGACACATGTAAATATGCAAAGCTGTAAAGCATAAAATACTTTTTTTAGGTATCTGTACCCAATGGGAAAATCGGGAACCCTTTTACTGAGAATTCGCTGTCCTTCATTCTGTCTTGGGCTGTATCTTATGAACCGATCACTTTCTAACTATCAAGTTAGAAAGTTAAAATTTTCACAGATAATGTATTTCTGTTGCCTCTATAACAACAAATACTAAAAAACAGAATATATTAAATATTTAAGAGGGCTCCCATACAACAAACGTGATTTTTTAGCCATTTTGGTACAGTAATTCCTAATAGATGTAATGTTGATTAACAATCTTCCTTCATAGAGATAAATTACACCCTGACACAGAAAGTTTTGTCCTTGGTGGGATATGAATGAACCTTTGACCTCGGGTTAAGTAGTTAGCTTTAGGCAGTGTCACTGACCACTGAACCACACACGTCGGCAAATGTACAATTTATTGTAGTTTATTAAAGTGTATATATAATGTATTTGTCAATGCACATAAACACTAGACACAGACACACTAAAAAGAAACACTAGGTGTCTTTCTATCTTCATAAGCATTCTTAAAAAAAAATATTTTGTTCAAATGTTATGATGAGGCTGACATGTCTTAGGACAAAAGCCTTGGAAAAAATAAAGAGAAAATAAACCTTTTTTTAAATAAGGAATGTTTGTTTAAAGTGTTTTGGTATCTCTTTCACTTAGAGATTAAATGATTAATACTTGTTTAAACTGCTAAAGGTGACATAAAACAGTGGTAAGAATAGGGAAATGTAAATAAGCTAGCGGCGTCCAAAGTCCAAAACTAACAAACGTACAGGTTTACTCTATATTAGAATAAAAAAATCGCATCTCCCAAGGTGAGGTATCACCTTGAACTTTTAATTCTTTCATTGAAACTCCTACATTTTTATTACAAAATTAATAAAAAGGTAAAGTATCTACTTATCTTTAAACCAACAGGAAAACAGTAAACGTTTTATGACCATGCAAAATGCAACTTGTAATTACTGCGGTATGTTTGATTTAGTGTAGTAGCCTGATAATCAGAAAATAAATACGATGAGTATATTATGAAACACAATACACTCACCTTTTTCATCGAGTTGTAGCTGTGTTTTCACATATTCCGTAGGAAATGTGATACAAATTTCAATGCCACCAGTTATTCCGCCGGCCACAACACCTTTTAAACCTAAAGATCCAGTGCCTCCAGCTGCAGCTGCTGCTCCTGTTTCTGTCATCCATGGCCGTCCAAATGGATTTCGAAAGTTTCCAGACCTATTCATGTTATTTTTTAATTAAAATAAATACTTATAGATGGTCAATATTTCACACAACCTCCAACTCCAACAAGAAATTCACAACTGCTGAACTGACAGCTGAGCCTGGAGAAATACAGGATATTGACACTTGACAGTAACGACAGTGACAGTTGACAGTGACACAAGTATGGCCATTTTAATAATATTTTTAGGCATGGCTTCTAAGCTTTTTGCTTCAAGTTTTGCTCTAAAAGAACCGACTTCAACATTTGAAACAAATTCCCATAATTTAAAAGAATTTTTAATAAAGGGTTCAATTGAGTGATCTAGCTGGGTGTTGATAATGTGGTCGTATCACCATCCATGGTAGTTTACAATTTTGATTTCGAACACCCCTTTTCGTTTGATTCGTTCATTTACCGCTAGCCCTAACTAGCAAAGGGAGAATTCAAACAGAGTTAACTCAACTCACTACAATTCACGTAATAAGATGACTGGATGACAGGCCTGCGTCTCTAGAAATCAAGGCTGAGTGGTGCTGTGGCGGTCAATATCTGAGACCACCACTCAAATAAAATAATTGAATAAGTAGTAGATAAAAACACGACCGCTTGTGGGTTGCACAGCACCGCTCATTGGAATGTTCACATATACCTGCAGCAGCCGTCGTGCGATCGGACCACCACTCCGCTACTAACCGCGCTCGTGTACAACTGTGCCTACCACTCTTATATTTGCTTGCTATATTTAATCATACACTGGTAACCTATATTTTTAAAATAACCCTGTATAAGTAAATAAAATTATGAAACTTGTGAGTTGTAGGTAGTCCATATAGAATTTCCTTTTAGATTGTTAAAAACATTCGCCTATACTCTCATGTTTGTTGGCAAATGCGAATGCGAATATCCAAAATCATGCGAATATTCGAATGTGAATGCGAATATTCTATACATCACTTGTTTGCACATTGATAATATCGCGGTTATTGAGCTGCTTGAAGGTCAGAATTCTTTTTTTTTAGTTGAACTTAGTGCCAACTCGAGCTAAATTGATTTACCAACTCCACAACTCGAGTTGTAAACTTGCATGCACACATGTACACACATCTTTTTGTACCCAAATTTACACATGCCCTCCGTTCAGGACAATTTTGGAAAAATGTAGAAATTTTGGGCAGACTAGACAACTTAATATACAAAAATCTTTGTGTAAAATTTTAAATGTAAATATTATTGACCGAGGCTGGGTCCAAGCGTCTCTTCCATTTCGCTTGGGCGGGCTAGGTAGTCGTAAAGTCACAGTCTGCCAGCATTTCTGTCGTCGGTCCATAGCACCGAAGAATTAGTCAGGAAAATTTGGTCAAATACACTGATTGATTCCGAGGTGCGATGCAAGACCGATGCCATAAATGCTTGGAGGATGTCTTGCCCCGACACTGACCTGCCCTCACGCCTAGGCTCACAGCGACTATGAGATTCGCCGCTCTGTAAATTGAGAATTAATACACTAATTGACACTTCTGTTAATATTTCAGAGCGTGCACGCCTACTAGCTGTTGGAGAACGAGAGTCAGGGTTACGGATTCAGGTGCTCCCATCGCCCAACATTGGTACAATATTGGACGACACAACCTTCCGCATTGCCACTTGCCTTCGGCTGGGTACACCTTGTGTACCTCCGCATCATTGCACCTGTGGAGTAGCCGTCGATAATCTGGGACACCATGGCCTTTCTTGTAGCAGAAGCGCAGGTCGTATACCTCGGCAGGCTATTTTAAACGACATAATTTGTAGGGCTCTTTCCACCGCAGGTCTTCCGGCCGTACGTGAACGACGGAGACCGGACGGTATATCGTTGCTACCGTGGATGATGGGAAGGTCTTTTGTGTGGGAAGCTACATGCGTTGACACCTTAGCACCTTCACACCTTCCAAGCACATCCGGATGTGCCGGTGCTGCTGCTGCATCGGCTGAAGGCCTCAAACGGCGTAAATATGCTAACCTAGCAGGTGATTACATATTTAAGCCGTTTGGGGTTGAGACACTGGGGTCATGGGGTCCAAGTGCTCGTCGCCTTTATAGAGACTTAGATATAATTGTGTATATTGTAATTCTTATTATAAATGTACACACATCACTGCATTTACTGATTGATGTCAGATGTGGTGGTGGCTTAAAAGTCTTGAAACCAAGCCATAAAATCCCAAAAAATAAAGTAGTAGTGACTATTGTGGCTCTGGCTAAGCGGCATAGATAAGAACTTTGTGTATGTTGTATATGTACCTATACCCATAGATAAGAACTTATATATACCTGCTGAGTGACTGACGCTACGCTAAATAAAAATTGTGGCTTTCGGCATAAATGACAATATTTATTAATTTTTTATTAGGATAGCCAGAAATAAACGAAAAAATGGCTCTTAGAACTTACGGTGATAAGCCGATAAGTTTTCAAATAGAAGAGGGAGGAGATTTTTATTGTGTTGGCTCAGAGGTTCGTGGCATTCAGTTTGTTTATAATATTTGGTTTTCCCAGAATTCTAGTTCTAGCAAGATATATCTATATTCATAGTAATAAAGAAAACAGTATCTATACATATATAATCTAAACCCTAGTTAAAAAATAATAGAATAACCTATTCGAAATGATTTGGTAATATTTACTTTTAAACACACACTCCACAATATATAAACCTGAAATAAATTAAATATATTTCTTATTATGGCATATTTCTTTTGCTTCTTCCACAAACATTACACACGTTACACATATGTCTATATATAATTTTTATTTGTGGCAGGTTGGCAATTACCTGCGATTATTTCGTGGGTCTCTTTATAAAAAGTACCCGGGCATGGCCCGTAGGACTCTCACAAATGAGGAAAGAAAACGTCTAATAGATAATGGTCTTGGTGCGCATGTTGTGTCCAGCTCAGTTTCATTACTAAAGGCAGCTGAAGTTGAAGATATTATTGAAGGGAATGATGACAAGTAAGTGTTTATTTTGTAATAACACTTGGTACAGTTTGAAGTATGGATGGACTGCTGTGGTCCACGAAATACACAAACCAAATCAGTAAAAAACTAGAAATACTTAGCAACCTTATTCTTTGATTTTTGAAGGATTCATGAAACTTTAATAAAACTCCTTTAGTATATAGCGAAAAGTTTAAGTACTGAAAGGCATGGCTAAGTTGCCACATGTTATACTAATTCTAAAAAACTTTTGTTAAAATTACTTGCCAGCCGAGTAGCCCCTACGCTAATCCAATACCATATACATAAAGACTTGTTTGTTAGCCCATACAATACCTACCAATGTCCCGATGTCTAACCACTAAAAGGGTAAGGATTGTCAAGAACAAGCTGTCGGCTACGGGTATTTGGAGCACTATAGCAAAAAATTCAACTGGTCTAACTTATCGTTTAGCGTTTATCACCTATGGGTTGTGGAAGTCAGATGACAGTCGCTCCATGGATAATAATGAAATTGGAAAACTCCAACTTGGTTGGGAAATGGCTTGGTGGGTGACGGGTATCTAACGGGCACATAACAAGCTAATTTCAAAGTAACAGTTAGAAGCTACAGTGCTGCATTACCATATTCACCTTTAAGAGGAACGTGAAAGACTATCTCTCCTCTCTGTCTTGACTATATATGTGTTAATGTGTATGTAGTAATTAATATGTAGATTAAAGTATATATTTTATATTTGTATAAGGATTTATGTATGGTATATAAGTGTTATGTATGTACGTGCATATGTTGCGTATGTATGTGTATGTATTTAAGTATGTATGTATTGTATTTTAAAGTAAGCTCATCAACCTATGCACACTTCATACTTTTGGTAGAGATTTCTTAGAAATAAGTGATGCCTTTGTACTCTATCCTTCTTATCACGCTCTTCCTTGTGTGTACATAAATAAATAAAATAAGAAAAAGTATTGATTTCTGTTATCATATCCGGTAATTAGAAATGGTGTTAGTATTAAAAAGTACCCTCATAATTAGCATACATGATAATATAATTATCACTTCTGCAAAATGTATAGGGGCATGTTATACCTATACAGACTAGAATGAAATATACTGTTGTCAGGATAACACAGCATATTCAGTAAACGAACATGGAGAATTCTGTAGATTTTTACTTAGGATGTTTTCTAATAGTTTGTGGATTTGCATTGAGCATATTGAATTTAAATAGAATTATAAAAAAAAGTAAAGTGTCAATTTCCACGGTGCTATTATCAGAAAATATATTATTAACATGCATTGGAATTGCTTTCATTACTCGTTATACATATAAACTAAGTTCTATGAATGTGGAAATGGCAGATGTAGAAGAAAGATCTGTAAACATTATGAAGAAGGAAAATATCAACTGCAATTTTACATCTATACTTATGAGTTATGGACCTCTGATTGTGTCTTTGGTGAACAGTTTTTTGAGTTTAATCATTGATAACTATATGCATTATAGAATGATTGCAAATGTCAAACAGAATGACGATGAGAATGCAGTAAGGGAGGTGCGTGATGCTGTTAGTCAGTACCCGGGATTTGTGATCACAAAATTATTACCGTTCTTTAAAAAATATTTTACATATCTCGCTGTTACCTTGCAGTGGATTTTACCTATATTGTTCACTTTATCTATGTATTTAATAGATATAAGACATATGACTGTAATAAATGGGGAAAGAAATTTTGGTAGGTCTTGTATGACATTGTTAGATGTGAGTAAAGAAAATTGTACTTTACTATTGAATAGAAATGTTAGTTTTTTTAATAATACTTATCTATTAACTCGTGATGGAGACTTTCAAAATGTCAGTGATAAAAGGGTTGATAATGTGATTGAAAATGTATATAATGTTCTTGCCAATTTAAATAATGATACGTATTATGCTGACTTTATTGTGGCAACAGCGCCGTTACAGAGGGAGCGGAAACAGTTCTTAGACAAGCGTTGTATGAAAATCTGTTATTTAGACAACAAAACCTTGCTTTTATACATAATTGGGGTATTAGTTATGAGTTTCTTTGTCCCTATCACAATATCCACTATTATATTAACCAAAATTCATATGATAAAAATTAATAACACAAATATGAAAACTTACGT
The DNA here is from genome assembly GCA_963556515.1 of Nudaria mundana. Lineage (NCBI taxonomy): Eukaryota > Metazoa > Arthropoda > Insecta > Lepidoptera > Erebidae > Nudaria > Nudaria mundana. Next base: position 3,839,377 of record OY748307.1, read on the forward strand.
AAAAAGAGAATTACTTTATAATATTTTATTTTGGACTCCGCTTATGTTTGATACCCTTTTATCAATAACACAATGTGCTTATACTATGAGTGGAATGAGAACTACAATTTTCAATGTAATAGCAAATGTATATCAAGTTATTAAAAATTTTCTTAATGCTACATATTTCAGAGATAATTCCATAATTCCTGTATGAAAGACAAACACACATACATTTTTTACTGTATTTCTTTTTAGGTGTAAATTTATTTAAAGCAATGATAATAAATTATTTACTCATCAGGTTTGTTTTTGTTTAAGAATTTAATTGTGTGTAAACTAAAGGTCAAGATGAGGGTTTATGTGCTTTTGAAACTGGCACGAATTCGGGCACGTAGAAAGTATGGATGAAAGAAGGTTGACGAAACAGATACATAAGGCGGGCGTGAATAGACAGGCTGGTAAGGGTCGACCTAGGCGAACGTATTTCGATCAAATCGGAGATGTTTTGACCAAAGGCCAGGTCAAGAGTAGGTACCCATAACCGGAGAGTGTGCATGAAAATAGTAATGAAAGTAGAGGAAGCGAGGGAAGTATGCCAGGATCGTAGGAACTGGAATTCCATAGTATCTGCCTACAGAAAGAGGCGTGAATGTATGTCTGTACGAATGACTTTTTGTAAACCAATGAGTTAATTTGGTTATGTTTTATTCCAAAATGAGAAGTGGCTATGAAAAAAGACACTTGACGAAAGAAGAAGAAAGAAAACACGTTTAATTCGCAAACTTAGATAACTAATAATATACACAAGGAGAAAGTAAAAGTAAAAAAACCGTCAGTTAACGCGGTACCTAAAGAAATGAAGTATATTTAACTATCACTATTTTTAAGTGTTATGCCAATTCATGTCATGCCATAGATAGTGAAACAACTTACTATATTTCTAGGTATAAAGCAGTGTCAGTTAGCCAGGAGCTGGCCACTCCTAGGGAAAGCAAGAGTAAGAAACCACACAACCAGTCGTGGCTGCCCGTCATGCCCAACTCCTCACATTTGGATGCTGTACCCCAGGCCACACAGATTAGTCGGTCTAGGGTTCATAATAAGAAGGTAACATCCGTTGTTTATTCTCCTATACTGATATTATTACTCAAATAAAGTGACAACTAAGTACCTACATAAATTGTGGAAGTGTGAGAGGGATATAGTTAAAAATTTGATAGTCTGTAAAGGTCCATCTAATTTTTATTTTTAACAATGCACAATGAAAGTGTTACCGTTTACAAACTGAAAGGTGAAACTACATATTTCTTTAGTTTTCTATAAAAAAATTGCGTTTGTTTTTCAAAGTAATACTTCCAATCAGTTCTGTTATCGCAACTGAGTCCAAAATATATTTTTGTAAGCTGTGGTACTTTCACAGTCGCATCTTTGCCAATGGCAAACTCTATTCTATAAAAATGTTACTATGTAGTATTAAAATTCTATAACAATGCTATTTTGGCAAAGGTGCGAATAGAAAAAAAATAAGTAGGAAAATATATAATTGTTTGCATCTTAGATCAAAAATACTATAGATATTGGATTCAGTACAAATACAACGCGGAATCTTGGAACTCGAATACTATATAGGTAATTATTACAAATACCATCTATAAAATAAACAAGATTTTACATTAATATTGACATAAAAATAATACGTAATAATTGATACAAAAGCATCAATGTACAGCGCCGTTGTCGCATCCCTCGAGAGTCAGCAAGCGGAATAGGAACTTAGTACGGCGCGCGGTTGAAGCGCGCAGGTGTGCAATGTACAGCGCCGTTGTCGCATCCCTCGAGAGTCAGCAAGCGGAATAGGAACTTAGTACGGCGCGCGGTTGAAGCGCGCAGGTGTGCAATGTACAGCGCCGTTGTCGCATCCCTCGAGAGTCAGCAAGCGCAATAGGAACTTAGTACGGCGCGCGGTTGAAGCGCGCAGGTGTGCAATGTACAGCGCCGTTGTCGCATCCCTCGAGAGTCAGCAAGCGCAATAGGAACTTAGTACGGCGCGCGGTTGAAGCGCGCAGGTGTGCAATGTACAGCGCCGTTGTCGCATCCCTCGAGAGTCAGCAAGCGGAATAGGAACTTAGTACGGCGCGCGGTTGAAGCGCGCAGGTGTGCAATGTACAGCGCCGTTGTCGCATCCCTCGAGAGTCAGCAAGCGGAATAGGAACTTAGTACGGCGCGCGGTTGAAGCGCGCAGGTGTGCAATGTACAGCGCCGTTGTCGCATCCCTCGAGAGTCAGCAAGCGCAATAGGAACTTAGTACGGCGCGCGGTTGAAGCGCGCAGGTGTGCAATGTACAGCGCCGTTGTCGCATCCCTCGAGAGTCAGCAAGCGGAATAGGAACTTAGTACGGCGCGCGGTTGAAGCGCGCAGGTGTGCAATGTACAGCGCCGTTGTCGCATCCCTCGAGAGTCAGCAAGCGCAATAGGAACTTAGTACGGCGCGCGGTTGAAGCGCGCAGGTGTGCAATGTACAGCGCCGTTGTCGCATCCCTCGAGAGTCAGCAAGCGCAATAGGAACTTAGTACGGCGCGCGGTTGAAGCGCGCAGGTGTGCAATGTACAGCGCCGTTGTCGCATCTCTCGAGAGTCAGCAAGCGCAATAGGAACTTAGTACGGCGCGCGGTTGAAGCGCGCAGGTGTGCAATGTACAGCGCCGTTGTCGCATCCCTCGAGAGTCAGCAAGCGCAATAGGAACTTAGTACGGCGCGCGGTTGAAGCGCGCAGGTGTGCAATGTACAGCGCCGTTGTCGCATCCCTCGAGAGTCAGCAAGCGCAATAGGAACTTAGTACGGCGCGCGGTTGAAGCGCGCAGGTGTGCAATGTACAGCGCCGTTGTCGCATCCCTCGAGAGTCAGCAAGCGGAATAGGAACTTAGTACGGCGCGCGGTTGAAGCGCGCAGGTGTGCAATGTACAGCGCCGTTGTCGCATCCCTCGAGAGTCAGCAAGCGCAATAGGAACTTAGTACGGCGCGCGGTTGAAGCGCGCAGGTGTGCAATGTACAGCGCCGTTGTCGCATCCCTCGAGAGTCAGCAAGCGCAATAGGAACTTAGTACGGCGCGCGGTTGAAGCGCGCAGGTGTGCAATGTACAGCGCCGTTGTCGCATCCCTCGAGAGTCAGCAAGCGGAATAGGAACTTAGTACGGCGCGCGGTTGAAGCGCGCAGGTGTGCAATGTACAGCGCCGTTGTCGCATCCCTCGAGAGTCAGCAAGCGGAATAGGAACTTAGTACGGCGCGCGGTTGAAGCGCGCAGGTGTGCAATGTACAGCGCCGTTGTCGCATCCCTCGAGAGTCAGCAAGCGCAATAGGAACTTAGTACGGCGCGCGGTTGAAGCGCGCAGGTGTGCAATGTACAGCGCCGTTGTCGCATCCCTCGAGAGTCAGCAAGCGGAATAGGAACTTAGTACGGCGCGCGGTTGAAGCGCGCAGGTGTGCAATGTACAGCGCCGTTGTCGCATCCCTCGAGAGTCAGCAAGCGCAATAGGAACTTAGTACGGCGCGCGGTTGAAGCGCGCAGGTGTGCAATGTACAGCGCCGTTGTCGCATCCCTCGAGAGTCAGCAAGCGCAATAGGAACTTAGTACGGCGCGCGGTTGAAGCGCGCAGGTGTGCAATGTACAGCGCCGTTGTCGCATCTCTCGAGAGTCAGCAAGCGCAATAGGAACTTAGTACGGCGCGCGGTTGAAGCGCGCAGGTGTGCAATGTACAGCGCCGTTGTCGCATCCCTCGAGAGTCAGCAAGCGCAATAGGAACTTAGTACGGCGCGCGGTTGAAGCGCGCAGGTGTGCAATGTACAGCGCCGTTGTCGCATCCCTCGAGAGTCAGCAAGCGCAATAGGAACTTAGTACGGCGCGCGGTTGAAGCGCGCAGGTGTGCAATGTACAGCGCCGTTGTCGCATCCCTCGAGAGTCAGCAAGCGCAATAGGAACTTAGTACGGCGCGCGGTTGAAGCGCGCAGGTGTGCAATGTACAGCGCCGTTGTCGCATCCCTCGAGAGTCAGCAAGCGCAATAGGAACTTAGTACGGCGCGCGGTTGAAGCGCGCAGGTGTGCAATGTACAGCGCCGTTGTCGCATCCCTCGAGAGTCAGCAAGCGCAATAGGAACTTAGTACGGCGCGCGGTTGAAGCGCGCAGGTGTGCAATGACCGAGGTGAAGTGGTGCCGTTTTTAAAGCACTGATCGGTGATCTAGGTATTATTGATCTAAGCTTTGCATTGAATAGGCTTTAAAACTGTGGGATCGATTTGAAAAATTCTTTCTCCTATATAAAGCTACATAGTTTGAGAGTAACATAGGCTAGATAACATCACGCTACTATCAATAGCAGCGGAGTAGGAATGAAAAATGTTGCAATAACCACGTTACCACGGAGAGGAAGTCGCGAGCGTCTGTTGACACAGCGGCGCCACCTACCGGATGCTAGTGTAAATCTAAACCATCCTCGAATCCGCCGCGAACACACTATAAATTTCATTCAAATTGGTCTAGCTGTTTGTTAATGACAAACGACCGATTTGGTTTTAAATTATTCGCACTACTACTATTAATACTACTATTATTAAGAGGAAAGATTTGTATTTTTGTGTGTATGTTTGTAATGAATAAACTCAAAAACTACTATGCCGATTTAAAAAATTCTTTCACCATTGGAAAGCTACATTCACCCTGAGTAACATAGGCTACTTTTTATCCTGGTAATGTGTGAACCGGGAACGAGTAAACTAATTCACGCGGGCGGAGCTGCGGCGATCAGCTAGTTTTTTATAATTTGACGTGGGTACGAAGATTGCCGGGACAGCTAGTACATATTATTGTTATTATATGTATATGTTTTACTAGCGGCTGCTCTTGACTTCGCCCTCTTGACAAATTATATACTAAAACCTTCCTCGAGAACCACTGTATCCATTGGTGAAAATCGAATCAATTTCCGTTGCGTAGTTTTATAGATAAAGGCATAGACATAGGGACCGACAGACAGCGGAATAGACTTTGTTTTATACTATGTTATGATTATGATTACAGATACGCACATTCCCGCTATGCTTTGATGACACAGACATGACATCGATGCTCGAAAATGCATCACAGAAGCAGATCTTGGTGCCTATACGTCTTGATATGGAGATCGAGGGTCAGAAACTAAGGGACACGTTCACATGGAATAAGAATGGTGAGTACTGTAATAACTTACAACCAAAAAATACACAAAAGTCACTACATAAAAGTTCTCAGTTTGCGTCAATAGTCCGCTAATACGTGGATCTCCCCCTTACCTCCTCTAAGGCCGTCGAAACGAGGTAATTTTTGCCAAAAAACGGACCGTTTGTTGACAATAATTCTGTCCTTATCACTCGTGAGCTGTAATGACGTAAATTATTCGACGAGGGCTGTCGTTGCCTGTTTCGTGGTACAGGAAAGCATTTAGTACCGTAGTTGTCAACATTTTATACATGGCATAAATATGTCTGATTCGGACTCTTCGAAGGAATCTTATTTGTCTAATACAGACGACAGCCAAGCGAGCCAAGCGTCTATATCTCGACACTTGCTGCCGTATGTCTGTATGTGTGTTCTGGGCTCTAACAAGAGGAGGTTATCAAATTATTAACATTACAATGTTTCAGAATCAATTATAACACCAGAACAGTTTGCCGAAGTATTATGCGATGACTTGGAACTCAATCCGAGTACATTCATTCCTGCCATTGCCTCGTCTATCCGGCAGCAGATCGAAGCCTTCCCCAGCGAGCCCCCGGCTATACTGGAGGAGCAACCTGACCAGAGAGTGGTCATCAAGTTGAATGTACATGTGGGGAATACTTCGCTTGTTGATCAGGTTCGTTATAAATATAACATTTGAGGCCGGCCCAGCCGTACCGAGTGGTTACTGATTGGAACAGTTTGCCTTAACATGCCATAAAGGCATCCACTGTTAATGCATTCAAGAACTGGCTTCATAATAGTGTCTTCAGTTCCAAGCACACACACATCAGCACAATCAGCTGCTAGTGTAGTATTATATAAAATATATTTTTTCACGCAGAGCTAATAAGCTTTTGTAACGGGATCCATTTAACTGACAAAAACTTCTAAATACACAAATATTATAAATGAATTACACTGTGCACCACGCCATAGGTTTTGGCCTATAACTTTTGACCCCTTAGGGGTAGGTCAAATTTTAAATTTTTTGGCTTGCCTCCAGATCGAGGACTATCCATAGAGGGGTCAACCATCATTGGAGCATAAGCAGTTCTCGAGAGCTAAGTGGGGACAAAAATTACATTCCCCATTTCTATATATAGATAGGTTCGTTATGCATTCGCAACATACGAATTATTTGTGCAGGTGGAATGGGACATGTCAGAAAAGGAGAACAATCCAGAACAGTTCGCTATGAAGCTCTGTTCCGAGCTGGGTCTGGGCGGCGAGTTCGTGACCGGCATCGCCTACAGCGTGCGCGGGCAAGTGAGCTGGCACACCAGGACGTACGCCTTCAGTGAGGCGCCGCTACCTGTGGTCGAGGTATGTATGTACGGGCGGGAACTAAAGTGCATTCCCACTATCACGAACAACCCAGAACAATGTCAAGATGCGTACGGTCGAGTACAAAAGTCCATTCCCATTATTACGAACAGTCTAAAGTAAGTCCAACGAGACGAGATAAAAACTGTAGACAAAAGAACTTTTTTTTACTTTTTACTAAGTTAAATTGTGATTGCTAGCAATTATTATCTCTGCTCTTATCACTCGTACCCAGTAATGACGTAAGATGGTCGACGAAAGCTGTCGTTGCGTGTTTTATGGTACAGGTAAACATTTAGTTCCGTAGTTATCAACCATTTGTTAACAACGAATGAAACAAATAAAAATGTTTTAATCCCTCCCGAAACTTTGATTACATTTTTTCCCTCGTCTCGGTGGTCTTAGATCTTAGAACAGATCACTATACGCCGCGACCTGTCGTAGAGGTATGTATGTACTAGTGGGAACTAAAGTGCATCTCCATTATCCTTCTAAGTCTAAGTTTATGGTACTGGGCCCGAGACACCAGGTCAATGCCATACTGGCACAAGATCCAAAAATTGTTATAGGGAGAAAGAATGGACGCTTCTAACGACCTCGAGCTTACTGTTGACTCGGAGCTGCGTTTTGAGAGCGATGTAAATAAAGTTGTGAGCAGTTGTGAGTATAATGTTAGACGGTACCTTAGTATACCAGTCCGCAAGCTCTTGGTTGACAGTTTGATACTCTCAAAATTTAAATACTGCGACACGGTCTATAGTCCTTGCATTCTCAAACGAACAGAGAACCTAATTCAGCGAGTACATAATACCTGTGTCCGTTTCTGTGTCAATGTTCCAAGACGAGGTCGCGTTACGCCGCACTTAAATGATTTAAAACTTTTGAAAATGGCAGCCAGGAGGCGATTACATCTAGCCAGCTTGCTTTTTGGAGTTGTTACTTCTAAGGGGCCTACTTATCTTTATGATAACCTTAGCTGGAGGCACGACTAGGAACGATACAGCGTGCACACACTGTTGGAATACTCTTTCTCCACCAATTTGGAGCCTAAAAACAAAAAAGACGTTCGTTTTGCAATTGAAACGCTTGTACTTAATGGAACAACTAAATTCCTTAACATAGGCAGCATCTTATTTAGCCGGTTCGTTACAATTGTTGTGTTGTATTGTATTGTCAGTGGTTGGACGGGGTCAGTTGTATAGTGTTTTTTATTATTATTACCATATTATTATAACTGAGTTGGGAAAAGGCTCGGTGAATGATGATTATTATATTTGATACATGTTGTGCACATTTTTATTTTTGTTTGTTCAGTTTATTTGTATCTGATCTATTTATATATTTAATGTATAATTTGACTGCTTCGGTGGCGTGGTTGGTAGTGCATCCGCTTTCGACGCCGGAGTCTCGGGTTCGATTCCCGGTCGTGACAAACTTTGTGTGATGACACATACGTTTGTACCGAAGTCTGGGTGTTTCCTATGTATAATATGTATGTATTTAAAAAAAAATGTATATAAGTATTTATATCAGTTGATCTAGAACTCATAATGCGAATGTTAAGATGGATGTGTGGTGTGACAAGAATGGATAGGGTAAGGAACGAGTATATTAGAGGAAGTTTGAAAGTTGCACCAGTGAATGAAAAATTGAGAAGCGAGCGGCTGTCATGGTATGGACATGTTATGAGAAGAGAGGAAAGCAATGTCGTTAGAAAGGTGCAAAGTATGACTGTAGAGGCTTTAAGAAGTAGAGGTAGGCTAAAGAAAAGATGGATGGAATGTGTAAAAGAGGATATGACAAGGAGAGGAGTGAATGAAGAGATGACTTCTGACAGAGGTGTGTGGAGGAGAAAGACTTGTTGCGCCGACCCCAAATAATTGGGATAAGGGCAGGTAGATGATGATGATCTAGTACTCATATCACAAGCTCTGCTTAGTTTGAGACTAGATGGCGTTGTGTGAATTGTCCTAACATATTTATTTATTATTTATTTATGTATTTATTCTCTATTTATTATCATACATACATATTTTTTTATTGTTTATTTTAGTGTTAATTTGTGGGAGGGGGGGCGCCATCTCGACATTAGGCCCTCTCTGTAAAACAGCGCTGTCCAACAGCATCAAGAGAGTGGGCCTAGTTTTTACACAGATAAGGCACTAGATAGTTGCACTGGCGCGGTTCACGGGTACCTATCTTCACAAAAGCACAAATTTTTTTTTTTTTTGCTTGTTTGTTTTTAATGTTTTGTTTTTGTGTAAGTACCCTGTATTTCTCTGTATCTGTGTGGAAATTAAAAGCATTTTCTTTCTTCTTCTTTCTATTATCATGAAGCAAGTTTGAAGTTTATTATGACTTATATGGCCTTCTATTTACTAGAGAATAGACGGTTTTGAAGTCGGTTTATTGTGTTTGACGTACTTCTTATTGTCCCAGACGCCGTACCGTCAGCCCTCGGAAGCTGAACAATGGGCCCCTCATCTGGAGACCCTGACCAATGCCGAAATGGAGAAGAAGATCCGCGACCAGGACAGGAACACGAGACGTATGCGACGTCTCGCCAACACCACGCCCGGTTGGTAGACCACACTTACACATTAACACATGAGCGCACAAACACATACATACACATTGCATAATGTGCTCACTTACACACATGCATCTAATTGAAATGTCCATGTTTTTCTTAATAAAAAATAACATTACTGTCACCAAAAGAATTGAACAAACTAATTCAGTCAGTCAATATACATAGCTTTGACAGTGCGAATCCAATACACTGTATCTTAAGTTACAGTGTTTCAAATTAACAACGCTCATTCATCGTACCACATTGCCACATTTTTAGAGGTTTCGAAACGAAAATCTCTTATACAACAGTAATGTCCGTCCGTGAACAACTTCCAACACGAGAACGGTAAGAGCTAGAGACTCAGTGTAAACGCCAATCGACTTAGCACAGTCGGAAACCCCCAAAATGAACTTGACCTTTGACCTCTGATCTCAAGGTCAAGGTCAAAACGAGGTCAAATCGAGAATGGTAATAGAGACTCAAGACCAGCTGCAAACAACTCAACGTGGTCAAAGACCTCTAAAATGATGTTGAACTTCATGTCATGTGACATTTTTTTAGATTTTATGAAAAAACTTTCGAAAACTAAAATATATGGCAAATTTTTGCCATATTTTTAAATTTGTATGAAAAGTGGTGCTCGGCAAATATCTCAATAAGTAAGATTAACATGGACATTCCTACATAGTTAAATTAAATTTACTATACACATGTTAAGTTTAACACCATAGTACAATTTACTATATATGTACAATGTTAATATCAGTACAAGTTTGATAAATTATTATATATATTATATTAAGTGAATGTTTTCTTGTTTTGAGAAGAATTTTAATGGTTTTTATACATAATATGGTGGTTGTACTTAGAAATCAATCAGTGCGTTTTTTGACGCATTATATAAGGGCATTACTATAGTGTATATGTATTTAATACAAAGACTACATAACTGTTGTTAACGTGCAATATTATTATAATTATTATAAATATGAGGGTAGTCTTAGATTTTATAGCTCATGACGTCACAAATGACTGATTTTTATAGAGGTATTATATTATAATTATTTATTATAAATATTTGTGCACAGTACTTATATCACAAATTCACAAACTATAATGAATTCAATCAAAGGCCAATGACCAGTTTTGGTACAATTTATGTTTTTCCTTCCGCCAGAAATAAAACCTGGGTGATATGTTAGAGGACAATATGAGAAATCAATAGCCAAAAGAAGTAGGTCTACCCACCGTAACCGAACAAAGTTACACGTGGAAAACTAGTAATAGTTTTGCTAGTATATTATTGTCAGGCGTTACCTATTTTGTACATTGAATGAAATGGAAATATAATTTCAATTGACATTTTAAGGTGTGCTAACAGGTACAAAGTGTCACTCTCGGTGAAATTGGGTCCTCCGAGTGGTAATTGACACTGGAAACAATAACTTGTCCAACATAAGTTACCTTCTTACAAAAAACTACCGCCTGATTAAAGAACAATAGCAATTTATTAAACAGTCTCTAACTTGGTTCGGTTACGGTTGGTAGACTTAGTTCTTTTGACAATTGATATCTCGTACAGTCCTCTAACATGTGCTTTATCTTTCACCTATGGCGAAAAAAAAAATTACCAGCAATGTATGGAAAATGGTCATTCCCCTTTAAATTATGACACAATAATAAATTATTTAACTTTACAAAATTTAAATCTAATTAAGAATTTAAGAGGTGTTACACTAATATACACTTAAAGCTACGATATTACGATTTTTATAAGCTAAAGCCAACAAACAGTACAATTTTACAATATCTTATGCATTTTAAATGAAATATTTTAAACATATTTTTATACACAAGTCTTAAGCGTTATGTTAACAATAGTCCATTGAAATGTTACATTTGGGTGTGCAAAAGTCAGAGGACGCTATTTTATTTTTAGATATCAAGGAGGGGCGGTACCACAGCCCTTATGGGTTGAAAAAGGGTTGCAAATCGTTATCACACTCTATGGATTTAGCTTTACACTGCCCCTCTTCCCCCCCTGATATCTAAAAAATAAAATAACGTACTCTGACTTTTGCACACTTAGCCCCAAAAAATGTAAGATTTCAATGGACTATAATGATTGTTTTTAGAATCGATTGACAATAGACAATACTGTTAGTAGATGTTAAATATCAAATGAGTCATTTTATTAATAGAATATTGAAAAATTATATACACAAAAACCTTCCTTAAAAGCCACTCTATCCATTGGTGAAAACAGCATCAAAATCCGTTGCGTAGTTTTAAAGATCTTAGCATACATACGGAACGGGCAACTTTGTTTTAAACTATGTTATGATTATGATTGAATAAATATCGAGGCTGTCGTTGTATACAAGTTAAATATTTACAAAGTCAATACAGTGGTATACAAAATTAGCTAGTGGTATTCGAATTTGTACAAATTTTTTAATTGCTCAAGATTTTAATACTATTGGGGGTAGCTTTTTACTTGAAATATTTCCAAATCACAGTTTATTAAAACACGTTGAGAAAGTGGGTTAATATTTTTACAACAAACCGCTGTGCAGCGTAAATATTTTTTCACAATTTAGTTGCTCAACATGTACAAAAAATAAAGATTTTTTCATAATACACAATCCCTTTTTTTTTTAATGTCCGTGACACCCCGGCCGCGCCCATGTCCATTGCTGCGGGCGTCTCTGGTACGTACCAGAAGGTATTTTCAGTGGCGTCCGGCCTAGACAATGCCTTATGTAACTCTGTCCATCCTTGCCATGTTCTCAGCTATTCCATATTTATTCTGTAACTTATTACAAAGTATTTTCTAGCTATATTTTAAATTCTAATGATTATTTATTATATATTATGGAAACGTATTTACAAGTACAATTTTATAATAGTGACAAATTATTAATATTTAAGTATTATAGTATTTATTAACAAGAATTTCACGAACAATTAACCAAGCAAACACTGCCAAAAATCTAGTGAATATTTTCCAATTATCATTGATTTTTTTTCGTGCAATTTTTATTGTTATTTAATAAACTTAAGATGTGAGTGGACTGTTAAAATTTTATCACATTAAAGAGGAATTTGGAAAAGTATTTTTTGTTTCATTTTAAGCCATTTTTTTACAAACTAACCACAACAAATTTGTTTGGGTGATTAAATTGACACAATCTACTTACCATCATGGTTTAAAATACTATTTTATTATTATAATATTATTCATATTTAGTACATATTATCACTAATATTTATAAATATAATATAATTTTTAGATACAATTACATGCAAACGAAATTATTGAAAAATTATTAAGGCATCACAGGTAGAAACTTGCTCGCTCGTATTTTATATATTAACATTCATTTGTTGAATTTTTTTTTTCAGTCACGAGTTTTATTTAAATTCAGTTGGCGTATCCATATTATGATAATATACAATTCAGCATTAACATGACACATTTTCTACACACACACATATCACGCCTATGTCTACGAAGGGGTAGGCAGAGGTGCATTACACGCCCACAATTTGCCAGTATTTTTAGACCCACGTAATCTCCCAAGCCTATTGCCGTCACCGGGCATATTTCTAATGGGTTATGTCAGAGCTGCGGTCGCTGCCGTAGTACTGCGCTGCTGCATGCAATTGAGCGAAGCGACTATTGTTATATTTTTGGTCAATAACTTTTTGTGAGGGTCCTAAATCAAAATTCGGTCTCGAACAAAACCTGCTCCTGAGAATGCTTGATTTTTGAGTGAAAAAATCATGAAAATCGGTTGGGTAATTTCACATCGAGTTGCATTTGAGTCACCTGATAAGGAGCTCCGCTAAGATTTTGTTGCCTTTAGTCAAAGTTTCATCGCAAGGCAACGGGTTTCCATTTTTTTTCAAAACTACAATGTAGCTGCTACTTTTTATTAAATTCATTCGGCCATTTTGGACATAACCCATTATAATGGCTGCTTCGGTGGCGTGGTCGGTAGTGATCGGCTTTCGACTCCGGAGTCTCGGGTTCGATTCTCGAGTCAAATCAAATATTTGTGTGATCCACAAAAGTTTGTTTCGGAGTTTGGGTGTTTTCTATGTAAAATATGTATGTATTTAGAAATATATAAGTATGTTTACCAGTCGTCTAGATCCCATAGCACAAGCTTATATTAGCATAATTTGGGCTAAATGACGTTGTGTGAGAATGTCCAAAATATTTATTTACTTATAAATGTGCCCTATTACGTGGGACTAGAAATACTGGCAAATTGTGGGTGTGTAATGCATCATTGCCAACCCCTTCGAGGATATAGGCGTGACGCTTCTCTAAACAAGAAAGGTTTTCTAAAACTAACTTTGTAAATTACCAGTGAACATAGAACGCGTGCAACTGATTCCGTGTAAAGGCCAGCCAACGAGACGAGATAAATAATAAACCTAACCTTAATAGCACGATGTAGAAATTATGAATATGATATGAAGCAAAAATTCGATGTCGTCGGTATTAGGTCATCGTAGCTCAGTTGGTCAGAGCAGTCCCCCTGTTAGGGAAAGGCCGTGGGTTCGAGTCCCGCCGATGACATCAGTTTTTGTGATCTATTTATAATTTATTTCTTAATATTTTGAGATAAATAATGTAAACAAATTGACCGTTACTTGATTTACACGATAGCGAGCGATTATTATCTTTGTATTTCACTTCACTCGTAGCCAGTAATGACGTAAGTTGGTCAACGAGAGCTGTCTTTGCGTGTTTCGTGCTTCAGAAAAACAGTTGTGGTCAACGTTTGATACTATATATAGTTCTGTCACAAACAAGTATGATTCAGACTCTTATAACTGCTTCGGTGGCGTGGTCGGTAGTGCATCGGCTTTCGACTCCGGAGTCTCGGGTTCGATTACCGATTAGATATTTGTGTGATTCACAAATGTTTAGTTTCCGAGTTTGGGTGTTTTCTATGTATAATATGTATGTATTTAGAAATATATAAGTATGTTTATCAGTTGTCTAGATCCCATAGCACAAGCTTATAGCTTAGTATGGGCTAGATGATGATTTATTATAAATATTTGTTATTATAACGAATCAACCTTGTCTAATACAGACGACAGCGATTTGAATAGGAATAAAAAAGTGGATATAATTTATTCAAATAAAAATATTTTAAACTTAGCTTACATTGTTTATCTCGTTCCGGTGGCCGCCGAGTTGACTCACTATCTATTAAATATATCGTAGATTAAACATGTAGATCAAAAAGGGCTATATAAATAATAAAAATTGTTTTCATAGCAGACGTGTCGTTGAGTCGCGCTGTGAATCGACTCATACGCGCCGACGAAGCCATGTTCCCGTCGACGCCGGAAAAGCGAAGGAAAAAAATTTAATTACCCAAACCAAGGCCGCAACCATTTGACATTTTAGTTTTATGGCAATTATATTGTAAGAATAATTATGTATGGTAACACTGTTTTTAATAAATCTATTGTAGCTATTGAACTTTACATGGGCGATGTCTCGTGGAACTGAAATTTGACCCGACGAGAAGTAGGTCTCCCTCGTGGTACAACCAGTGGGACAAATTTGTGGTTCCACGAGAAAACAACCGCTAGTATTGCGTTGTATTGCCCGAGTCCAACAACGGGAAGCTTAATATATCTTTCCAGGGTCACCAAGGAATTAAAAACCGCCAAAAAAACATGTTTGATAATTACAATAGGTTTAATAATGTTTTTTAAGAGTAACATAGTAAGTGTAGAATCTCCTTTTGAATCCAATATTGAAAAAAAAAAAAAATTGAAATAAATGTCTACATTCCTTTCTGCCGTAAACTGTTTTTTTTTGTTAACCCTATATATATATATATATATATATATATATATATATATATATATATATATATATATATTATATATATATATAACTTCATAGCTAAGACCTACTTGCGCGAATTAACCCTTGGAAGTTGGTGGGTTAAAATATGATAAACTAGTGTCGTCCGCGTGATTATTTTGATATTTTCCCGTTCCCGTCGCCGCATCGCTTGTAATTATTGTTCCCGTCGCCATATCTTTATAATTTGTAGCCGCTTATTTACCACCATTCACCTGCTGAGACCACCTGGGTGTACCGTGGGAAGTTTTTTTTTACAACGGACCACCTGTGACCACCTGGGTGGTCCACCCAGGTGGGAAATATAAAATTTCTACCGTCCACCTCAAATGTATCAGGAATAATAACAACATAAGAGCCTTCAAGATTTTAAATTCTTTTAAATTCAGTGAAAACCGATTGAATGTTTGAACTCATTATTCCGAAAAAGTACCAGGCGATCATAACAGAATAGGAGGTTCTGGTTATGAATATGGATTTCTTTCATTGTTTCAAAACCAGTTATCAAACAATATTTTTTTTCCATTTTCACATTCCATATTCCATTTCAATGTGAGAGTGGCATGTCTGCCTGGCACGCGTTATTCGGGATCGGAAAAAAGAGGGTGGGATCAGATTGAAGACCTCTTCAGAACAGGTTACGTCACCCGCAGTAGAGTTCACTAAGGGGCGCTGCACACAGCTAAGATACTATAATATTTTGACTACAATATCGCTTGCCATACAATTCAATGGACGCACGACGTAGATAATAAATAATCTATATATATAATACGCCAGTGAAGCCGCTTCTCCTCCTAAACTAAGAGTCGCACAGTCAAGTGTAGCACACCGTTGGAAAGGTCGTGGTCTCAAGTGGTGCGATAAGATTAGAAATTTGACAAAAAGTAAAAAAAAAAACAAAATTATTACTTGCGCAGTTTGCGCTAAGGGTTGCTAGTATTTCATATTTTCGTATCTTAAGATGAATTTGTATGGTATAATAGAGAATATAATAGAAGATATTATAGAGAAACTAGTGTAGGGGGGCTTTATGAACACAATAAAACCCAAAACAATGGTTTTTAGAACTTTTGTCTGTTTGTCTGAATGTTTGAACACGCTAATCTCAGAAACGATTTGATTTTTTGATTTGAATTTGCGGTTTGGTTTTCAATCGCTTCATAAATATAAAAGTTATGTAGATCTAAAGTAACACGCAGGCGGAGCTGCGGGCAACAGCTAGTTTAAAATATTTACATGCGAATACTGATATCGCTTTAATAGCCATTTCTTAACCCACACTTTTCTAGGTTTTCTTATTTTCTTCTGTAACATAATCAAAGTTACCGCCACAGACGAGAAAAGAAGTTCGTTTTCCATTTTACAGGACACATATTGAATTTTTGAACACGTCTTTATAGTTCCATTTCAAATGTATAAATGATCGATCGTAACGACCAATCGTTTCGTGTATGAGCGGCAACACTACAGATCAATCGTTTCGATCCATCGCCATGATCGCTCCGGTACATAAGGTCAATAGTATCATTACGTCAAGAGTATCAAAATGTCCATAGTATCATAACGTCTACAGTATAATTTCGTCCATAGTATCATAACGTCTATAGTATAATTTCGTCCATAGTATCATAACATCTACAGTATAATTTCGTCCATAGTATCATACATAACGTCTAGTTTTTCGTAGTTTGAGTAAAAACTTTTTACACACTTCACTGGCCATTTCAGTTTTGATAAAAAATATATAGAATTGTTGATAGAACTGGTCCATGGCTGTATAACCATAATCAATTTTCTAAAAAAAATAGTGTACATAAGACTTAATTTTTAATAATTATTATGATATAATAAGAATAAGCGATTTTTTTCTTTCACTTTAATGTAAACTACATTTATTTACGTAATAAAAAAAATTCCTTAAATTATGAAAAGTGTATTCATTTTGAATAATTAGCCTACATAATAATATACCATTAAATAAATAATTATCAGTATAATATTATATATCTATGAACATAAATTTATAGAAATACACAATAAACTACAAAAAATGGAGGAAGAGAAAAATAAATCCTTAGATAAACTAATAAAACTGATTCTGCCTGTTTTTTGGTATTTTCTGGTTCTCATACACATTAGACGAAATGATACTGTAGACATAAGGATATATAGACATAATGATACTGTAGACCATTTGCAGAATTAGACAAAATAATATTAGACGAAATGATACTCTAGACGATTTGTCACTATGGACTTTTTAATACTTTGGACACATCGTACCCGAAGGCTCTGCAATGCTGCTTCGACTGTGGTCTTGGCACAGAGTAGAATACACGAATCAGAGTTTCAGCTTCCCAATAATGTGAAAAATTCCACATAAACAACGTCGCACTAACCCTAAGATTGTCCACTGGCTGTGCGGCGTGTGTTTCTAAACGTACCCGTTGATTTACGGCCAGTGGCTCGCACACATGCCACTCATGCTTGGTGAGCGAAGCGAGCGTAGCGAGCGGAGCTCCTTATCAGGTGACTCAAATGCAACTCGATGTGAAATTGTTTCTCGACAACTAGGTACCCAACCGGTTTTCATGATTTTTCACTCTTAAATCAAGCATTCTCAAGAGCAGGTTTTGTTCGAGACCGAATTTTGATTTAGGACCCTCAAAAAAAGTTATCGACCAAAAATATGTCAACAACCGATTTCCATGATATTTCCTCATCCTCGACTATTTCTATTAAGGCATTTATCAATCCTTATAGATTGATAAATGCCTTAATAGAAATAGTCGCTTCGCTCAATTGCATGCTGCAGCGCAGTACCAGCGACCGCAGCCTCCTAGTAGTAGCGACCGACTTCGGCGTTTGTTCTTAGCTGACTATATGTTTCGTTTGTTCTACTCTGTGGTCTTAGTAGTAATTGGTCAGAGCATTCTCACTGAGAGTACTTTGTTTTTGGGTTCTAAGAAGCCCTTCTTGTTTGTTGGTCTTTCTACTTCTTCTCTCGAACGACCATGTACAGAAGTGGTGCAGATGCTGTGACAGGAAACGCTGGTATAGCAGTAAACTTGTAATAACAGTTCCTCAGTACAATTTGTATAATATTAATGTGAATATAAAGGTAGGTATACGGTGCTTGATCGTCATGTATTAGTGTTCACGTCTTGACGTGTGGAGCGGTCGTCTTGTTGTAGTGGCTTGTAGTGGGGTGAAGCACGGTGAACGGGGCGCTTGGATCCCCCGCGCCTTGTACTCGTACTCGTATTCCCCTCCGTCGCTCGACGAGTGACGTATGTTCTCGACAGCCCCATCAACATTTCCGGGGCTCCAGACACCCTCTTGACAAGCGGATGAGGCTCTGGCAAGTATAGATAAGTAGGTACCTACTCTAAAAGGGGTCCTAAGAAGCCCCATTAACATTTCTTGGGCCCAAATACCCTCCTGACAAACGGACGAGGCTCTGACTATACCTACTCATAGTGCTTACGTGGGATTCGGTGGGACCAACCAACAAAGCGACTGACGACTGAATGTGGTACCTACCTACTTTATAAACGCCTCTAATCTATATCTACCCTTTCGGTGATAAAAACGAGATAGTGTGTAAGAAATCCTTAATACTCGGTGATCAATCAAGCAACATCCCAATACATAATGTAGCACTAAACTCATGTTTGGAGATAATATTGAGGGATAACCTCAAACCCGAGACTTTCGTAAGCTTTCTTCCTGAATGGGTGTCATCAATCATGACGTCACGGCTTGAGTATGACAGTAACCTCTAAGAAAAAGTATTCTACTAATGTTTTAAAATGCGAAAGTTATAGATGTTTTTTTATGCTTCACGCGAAAACTACTAAATGGATTTTAATGAAACTATACAATAATATAGCTCTTACACCAGAATAACAAAAAACTACTTTTATCTTCTGTCTGTCCCTTTAGCGATAAATACCTACGTGATTATTTGTTGTGTTGTTCATTAAAATATTCAGTAGGTTTCGCGTGAAAGAGTAGTATATATTTATTTATTAGAAACCTTAACAGCTATTTAAACACATGACACATGATAAGTATAAGTTCAACAAAGATACGTTGGACACTAGCCAATAACAATTGTAATAGTATAACGTGCACCACTTAATCTATATCTATATCTATATCTATATCTATATCTATATCTATATCTATATCTATATCTATATCTATATCTATATCTATATCTATATCTATATCTATATCTATATCTATATCTATATCTATATCTATATCTATATCTATATCTATATCTATATCTATATCTATATCTATATCTATATCTATATCTATATCTATATCTATATCTATATCTATATCTATATCTATTCTATTCTATATACTTATAATAAATCTGTAGAAGTGAAAATTCTGTACATTGAAAATATCAAAAAAATAAATGGCAGGGGGGTGTTACTAGACCGACACCGAACCCAAAAATGTGATTAAAAATTTTTTTGTCTGCAAAAACTACCGGTTCGATTACGATGAAACTTCGTATAATTATTCTTTAGTATCCTGGGCACCACACTGGGTACTTTTTATCCCGGAAAAGTATATACTAACAAACAAACCTAATTTTGCGGTTCGATCCCTAGGATCGAACCGCAAAATTAGGTTTGTTTGTACTATTTGTCATAATTTTGGTTTTGCTAGTGTTTAACTGTAGACCGATTTCACAGCTGACATCGTGTATCTCTCTTATCATCTTTTCTAGTTGTGGTGCTGTTTCTGCAAAGAGAACTATGTCATCAGCGAATCTAAGGTTGCTCAGATATTTGCCCTTTATGCATATACCCTTACTCGTCCATTTCAGGTTCTTCATAATGCTTTGGAGCACGGCTATAAAAATTCTGGGAGATAGCGGGTCACCCTGCCGGACGCCTCTACACATATCTATTTCAGATCCTGGTTTTTCTAATATAACTTTACTTTTACTTTTTATATATATATCTTGAATAAGTTCAATAGTTTCTGAGGGTACATCGCACTCTTGTAAAGCTTTCCATATACTACTGTGCAAAATAGAGTCGAATGCCTTGGCGTAGTCTATAAACGCCAGGTAGAGCGGGCGGTTCATTTCTTCGTACTTCTCTATAACGAGATCTAGGACGTGGATGTGGTCTATCGTTGAATAAGTTCTTCTGAAACCAGCCTGCTCCATCGGCTGTGCTTTTTCAGTATACGCCGCCAGACGATCTTCCACACATGAGGCAAATAGTTTGTAGATATTGGGTTGTAAACTGATTGGCCTGTAATTACCTATGTCAGCAGGGTTTTCCTTCTTATATAGAAGAATGATATCTGATTTTGCCCATTCTCTAGGTATAGATTTATTGTCTAGTATCTTATTGAATAGTTTGGTTAATAATGGTACCAATACATGTTCACCTGCTTTAATTGCTTCGTTGGGTATACCATCTGGGCCATTGCTCTTGCCATTCTTCAAAGATTTTATTTTGGTAGAGATTTCGGGGCATGTGAATCTTTGTAAGGTGGTGATGTTTTTCCTTTGAGCTTGGGTATCTCTAACGGACGCATGATATATCAGGCGATAATGTTTTTCCTTTATAATTTCGAGGCTTGAACGCATTGTTTCATAGTTCTTCTTTCGAAGAAACACTTCGATAATGAAACTGGGCATTTGCTCAGAGGCTACGTGTAATACCCCTAGATCAAAGAGGTATTTTGTTGCCCGAGACACAAGAAAGCGGATCTCTGCATGATACGTCTTGTTTGCATCATTAAAGTAATGTTTTATATTTTTTTATATTAGATGGTACCTAGTCGAGATCCGTTGATTGCAAATATCCTAAATTGGTTTGCCTTCTGCGCCTGTCAACAATGTCTAAAGAGCTTTGTATGACATATAACTATGAATATATAACAGATATTATATTATATTGTTTTATATTATAATAAATGATTTAAAAGGCGCGAGTCCTGTATGTTTTTTTATTCGCTATTTTTGTTTTACCCGAGAAGGTGCTAACCAAAAATAAAGCGCCGAATTTCGTTTCGTCAATATAAAATCCTCACAAGAAGGATGTGCATTTATGCCAATGCGGTTATACAAGTGTATATTTTTGTACGAAATTGCGTTATTAATTTAATCTTTAATAAATACACCTAACACCTATGTACTCGTATGTGTTTACATTCGGCCCTTTGCATCAACTCATTTGCAATGTCTGTCCGGATAATTTAGGAGACAAAGGAGTTTTACTGAAGTTACAGAAATTTAATCAAAAGGGCCTCTGATTTTATGAGAATGATTATGAGCCTATTCGATTAGATTGCAAGCCCGAGTGTAAATGCACTATTTGCTCTAACAAACTACTCGTGTCATCGTTAATTCCCTGAACTGCAAATGCGAGTATAACTGCAACATCCTTTTTATAGCGAATATGCTGCCACGTGGGAGCTGATAGTTCGTGTCAGAGCTTCAAAATCAGTTTCACATAATGGTATTGTTATTAAACACGATGAGTCCTAGTTACTTTAATAAATAAATGAATTCTAACCCTAAATCGACGGGTTTGTCAAAAATTCACTGTTAAAAGATTCACTGACTGCTCAAATACGTGTTTCCTGATTATACTCAGGTTAGGTACATAGTTAAAAACACACTGTTAATGCATTATAAAATATGTAAGAAAACTGACCTGGTTGTATAACACGTCGATTCGAGGATCGACTGTTACCCGGGGATCGTTTTCCGTCGCTTACTGGCTCGAAGACACCTCTCTATCTTGCAAAAGAGGTTGTTGAGTCGTTGTAGGGTTTAATAAAGACGATTGAGAGGTACCGGGTACCCCCAACGTCAACCTTGTGAGACATGTTCACGTTCGTTACGAAATATCACTATTATTTCTCATTCATGAATTTGAATATATAATTATGGCGTGAGCGACGTGATTTCGTAATAATTATTTTATTATCACTTCACTAATTCGTAAATATTTTGGATTCGCGATGGTGAAAATATATGGCATGACTCGTCAGACATAATAATTATATCACTTCACTTATATTTCTAATTTACGATAGTAAAAATAAATGGCGTGACTGACGCGATTTCATATCATATTATCACTTTGTGAACGAATTTTAATTATTTTTTACGGATTGACGTAATAATTTAAGATTACGACCGCACTCGTTGAAAGTACACAACGCTATGTCAAACTCAAATGGCGGCGCTCCCCACCTTGCTGGTACAATTGTGATGACATCTGTCAAATGTACGGAAACGTAGTTCCGCTTCCGGTAGCAAGATCGCACATAGAGATAAGTATACACCTGCTTCTTCATTAACAATGCTGTATGTTTTCCATCAATAAATGAAATATATTTTTATTTTTCAACGTAATCATCATCAAATTCAATGCACTTTTGCCATATTCCCTTCCAAGCATTTAGCCCATTGAAAAAAAATGATTCTTCCTTAGAGTTAAAATATGCGTCTACTGCTGCTTTGACCTCGTCATTTGTCAAAAATCTTTGACCTCTCAAGTGCTTTTTTAGGTTAGGGAACAGAAAAAAGTCTGACGGTGCCAGATCAGGTGAATAAGGTGGATGCGGTAACAGTTCAAAGCCACAGTTGTAAATTTCATTGATTGGACAGACGTGAACACGAGCGTTATCTTGATGAAACAGGACTTTTCTTCTGATCATTCCTGGTCGTTTTTCTTTTATTTCCTCTCGTAAACGACGTAGTAAGGTGTAGTAATAATCAGAGTTTATAGTCTGACCCCTTTCAAGATAATCAACCATAATCACACCCTTCGAGTCCCAGAATACTGAAGCCGTCACCTTACTTACCGACAAAATCGACTTAGCCTTTTTGGGGGGTGGTGAACCAGGTCTTTTCCACTGTTTTGATTGTTGTTTTGTTTCCGGTGTACAGTAATGAACGCATGTTTCGTCCATAGTAATAAAACGACTCAAAAAATCACATTCATCAGCTTCAAATAACTCTAAACAGTCGCGTGCAATAGTCAATCGCATCCTTTTTTGTTCAACTGAAATCAGTCGAGGAACCCACCTCGCAGACACCTTGTGGAAACCCAACACGTTGACTATTATGTTTTGAGTACGTTCATAAGAGATGCCTATAATCTCGGCTATCACTCTAATTTTCAATCTGCGGTCTCCCATAATTAAGTCGAGTATTTTTTTTACATTTTTGTCAGTAGTGGACGTCGAAGGCCTTCCAGACCGGGGTTCGTCTTTCACACTCTCTCTACCACGCTTGAATTCTGCTATCCATTTTTTGACGGATGAATATGACGGAGATACGGATGACCATATCATCATGGATGGCTTTTGATTACAGCCCCTTCTTATGGAGGTACTTAATGACGGCACGCTGCTCGATTTGCTCCATTTGTGGAAATGATGTCAGATTGCTTTGTTAATAAATTTATAAAATTAAAACTAATTATCGCACACGTTTCAAACTTCACACAATTAACAGGTCTGAAGTCAACTAAATAATGTGGCTAAATTTGATTTTTAGAACTAAATGGATCAGTGTTAGGCTGACTACTTTTCAATCCATCCTCGTAATAAATCAGTAACTGGTGATCCAGAAAGCTATAACATGCAGACGGAGCTGCGGGGAACAGCTAGTACATAATATAATATTATAATATGTACCTAAATATAAATATCTATCTAACAAGTAATGATATAAAGTGAAAATGAAATTAATTAAATATGAGCAACGAACAATTCTATAATATGAACAATTCTAACGAGGATTGTATATTCGGTACAATCCTTGTTAGAATTACAAGTATGATCCTAACTTTTTTGCTATTTCATTTTTATTTTATATATACGAGTACATTCGCGTTTGATATAGTAACTAAAAGGATTGTTAAACTTATTTGAATATCACGGTAGAACTACTAGATCGATGGAGATGAAATTTGGTAAGGAGCCCGCCCCGTATACGGCCTTACTCCGCACGATCCCCAGGTACCGTCTTCTGCAGGAAACTTTGCTCCC
Source organism: Nudaria mundana (assembly GCA_963556515.1). NCBI lineage: Eukaryota > Metazoa > Arthropoda > Insecta > Lepidoptera > Erebidae > Nudaria > Nudaria mundana. The sequence continues at coordinate 3,863,462 of OY748307.1, forward strand.
GTCACTATTTCTCCTGGTAAGATAAGGTTTTTATCCTCTTGCGGGAAATGTCAACGAAAAACCTGAGCCACAGAATAGGGAATAAGTACTTACATACAGAACTAGCACTCCGACGTTAATTAAAGCACATTCTTTTGTTTATAGAGAACATCATTCGAACGTTAGGGTTGTCCAGTAAAGTAAAATATATACCAGCATAATATGACCAATAATTATGACGTTAATGCTTCAATATCAACTCTATGGTCAATGCCGTGTTACAAACAAGAGACAACCCATACTGACTTACAATTTCAAGTTGTCGCTGACGTCACATATTTTTTGCGATTGTTAGGCGAGTGACATAGCCTGCCTGAGCGGACAAAACCGCAAGTGCTCGCTAGTATCATAATAAATCAGTGCTACAAATTCCAACAGAAAAAAAACCGTTTCTGTATTACCCTATGCAAATTTAGAGCATAAATTCAGTCGTGCGACGTTTAATTTGTTCTTTATTTTTTCGCTGAAGCTTTCACATAGTCAAGGGAAAATCTCATAAGGACTTTTTAAAGTGATAGCAAACTGAACGTCTTGAAACCTTGAAACTAAACATACTCGTATCTAATATTGAAGTACCTAAGTACAGACAAATGGCCGCTGTTGCTTGCCAGATTCTGCCTATCCGGGGGCCCGGCTAAGGCAAAGGAGAAACACCGCGGATAGGTTTTATTTATTCATTTCTTTTTTGTACACACACAGTAAATAAAAACAGTAAATGGATACATACTAAACATATATACAATGGCGCCATTTATCTCTAAAGAGATCATGATGCAAACAGGTGCTGATGTGTGTGCAGGTTAATAAACTAACATAAACTATAACTACGTAAATACACAAATAGATACATAAAAAGTTATATAAACATACATAGACATACAGTAATTAAGGTAATGAAGCGAGATAGTGTTCCTTCACTCACTTCTTGAAGTTTGACACAGTTCTGCAGTTCCTTATATCGGTTGGAAGAGCGTTCCACAATCTGACGGCATGAACGGTAAAAGAGTAGGAGAAGAAGTTTTAGGGAGTAGTCCGGTCCGTTTTTCATCCAAGGACCCGGAGTCCCACTCGAAGCCGTTCTGCTGCCCACGCAGCGGGGAGGCAAAGTGTCTAAATGCATCACCTTCTTCTTCTTTTCCCTGGCCTAAGTCCCATTTCAATTGGGGTCGGCCCTCCTCGTACGACTACGCCACAGTACCCTATTCTGTGTTGTCGCGGTTTCCACACTCACTGCCTTTAGGTCATTCTGGATGGTGATCTGCCAGGTGGCAGCCGGCGGTCCTCGCTTCTCTTCCCCTCCCCTATCTCCAATACAGATCTGGTCATATGATCATCACTCCGTCTCATAACATGCCCGTACCACAGCAAGCGGTTTTCCCTCAACTTTTCTTCTATAACGACCACTTTGAACGTGCCCCTAATGTGTTCTAACCCTGTCCAGTCTTGTGACCCCTCCGGCCCAATGCGAGGATCATGTAAAAAAAAGTACAGACATACAAATCACTTCTTTATCCCCGAAGAGTTAGAAAGAGGCGCTTATTACGCCTACATTTCGCCAATTCTTTTACCCCTACGTAATAGGTGGCGAGCTGATTGTCGTTTCCGGGGATTATATTTACCAGAGCCTCGTCCGTCCGTCAGCAGGTGCACCGCATGCAGGTGAGAATGACTTAGGCCCTGGACATATTGGTAGGGGACTTAGCACCTGAAGTAAGTAAGTACAGCTAAAGTTAGTAAGTAAGTACGCAAGACAAGGTGGTATGGTCGAAAGACATAATTGGGCGAAGAAACAAAAAAAAGTAAGTACTTATTATTAATGTTTTACACAGCACTATCTTTATAACCAGAATTTAAAATTAAAAAAACCAAGGTGGGCCTACACTTCGATTTGTCTGTTTGTTCCGGGCTAGCGGCCACAATTTCAACCAAACTTGGCACAAGAAATCCTTGGTTTAAATAAAACAATATTTTTTTATCATAAGCTTTTTTTGTTTGTTAATATTAATGTTAGAGTTACGAAGATCTGTTCTTAGGAACCATGTAATCGATTTTAGTAAAAATAAAAACTGCATTCAAAGATAAAAAAAACCATATTTGACCCATATCAATGTATAAACAGGCCTATGTCACTCACACAACAATCGCAAAAAATAAGTGACGTCAGCGACAACTCGAAGTTGTAAGTCAGTAAGGGTTGTCTCTTGTTTGTGATACGGCATTGACCATAGAGTTGATATTGAGGCATTGACGTCATAATTATTGGTCAAATTATGCTGGTACTTTACTGACAACCCTAACATTCGAATTATGATCTCTGTAAACAAAAGAACGTGCTTTAATTAACGTCGGAGTGCAAGTTCTGTATGTAATTACTATTCCCTATTCTGTGGTATAGGTTACAAAAGTTTTTAATTAAAATTGTTGATTTAATTGAAATGATAAAAATAAACAGATATTCCCTAATAAACAGATATGACCTAACTTATGTCATGAATCCATTAACCTAGGTATATATATTCATCAATCAAATCCAACATACCCCTCTACCTATTGCTCATGCAAAAGTATTATGGCAGGATCATAGCGAGTGGAATACCATAGTCTCTGCCTACCCCAGTGGGAAAGAGGCGTGACTGTATGTAGGTATAGACTATAGAGTATATTGCTCATCGAAATTTGAATTGTTTAATTTAATACTGGCTATGAGTTAGTCATTTATGTGCAGCAGAGCACGATCGCAACCATAGAGTTAGTAGAAAACGGGATCTCCAGTTTATGGTCGCAACACTCGCAACGACGACGCAAGTAAATATGCTACGTGTACCATAGTCGTAGCACTCGTAGCCGATCTACGCTGCCCGTGTAGAAAACTGGACGTCGTAGTATCATTCGATGTGTCAGGACCCACTAATCTACAAAACACATGTAGGTACTAATCATTATGACAATATAAAACCAGTTCAAAAACAATTTAAGAATTGGCAGTATGGTAGAAATCTTAGCCTGTCCTAATGGACAAAAAGAATAACATCTGAACTATATAACTTTTGAAATTGGATCTTTTAGTAACAGATAACCAACTATGCTTATGGACAGTTGTATTTTTTAATAATATAATAAAATTGTAAGTGGTCGATGTCTGTACATCGAATATATAATAGAGAAAGTTTTGTAGGGGGGCTTTATGAACGCAATAGAACCCAAAACAATGGTTTTTAGAATTTTTGTGTTTGCCTGAATGTTTGAACACACTAACCTTAGAAACGGCTTAACCGATTTGAATGCGGTTTTCAGTAATGCGTTGTGGTTTATTCAACTTAACATTTAAGGTTTGTTTTATTTCAATCGGTTCATAAATAAAATAGTTATGTCGATCTAAAGTAACACGCAAGCGGAGCTGCGGGCAACAGCTTTACATATAAATCAGTAACTGGTGATCAAGAAAACTATAACACGCAGGCGGAGCTGCAGGCAAAAGCTAGTTTTTTAATAATTTACTAGCATCTGCAAGGGTGATAAGTGGCCTTATTAATATCGTCAGGACCTAAGTTATCCGCACCTATACGCGGCACACCTGGTGACTGATTGATGAGGGTCTGGCAAATGAATATGTCCCTATATGAAAAGTTACCATAAAAGGCAAATAGGCTCGCATCCTACACGTGGCACCAACAAAGACACTGGCGAAATTTAGGCGTATTAAACACTTCTGCCAACCCCTCTCGGAAATAGGTAAACACGTGATACTGTTCTATGTAGCTATCCGTTCACACACATGGATCTATATCCAGCTCAGTTAAAAGTGTTTTTATCAGGGCACATTAGACCAACTGGCTATGGAATAAAATCTGATGATTTCAAACTTTTCCATTAGGAAAAACCTAGTCGTATAAACAATACCTATCTTTATCAATATTGTTATGACTAGACTAGATCCAGAATTAAGTTATATTATGATAATTCTAGGAACATTGACCTTAACGTAAACCGATTTTTGCGAAATCCAAGCAAAATGCCTATTAGAAGATTTATAGGCCGTCTACAGACGAAGTGAAATTTCAAGATGAGTTGAGTGAAAAACATTGTGTGCGCATGCGCGGGGCCAACCAATGTTGTTCCCGTGCCGTGGACACTGCGTGACGGACCTCCTCGGAATCATAGTGATGGGCTCGCATATCGATAACTCACGTCCGTAATTTGACGTTTCCTTTTTTATTATTAAACACTAGCATGTACCCAAGGATTTATTTGCGTAAATTCTGTGCCGATAGAAAATATTGCGAGTATTATTAGGTATGGCCTTCATGACCTATAAAAGCTGTAAGTCTCAGCTCCTAATTTCTACTGCGTCACTTGTTGTTTCTCATTCCGACTTTAAAAAAATGTTTCTGATACCTGAGCCGTGTCGTTAGTTTAGCAGATTTAGAATTCTAGCATCAAATGATCTATGAAGTTGATAGGTACTTGCCTACAAATTGAAATAGGTAAGAACTAAGTTGCTCTAGTAGCTGACGCTAACTTCATCTTGAACCCATGTCACAATTCCTTATAGTAAATATAAAACCCAGTGCGTACTCCCATTTATTACACTCTTCATACGCAATCACAACAACAGTCATAAAACACACGACAAAACGTTTATTACAGTACTTGTTTGTTCTGTGCGGACCGAATATATTGTCTCGTGTCGATGGAAGACATTTTAGTGAACAATAAAAGTCGAGTTACGGGCACGTCCCTAATGGCAGATTTCACCAATGTTCAGTGTGATAAAATGTTTGGGACAGGCGGAGGGAAGCGCGCCGCACCGCGCACCACTCCCGCCAATCGCAAATTTAAATTTGGAATCACGCGGTCTAAACTGAAATTAAAAAATTAAACGTGTTCTCAAAAAAAAGTATTTAACCTTTTTTTATTGATGGATTTCGGATTAATTTTTTAATTTGGAACAGAGGTTGTTAAGTGAAAGTTATGTTTGTGTGTGTTCAAACTATTTGTTTTAATGTGTTAATAAAAAAAAACTTTTAGTGATAGATAAGTGACTGGCTGCTGACAGCACTGTTATGGCTAACGTTTGGAGGAAAGTTCCAAAGGTAAGTTTGAGATGACGGAAGTACGTAGTTTATACGACTTCTTTTAATTACAGTTATATAATTATGAATAAGTAATACCTAATTAGATAAAATAAGTGGCTTATTTATTATACACAATCCGGGTGAGAGAGAGAGATGATAGGAAAGATTTACTGAGATATTTACTTTATACGTTTTATAACAAGAATTAATATAATATTGTAAAAAAAATACAAGTAAGTAGGGCTTACCTTCTTAAAATTAAAGAAGCATAATTAAAAAAATACATTTTAATAGTCACGCTTGTTTCTCTAAAGAGTAGAAATAAATGCGTGCCATTTCAACATAATTATAATTAATATTTATTATAATTAATAAAATTTATATAATAGGGCGATAAATAGTGCAATCGGGTCTAGAATGAAACAGTATTTTTTTGGGGTATCTCAAGTGACAACAATATGGTGTGCAAAATGCAGGACCGGGGTATTCGAGCGATGTTTTGATGATGATTTGATGAGTGTTACTAAGCACTGAAAGCTGTAGGACATTTTTTCAACAGTACAATATCCTGACGTTACCCTCAATATATTTATTAGAAGTTGCTACATTTACTAGACATAACCCACTTTTATTTCTTTGATTGATGGACAAAGTCGATCGAAATCGCCGTAATAATGCTAGGTTATATATGAATCCCGTTAAGCCTGCACTTCTACATAAAAGTGTGAAATGCACGACCCCATTAATCTATAATAAAATACCCAAGAATATTAATTGCTAAATAATGTTAACTTTAGGATTGTGTTAAAAAAATTGCTGATTGGAAAGTCCTACTAATGTAAAGGATTTTCTTGAGGATTGTGCACGCTAAATGCTAACATTATATGGTGTTTTATTTTTCTAATTTGACTGCAATAATACTACTTAATGAATTGGTAATCGATTGAATAATTAACTCATTTAAAAATGAAATAATTTATTGAATTATATATACTAAATTAATAATATGAATAATAATAATAATTTGTACACCATGATTATGTTAGGTACAACATGTTGATACTAACCCTAGCTAACCTTAAAATAAGCATTTAATTTGTACTATTATACACACATGTTCTGCAAAACAAATATCTTATCTTATCTTATCTTAGGTAGGTACCTACATACTCGTACATACATACATACATACATTCACGCCTCTTTCCCATTGGGGTAGGCAGAGCCTATGGAATTCCACTAGCTAGAATGAAACACGGGAAAAATACTGATTTCTCATATGACTCGCAACCCGATGAACAGATTTGGAAGAAAATTAGCTCATAGACAGACCGTTTCCTGAATTAAAAAGTATCCTGTAAGTACCCACGTTTAGTGTTCTTATCATTTACAGAATCAGATTTTTGAAGATTCCTAAACGGAAGGCACTATCCATTTTAACAAATTTTTTAACGAAACCTCGAAGAAAACATTGATTTCCATTTTCATAAAACATTATCCCAAAAGACTAATAACCAAGTCTCTCAGAAAGTTAATTAGCATCGTTCACCGAACAAAACGGTTCTCTTATAGTCTTGTAAAAGCTGCGGTGAGTGGATTAAATACTAATCACTGTATTTTAGACTCTCATAATTAAATAGGTACCATTATTCAACCTTTTGTGGACGCCCGCGACTTCACTCGCAGAACTAAGCCCTGTTCACACTAGGCTGATGTTCACGCATAGACAATAAGCTTGCAAACTCTGATTAACGGATTTTCGACTTCACCAATGAGTGTCCATTCAGTTTCGACAATCCGCTGATGGAGAGTTCGCAAGTCTATGGTCTATGCGAGGACATCAGCCTAGTGTGAACAGGGCTTAAAGGTACGATTAGTCTATGATGGCATCGGAAGGATAACTCTAGAGTACTGGTGGACTTTGCCCAATTATGCGGTCTCTGGGAAGGGAGGGAGGGGTTTATAATAAGATACTACTAAGTACTAATGACATCCTTATCGTTAAGAAGCGATGGGACCACCCATCTTCCCAACAATATTAGTTGAAAAGAATTCTTCGCCAAGATTTTTTTATTGAGGGTCGATATACTCGTAGAATCATTGCGTAACAGAAACCACTTACGTTCGCAATCTAAGCTCTCAAAAGAGTATTTTTCACAGTTTTTGCATCATTTTTCATTGTTGATTCGTTTCCATTGCTGGTTGCAGGATGTTATATAGCCTATCTTCCTTAATAAATGGGCTTTCGTACAATAAAATAATTTGTCAACTCGAACCACCAATTCCTGAGATACCTAAGTGCGTTCAACTAAAATCAACTTCAGCTTTATAAGATTTAGATTTAAATTTATTACCTACTTACTAACTTTAGGGTTAGGGGCTTTAGGGGCTCATGTCCTAATGTTAACACATTGCAAAGGTTAAGCAAGAAGAGTTCTATTTTTGCTGAGCGCGTGGCTGGTGGCTTTTTAGGTTCTTCTGAAAAATCGGGTTCCAGATACTCACATACCGAACAACGTTTCTTGTCCTGCACCTGGAGCTACTTAGGAATAACTAGTTCTTCTGTGCGAGACTATCAACTAATCAAGCATTACCTTGACATTGGCGAAATCATCGAGAGAAGAAGTAACTGATAGCCATAGCAGCCATAGCAGTTTTAGGATGGGTGACCATGTCTTAAATCATTGAGACCCTTCCGTGCCTCGGAGAGCACGCTAAGTCGTCGGTCCCGGTTGCCATACAAACTCCTATGTTAGTCGTTAGGGGTAGTTGGAGCCCTAAAAACAAAAATCCGACCGGTCTTACTACAGAACTCCGATATTGTCCATGGGTTGTGGAGGTCAGATGGCAGTCGCTTTACGGAAAATATCGAAGATCATTCGCGAGCAGTTAGACTGGAAAGCCGACCCCAACTGCATTGGGAAAAGGCTCGGAGGATGATTAACTTTAAGGTTAGGTTAGAATACTTTGTTGTTCCCAATCAGTTAGTTATTTATGGGAATCACAATCTGATGATAAGATACAATTAGCTTTTATTTGACTCTTAACACGGCGCACTTTAGTACCATATCTGCCCATTTTTAAAAATTGAATATGATTGGACTAGGGTATGATAGCCACAGGGAATACGTCCGAGTGCGTGCGTACCCAGCGTGGACGTAAGGAGGACTGCTGGACGTAAGGAGGCTTTGGGTCTTAGAAAAGACATAACAGCGACGACATTAGTTCAACTAAAATATCCAATGATATCACAGAAAATTTCGCTCACGTGACCTAAGGACATTATATTTGATAGGTAGATACAAGTTAATAATATAATTGAGTAGCTTTATCGATTGCTACTTTGCTCTGCTAAACTAAGTTTCAGGAGTTGCTAGAGTACGAAAGTACTATTTTACCCGACTGCCAAGGAAGAAAATAATTTTATTCAATAGCCAATAATTCAATATGCTTCACACTTCTGTGATGAACTTGTTTATATTTTCAGTTTTTATTTACTAGGTAGGTACTTAGGTACATACTCTATAAGTTAGTTTTTTTTATACAGTCGAGTTTTTAGAAAACTATATCACGCGGTCGAAGCCGCGGTGATCAAATAGTTTTAGACATAGTTATTCCCGTAATACAAATGACACCTATAATAATATTAGTGCGATGAGTTTTCTTTTTATTAGCCCGTAAATGTTTAAACTCAATTAATACGATGGGGACATCGACGCAGGCTTCGATAAATGAATTCACGGATAACTGAACGTCATAAAATTCTTTTAACGGACATTGTGACTGGAAAAATGTTTCCTTACGGAATATCGGCCGTAAACACAATAAAAAAAAATAAAGATAGTGATTACATACTGTCTTTGGTCATAAATAATTATTTCAATCGTAGGTAGGTCTACTTTGCGTGTAACCAGAGACGCCCGGCAACGGACGTTAGAGCGGCCGCGGCCTTGGGCCGCAGAATAAAAACAAAAAGTTAGGTCTACTTAAATAGTTCCGATTTCAATGAGAACAAATACTTTTCAGTTTTGGGAATTCGAATTTCGAACGAATGGCGCCAGCTGTCAGTCGCGAACTTTGTGGAGGTAAAATTTATTTGAAAATAACATTCCGAGATTCCCAAGTCGTAATGTTTGTCAAACCGTACGAATTTGTACATGAACCAACAAAAATGAACGGAGAATATTTATTACTCACACAAGTTATTGTTCAAAGATAAATAACCTTACACATTTGAATAGTATCTATCTGTAACCTTTCTTTTAACAATGAGAGATACACGCAGAAATAAAAGAGGTGTTATCAATGATATATTTATTGACGAAATGATGGCATATAATAGGGGACGAAGGTGTAATTGTATGTAATTTTAGTAGATGCGCAATAGGTAATATCCTTGTTAGATCATAAATACCTAAGTATACCTACTAAATAAATCATAGATAATTTTTATTGACGTTATGTCAAGATTACAAAATCATTAATAAATATACAAAAATAAACAATTAATTAGTCAGAAAAAAAAAGTCACAAATATACGTCCGTTCCTGGTGCAAAGGTGCCCAAGATGCTGGCAGCATTGCCCCGCTGAATGGCAATGGACAATCTTTGCACCAGGAAAGACCCAGAGCGAGTGTCACCGGACCTCTCCCTAATTCTACGTCCTAACGTTATTGATAATCTTTTCTTTTGTAATGCTACTGTTATAGTCCTATCAACGAGGAGATGCGTTATAAGTAGACTTCCTCCGACTCTGAAACTTGGCATATGATGATAATATGTAAGGACAATTAAAAAAAAAAAAAGGACAATAATAGATATAAAATAATCCAATAACTTTATTACGAGAAGTTCTGTTTTTTTTACTTAAATGTAAAAATCGCTAATAACTGTCTGTGAAAAAATCAGTCTTAAATTCTTTTTATTCTATGTACTAATTAGAATATGTCTGAAATAAAATCGAGTTCAGAGATACCCTAAATTCAACTTCTAGCTTTCTGAACTATAACTTCTAATGAAAAATTCCTCCGTCCATTTTTGTTTTTTGATATGGTTTTACTTGCTCAAATAAATAACTCTAATAAGTTATCCAAAAGATTTTCCTTAAGCAATTTTAATTTTTACCCAATTACTTCGCGCGAAAAATCGCTCAGGCAAACTTTTTCGTTTTTTGGGTAGGGGTCGCTATTGTTATAGATTTTTTAATTTTCGAACGTTCAAATACATATTTTTTAAGGATAACTAAATGCAGACAAGATTCAGAAACTATGATGGATTATTAAAAAATCTATACAGACGTAGTACATAGGTATGTATACAGAAAAAAATTCAGCAAGAGGATATTTTCATAGAGAGTTATTAGCGATTTTCATATATATTTTTTTAAGTTAGGACAATTGACACAACGCCATCTAGTATAATAAATACTTATACTTTTTTTTTGTAAATTTATACATACAATACACCAAGACTTCCAGACCGGGAATCGAACCTGAGACTCCGGCGTCGAAAGCGGATACACTACCGACCACGCCACCGCAGTCAATAAGGTAAAAAAACGGAACTTCTCGTAATGAAAATTATTAGTTTATTATATATCTGTATCTCCTATTTTCATCATAATATAGGCCAAGTTTCAGAGACGGAGGAATTATTCGGGTCACAAAAGCCTCATTGAATATTATACTATTAGTTATGATTCTAAAATTATGTAAGTACCTAATTATTATATACCTAATTTACACAGACCTAACAATGTATAATATACCATACAAACAGATTAGGTCTGAGTACGGCTTCTGCATTCGACCACAGATTAATAAATAGTTACTACATATTCGACGCAGTTAAAAACATTAATTCGAGAAGTACCTAATGTGATTGAGCGAAGTGAGCGTAGCGAGCGGAGCTCCTTATCAGGTGACTCAAATGCAACTCGATGTGAATGTTTCTCGACAACTACCCAACCGATTTTCATGATTTTTTCACTCAAAAATCAAGCATTCTCAGGAGCAGGTTTTGTTCGAGACCGAATTTTCATTTAGGACACTCAAAAAAAGTTATTGACCAAAAATATGTCAACAACCGATTTTCATGATTTTTTCACTCAAAAATCAAGCATTCTCAGGAGCAGGTTTTGTTCGAGACCGAATTTTGATTTAGGACCCTCAAAAAAAGTTATTGACATATTTTTGGTCAATAACTTTTTTGAAAACCTGCTCCTTATAGATTGATAAATGCCTTAATAGAAATAGTCGCTTCGCTCAATTGCATGCTGCAGCGCAGAACCACGGCAGCGACCGCAGCTCCTAGTTATATTATAGGGCCCTGTTTTCGCCGGGTTCCGAGACGTTTACTACGGAACCCTAAAAACTGGTCAAGTGCGAATCGGACTATAGCACCAAGGATTCCGTACCATTGTCTATAAAAACGGCAACACGTTGCTGTACGAGAGACCAATTAAATATTTATTTTATTTTGTTATTTTAGTATTTGTTGTTATAACAGCAACAGAATTACATTATCTGTGAACATTTCAGCTGTCTAATTATTACGGTGCATGAGATGCAGCGCAAGACAGACAGACAGGTTGACGGAGAGCGGAGCCTTAGTAATAGGGTTCCTTTATAATAGGCTTTACGTGTAAAAGTTTGTGTGTATTTCAAGACAACAACAAAAGTTAAATAACGCAGTCCCAGTTACAAACTAAGGATGTGTCGCGTCTATATCACAAACGACCTAACTGGCTAACCATTTGGACGGGTACAAATCCCAAGGGACGACGTTCGAGGAACTAATAAGTAACTTCGAATTGAACTTCTGTTCAATTTTATCCGACGCCAACCATAATAGACTAAAAAAAGTTTGAATTTTGTGGGCGAATTTGTTGGCATTGTATCGTATTTCCTATCATCGTATTGTGTGGAAACCAATTGTTAGATGTGTATTCTTTTCAGTATTTTTTTCAAAATAAAATGAGACTTTTTTTCTCTTTTATGTTCTTTGTTTACTATAAGGTTTTTTTCATATGCGCTCCTCTACAGCAGAGTCTATTCGACGGCTTAATTATTAATCTAGGCTACTTAATTTTAACGATAGCCTTCTCAGGGCTCCTTTATTTTTAACTAAACTTACACCCGTATTCACTAACGACACCATGAAGCGCTACGACGCCAAATCAAATCGAAATATTTTTATTCAAAATAGGAGCAGTTTATACACACTTTTTGAAGGTACCACACACCGAGAAGAAGAGCAAGAAACTCAGGACGCCACGCGCTGAAAAACAGTATGTTTTGAAAGCGCATTGCTCCGGCGGGCTCCATGGTGCCGCTTGCGAACGGCGTTTTATATCTATCATCTTTCATTCTTATCCTTTAGTACCATTTACCGTCACCGTCTATTTAAAAACACCTATTTTCGCCATTAACTTTGTTGGTTAGCGAGGCTATCAAATTAACGATGACGGGGAGCTTCTATGATAGTCAAAGCTTCGAGATCGGCAAGGGCACCACTTACAGCAGACCATGGGCCTCTAAATTTTTAGTTATGCAATAGATACATCTATTATTTGGAGGTATACTTAGTATCTATAAGTATATATAGATAATTGATGCCGTCAATCGCACATTGATAGAATGATCGCAAATATTGAGGTCTGGGTGCTAGTTGAGTCGTGGTCACTTGACACAAAGTTCTTCCTTGAAAAGGAACAGTCTGTGGTTCGAGTCCAGCCCAAGAATATCCTTTTTGTTATTCATATGGTAAAATTATTGATTACTCACCTATGAATATGTAAAAAAAAACCAAGCATGTTTGAAAAATTGGGTAACTTTTATTACATATTACGTAACCAAAGGTAACCTCTTACTTATACGAAATTTTCAAAAGGATTCACGTTCCTCCCATTAGTCTGTAAAATCGATGTAGCCAGGTTATATAACTTTGAATAGATATAATGTCGAATACCTGTCTATTGTTCTGGCTGCTTAATAATTGAGTCAGTGTAGGGTTTCATATAGTGGAAAATAGCGTCAAGTCTAGGGATGTAGTAAATTACAAATTAATTTTACTCGGATACCTAAACAACCGACTTCAAAATACCGAATTATTGTCGGAATGGGACCAAATGAAAATGGTACTACACCACGGGAATCAGTAGCTTTCAATAAAATAAAACCAAAATCGGTTAACCCAGTCGAAGGATATGAGATACTTAAAAAAAAAGGTTTAATTGAGTACCTTCTCCTTTTTAGGGTTTCGAGAACAAGATTCGGATAGTTTCGTCAGGGTTGTCCTCGACTTTCCTCCTGAACGGCGAGTGCTACAAACATGAAACTTTGCATGGATATGTTTGCAAAATGCTAAAAGAGAAATATTAAAAAGTATTTTTTTTGGGGTTCTTGCACCCACCCTGGAGTGTGGGGTGTCATTAGATAGGTCTTTTAAAAAATTGAGAGGTTGCTAACATGATTTTTTGATTTAGATATCCGTTTTTGAGATATTCTACTTTAAAGCGCAATTTTTTGTAAAAACAGGGCGGCGCCCCCCCCCCCCCCCCCTCTAAAATCTAAACGGTTAGCTTGAAGAATCTGAAATAATTCAAGATTGTAGTCCACATGATGAACTTTGAAGCAAAACTATAACGGACCAGATAACTATGTTAGTTTAGGAGTTATAGAGCCTATAATGGGTGACTACGGAACCCTATACTATGCATGGCCCGACACGCACATAGCCGGTTTTTTTGTGGAGTTTCATGCCCGTTCTTCTCCTTGGGAAACTGTCTTTTGAAACGTGGTGGTAGAGTCATGACCTTTTACAATAACAGTTAAGTTAACATTAAAAAAATACGTTAGCTCGTGATGACGTACGTAAAACTTATTAATTTATATTTGTTATTTTGCTTAGGAGTGGTTTTATTTTTCTGTGTTTGTATTGGAACCATAATAGAAATTTAATTATATGGTTTTCAGAATTCCCTCTCAATATCGTTTAATATGTATAATCCAAGCTGAGACAATCTGGGATATAGTTGGATCTGGAGAGTGGAATTTGTTTGATATATGCACTCTATTTCTATAAAGATTTAGGTGGAAAACGGAAAAACACCGTGAAAGTACCACCGTTAAAAAAAACATATTTTGGACTCAGTTTCGATAACAGAACCGAGTCGAAGTATTACTTTGAAAAAAAAAACTTAAAAAAAAAAAAATTCTTTAGACATCATATGAGTAAGTACTCGTGGTAGCTCACTGCCTTAAAAATTCTTTCCTAGTGCTATCCAGAGGCTCGGCAATAGACGTAGGCTGCAATGGACACGGGCCGAGGAATTACAAAGAAGAAAAAAAAATTTACGAGTTTTATAAAAAATATGTGTTTGTTTTTCAAAGTAATTCTTCCAGTCGGCTCTTATCTGTTTTCCGCGTTCGGCCACCAAACATATAATACATATAATACACATATAATAGTACAAGTATTTCGTTCGGCTTTAAAGATGAACTGTCAATAACATTATCCTTTGATTTTGAACCATTGATTTTCCAAATCGATAAAGACGTAAAGAAAACTATGTGTTGTTATTGTTGTTGATAACCTTCCTTATTAGTTTGTTGGTTAAATTATTACATTTTCTATGATATTCATTAGTTTGGAACAAATTGCTTCTGACAGTTTTAGAATGAGATTTCTGAAGGATCCTTTAATACTCAATCACGTGTTAACAGAGTGAGCAGATTTAAATGAAACTTAGCTCATAGATGATGATGATCACTAAGTGCTATAAACTACTTTTTATCCCGGGGATGGGATCCCGTGGGAATTGGAAATGAGAAAACTATTCCTTGCACCCTCATTCTACAACTTTCGCGTTTAATAATCTCACACACACACACACATATCACGCCTATATCCCCGAAGAGGTAGGCAGAGGTGCATTACACACCCACAATTTACCAGTATTTTTTACCCACGTAATAGGGGGCAAGCCGATTGCCGTCACCAGGCACACATATAATGGGTTATGTCCAAAATGGCCGAATGAATTTAATAAAAAGTAGCAGCTGTATTGTAATTTTGAAAAATAAATTGAAACCCATTGCCTTGCGATGAAATGTTGATGAAAGGCAACAAAATCTTACGTGCCAGCCGCTATGGCACAGCCAGTTAAAGTCCTGGGCGTCTCGGACTATATAATTAATAATACCTAGATGACGGGACTTTAGGGGGAAAAGTAGAGACAGTTTTACAAGATTTAGCCCTAATAAAGAACGAGTTTCAGTCAATTGGCTTAGAACTGAACCCGAATAAATGTAAGATTTTTATATCTGAAAACACAGATAAATTAACAACAATATCCATATTCAACTGTTTGGCCCCCAACATAAAAGTTTTGGACAAAACTTCTTTACGTCTCCTAGGGTCCCCTATTTTAGAAGATGGCTTTTCCACTTTTATCGAGGGCAAAATTTTGATCAGATTATTGATAGTCTATGTAATATCAGTATGTATTCATTTAGCTTTTACTATTCTTCATTTTTGTCTTTTCGTACCCAAATTTACACATGCCCTCCGTTCAGGACAATTTTGGAAAAATGTAGAAATTTTGGGCAGACTAGACAACTTAATACAAAATTCTGTGTGTAAAATTTTAAATGTAAATATTAATGACCGGGTCTGGGTCCAAGCGTCTCTTCCAGTACGCTTGGGCGGTCTAGGTATTTGTAGAGTCACAGATGTCAGTCTGCAAGCATTTCTGTCGTCGGTCCATAGTACCGCAGAATTAGTCAGGAAAATTTTGTCAAATACACTGATTGATTCCGAGGTGCGATGCAAGACCGATGCCATAAATGCTTGGAGGATGTCTTGCCCCGACACTGACCTGCCCTCACGCCTAGGCTCACAGCGACTGTGGGAATCACCGCTCTGTAAATTGAGAATTAATACACTAATTGACACTTCTGTCAATATTTCTGAGCGTGCACGCCTACTAGCTGTTGGAGAATGGGAGTCAGGGTTATGGATCTAGGCGCTCCCATCGCCCAACATCGGTACAATGTTGGACGACACAACCTTCCGCATTGCCACTTGCCTTCGGCTGGGTACACCTTGTGCATCCCCGTATCATTGCACCTGTGGAGTAGCCGTCGATAATCTGGGACACCATGGCCTTTCTTGTAGCAGAAGCGCAGGTCGTATACCTTGGCACGCTATTCTAAACGACGTCTTCCGGCCGTATGTGAACCAAATGGTTTAGCACGAAGCGATGGAAAGAAACCGGACGGTATGTCGTTGCTACCGTGGAAGATGGGAAGGCCTTTGGTGTGGGACGCTACATGCGTTGACACCTTAGCACCTTCACACCTTCCAAGCACATCCAGATGTGCCGGCGCTGCTGCTGCATCGGCTGAAGGCCTTAAACGGCGTAAATATGCTAACCTAGCAGGTGATTACATTTTTGAGCCGTTTGGGGTTGAGACACTGGGGTCATGGGGTCCGAGTGCTCGCCGCCTTTATAGAGACATTGCTAAACGCCTAATCGATGCTTCTCAGGACCAGAAGGCTGGCTATTTTCTGGCCCAAAGAATAAGTATCGCCATCCAACGTGGCAACACAGCCAGCATTCTGGGAACCTTCCCAGTCGGCAATGACGCGGAGGATTTTTTAACGATATTTTGTAATGTAAATAATTTTAGTCTATAATTATGTATATTTTGAATATTGTAATTCTTATTGTAAATACATTATTTTGCTTTAATAATCTATCATTTAAAAGGTTAATCCATAGCAATTAAAATAATGACGAAGAACGTACCTTTTATAGCCTGACATTTCAACCACGTTGCACAATGCACAGGCCGAGACCTTTTCAGTCCCTCTATAACCACCAGTGCAATCTGGTAGAATTTATATTTTTATACATTCTACCTACGCCGTTTTAATTCTATTTAAAAACTACAATATTTTGTATCTACCTATCCGTTAAGTTTCATGTTATTTCCGTCTAAAAACTATGATATATAGCAGTATATGGCCTAAATGGAGCTCAATTGAAACTCTACATCAAAGTGCTTTAGCAACAAGGGTCGAGAGTCATTGTTGTCATATCTGAGCTAAGAGAGTTACATCACTGGACTAGCATAGTCTATTCAGTTACAGTGTAAGGGGGACTCATGCAATTTACTCTGACAAGTTTTGTAATACAATACAACACTAAATCCTTACTATTACTTTGTATTACTCTGTGTACTGAATCACGTATTTATCGAAGGGTAAGATTCTGTCTACACCCAAATTTCGTCAGTGTTTGTCGTCATATTGTCATTTTTATAGATATTACTTAGATAGGTATAAGTTCGCGTGGGATAAGCGGAGCATTGCATTTGTGTGAGGGCCCATGAAAAGTAGAGTAAAAACTCTTTTTGTAGCTGTGTGTACAACACATGTGTGTGTAAAAGAGGTCACATATACGTTCACGTACACTGCACTCACACAAATGTAAAGCTCCGCTTACGCCTTTTATAACTTACTAATGTTATAAAGAGGAAAGATTTGATTGTTTGAATTACTACTGAACCAATTGTGAAACTTCTTTCACTGATAAGTACGTTGCTACATTATCCCTAAGTAACATAGGGTACTTATTTATCCCAGTTGTGTGTTCCCACGGGAATCTGAGTCGAGAAAACAATATCACGCGTGCGGAATCGCGGTTATCAGCTATTATTATAATAAGTGTAATTAATATTCGTGATTTATTTGCCGATGAATATACATATGATAATGAGCTGGCGGTGAGCGAAATGAATGATCAAATATTATAGGTACTACTTGTTATTCTGTTGTGGATCTCTCTCGACTCACTGCGGGTTTAACCTTTAGTAGGAGGAATCGTATCACATTAATAAACTTTCTGCAAAACTGTCTTAACATGAATGTGACCACTTGCCAGGGAAATGTCACCTATAATATCTTTGCCACTTGCTAACATCTGACATTACACGAATTTGTCATTATGAGTGTCTGAAAATTTGCACCCTGAACTCTTTTTAAGTAAGTGACCACTTGCCAGGGAAATGTCACCTATAATATCTTTGCCAATTGCTAACATCTGACATTATATGAATCTGTCATTATGCGTTTCTGAAAATCTGCTCCTGAACTCCTTTTAAGTACGTATATCTAGGTACTAAGGTTTACTCAACTTCAGCAAAACCAGATTGCCAACAAAACTATTGGGTTCGCGAGGGATAAGCGGAGCTTTGCATTTGTGTGAGTGATCACGAAAAGTAGAGTAAAACCTCTTTTTGTAGCTGTGTACAACACATGTGTGTGTAAAAGAGGTCACATACGGTCACGTACACTGCACTCACACAAATGCAAAGCTCCGCTTACGTCTTTTTACGTGTACCTACCTACTTTTTTAAATATATATGTACATATTTTTTTATATTTTGGACATTCTCACACAACGTCATCTCGCCCAAACTAAGCTATAAGCTTGTTCTTTTTGGGATCTAGACAACTGATAAACATACTTATATATAAAGTAATGGTAAGTAAGATGTTAAAACTTTTCAAAATATAATAGCATTATTTTCACACAGAGAGAACAGCTGTTCTCTCTGAGACAGTCTTGAGAATGCCTCGTTTAGGTGAAGCAATTGTCGACGTTTTATTCTCTTTTGTTTTTGCGAAAATAATGCTATTATATTTTGAAAAGTTTTAACATCTTACTTACCATTACTTTGTCATGGATTTTCGCCAGGTAACGCCTGTTTCTATCCAATATACTTATATATTTCTAAACACATATATAGAAAACATCCAAACTTCGAAACCAACATTTGTGGATCACACAAATATTTGATAGTAGTTAGTCGAAAGCCGATGCCATACCGACCACGCCACAGAATCAGTCGGCAGGTCGTATACGGCGACAGCGTATACGACGACCGCGTTGGTCTATGGTCGGCAGTCATAACGGATTTGTAATGTACCTCTAGCTACCTCTCGGGGGTACAATCGTCATTATTAAGCGTAGTTTAATTGAGTTAGACAACATAAATCCTTTTACCTGTTCTCGTAAACTCATATTAAGTATGCTATAGTCCGAGACGCCCAGGACTGTAATTGGCTGTGCGATAGCGGCTAGCACATAAGATTTTGTTACCTTTCTTCAACATTTCATCGCAAGGCAACGGGTTTCAAATTTTTTCAAAATTACATTATAGCTGCTACTTTTTATTCAATTCATTCGGCCATTTTGGACATAACCCATTATAAATGTGACCGGTGACGGCAATAGGCTTGCTCCCTATTACATGGGACTAAAAATACTGGCAAATTGTGGGTGCCTCTGCCTACACCTCTGCCTACCCCTTCGGGATATACGTGTGATATTTGTATGTATGTATGTATGTATAGGAATACATTCAGATGGCTCCAAATGCCACAATACCATTGCCAAACATATCCCTCCCTAAAAACGAATATTAAACAGTGTAGTGTTTCACAATATTTATTTTGGCCACAACTCAGTTTCGAAGCCGCAATCGACAAAGCGGATGGATGTTTCGTAACCTTGTATAGGCTGTTTGTTTTTTGGCTTCGAAAAGTAAGAAATTCGAGTCTTTTATTCTTCTAGGGTTCCGTACTTGTATGGTAATATTCTGTGGTTCCGTGACAAATGAGGAATGCACTTATTATTAATATCGTGTTCTACCATCTCGAGGGGCATCCACACAGCACGTCATAGCACAATCATTTTCATTGGTCCACAAGCACATCCTCGCAGAATAGCTACATAGCCAAAGGCACGTATAGGTTACTTTTTGTTTCGGTAATGTATTTTCGTGGGAATTAGGGACGAGAAAACATGGGTGGACCCGCGGTAATCAGGTAGCTGTCTATAATACTCGTAGTAACTACTCAGTACTAAAATGAGAGTCAACAGAATAAGACGGAGACTACATATTTGAGCCGTTTGGGGTAGAAACGCTGGGACCTTGGGGTTCGAGCGCTCGCGGACTCTTTAAAACCATCTCGAAACTCATGATCGACTCTTCTCAAGACCAGAAGGCTGGTTACTTTTTAGCTCAAAGAATAAGCATTGCCATACAACGTGGTAATGCTGCGGGCCTTCTGGGAACATTGCCAGTCGGCGACGAGGCGGAGGAGTTCCTTGACGCCTGTAAATAGTGTAGATTTTAATGTGTATAGCATAGTTTTTATTAAGTGTAAATAGTATTTTCATCTACTATTATGTATATTGTAAATATTAAAATAAATAAATTTGACAACAGAATAATAAAATTAGATAAGAGCGGTAGGCGGTAGTAGAGATATTAATGCGACTTTATAGTGCAAAGCCGGCAGAAGTGGTTTGAAACAAGCTCTTTGCCAAAGCCATTAACAAAATTTAAAAGTAAAATGCAGTACTTTGACCACACGAGGTATGTACAAAGTACTGCAGCAGGTTTTGTGAAAACATTCCGTTCTGTTAGTATTTAAGTGTCTACTTGTAATATAAAGACACCAGTAATCTTATGAAGAAAGTACCTGTTTTTGGGGTTCTGTAGTTAAGTCTCGGAACCCTTATAGGTGCTTCCAAAAAAAAATTCCGGCTGTCCTCGGCTTTTCTCCCAAACGGCTACTGCTAAAAACATATATTTATAAAGAATATTTTTTTTTGGTTACACGTAAAGTGGGAATAATTTTTTTTCTCGCGTCTACCCCATCGTGTGACAGACGGGTATCATTAGATAGGTATTTTTAAGAAAATGAGAGACAATTTTTTGATTTCAGTATCCGTCCGGCGTCATGTCGTCGCTGACTGCGAGCTAAATTACTTAGCGAAGTCTACGGTTTAATGTTTTGTTAGTTTAATGAAATGTACAGACACACGATCTCTTCTTCTTTATTTTTTTTTTATATTGGATTCGCCAAATTGACGCCGCTCGCCTGGTGGTAAGTCGTGACGACGTCTAGCGATTGTGGGCCACTCTCATAGCACACAATACTGTAGAGAGTGGCCCTCAACTTGACGACCTACTGATGTGCCTCTTCATGCTCCGCTTAAAGAACCCAGGATTATATGTGGGAGGAAACACGTGCACAGGCAGGGCGTTGCAGGCCACTATCGTTCGGCAAAGAAACGAACGTTTAAAACGTTCGGTTCTCGCGAACATGCTATCCATTGTGTGGGAGTGGCATCTCTGCCCGTCACGGGTTGTTCGGGATCGGAAGGAAGAGGGTGGGATCAGGTTGAAGAGCTCTTCTGAACACTCGCTGTGTTAAATACGGTAGACTGCGGCCAAGGAAGCGATTATATCTGTAGTGACTACTCGTAAACCTGGCAGATATCCTATAGATATAATGGCTCGTGTGGGCGTTTCCCGGGTTCATGCAAGGACACAAAACGACATGAAGTTGTTTAACACACACTCTAATTTTACAATAGTTAGTTTACTAGCCTAGCTAGTAGTGGGTAAGACGACCATTAAGAGCAGTAAGTTCGGGACCTTTGGTCCACCTTGACTAAGTACTCCTTAAACTCACAGCGATCCTCGCTATCAACCATATTCGACCGTCTTCTAACGTTACTCCCCGCAAAGTTCAACTCTCAACTCATTGCCTGATGCCTCATAGAATGGCGGCTCGACCATACTCGAACACGTGATCATGCTCTTCTCTTATTGGTCGGTTACACGGAAGTTAATTACAATTTTAATGACTTCTAATTTAATATTAAGGTTCACTAATTATGAAAGCCAGTGTAACAATTCAATAGCATTAAATCAGGAATTTAACATGGGTTTACAACTATGGTAATTACAAAAACGTGAACAATAATCTTCTTGAGTATACCTTCATCCGACATTTCTATTGCCGTCAGGTAAACAATCTCTAATCCATCAGCTCGTAACATTAAAACATCACATTTTACAGCTCAATAAAACTATCAATGAATAGGGTAGATGCCTACAACTAAAATAAATAATTTAAATGTATTTATTAAATAAAGAATCCCAAACCGTATATTATATTCAATCTTAATATGTATCCTTCTTGTATTTATTTTAAATCGTCAATCGAATCACTTGACAGTTATTGATTTGACGGTACATAAAAGTGACGTCATAGTTGAGTTTTTAATACAATTTTCTACGAGATCTACCGGTTTGACATTTAATAAACAAAAGCTGATTTGATTTGACATTCATCTACCAACCTTATTGCATCTCAGCGATCATGTCGGAGGCAATATTCTCTCCTAGATTGTAGGTTTCATTACTAGACTCTTTTTGTCTTAGAACAATCGATGATAACGATGTTGTCGAGTCGAGAAAACATATTGGCATTGACTGCAGAGATTACGAGTACCGGCTGTTAGAATTTAGGTTCACATCAGAAAGGTTGATTTTCTATTGTTTACTAGCTGTCCGGGCGTCCAGCCGTTCTTGAGTTTTAGCTAGATAAACGAACAGTGATTCATATCTGTACTAATATAATAAAGCAGAAGAGTTTGTTTGTTTGAACGCGCTAATCTCAGGAAGGATACTGGTTGAATTTGAAAAATTCTTTTTTTTGTTGAGAAGTTCATTTATCAAGAAAGGCTATAGGCTATATAACATCACGCTACGATGAATAGGAGCAAAGCAGCAGTGAAATATGTTTCATAAACGGGGAAAAACATTTATTTTAAGAATTTCCGTTGCGTGCGCTGGCCAAACGGTTAAGGTTATGTTAAATCTAAAGAATTGTTCCTCTTTCAAAGTTCTAACAAAAAGTCCGCGGTAGCAATATCTATCTTTGAAGGTTACTCACTACTTATAACATATTTTTTTTGGAAATGAAAATAGTTCTAAAATAATTATTTGCGAACCTAGATGTTATTACGGGTGACACGACGGGAACAATAATTACAAGCGACGGGAACGGGAAATAACCCTAATTATCACGCGGACGAAGTCGCGGGCGACCGCTAGTTTAGTTATAAGAAGAAGAAGATAAGGAAAATAAAAGTCGCTCGATGGGCTGCACCTTATTACGAGGGAGTAACAGAACTACTGGCATACTGGAGGAAGTGTGATGCATTTCTACCTATATACCCTCCCGAGGATAACTTTATGAACAGCTAGAACGTGTCTCACAAAGCAAGGATGGCTGTACATCGAGGAGTGCTTGTCCCTACACTAATGTATGGTAGTGAATGTAGAGTTTGGCAGAAGAAGCATGAGAGTAAAATAAATGCAGTCGAAATGAGAAGTTTGAGAAGTATGGCTGGGGTAACGTTACTTGATAAAATAAGGAACAGCGTGATACGGGAACGTTGTGGTGTGACAGAAGATGTAGTGACCAAGATAGAAAAAGGGATGCTTAGATGGTTCGGTCATGTAGAGAGGATGGATGATAGGAGACTGACAAAACAGATATATGAAGCGAGTGTGAATGGACAAGCTAGTAAGGGTCGACCTAGATGGACTTATAGCTACCAAATCGCAGAGGTCTTGAATAAAGGCCAGGTTAAAAGCACCCGTAACCGGCGAGCATGCATGCATACATTAATGAAAGTTGAGGAAACGAAAGAAGTATGCCAGGATCGTAGCAAGTGAAAGTCCGTGGTTTCTGCCTACCCCACTGGGAAAGAGGCGTGAGTTTATGTATGTATGTATGTTCCGGGGATATAAGCGTGATTATAGTCTATGTCGGTATTGGCTGAATATCTGTTAACCTATGTGTGTTCATTGCTTAATCTAGAGATACAATAAAACACTGCGTAGGTACGTGAGTGTCATTCAAAACACACTGCACCCTCTGTCAAAATTTTATTGACTTTTGAGAAGTTTTATAACTGAAATGAAATTATAATATTTGTTCAAATGAAATATGGCTGACAAACAAGTGATTAATTGTTTAACTGTGCAATATTGTGATAAAATTGGACGCAATTGACTTGAATGTAGGGGACCCTGGGGCAACAGGGACACCATACATTTACAATATAATTTAAAAAAACAACAACATTTATTAGTCTGGTTATTGTTTTTGAAACGTAGCATAAAATAATCATCTGTAATTCCTAACTTAGGCATAAATTAAAAATAAAGGAAATTGCCCATTGCTCTTCTCACCAACGTAGGGACAATGGGCCCATCTGTTGCAGGCACGGCATGTGACCCAACCGTTAGCAGATTGAGAGTACCAATTCAAGTCCACAGTATAAGCACTCTACATCCACTCCTTCAGACTCGTTTTCCTTATAATTTTTATTTTCATCAGCTTTCCTTTTTTTACAAACTGCTGGGTTTTACCAATGGCAATTACCCATTTGACTCCGCTTATAATGCCCCAGACGACAAATAAAAGTAAAATTAATACAATATACTTTTCTCGCTCGTGCGAGGTCCATTGAAATACGAATCGAATAGTATCGAGGGTCTCTGGTTACAATCATACACGGAAAAGGGGTGTCCGATTACTCCGGGAGCCTGTTATGCCCCTGGCTCCCCCATGAAAGTCTGCTCATTTGTTGCCTCTTATGGCATCAACAACAAACAGAGTGAGTATGAGGTGTGATTAGAATTATGGTCTTTCTAACATAGATTAATAAAAAAATGTAACAACAATAAGTAGGTACTGTCCGTTTGAATCATTCGAGACAAAAATAAGCATATTTTTTTTTCACCATCCTCAATAAAAAAAAAAAAAACCACCCTCAATAATAAAATAAAAACTAAAATAGCAATCTTTGGTTACTCTTTTACTCATACAGATTAACTAACAGAGAATCTTAATAAACTATCTACGTGTATCCAATCAATACAATAGTTATAAGTAGGTTTCATAACTTGCCCGAAAAAAGTTAGACATACCCACGAAGGTATTTAGGGGCAAACTCCCGTGGTGAGGATTATTATGAAAAAGTTTGCCCTCTCGATGGGGTCCATGAAGGTAATACACAACAGGTAAAGATTCAAAAGGTTTATTCATTTATGTAATAAATACAGTGTAATTCTACATTAACTGCCAAATTCGCAAAGCAACAGGTGAGTAAAAATCTGGCAAGAAATCTCAAGACCACTCTTTTTTAATCGCCAAAATGTTATTACAAAATTGTTAAGGAACAAATACTATAACTTGAACCAACTATAACTTGAACACAACCATGACAATGGAAAAAAATAAAACAGACTTCACAAATAATAAAATACAATTTTTTTATTTTTTTTTATTTTGGGTTCGACAAATTGACGCCTCCCGTCTGGTGGTAAGTCGCGACGACGTCTAGCGATTGTGGGCCACTCTCACAGCGCATAATACTATAGAGAGTGGCGCTCAACTAGACGACCTACTGATGTGCCTCTTCACGCTCCGCTTAAAGAACCCAGGGTTATATGTGGGAGGAAACACGTGCACAGGCAGGGCGTTCCAGGCCACTATCGTTCGGCAGAGAAACAAACGTTTAAAACGTTCGGTTCTCGCGAACATGCTATCCCCTGTGTGGGAGTGGCATCTCTGCCCGGCACGCGTTGTTCGGGATCGGAAGGAAGAGGGTGAGATCAGATTGAAGAGCTCTTCAGAACACTCGCTGTGGTAAATACGGTAGAATGCGGCCAAGGAAGCTATTGTTCGGCGCTGAGCTAGCGGCTCAATGCTTTCCGTTACCTCCGGACAATCTATAATACGGATAGCCAGCCGCTATAGCACAGCCAATTAAAGTCCTGGGCGTCTCGGACTAAATGTAATACTGTATATGTTTTCAAGAGGAGAGTAAAGGAAAAAACAATGGAAAAATTATGTTGTAATTTAAAAATTGCAATGGTTTCGCTAAATAGAAGACATGAAGACAGGAGGAGAAGCGGCTTCACTGGCGTGGCACAGATACTGTGTGTACATAAATAAAAAAATAAAAAAACTGTAAACCTGATGGTAAAATACTCAATAACAGATAAATAAGTATGTTTAAACAATATAAAGAATCCTACTCTAAATCAAATAACATTTGTTTCTTACGATACTTGATATTTGGAAATAATAAATACCTATTGACATTTTGTGAAAGGAATTCGCCACCAATATGGCGCTGGGGTGTTCTTTTACTATTGATTTATAACAAGGTGTTTGTTTATTTATAGAATCGCGAATTAATGAGCTCGTTTTTGAGGAAAATATAATATTGTCATTTATGTTAGCAACGATAAGACCTATGCTATTTATAACCTAAAATCATTATCCTTGCCTCGTCGTGAAGGTTATACTTGTACAAAAATACGCAGAAGCTCATCAAAATTAGCATGACATATTCACCATGTGAATGTCGAGGTCAACCAGTTCCTCGATACCACGGACATAGTGAGAAGACTGAGAAGGACTAAACCTTACGAGTTAGTGCAGTGAGTGCTATACTTTAAGGCAACATGAACATAGTGTCATTATTCATTCATATAGAGACAATAACAAAAGTGCCAATGGACACATTCTTACATCTTAATTATTTAGCAATTTAAGTTAGATACCAATTACTTATTAGTCTTAAGGCTAAATTGTAGTTATAGTTATGAAGTAACATATTATAACTATGTTACTTACTACATAAACAAGACAAAAAAAAAATTATCCTTGCCGATGCTGATAAGTAATGTGCGCCGGGCCTAAGGAAATCTAACAACATCTCAGTGGCCCCAACCATTCTCACCTAAAGTACGGCCAATAATCAAATAAAAATGTTTATAATCTAATTATAATCAAATAAAAATGTTTTGAATCCCTGAAGCTTTATTTACATTCTTTATTTCGTCTCGTAAGTAAAGTAAGACCATTACTTTACATGTGGTGCACCAGCTAACAAATGGACTACACTCTAGCTAAATATAAATAAAATTGAAGTAAGTACTACAGAAACGAAAATAGGCTCGCACCCTATTATACAAGGGACTGACAAAGTCACTGTCGAAGTGTGGGTTTAGGTATTAAACGCCTGTGTCGCCTTCGGTCCGTCGTGTCAGTCGTGGTAGTCCGAGACGCTCAGGACTTTAATTGGCTTTGCCACAGCGGCTGGCACGTAAGATTTTGGTGCATTTCATCAACATTTCATCGCAAGGCAACGGGTTTCAATTTTTTTCAAAATTACTAAATAGATGCTACTTTTTATTAAATTCATTCGGCCATTTTGGACATAACCCATTATAAATATACCCGGTGACGGCAATAGGCTTGCCCCCTATTACGTGGGAATAAAAATACTGGCAAATTGTGGGTGTGTACTGCACCTCTGCCTACCTCTTCGGGGATATAGGCGTGATATGTGTGTGATTTAGTATGTCTGTGTGGATGTTATCAATGCATAAGAAGGTGCAATTCCGCTAAGATCCGCTTAGAATGGCGCTTAAACGGGCAAAGTTACTCATTACTCATGATAAGTCTAAGGAACTAAATTTTCATTAGCAATCCAATGCGGGAATGCTGTCTGTGCAATGGACACACAGTTGGAGGACCCAGTTTTGTTCATTGAATTTAGTTTTATATAAGTAATTTAGTTTTTTAGTTTATGTTTAAGATTTTTTTGTATTTTTCGTGTATGTGTTTTATTAATGACTAGCGGACGCCCGCGGCTTTGCTCGATTGACAAATTATGTACTAAAACCTTCCTCGAGAACTACTCTATCCATTGGGGAAAACCGCATTAAAATCCGTTGCGTAATTTTAAAAATCTAAGCATACATATGGAACGGAAGCTACTTTGTGATACGGATGTTATGTTTGAGTATGACTAGGGGACGCCCGCGGCTTCGCCTGCTTGACAAATTATAACATCAAAATCCGCATCCGTAGCGTAGTTTTAAAGATCTAAGCGAAACGAAGCGTGATAAGGCACATTACTGGGTCGTCAAGTTGAGGGCCACTCTCTATAGTACTTCTGTGTACTATGAGAGTCGCCCACAATCGCCAGACGTCGCCACAGCTTACCATCAGCCGAGTGGCGTCAATTTGTCGACCTAAATATATATATAAAAAAAAAACATACATAAAGACTATGAGATAGCGTGGCGACTTTGTTTTAAATTTACGAAAGTAAAGATAAGAAATCGTTCTAATCGAGAATGGACGCGGGAAATTTAATGGAGGCAATGTCCCAGGCTTCAACTAGCTAGTAGATACATAACTATTACATTTATACATTATCAACCTTATTTCCTGGAACAATTCTTGCCGATTTTACCAATATCCTGCAAGTGACAGTAGTATTAATTAATTATTGTTACTGAGTATATAATTATTGGGACAATCTGGCGCGACGCGACACCCGGAAGCTTGTTATATACCCTTCGATGACATCACGGTCTAGTTAACAATGTTTCTTATTAATAAGTTAACAAGCTTGTACCAATAATTGTACAAGGTTATTTCCGTTCATTTTCTACCAGTGTACGTCTTTCTTTACTTGTCACCTAAAGAGGAGAGGGGTATAGTGATAGTGATTTGTGACTTAATAAAGGTCATCATAACCTTAGATGAACTATATACTAGATGGCGCGTCACCAAGCAATCACTACAATAGAAACACTTCAGCTTACGCATGCTAGTGTGCGTGAGCGTATGTCATACACTCGCCTTGTTTGACGTTGTGTGGGTGTATAGTGGTGCCAGCTAAAGAAACTTTTCTTATTTTCCCATTTTATTTAGGAATTTTTTAGGGGCTTTTTAACTTATTATTAAAATTTTGACTTTCAACTTTTTATTTTTAACTTTTTATTTTTAACTTTTAATGTTTAATTTTTAACTTTTTAATTTTAACTTTTATTTTAATTTTAATTTTTAACTTTTAATGTTTAATTCTTAATTTTTAATTTTTTAATATTAACTTTTTTTTTACTTTTTATTTTTAATTTTTAATTTTTAATTTAAATTTTTAATTTTAACTTCATATTTTTAATTTTTAACTTTTTTTTTAACTTTTATTTTTCCGTTTTTATTTTTGGCAGCTATATTGGATTGCGAGATGGACACGAAATTCTTACTTAACATACCAAAAACCTTGCCCGACAGTTGGCCGGTTTTTATTGGAGAAACTTAACGTATCATCCTTTCTAGGTACATCACTATACACTCGCTACTACATATTCGCGACTCACTCTTGACCATATTCAAATTTTATTTTATGTGTCTGTATTTTCTAATGACTTGCCCAACACCTATTTCTACTAATATAAATCAGGGAATTTTGAATTCGAAACTGGCAACACCATTAAAAATGACAATTATAAATTACACATTATTTAAATATTAATTTAATAAAATTATGATGAATTATGAGTATACAAGTATGATGAATTATGATAATACAGATGGTAGGTTACTTTGCTGGTTGTTTTTAGTCGTCCTGTGTAGTTTCTGCAAACTTTTATTGCACATTTAGGCATATTTAGGCCAAAAAATTTTGATTGCATAAACGACCGTAACCCTTGACAACACCATTGTCAATAAAGAGCAGGAAGCTGTTTAAAACCGAACAGTTCGGTTATATTTTTTTAAATGCATTTCTGACACTGAGGTTCCGTCTACAGTATATAACACGTCACTGATCATAACATACAAAGTCGCTTCCGTTGTCTGTCCCTAGATCTTTGAAACTACGCAACGGATTTTGATGCGAGTTTCACCAATAGATAGAGTAGTTCTCGAGGAAGGTTTTAATATACAATTTGTCAAGTGGACGAAGTTGCGTGCGTCCGCTGGTAACTTTATAAGGTGGAGGAGTCATCCCACATTTTTTTTTTTTTTTTTTTTTATATTTAGGTCGACAAATTGACGCCACTCGCCTGATGGTAAGCTGAGGCGACGTCTGGCAATTGAGGGCGACTCTCACAGTACACAGGAATACTATAGAGAGTGGCCCTCAACTTGACGACCCTGTAATGTGCCTCTTCACGCTTCGCTTAAAGAGCCCAGGGTTATATGTTGGAGGAAACACGTGCGCAGGCAGGGCGTTCCAAGCCACCATCGTTCGGCAGAGAAACGATCGTTTAAAACGCTCGGTTCTCGCGAAGACGGTTTCCACGGTATGAGGGTGATATCTCTGCCCGGCACGCGTTGTTCGGGATCGGAAGGGAGAGGGTGGGATCAGGTTGAAGAGCTCTTCAGAACACTCACCGTGGTAAATACGGTAGAACGCGGCCAAGGAAGCAATTGTTCGGCGCTGGGCTAGCGGCTCAAGGCTTCCCGTTACCTCCGGACAGTCTATAATGCGAACAGCGCGTCGCTGCATAGCGTCGAGTGCGTCCAGCAAATACTTCGCGGAGCCGTCCCAGAGGTGAGAGCAGTATTCAACGCAGGGTCTAATCTGCGTTTTGTACAGCAGACACCTCTGGTGCGGTGTAAAGAATCGCTTTACCTTGTTCAGTATTCCTAGTTTCCGCGAAGCTAGCCCAATACATCTCTCAATGTATTTTGTGTTATTGAGCTCTCGACGAACGTCTATGCCAAGGATGTCTAGATTGTGCTTCATTGGTAATATTGCATTCTGAAGAGTGGGTAGGGGAAGGAAAGGGGATTTTTTCGCTGTAAATGCACACGCCTGTGTTTTGTGGGCATTGAACTCGACCAAGTTCTCGGCACCCCATTGGGAGATACTGTCGAGGTTTCGGTCGAGATCACCCACGAGATGTCGTCTCTCCTCCTCTATCACAGATCGCCCCGCCGTCGGACGAACCGAGTAACTCCCGTGCAATGTACTGTCATCTGCATAGCAATGAATGTTCCCGAGGGAAAGCATATCATTGATATGCAGAAGAAAGAGAGTTGGTGACAGTACGGACCCCTGCGGTACCCCGGCATTCACTTGCAAAAAGCGAGAAGCCTGGCCATCGCAGAGGACCCGCACTCGGCGCTCGTTTAAAAAACTGGCAATCCAGCTGCACAGTTGAGGAGGTAGACCATATGCCGGAAGCTTGGAAAGGAGCGAAGCATGCCAGACCCTATCGAAAGCTTTGGCGATGTCCAGGCTAATAGCCAAGGACTCGCCGAACTTTTCCATAGCCTCACCCCATACATGCGTGACGAATGCCAGGAGGTCACCCGTTGATCGTTTTGGCCTGAAGCCATATTGCCGATCATTGATTAGCGAGTGATCCTCCAGGTATCGCATGAGCTGCTTATTAATAAGAAGCTCGAGCATCTTGCAAATGACTGAGGTGACAGCTATGGGTCGATAGTTGCCTGGATCGGATCGATCCCCTTTCTTGGGGATCGGTTGTACGTTCGCCTCCTTCCAGGCCTCCGGCACGAGGCCTGTAGAGTATGACAGGCGGTACAGACGCGTTAATACTGGAGACAACTCAGCAGCACATTTTCGTAGCACCACCGCCGGAATGCCGTCAGGGCCACTGGCTTTCCGCGTGTCGAGTGACCGCAGCACTGCCCGTACATCACATTGCCTGATAACAATATCAGGCATAGTGTGGCCACAGTTGGCGATGGCGGGGGGCTGCAGGCCACGGTCATCGACCCGGGAATTAGCCGCAAAGAGGTCTGCGAGCATGTCCGCCTTCTCTTGGGCTTTGTGAGCCAGTGATCCATCAGGAAAACGCAGTGGTGGCAGCGAGGGTTGACAAAAATTTGACTGTACGGCTTTGGCCAGTTGCCAGTATCCACGGCTACCCGTGGGATGGGATGTGAGCTCCTGACCAAGCCGCGCGACGCGCTGGGCATCCGCTCTCTTGAAGGCCCTCTTGCTGAACCTAGTGGCCCGATTGTACGCTGCTTTGAGGCGGTTCACGTTCGGGTCACGTGCCGCCCGAGCCCTGACCCAGGCGCGATATGCCGACTGTTTTTTCTGGACAGCCTCGGCACATTCACGCCCGAACCAGGGGCGAGCTTTGCGGATGCTGGCGACATCAGTGAAAGGGATATAATATTCTATCCCTAGACTGATCTCGCCAGCAATGGCAGCAGCGTTATCCGAAGGCGCCTTCCCTACAAAGCAGCGCTGGCTCTACGGGACGGACGCAAAGTAATCGCGGAGACCGTCCCAGTCTGCCGACGAGTAGTGCCATAGTCGTCGAGTCATTTGTTCAGCACGAGCAGGCGGTGGCACTTGGAAGCTGGCGTGCACCACACAGTGGTCGGATGTGCCCAGTGGGGCGCGTACCGACACACTGTACTCGGCTGGGCGACTCGTCAGCAGTAGATCCAGCAAGGCGGGCGTGTGGTCTGACCTGTCAGGTATCCGGGTGATCCCCCGTACCAGCCCGTGGGAGAGAGCGAATGCATGGGCGGTTCGTCCCGCATGATCGGTCCTAAGGGACCCCAGCCACTCAACGTGATGGCCGTTAAAGTCCCCCAGGAAAACCAGGTCAGCGTTCGGGAACCGCACCTGCGCATCGTCAGCCATCTCGCTGAGGTATTCGAAAAGCCTTGTTGTCCCAGTGTCCCCTGTGTGGGAGCGGTAGACGCACACGTAGATCTGGCTCATGGAGCCATGATCCACGTGCAGCCAAAGGACGGAGTAGGAGGGGTTCTCCAGACAGCGCAACCGGCGGCAGCAAACATCCGCCCTAACGAACACGCACACCCCGGCTTTATCGCGGAATTGTTCCTCAATGATATAGCCCGGGTAACAGAGGTACGACGTGTCGTCAGGGCGGCGTATCTGTGTCTCCGTTAGGAACATCACAGAAGGCCGTGCCGACTCCAGGTGATGGTGGACGGTATCGAGGTTTGCATGGAGTCCGCGGATATTCGCGAACTCCACCTCAAACGAAGTCAACTTTGTGGGGTTTCTAGGGGCCGCTGTGTACCGTCTATTCTCTTGTTCACTGTCATTGTGAAATATGGGGAAGCGTGAAGACAGGGCGATATTTGGTGCGGCAGTAAGTGACAAAGTGCAGAGGCTAGCTTCGTCTAGAACCGTGTGGTTAGGTCGGAGCCGACCCGCCGGACGGAAGGGCTCCCAAACCCCCCTGATGCAAGGCCGCCGCTACCCCACACCGGTTACCACCCGGAGCGGCGACCCCACAACAGGATTATGCGCAACATGTGGGGCAGCCTACTGGGGTGGTTGGTCCCAGGCGGGCCCCATGACTATGTTGCGGGCGGCCGCGGCAACGCCGTTGCTAAGGGTCTCCCTGGCCGGCGAATCGACCCACACCACCCACACTAGACTCCGCTTCGCCCCCACTGGACCCCTGCCTGCCGCACCATACACCGCCCCGGGCCCGGCAGTGCAGCTGCTGAACCCCTAACGCAACCCAGCCTGGGCTGGGTTACTTGGGGGGCTTTAGCACAGCTGCACGGTGGTACCCCCCCGGACCAACACTGTTGTACAACCTGGTATCCACGTAGGGGCCAAAGCCACCACATGGGTACCGTAATATACGAACCTCGTCCGTTAATCAGCAGGTGCGCCACTAGCAGGTGAGGTCGCCGGGGCCCGATAGATGTAAGAAGGGCCCCTTTGCACCCTAAAAAGTTCTATGTCCACATCCCTTAAAGAAACTTCAAATACTTGACTAGAGCCAGACATGCGTTTTACTGGTTTTACACAGCAGACATTGTCAAAATCAAAGCCATATAATAGTAATAACCTCCTTAGTGGTAGGTATTTATTTAGATAAACTAATAAAAAATAAAACACAAAACATAATTCGCGCTTCTTTTCAAATTTGGAATAAGATAGAAGTTCCTATTATTTCTTTGTACAATAGACAAGCGGCAAAACCCCCGAGAAATTGCGTAGAAATGAAAATGACTGACCAATCACTACAAATGTGATTGCGCCTATACAAGTTTGTACTTTTGTAAACCTTGGACAAGAGGAGTCAATTGGTAAGAAAACAAAATCTGTGCCGGTGGGCTATTAATTGTTATAAACATATCAATTTGTAAACTGATAAAAAGTTGGATTTTATATTGGAAAATGAGGAGAAAACGGGCAAAATAAGACAATTTTACTCTTGTGGTTTTTTCGAAAAAAAAATGCGTTATAAAAAAGTTATAACCATTTTAAAGCGGGAAAATTGTCATATTCAAAATTATTAGTATTAATTACTTATTATATTTTTCAAAAGGAGAAAATATACATTTTTCACATCATAATTTTCACAATTGACTACTCGTGGTCCAAGGTTTACAAAAAGTACAAACTTGTATAGGCGCAATCACATTTTCAATGATTGGTCAGTCATTTTAGTTTTCAAGAGGGTTTACGCTTGCCTATAACACGCGTTCAAGATTATTACGATCACCGACTATCGGCAGGCCTATAGTATGTCAATCGCCTAACAACCACAAAAAATACGTGACGTCAGCGACAACTTGAAGTTGTAAATCAGTAAGGGTTGTCTCTTGTTTGTGACACGGCATTGACCATAGAGTTAATATTGAGGCATTAACGTCATAATTATTGGTCAAATTATGCTGGTATATATTTTACTTTACTGGACAACTCTAACGTTTGAATTATGTTCTATGTAAACAAAATAATATACTTTAATAAACGTCGGAGTGCAAGTTCTGTATGTAAGTACTATTCTCTATTCTGTGAATATTACGATCACAGAAAGTCGATCCGATCGATCTATTCAAATCCTTTGATATCTTGTGCTGAAAACCGATCAACTGATTGATTGAGAGCCCACATATTTAACACAAATTTGTAGCTATAGGTTTAGAAGCTTTAGGGCACTTTTAGACGAGCGTATTTATATTTTCTACGGACAATGGACCGTTGTTTTCACCGGATTCACGGGTGGTTTATAGCAACCAATAAATGCTTTTCCACGCAACAGACACAGGTCCGTCTAACAAATTGTGCCGAATGCATTGTGAACTCCCCTCGCCGCCACCGGCGCCGGTCCGTTGTCCGTAGAAAAATACGTCGTCTAAAAAAGTCCTCGGGATTTGTGTCTTGTGACGTTTTGTTCAACATCTTGGAGTATCATTATGGATATCTTCTCATCTATTTTCGGACTAGTACGGTGTCTTGCGCGGTGCTTTGCGCTGCACCACGCCACAGGTTTTGGCCTATAACTTTTGACCCCTTAGGGCTAGGTCAAATTTTCGATATTTTGGCTTGAGGGGTCAACCTTGGGGTCTTCTTTTTGGGTGCAAAGGGGCTCTACCAACATCTATAGGGCCCCAGCGACCTCACCTGCTAGTGGCGCACCTGCTGATAAACGGACGAGGCTCGTTAATTTACGGTACCTATGGATTGGCTTCGGCCCCTACGTGGGTACCAGGTGGTACAACAGTGTTGGTCCGGGGGGGTACCACCGTGCAGCTGTGCTAAAGCCCCCCAAGTAACCCAGCCCAGGCTGGGTTGCGTTAGGGGTTCAGCAGCTGCACCGCCGGGCCCGGGGCGATGTATGGTGCAGCAGGCATGGGACCAGTGGGGGCGAAACGGAGTCTAGTGTGGGTGGTGTGGGTCGATTCAAAGGAAAGGCTCCTTCGGATAGTGCTTCTACTATTGCTGGCGAGATCAGTTTAGGGATGGATTATTACATCCCTTTCACTGATGTCGCCAGTATCCGCAGAGCCCGTCCCTGGTTCGGGCGAGATTGTGCCAAAGCTGTTCGACAAAAACAGTCGGCATATCGCGCCTGGATCAGGGCCCGGGCTGTGCGCGACCCAAACGTGGGCCACCTCAAAGCAGCGTACAACCGGGCCACAAAGTCGAGTAAGAGGGCCTTTAAGAGAGCGGATGCCCAGCGCGTCGCGCGGCTTGGTCAGGAGCTCACTTCCCATCCCACGGGCAGCCGTGGATTCTGGCAACTGGCCAAAGCCGTGCAATCTAACTTTTGTCAGCCCTCGCTGCCACCGCTGCGTTACCCAGATGGAACACTGGCTCACAAAGCCCAAGAGAAAGCGGATATGCTCGCAGACCTCTTTGCGGCTAATTCCCGGGTCGACGACCGTGGCCTGCAGCCCCCCGCCATCGCCAACTGTGGCCACACAATGCCTGATATTGTTATCAGGCAATGTGATGTACGGGCAGTGCTGCGGTCACTCGACACGCGGAAAGCCAGTGGCCCTGACGGCATTCCGGCGGTGGTGCTACGAAAATGTGCAGCTGAGTTGTCTCCAGTATTAACGCGTCTGTACCGCCTGTCATACTCTTCAGGGCTCGTGCCGGAGGTCTGGAAGGAGGCGAACGTACAACCGATCCCCAAGAAAGGGGATCGGTCCGATCCAGGCAACTATCGACCCATAGCTGTCACCTCAGTCATTTGCAAGGTGCTTGAGCTCCTTATAAATAAGCAGCTCATGCAATTCCTAGAGGATCACTCGCTAATCAATGATCGACAATACGGCTTCAGGCCAAAGCGATCAACGGGTGATCTTCTGGCATTCGTAACGCATGTCTGGGGTGGGGCTATGGAAAGGCACGGCGAGTCCTTGGCTATTAGCCTGGACATCGCCAAAGCCTTCGATAGGGTCTGGCATGCTTCGCTCCTTTCCAAGCTTCCGGCATATGGTCTACCTCCTCAACTGTGCAGCTGGATTGCCAGCTTTTTAAACGAGCGCCGAGTGCGGGTCCTCTGCGATGGCCAGGCTTCTCGCTTCTTGCAAGTGAATGCCGGGGTACCGCAGGGGTCCGTACTATCACCAACTCTCTTTCTTCTGCATATCAATGA
Source organism: Nudaria mundana (assembly GCA_963556515.1). NCBI lineage: Eukaryota > Metazoa > Arthropoda > Insecta > Lepidoptera > Erebidae > Nudaria > Nudaria mundana. The sequence goes on from OY748307.1 coordinate 3,900,207, forward strand.
TATGCTATCCCTCGGGAACATTCATTGCTATGCAGATGACAGCACACTGCACGGGAGTTACTCGGTTCGTCCGACGGCGGGGCGATCTGAGATTGAGGAGGAGAGACGACGACTCGTGGCTGATCTCGACCGTAACCTCGACAGTATCTCTCAATGGGGTACCGAGAACCTGGTCGAGTTCAATGCCCGCAAAACACAGGCGTGTGCATTTACTGCGAAGAAATCCCCTTTCCTTCCCCTACCCTCTCTTCAGAATGCATTATTACCAATGAAGGACAACCTTGATATCCTTGGCATAGACGTTCGTCGAGAGCTCAATAATAAAAACTACATCGAAAGATGTATAGGGCTAGCTTCGCGGAAACTAGGAATACTGAATAAGGTAAAGAGATTCTTTACACCGGACCAGAGGTGTCTGCTGTACAAGACGCAGATTAGACCCTGCGTCGAATACTGCTCTCACCTCTGGGACGGCTCCGCGAAGTATCTGCTGGACGCTCTCGACGCTATGCAGCGACGGGCTATCCGTATTATTGGTTGTCCGGAGGTAACGGGAAGCCTTGAGCCGCTAGCTCAGCGCCGAACAATAGCTTCCTTGGCCGCATTCTACCGTATTTACCATGGCGAGTGTTCTGAAGAGCTCTTCAATCTGATCCCACCCTCTTCCTTCCGATCCCGAACGACTCGTGCCGGGCAGAGATGCCACCCCCACACAGTGGATAGCATGTTCGCGAGAACCGAACGTTTTAAACGTTCGTTTCTCTGCCGAACGATAGTGGCCTGGAACGCCCTGCCTGTGCACGTGTTTCCTCCCACATATAATCCTGGGTTCTTTAAGCGGAGCGTGAAGAGGCACATCAGTAGGTCGTCAAGTTGAGGGCCACTCTCAATAGTAATGTGTGCTGTGAGAGTGGCCCACAATCGCTAGACGTCGTCACGACTTACCACCAGGCGGGCGGCGTCAATTTGGCGAACCAAATATAAAAAAAAAAAAAAAAAAAAAAAAAAAAAAAAACCATCATTGGAGCATAAGCAGTTCTCAAGAGCTAAGGGGGGATAAAAATTACATTCCCCATTTCTATACAGGGTGTTACGTAACGGTTATATTAACCCGAAGACACCCCCCATCAGCTGATCGCCCAGAACGTCTTTTGATGAGCTGTTTTCGGCTTGATATAACCCTTACATAACTTCCTGTATATAGATGGTTACTGACCAATATGGCTTCGGACTAATGCAGGTCGCTGAATTTGGTGCATAGCTTTGCCCCCCTTCAAAGATACCTTGTAGTTGTCCTATGGTTTTTTATTCTCCTTCTAAAATATAGGTCTCACTTGTCCCATACTGAGACAACGTTAATGGGACAAATCGTTTGTGCCCACCTTAAAAGTGAAGGTGATCGCTGCCGCTCCTACGTCCATTGCCGAGCACTCCACCTTCGCACTTGGAAGTCCCCTGTGATCACCTTGATTGGTGTCTGAGTTGCTGATCTTGCTTATCCCTTTACAGATCAATAAAAGAAAAAATACTCTGTATTTTTGCGTGTAAGAGTAACAAACATCCATATTAAAGTTCATCATAATTATTATAGAAATTAAACACACAACATATCACGCCTGTATTCCCGAATGGGTAGACAGAGGCCCATTACACACCCATAATTTGCCAGTATTTTTAGTCCCACGTAATAGGGGGCCTATTGCCGTCACCGGGCACACATATAATGGGTTATGTCCAAAATGTCCGAATGAATTTAATAAAAAGTAGCAGCTATATTTTAATTTTGAAAAAAAGTTAAAACTCGTTGCCTTGCGATGAAATGTTGATTAAAGGCAACTCTTACAGCCAGCCGCTATGGCACATCCAATTAAAGTCCTGGGTGTCTAGGACTATATAGAGATTAAATATTGATGTGTTTGGTTTACATGTAGTAGTTCTATCTTTTTTTTAATATTAAATATATAATCGCATAAAGTCATACATAAGTCACCCAGGTCCAGAATTGAACCAGAATCTTTATCTTACAAGAGAACGCTTTAACCATGATGACCTGAAATAGCTGCTAAATTTCTGCGCCATATCATTCTTAGTACTAAATCGCAGTTTTTGGCCAAATTGAGACATCGACATCTATCGGTAGTTACAAGTGTAGTGCATTTGAAATAAGTGTTTAAAACCTCAAGCTCACCATTTAAGTAGATAATGCATTGAACAAGTTGTTAAAAGCTTAGTGCCAGAACAGTTTCCGATGTCTTCAAAGTAAAACTTTATCGTTCTAGATATTTTACCTTTTTACTTTGTGTTTGAAGCCCTTTTTTATGTTTGTTACCTCATATCTCTGGACTGGGTGAACCGATTTTGGAATTTTTATTTATATATTAAAGCTAATACTTCCCAAGTGGTCCCATTTCAATTTGGTCCCATTCTGACAATTATTTGGACCCATTTCGGTAATTTGAAGTCGGTTGTTGTGTCAATTTTTGACGTGTATTCCGCTCCTATTGATCGTAGCGATTTTACATAGACTTTTATTGAGCGAAGCTCCCATGGAGCAGGTTAAATGTAAAATGTTCGGATGTTCGTCTCTCAGCAACCTCTTGACCGATAATTAAATTTTTTTCACCTAAATTAATACCTGATTTAAATTAAGGTCGTGACGAAGCTCAAATATTAAATTTAAATACAAAAAAAAAAACCGCTTCGCTCTATACGGAGCCGCGCACTGTTTACAGTAGTGTAGCTTTACCTAGTATAGACTTTATATAGACTCGCAAACAATTTAGCTTTAAAAGGTAAAAAAATTATTGAAATCGTTTTAGTAGTTATTGAGCATATTTAATGCACACAAACGAACAATCAAATCTTTACTTTTTAAAATACTAGCGGACGCCCGGGGCCTCGCTCGCTTGACAAATTTTATACTAAAAACTATCTCTCGAGAACCACTCTATCCATTGGTGAAAACCGCATTATAATCCGTTGCGTAGATCTAAGCATACATACGGACGGAAGCGACTTTGTTTTATAATATGTAGTGATTAAACAAGCTGATGCCCGCAGCACCGCTCGCGTGTTTCTCATTCCGTTCAATAGATTTCGCGTGAAAAAGAAACAAATATTCATCCATCGATACAATTTTTTACGTTTATTATATTAATAAGACTATATCTGATCCGACAGACGTCGTTCTGAAACTTTCTTTTTTTTTGTTTGATCCCTTCCCCTGACTATGAAAAACACAAAAAAAGTATTACTCAATGACGAAAGTTGTTCGAAATTGATTCTAAAAGGAAATATTGAAACAAAGAAAAGTTGAAAATGTTTATTTAAAAATAAACAATATGGAAAACATAAAAAAGTCTTAGATATACTTTTCAGTTTGGTTCTAAAAAAAATTCTTCTTGCGAATCAGGCGTGATTGCATTTAACCATAGACCTCCAAACTATAGACTGGCAGTCTCAAATAAAAATTGTACTCGACGACGCGCGAGGTGTCGTCATCGCAGTCAAAAAAGTGGAAAATTACGAAATATGCTAATATAGTAGATAATAGATAATTAAAATAAATAAATATATAAATATGTTAGGACAATTCACACAACGCCATCTAGTCTCAAACTAAGCAAAGCTTGTGATATGAGTACTAGATCAACTGATATAAATACTTATATACATTATTTTTTGTAAATACATTCATATTATACATAGGAAACACCCAAACTTCAGCACAAAGTTTTGCGTCATTACACAAAGTTTGTCCCGACCGGGAATCGAACCCGAGACTCAATAGATATTAAATAACGGAATAAATGTGTAAGGAATATTATACAGGGTTATTTGTAATTAATTAGCATCCTCGCAGGGGTAGATTGCTGACATCATAAGTAACAACGTTTGTTCTACGACTTTTTATAATTCGTTAAATTTTACTTTCATACCAAAATAAATATTAATTTAGTTTTGCGTCTAACAGTTATTAACTCTACCTCGCTGTTTACACGCATCGTAAAAATTTGGTAAACAAACTCGTATCATCAATTTATGCAATGCACGGGTAGGAGGCGGGGCGCAGGGCGGTGGTGCGGCGCTTGCGACTTTGACCTTGACCCATTTCTTTTTGCGAGCCGCCAGTCATTTGCTAGATGCGAACGCGTCACAGGTGTGCGTCAAAAGCCGGGACGTGTTAATAGTAAAAATAATTAGTGCCTTTAATATTTAAAGCCAGAGTTAATGAACAGTTAATTTTTAGGTGTGGTATTTGTGTTGGTGTTGAAGGTGACTATTTTGAACCTTATGTGCGCGATACTCATCGGCATGAGCGGGACTTGAACCTCAGAGGTAATAATTAAATGTACATACTTTGTTAATTATTGTAAAAAATTCAACAATTAGATCAATTTTTGTAAATACGCTGATTCCAGTTTTTAAATGTACAAAAAAATTATAAAAATATTTAAAAAAATTCCGCAGGATTTGGTTGACATGCCTCTTAATAAGTTTAAAATAGTGGTGACAAAACGTTTGATGAAGAAAGGCTATTATAATGTAGAAGAATAACAATGATATAAATGCATGGTCACCCTAATCTGCTGTTGTTAGCCACTCGTACAATACAAATTGTAACACAATGTAAACAAAACATTATTAAAAAAGAAAATGGATAATCTACCTGAGTGTCTTGCTGGTATCTTCTCAGGAGAACCAAGTTACCGAACCAGCGAAAAAAACATTTTCAAATGGTTATTTATGTAATTAATTTAGTATTTTTATAATATTGCATGACATAAAATTGTAAAATTTTGACATTTATATGTGCTCTTTATGTGCCTAAACTGAATAAATGAAATTGATTCTTTGATTGATTCTTTGAAATACTGTGAATCATACCTACCTACCTACCTATGTTTGTTTAGACATTAAAACATAAGTGTAGGTACGTTTCAACTTTAGCATTTCTTAGGCATCTTTTTGTTTTTTTAATGTAGCCAGTGTTATGTAAACCTAGTAAAGTGTGAAGGGATTGTGGACCTAGTGTAAATACCTAGTTACTTTCTACACGGCACAAACCACGCGAGCAATTAATAATCTGGCGAAGAAAGTACCTAAGCCCACCTATATCACCTAGTACCACTAGTAGGTAGGTACTCGACGTATTATTTGGTAGCACAAGCGCGCGCGAACGTACGTGCGTCGACCTTCAGTTTATGAATGAAACATAGACTTAATAGTGTCGCGTTATAACAATAAAATCTTGAAAACTCATTATTAAGTAATGTATTCAGTTTTATTAAAAGTCGTAAAACAAACGTTGTTACTTATGATGTCTGCTACCTACCCCTGGGAGGATGCTAGTTAATTACAAATAACCCTGTATATATATGAAAATACGCCCAATTTACTTAAAGAAGTTGTTACCAATTAGCAACAGCAATGTGAATAATTATGCAGTACTACTCTTCGTTGGTAACCTTTTGAAATCTCGAATTTCTGTTACCCGAATCTTAAAACCCCGAAAACGGTTGGAAGAACTTTTAAAAGACAGATGTAATGAATGACAACTTTTTAAAATACCCTTTTTAATTTCTCAGATGATTCAATTTCCATTTTCAAGAAGTTTTTTTTTAGTTTCCCATTTTCTCATAATAATATAAATATAAATAAATAAATATATTAGGACAATGCACACAACGCCATCTAGTCTCAAACTAAGCAGAGCTTGTGATATGAGTACTAGATAAACTGATATAAATACTTATATACATTTTTTTTTTGTAAATACATACATATTATACATAGGAAACATCCAGACTTCGGTACAAACGCATATGTCATCACACAAAGTTTGTCCCGACCGGGAATCGAACCCGAGACTCCGGCGTCGAAAGCCGATGCACTACCGACCACGCCACCGAAGCAGTCAAAAAAAAAAAATCCAGATATAGTTATACCAGATTCTCAGAATACTTTTTTTTGTTTCCCATCGTACCATTTTCCAAATAAACTATTGCCAGATTTTCATAATCTTTTTATTTGGTTCCCATACAATCGCGTACCAGCTAAACTATTGATATAAATAATATTATTTTTTGTTTCCCAAGCTAACAATTTCCAGAATTATTACAAAACTACCCTACACTATTAACAAAATTTAATAAGCCTCAATTATTTTGTAGGTCTAAATGATATAATTTATCTATCTAAACCTCTTGATACGACCCCTGCCACAGAAGTTCAATCAAACGACAGAAAAACAATTAATATCACTTTAATAGCAGGAACCTAGTTTTATACAATAAGAGTAGCTGAAAGTGTGTCGGTCGGATAGGACCACATATATTGTTAACGGAAGTGCCCGGTGCACTTAACTTGTGGGTCCACGGCGACGGCGGTCTGCCGGCGGGATCCGCTGGTGTCCTCCAATCGATATTGTACGGTAACAGGCCGAGATGCTCCGGGTGAAGGCCACGGAGCGACGGCGCAGCTTCAGGCTGCCCAGTAGTCGTAGATTTCCGCAATATGGCTTATCTAAGCCCCAAGGTAGCTCTGGAATAGACACAAGCAACGGATTAGATACCGGCTCGGCACCGCTTGCCGTAGGCCCCACACGTGAATCGCCGTACAGGTTCCCTACTTGTCGGACGCGCTGTACAATTATTCACATGAGGGTACACGGCAAGGTCACACATAACAAAGGATAACACAAACATGGGAAAAAGGAAAACACAGACAGGTGTTTGAACTATTCCTATATAATCGGTCTCCGACCGACGGCAGAAAGTCTCACTGTAATAATTATCTTATAATAAAATAATAAAATTTATCTATAAGCCCAGCACAGATGTGGGTAGATTTCGAAAGACTATCTTTACCTATTACGCGTCGGAGACGACGTTCCTACTGAGTCTGCGCTATGCGTAATTCCCATTTAACAATTGAAACTTTAATTTGGTTCACTTGAATAGGGAACCCTAAAATGACGGTCCCTAAACGGCCGTCTAGATAATAAAATGTTACACTAATATAGTTCACTAGAATAGGGAACCCTAAAATGACGGTCCCTAAATGCATTCCAGATAATAAAAGGTTATACTACTATGGTTCCTAGAATAGGGAACCCTAAAAGGACGGTCCCTAAATGGCAGTCTAGATAATTAAATGTTACATAACAGGATCTCCTGATGGTTCACCAATTTAGGGAACCCCAAAGCGACGGTCCCTCTATGGCCGTCTTGATAATATAATATTACATAAAAATGCACATTCCAACTAGGTGGGATATGCTCAAGGCAATTGACTTTACTTATTCACAATAAAAATTTAGAAAGTTATCGGTTCCCCGTTTAAGGCCGTGCCCCTAATGGTACGGCTTCACAATAAAATATGCCGGGTAGATGTAATATCTCACCCGGATTCTCCTTCGTGATATGTGCAAATTAAAATTACAATAATATAAATTACTACTTAAGTCCGTAGGTGAATAGCCCTTAAGAAAATTCTTTGTATGATTATTGTTAACAATTTACCGTTATATTCGACGGGGCAATGTACTATATTCTATCATCCCCTACTGGTTATAAAATGAGTATTTGCGTATGTAACACATATACATATACAATATATAATATAATTATCGCATTTAGGCGTGGAGTAGTCTTAACTTCACCGTCCTAATTGTTTTCTAGTATATCTTGTGGTAAGAAATTCAGCACCGTCTGATTTGGATATTATTTCGATACAAGTTTATAAAATATTAGTTTACATTAAACACGGTTGAAACTACGATGCCCGTGGCTCTAATCTAGACACTTATAGTTGGCTTTAGGTTACTAATAATCCATGAAGTTGATCTATTAGATAGTTATTTAGTAATGTTCTAATTATAGATCGCGCGGGGGACGTTGCACGTAAGCTAATCTGTTCACATTACTTACCCCGTATTTCCGGGAGTTCTATTTATTGCACCACTAATGTAAAACAAAACTAACAATCAATAATGTTTTTCGGTTTTACTTGGTTACTTAACGTTTCTGTTATTTTTACAGGATTTAATTTATTACTTCGTCCGCGCTGTCCGGCGGCTGCGAGTGGTCTAGTACCAATACTATTCAAATGTTTTCCTTTTCTTCCTTAGACGTTGTGCACTCCTTATAATACTTCGGTCTGGCAATTAAAACCTAATGACCCCGCCTACACGTGCATAGTGATGCGATCGTACTATCGAGGCGGCCTCCCATTGGTCAAACCGCGCGGTTCTTATCGCTCCGATCTTACGAGGCGCCAAGACAATGGGCTTAGGAATTTCTTGCGAAACAAACAAGTTCTAACGCTTTCTGGAAGTTTCCATACTAGGGATGTGACTCAACGCAAACCATGCCTCTTCGAGGCATTCACACCGTAACACTCTATATAGTTTTCGTCGAACCATTTGCTATATCTTTACTATCTCCTGAAAATAAAAATTGCCAGTCAGTAAATTTATTGTTTTATTTGCCTATTAGGTACAGATAGGTTTAAGTGTCAAATTCGACTCACTAGGTTAGGTTAGGTTAGAACTGCGACCATCTACCAGAAACGACTTGCATTAATAGAAAAAAGAGATTGTTTTTAGTAGGTTACCCGGAACTGAACTATTTAGACTAGGTTAATTAATTTGTTCTTTAAACAAAATGGGTAGGTTAGGTTAGGTTAAAACTGTGACCACCTACTCACGAGCCGAGCGAGCGAAGCGAGCGGTGCCGCGGCAGCGGCCGGCGAGTGCCAGAAATGACTTGCATTAATAGAAAAAAGAGATGGTTTTTAGTAGGTTACCCAGAACTAAACTATTTAGATTAGGTTAATTTCTTCTTTAAACAAAATGGGTAGGTTAGGTTAGGTTAAAACTGTGACCACCTACGCACGAGCCGAGCGAGCGAAGTGAGCGGTGCCGCGGCAGCGGCCGGCGAGTGCCAGAAACGACTTGCAATAATAGAAAAAAGAGATTTGTCCCAGGTGAAAGTGACAACTGTGTAATATGAGATTTCATAAAAAATATAACCCTGGGCTCTTTAAGCGAAGCGTGAAGAGGCACATTACTGGGTCGTCAAGTTGAGGGCCACTCTCTATAGTATTCCTGTGTACTGTGAGAGTCGCCCTCAATTGCCAGACGTCGCCTCAGCTTACCATCAGGCGGGTGGCGTCAATTTGTCGACCTAAATATAAATAAAAAAAAAAAAAATCTTGATTTTAAAAATCTGGATTTTGTTTTTCTGGATATCAATTAAGTGTATTTCAAAAATTTGTGTTTTAAAAATTGGGCTTTCGTGCATATGGATTACGGTCATCTGGATTTTGTGCATTTAGATTTCTTGTGTCTGGAACTCATTCGTCTGGATTCTAAAACGTCGTACAAATGAATAAATGGGCAAATGAATTTTGGAGATGCGATTATATGGCAAACAAAACTTCGGAATTTTTAATAACGGGATTTTGAAAAAATGTCCAAACGTTTTCGGGATTATGATATTCGGAATATTAAAATTCGGGATTAAGATAGGTAACCCTCTTCGTGTCTAAGTATTGAAAGTCTTTGTAGTTAACATAAAAATCAATATTAAATTAAGTCGGATGAAAGCTGTTCTAAACGGGTAAACTCATCCTTCACATGCGACGTACACCACGCATTATGACATCTGAACAGGATCTGGCCTATACAATTTGTATGGTAATGAACACACTGGTCATTCACCACGCTGTCTTTAGGTCGATTTACATCAGACGAGCGAATGCTCATTCTATCCCCACTCTATTAAATTCTTCTAATGTAAACAGACTTAGAGCATTCTTTCGTTGTTCTATTGCGTTCTTGGAATATTCTAAGAATGCTCGCTTCGCTTGATGTAAACGGCGCTAGAGCTTGCGAACAGTTGCTTAGAACGTTTTTGCGTGTTCGGACGTGCTCGCTTCCCGGAGCGGTCTCTTCAAAGCGTTCTAGTGTTCTTGCGAATTGGAATACATACTATAATTATAATACATAAATTTAGTTATGGATTAGTCTCAAGAAAAATGTCTTTTAATGATAGAAGCCCACCAAAATATCAGATGTCTGCGGGATCCGACTTTTGAACACTATAAAAATACAACTCGGAAACAAGATGCTTGGCAGGAAATTGCAAATCTACTAGAATGTAATATTTTATTTTAAATATATTTATTTTACAAATTCATACTATCAGTTTCAGTATAAAAGTTGCCAAAAAACCTTTCCAGGTTTGTCCTGACAACAGGCAGACATTCATCACCGGGCACATTTATTAGAAACTCATATCATAAAATAGGTACTTATATAAAATAATATCCCTCGGCCTACAGATGACACACAATATTAATTAAAATAGGCGGGTAGATGTGAAAAATATTGCTGGTTAAGGAAAAAACTTGCGTTACTAGGGAACGATTGTGCTGCAGTAGGTACAATATAAACGAGTATGGCCAGTGTAGTATAGCAATTATAGTTATACCATAGGATACGCATACAGCATGCTCCAAATTCAAGATTTGTTTTTATCAAGCAGATTATTATACTAATGATGTAATTACACTTGTAACAACTGTGCATTCTAGAGGGATTTACATCGAGCGAATGCTCATTCTATCCCCACTCTTTCTAGGTTCTCGGTTCTCATTCTTGCTCGTTGATATTTTAATGTAAATACTAAAAAGGACCATTCGTTTACACTAAAGAATGCTCTAGTTCTAGCTCTAGCTCTTTGTTCGTTTGGTTTAAATCCACCTTTACGCGTCACGACGCGTACGACGCTGTCACACACGTTTAAAGTGTCATAGCGCGTAGATAATGTAAACGTCCGACATCGTAATACGTAAGACCGTGTCGCTGTTTCCCACGGCGCATGGTATACGTACAAACTGCAAATTGTTTAATTCTAACTTTAGATAAACACGTTGATAAATTAAATAGGTAAATATTCTTACAAACAAACTGTGTCCAATTCTACAGTTTTGTTGTAAAGAACAAGGATACAAATAGGGCTTTCGAACTTTGCCCTCCATTTTTTTTCTCGTGAATAAAGTTAGACAAAATGAAATTACGTTGAAAAACTGGTTGTCGGGTGAAGATAAGACGGACGCTCACCGCTGATATTGTCAAGACCTCATTCGTGCCTCGGCTGGTTTATATTTTTTGTTATATTGCAAACTAGTCGACGGCTGCGGCTTCACCTGCGTGAAAAAAATTCTAGATGGTTTCCGATTCACGCGGTCACACATTCTCGGAATAAAACAAATTTGTGCGGTCGAGGAACCCCCGTCAGGAACAAGTTCTTTACGCAACCCAACCAGGGTTTGTGTTACTTTTCGTTTTACTAACGACGCCAACGCTAAATAAAAAAAAAAGCGGACCATATTTTGGCTTCTGCGGACCACCGGTTGGGAACCACATATAAGCGTTATGTGACAATTTCTACTAATCCAAAAGTAACCTATGTTTTGAGTTGAGTTATCCGCCAGAGAAATTCCAGTTAAAACCCGAACCCCCAACCTCGTTATCTTTTGATGTGACCCACAATCACTCGACCGGGCAAAATGTATATTTAAATCAACTTGAATAAAAAACGAAGAGGTTTATAAATTAGATGTTTTGATGAATTTCCGGGCATCATCATAACGTAAAAACTGAATATTTTGGCAGGTATACTTATCATAAACAATTTGTAAAAATACAATACCTAACCTGCTTATTTTTCGTTGTGAAAGGACAGGGGCAATCGTTGTTACGTACGCCTAGTATATGGGGACCGCAGCGTCAGCATTCACCTAGTAGGTGCATCGCAACAGCGCATACCGACTACGTGAAGTGCAAGATCAGCGGAACGTGCTACAATACGAAACCGGACGTTTCAACGGAAATTACCACATGTCACAGCTCATATTAGTTTCACACTTCGAGCTGATATCATTTCTTTTGTAGTTTGTACTTAGTAATTAAAATTATTATAAATAAATTGGTTTTTTTTTGGAACCTTCGGCTGCAGTTAACATAATTGGCGCAGTCGGTAGGATAGTCGTAAATTCAGTGCATCAAGCAAGGACTCCGGCTATCCTGAACCTACGTTGCTGCAGCTACGAGGCGAATCCAGAAATAGATTCTCCCGAGAAAAAACAATGCAGTAAGTACTTGAATCTTTCAAGTCCTTATCCTTTTACCCATAAGTCTTATCTAATATATTTAATTGTGTGTCCCAATTATATGTGTGACCCTATATCCTGCCCAATCTAGTGCATGATATTTTGATAGAATTATTAGTGTATTTTATAGGTGTGTTAATTTAATCATTCAAGATTTTTCACCCTAGAGAGTCACGTAGTGTTAGGTTAGATAACGATAAGAATAGAGTTTTTGACGAGCATAGGAATTTAGACAGTATCTCCAGCACAATGATGGCCGAGCCAATACCTGATGTTGATGCTATATATAAATCTCTCAGATTATTGCCCGAATTCGATGGTAACCCACACGTGTTAACACGATTTGTAAAATTATGTGACCAACTTGTACTAACCCATTTTAATGCGAACCCAGGTCATGAATTAATTAATTTAGCTCTTCTTAACGGTATTTTAAATAAAGTGACAGGCCCCGCCGCGCGGTGTATTAACTCTAACTTTATCCCAGAGACCTGGCAGGGAATAAAATCCGCACTTATAAATAATTTTGCTGATCATCGCGACGAGACCGCTCTGTATAGTGATTTGTCCATGCAAACCCAGGGTTCTAGCACCCCTCAAGAATTTTATGAAAGGTGTCAAAATCTTTTTAGTACTAAAATGACCTATATTTCGCTACACGAGACTTTCCCCACTACCATACAATCTAAACGAACGTTATACCAAAAATTAACCCTTCAGGCTTATTTGAGAGGCCTTAAGGACCCATTAGGATCCCGGATACGCTGTATGCGGCCCGATTCTATGGAGAAGGCTTTAGAATATGTACAGGACGAATTGAACACATTATACTTACAAAATCGTAACGATAGCGGCTCCTTTAATAGAAAGGATTGGTCAAGGCCACAACCAAATCATTTTAATATACCCATTAATAATTTTACCCCTAAACAACCATTCTTTAATTTCCCTAGCGCACCTAGGCAATCGATACAACAAATGTTTAACGCCCCTGGCCCTTCACGGCAACAGTCATTTCAACCCCCAACACAAGGCTGGAGACCTAGCAATAATAACGGGTTCCAACGACCCCTAGGACCGTCTAGAACGCAGCAGATGATGTGCGCCCCTTTACCTAACTATAATCCCCAGAGTAATGTTTTTAAATTACCTAATAAGCCTCAACCCCAACAGTCGTTTAATGGCCCACGGCCTATGAGCGGCGTAAGTCATTTTATACCGAAAACACTACCACCTAGTGGACATAATTGGCAGAAATTCGGCAATCCACCCCCCAATAACTATTTTAAAACGCGCGATGCTAATTTTAATCAGTACGACGACTCTTACGAATACTATAATTACGACGATAGTTATTATTACGACGATAATTACGAATACCAACCATATCAGGAAAATTACTGTAGTCAGGAGCAGTATGAAGAACCAGCAGCTGTGATCCAGGAATTGGACCAGGCCTCAGCATGTAATGATCAAAATTTTCAGATAGAACCCCAGTTATAAAAACCAATATAGAAGTAAATTTTCAGATACAGAGACAGTTAGGTTATATTCAACTTTATAATCCGCCACTTAAATTTTTAATTGATACTGGAGCTAACTTATCGACTATCAGTCCCGAAGCAGTGGATAGATATTTTGGTAATATGCCCCTAGATTATGACCCCATTGAGATAACTAATATTCATGCTACTAAAACTTGTGACTATTCTATTAGCTTACCTTGTTTTCAGGAATATGGAATTAATGACTGTGTAAATTTATCTGTGTACAAATTTCATAACTTTTTCGATGGTCTTATAGGTTTAGATATTCTAGATAAGTGGGATTCCACTATTGATTTGAAAAATAAATTATTAAAAACTAAAAATGCTCAAATACCGATACATATGTACGATTCCAAAAACGCAAACTGGTATGAGGAGATAATACCTGCAAATTCTTCTAAATTAGTTAGATTACCAATCAATACAAAGGATGGTGAAGTATCAGTAGAGAAACAGATGATGTGTAATTGCATAATTTTAGATTGCTTAACAACCATTATAGATGGCCGTGGTTGGGTAGAAGTTGCCAACCCTACACGTAATGATATTATATTCTCACTAGACCGCCCTGTAGAAGCAGAATTATTTTACATTTATAAAAATTGTACTCAAATTTATTCAAGCCGAACAGAAACTATTTTATCTCGTCTTCGCACTAATCACTTAAATCCAGAGGAACTTGCTAATTTACGAAATCTTTGTAGTAATTACGCCGATGTGTTTTACCTTGATGGTGAACCATTGACATTCACTAATAAAACTAAACATAAAATTAGAACCACAGATGAAATTCCAGCCCACACTAAAAGTTACAGATATCCGTATGTTCACCGGCAAGAAGTTAGAGATCAGATAAATAAAATGCTTGAACAGAATATTATCCGTCCTTCAGACTCAGCCTGGAGCTCCCCAATTTGGATTGTACCCAAAAAAGGTGACGCTTCCGGTAAAGTTAAATGGCGTCTTGTCATAGACTTTCGAAAAGTTAATGAGAAAACGATTGATGATAAATATCCCATTCCCAATATAACAGATGTCTTAGATAAACTTGGTAAATGTCAGTATTTTACAACTCTAGATCTAGCTAGTGGATTTTATCAGGTGGAGATGGACCCTGATGACATCCATAAAACAGCATTTACAGTAGAAAATGGACATTATGAGTTTCTCAGAATGCCCATGGGATTAAAGAATTCACCTTCCACGTTCCAGCGCGTCATGGACAACGTCCTTAGGGATCTCCAAAACCGAATATGTCTAGTGTACTTAGACGACATCATTGTATTCGGAGTTTCTTTGCAAGAACATATGTTAAACTTAGAAAAGGTATTTCAAAAACTACGTGAATCGAATTTTAAAATACAGATGGATAAATCTGAATTTTTAAAATTAGAAACCGAATTTCTTGGCCATGTAATTTGTAGAGATGGTGTCAAACCAAACCCTAATAAAATTCACGCTATTCAGAATTACCCCATACCAAAAACAACTACCGAAATCAAACGTTTTCTTGGACTCATTGGTTACTACCGAAAGTTTATACCGAATTTTGCTCGAATAACTAAACCACTCACACAATGCTTAAAGAAAGGATCTAAAATAACACTTGATCAAAATTACACTAATAGTTTCGAACATTGCAAAACCCAACTTTACAGTATCCAGTCTTACCAACGACCCAATTTTACAGTATCCAGATTTTTCAAAGGAATTTATCTTAACTACCGATGCTTCTAACGTAGCAATAGGTGCCATTCTATCCCAAGGTAGTATTGGAATAGATAAACCGATAGCATACGCTTCACGTACCCTTAATACTAGCGAATTAAATTACAGTACAATAGAAAAGGAACTTCTGGCAATTGTTTGGTCTACGAAATATTTTAGACCGTACTTATTCGGACGTAAATTTAAAATAGTTACAGATCATAAACCATTACAATGGATTATGAACTTGAAAGAACCAAATTCACGATTGACAAGATGGAGATTAAAGCTCAGTGAATACGATTTTACAGTCGTCTATAAACAAGGGAAAAATAATACCAATGCCGATGCCCTTTCACGAATCGAACTTCATAATGAAGAACGATCGTCTATAGTAGTTCACCCGTCTAACTCAGTACTTCCGTTAGATGAGTCACGAACTATTACAGCTTCAGATGTTGATGCTGACTCTCGAACAGCAACCGTACATACCGACGCCGAAAATCCTATTCTTGAAGTGCCCATCACTGACGATCCATTAAATAAATACACTAAACAATTAATTTTTAATCTAGTAGGAGATATTAAAGCCAGACCAGTCTTAACCAAACCTTTTCTTACACACACTAAAATTAACTTACAAATTTCCGAATCAAATTTAGAAGAAGACGTAGTTAACGCTATAAAAGAATATGTAAACCCAAAAATCAAAACCGGATTGCTCATAAATCCACCATTAGCTATGTATCAGATTATACCTATTATACAACGTAACTTCAAAAACTCGTCCATGAACATAGTCTTAACAAAAAAGGAAATAGAAAATGTCAGAGAATACCTGAGACAACAAGACATAATTAATAAGTACCATGATGGTAAGACCAATCATCGCGGTATTAACGAATGCTACTTAGCTTTATCTCATAAGTATTATTGGCCGAAAATGAAGGAGCAAATAACAAAATTTATTAGCGAGTGCACAATCTGTGGTCAAGCTAAATATGACCGCAATCCTATAAAACAACAGTTCAAAGTAGTACCACCCTCAACGAAACCTTTTGAATTAGTACATTTAGATCTATTAACCATTCAAAGTGAAAAATTCTTAACTATTGTAGATTCATTTTCGAAATATGGACAGGCCTATTATTTGAGAGATGGGACTGCAGTAAGTGTTTTACAGGCTATACTTAACTTTTGTACTCATCACGGTATACCAATTACTATGGTAACGGATAACGGTAGTGAGTTCACAAACCAATTAATGGCAGAATTTGTTAGACTCCATAAAATACAGCATCATAGGGTAGCCCCCCATACACCTAACGAAAACGGAATTGTAGAAAGATTTCATTCCACCATTTTAGAACATTTACGTATTTTAAAACTTGTACAGAAAATAGATTCAGTTATTAACATTATGCCTTATGCTATTCTTGCCTATAATAATAGTATTCATAGTTTTACTAAATGTAAGCCGATTGAGATAATCACAGGACACTTTGATCCTCGTGATCCTTTTGACGTAGATATAAGCAGTCAGTTGTTACAGCAGTACATGGTTAATCATAAAGACAAAATGAAAATAGCGTATAATACCATTCATGATTTATGTAGCTCTAATCGTCAAAATTTAATGGAAAACCGTAATAAGAACCGTGAACCGGAAATAGAATATGCTCCCGAACAACAAATCTTTGTCAAAAACCCAATAGCTTCCCGTCAAAAATTAGCACCCCGTTATACACACGACACGGTAATGGCAGACCTTCCCATTCACATGAAAGAAACGAAGTCCTGTGGCAAAACATAGGTTAAAGCGTGTCCCTAAAACTAATAAATTGTTACAGAGCGATCCCGATAATACTCCTGTTCCTACGACCAGCACTAACTCAGGAATTAACTAGGTTACAAAATATATTAGCATTTATTAGAACATCAACTATGCACCATTCGTTCTTAAATTCCCGGGAAATACGCAACTTAACGGATAGGTTAGGTACTTTATATGGTAGTAATAAGTTAGTAGATTTAGATACTAGGGATTACTATGATGTAATTAGGTTAGGTTCATATTATGTAGGTAACGAAATAGTTATAGTATATAAATTTCCCATTTTTACACCCCATACATATGATTTATATAAATTATCTATTGTACCCAATTTAAACCACGAAATCCTGATCCCGTCATCTCCATTCCTAGCCGTCCATCAGAAAGATTTCAAGTACATAGAGGCTGAATGCCCGAAGACCGGTAACTGGTTTCTATGTGAAGAAAAACGGAGTCTGCAAAACCGATCTTCTCAAGACTGCATACACCAACTCATCACTACCCAACAGAAAAAACCCATGTGCAACCCTATCACCATCGCCATGGACCAGCCAGCGTATGAAGAACTCGACGACAGACACTACACTATCAGCTTTCCTGTTTCAACCAAAGTACATCTCTCCTGCGGACAAGATCTCTACAAAGAATACCAAGGCAGCTACCTCGCTATAATCCCACAAGCATGCTATCTAGAAACCACAGAGTTCACTATCGCTAACATCAAGGACCGACTCAAAGGACACGTACTGACTATTACAGATCTACCCAAAGGACCAGAGTACAACAATTCTAAAGCCACACTTAAATTAAACTCTATAAAACTGGACCATCTATACGCCACCAACATGAAGATCTCGCAACTCCCAATAATCAACCTCGAACCAATTGATACCATGATATACCATACTACCATCCCCCTGTACGTAGTAATGATTGGCGTTTCAGTAACTATCGCTATCTTACTTTATCGAAGATACATCTCAAGAACCGCATCTAAGCAGATTGAACAACAAGAAATTAAACTACAAGACACATACACAGTTCCAGTACCAAGGACAAACGGAAATCAACCCCCACCTCAATTTACGACGAAATTCATCGGTGGTGCCTGTTCTTCGGGGGGAGGTGTTACGTACGCCTAGTATATGGGGACCGCAGCGTCAGCATTCACCTAGTAGGTGCATCGCAACAGCGCATAGCGACTACGTGAAGTGCAAGATCAGCGGAACGTGCTACAATACGAAACCGGACGTTTCAACGGAAATTACCACATGTCACAGCTCATATTAGTTTCACACTTCGAGCTGATATCATTTCTTTTGTAGTTTGTACTTAGTAATTAAAATTATTATAAATAAATTGGTTTTTTTTTGGAACCTTCGGCTGCAGTTAACATAATTTCGTCCACCCACCTGTTTTACATAAAAAAATAAATGCGTAACGAAACAGACATTTTGGGATCAAGTTGTATGACGCCGCACCGTAAAACTCACATAAGACATGTAAAATATTATAACATTATAGTATACTTTATTGTTGGTAAGTTTATGTGTCTGTTTACGAGAAAATAAAGTAATTGTTCATTCAAATTATACTTACGTTGCTTTTTGGTTTGTACCCTTTCGTGTTTTTGATATTTTTCGTAGAATAATTTTAGTTCGATATCATTTATATACGTATTGGTTTATTTTTAAAACATCGTGAAAATACCACCGTTTAAAAAAAAAAATTAATACCCAGTTTCGATAACAGAACCGACACGGATGCGTGGTGGGAGGCGCTACTCGCCCGAAAAAATAGAGTAAAATGGATTGACTCGACTAAATCATTTACTAAATTACTCGACTAAATTTTTGTAGTTCGCACATATTTAGTTACTAAATTACACGCTACTCTTCTAAATTACTAGTCTAATCCGAACTAGACTGTAGCGCCTCCCACCACGCATCCGTGCTCACTGGTGCACCGGCTAAACAAGTCCGAACCTGTTGATTAGTCGAGTTCATTAGTGGCCGCCACCACTCACTTGTGTACTGTACTAAACCGTAATGCGAACGATTTCTGTGTAGTAGCGAGTAGTTTAGCCACTAAATTACACGCTACTCTACTAAATTACTAAAGCAGTGCGAACTAGGCTTAATCGTTTGGGAGGAAAGCCAAGGACAGACGGACATCACTAAACTGTAAGGGTTCCGAGACTTTTACTACCGATATTTTGAGGTTTTTTTTAAGTGAAAGCTACTATCATTCCGACAATTATTCGGTCCCATTCCGGTAATTTGATGTCAGTGTGACATATTTGACATGTTTGACATGTTTCTATGTTACAGTTGTATTCAATAAAGAGTTCCGATTTGATTTGGCTTGAATTGAATACCTATTGCTGTTCCTATGGCGTATTCTTACGATTGTGAGAATGATTTGTGTCCGAATTGTTAATAGATGAATCAATGAGATGCATTTTATTTATTACAGAGATAATTAATACAATAAATTATAATTGAGCTAAGCGAGCTGAAGACGAGCGGAGCTCCCATGGAGCAGGTTAAATGTAAAATGTTCGGATGTTCGTTTCTCAGCAACCTCTTGACCGATAATTAAAATTTTTTCACCTAAATTAATAGCTGATTTCAATTAAGGTCGTGATGAAGCTCAAATATTCAATTTAAATACAAAAAAAAAAAACGCTTCGTCAATACAAAGCCGCGCACTCTTTACAGTAGCGTAGCTTTACCTAGTAATAATAGTCCGAGACATTTCATCGCAAGGCAACACGTTTAAATAAAAATAAAAAAAATTACATTATTGCTGCAACTTTTTCTTAAATTCAATTTTGGACCTAACATATTATGTGTGTGCCCGGTGACGGCAATAGGCGCCCTCCATTACGTGGGACTAAAAGTATTGGCAAATTGTGGGTGTGTAATGCACCTCTACCTACCCCTTCCGGGATATAGGCGTGATATGTGTGTGTGTAAATTATAAAACAATACAATTAAAACTAACTAAATATGTACATTACCTATTCTAATTATAACTACTAAGATTCATCTAAATTCTAACATGCGTCAAAGAACTCCTCCGCCTAGTCGCCGACTGGCAATGTTCCGAGAAGGCTGGCAGCATTGCCACGTTACATGGCAATGCTTATTCTTGGTGCCAAATAGTAACCAGCCTTCTGGCCTTGAGAAGTGTCGATCATGAGTTTATAGATAAATTTTTGAATCAATGAGTAGAACATATTTATTAAAAGTGGTTAATATATTAAAAGGAATGATTCTTCAACTTGATATTCAACTAACTTCGTAATCCCTCCTAATTTCACAGCAATTTAGAGGTTCTACGGTTGGTATAGGCTGGCAATTATTTAACCCGGCTACAATGTCAGATATAATTTCAGTTTGGCTTAATTTAGGGATTTAATATTATGCCTAGCGGGCCATTGGTGCTTCAAAAGCAAATTCCAACCACCATTTAAACATCTTATTTTCTAATAGAAATCTTTTTATACCACAAAAAAATCCGGGCGCGTGCTTGTTGACCCATGTATAAGATAGGGTTCCGTAGTTACCCATAAAAACCTCTATAGTTCCTGAACTATAGAGTTATATTATCCGTTAAAGTTTTCCTTTAAAGTTCAAACAAATACTACTCATCAAAAAAATATTTTTAGCAGTCTCCCAATGTTTTTAAAAGACTTATCTAATGATACTCCACACGACGGAGTAGACGCGAGAACGTTTTGAAGTTGTTCTGAAACGACTTCAAAAACAAGAATTTGTTTTTAAAAAAGATGATTTTGATATACACTCTCAGTTTGAACGTTTTTGTTTCTTAAATAAAGTAATTCATACTTTGAAAAGATTAAAGGTCGCTCGTAGATCTTATCGGCGAGAATATTTTTCTCAAATTCATTTTGCGCAAATTGCTTTGGCAACTTTTGAGTTACGAAGATGAAACGTGATACAGCTCGTAGATTTATTTTGTACGCTTTTAATATATTATAAACTTTTATTCACCTCTGAAAATTTCCATACGATGTTCTTAGGTATGTGGTTACAGATTTCAAAGTGATGTTGAGTACAATTTATTTAATGTTTATTCGGTGTGTTTACACAAACCAAAAATATAGAAATTAAGTACCTATCTACTTACTAACAATATTTATACAAGATTGTGTAAACAATCCTTCGCCTTATTGCCGACTAGGAAAGATTCCAGAATGTTGAAGTTTGCCTATTATCGACTTTTAGGTCCATGAGTGTCCATGACCCAGGATACAATTTGACTGGCTCTTGATTTACAATTAATATTTACATTCATAAAAATCTTAAAACTAAATTAGAATCTAGGTACAATAGAAAATTAAATTGTAATGCTTTCATCCTTTGGTTAACATAACAATCTACTATTCTACTGTACCTCGTATCCGGTAGCGGCAACGACCAAAAAAGTTACTGGTAAAATGTGTTATAATTCACTTCTGCCTATCTCCTCGGGGATATAGGCGTGATTGTACGTACCAGGATATCATGATATTATAGAGATAGTACCAACATAATAATCGTTCGAAGCGTTACGTGAACTGTATTCGTAATTGGAGAGGTGTGAACTCGGTCAGGCCGGTAACACGATTATCTGGAAGCCTTATTTAGAACAAAAAATATCGCCTGCTGGGAATTCCAAGACACCTTTGTATTAATATCGAGCCTTACCAATATCTTTACCTCTAATATTTGTATAATACTCGTATAACAGTCTTGATACAACCGTTAGTTTAAGATATATTGGTTTATCAGACTTCCCAAAGCCTGATAAAACAAACAGCTGTAGATCAAATATGATTAAATTTTATTTGTATTTACGCCGCCCGCCTCGTGGTAAGTCGTGACGACGTCTAGCGATTGGTGGCCACTCTCACAGCACACAATACTATATATTATATATTGTTGGACTTGCTCACTCAACGTCATCTATCCCAAACTAAGCTATAAGCTTGTGCTATGGGATCTAGACAACTGATAAACATACTTATATATATACTTATTTAAACTTTCGCGTTTTGTACACATTATAAACTTAAGACTAACGGGTCTTTTACGCGATTATTGAGATATATACATATCTCTTTATTACCCGACGTTTCGGCTCTGTTACAAGAGCCGTGGTCACGGGTGGACTGGCTTCAGCTAATCGTCGTCTTCGTGAATACTATATATATTGGATAGAATCAGGCGTTACCTGGCGAAAATCCATGACAAAGTAATGGTAAGTAAGATGTTCAAACCTTTTAAAATAATAGCATTATTTTTAATAAAATTATTTAGTGATTAGTGAAAATAATGCTATTATTTTAAAAAGTTTGAACATCTTACTTACCAATATACTTATATATTTCTAAATACATACATAACATATACATAGAAAACACCCAAACTCCGAAACAAACATTTGTGAATCACACAAATATTGGATTCGACCCGGGAATCGAACCCGAGACTCTGGCGAAAGCCGTTGCACTACCGACCACGCCACCAAATCAGTCCATAGAGAGTGGTCCTCAACTTGACGACCTACTGATATGCCTCTTCACACTCCGCTTAAATAACCCAGGGTTATATGTGGAAGGGAACACGTGCACAGACAGGGTGTACAGTTCGGCAGAGAAACGAACATTAAAACACGTAGGAATTTTAAACGAATCCTTAGATAATCCAATGAATTGAGTAATAATCCCGCTATATCCTATACGTATGTTCACTTAAGATCATATATTATTATCGTCAAGACAGTATTTGCGGGCAAACATGAAAGTTAACCGAGCTCTCGTGATTTAACTTTGGAGCAGATTTAATTTTAACCAACAAAGCTTTCGAACTCGAGCATTATAGGAGATAATTTGAATATGTTCGGACAGCTGAGATTGAGGGTGTGTAACATCGGTCCTGTCTGTGGCAATTGATTTGGGTGAAACAATTTTGATTTTTTTTTTCAAATTGAAAGCTTCTGCTTCGTGTATGGCGTCATTTCAATTTGGTCATATTACGACAGTTATTTAGTCTATTCCGGTAATTTAAAGTCGGTTTTTGTCAAAGTTTGGCGTGTTTTTATTTACTGTGCAAGGTAACAGCTATAGGGAGTTTACACATTGCATGATAACAACACACGATATCGTCCACAATGTCGTGACGATATCGTGCAGATGCAAACCTAATATTTACTACCTTTGAATATTTATCGTGACGCTATCGTCACGGTATCGTCATGATATCGTCACAATATCGTCACGATATCGTCATGATATCGTCACAATATCGTCATGATATCGTCACAATATCGTCACGATATCGTCACATAATACACGATATGGCAGTGATTGGCAAAATATAAACTTCGTAAAGAAAAATGTAGTAAAAATTCGAAAAAAGATCTTCCCTTTTATGAGTATAAACACATGCCATTTGTGAGTTTTTCCGGGAAAATCTACAAAATTTCGGTTACTTCGTAATTAACTTGAGCCAAAAGCCACCGTAGATTAAGTACGAATTTGACTGCCTCGGTGGCTCAGTAGTATGAGTATGCAACTGCCGTCCCTGACGTTCCAGGTTCGATTCCGGGTCGAATCAAATCATTTGTGTGATCCACAAATGTTTGTTTCGGAGTTTGGGTATTTTCTATGTATAATATGTATGTATTTAGAAATATATAAGTATGTTTATTAGTTCTCTAGATCCCATAGCACAAGCTTATATTAGCTTAATTTGGGCTAGATGACGTTGTGTGAGAATGTCCAAAAGTATTTCCTAAAAATCCAACAAAATTGGTTCACCAAATTGACGGAAATTTTCGGATCGGAAATATTAGTAAATATTGACAGTTTCCATTAGAAGCAGTGTAACGTACTCTACTTATAACATTATAGATTCATTCATCACCCTTAAGGACACCTGAGAAAACAGGGTAAGGTAAAGAGGAAAAACGATATAGGAAAACAAATCCTAATGTTAATTAGGTCGAGTTTGACCATCTTTCTTTACCTATATGGCCACCAATTTCGGCACTAAAATGTTACTTAATTCTAATCAGCGCATTCTTAGCCATGTTGAGACTTTTACCATCAGTTTTACGAACACTCGGTCAGGTAAGGAAATCTCTCACATACAGTATATGTCACCGTACAATTGTAAATACTGATCGATCATAATCAATCTTGCGTGGTTATATACGGTCCATAGATTGTGAGCCGTACCATACTGAAAGCCGTAACATACAATCGAAATGAAACCGCCAAACTGTGAAATGACATACGAAGGAAGGCACGTTGCGCGCTGATTGGTTGAGCCGTCACCGTAAAATTGTAAATAGTAATATATCTCAAAATAGTCTAAACGAATTTAGATAAAGTAGTGTTTGAAACTGCACATAAATGGGTATAAGCACACAAGAAACTCGACAAGGCTCGTTTCTTTAAAGCCTAACTTGTACTTACTTACTACTCGTATATACTCGAAACTAATAGATTAAAATCAATGTCTGAAGATTGATACAATGAATGTTTTAACTTGGAAAAGAGTGAGATGCCTTCCTTCGCTTGTCATTACACAGTTTGACGGTAATTTTCATTTCTATTTAGTGGTATGGTTCACAATCTTTGGACCGATAATAATCACGCAAGATTGATTATGATACATCAGTATTTACGAGTACAACTGTACAGTGACATTAAGTATTGTGAGAGATTTCCTTTCCGTAGGAGTCACATCGTGGCTAATAACGCGCTTATTAGAATTAAGTATCATTTTAGTCCCGAAATCAATAGCCATATTGGTAAAGAAAATTGCCGGTCAAACTCGGACCATCGGACTCTCTTGTACATAAGCTGTTTGACGTCGGCGTCAAGTGAGGTCGTAGTAATTACTCTGTCGATCGGTCCTATTTGTGTTGGCACAGCCAGACTATTTCAAAAATTGTAACGTTAACTTTAGATTTTTAACCCCTGTCGGAAAACGAATGGTGTTATTAGTTTAACCTGTGATTTGTTGTCTGTTTGTGGCATTATAGTAGCCGAAAATATGAACCAATTTTGACATGAATGCGGATTTTTGTTCAAAAGTTGACGTGATCGAGATAGTTCTAAGGCTGAGATTCATAAACCGCACTAAGCCTTTACTTTGTAGCAAAGTCGCACTTTCACTCAAAATAATGTTTCATAGTCAAGCCTAAGGCCAGTCTTTACTTTGGGAAACCCTACTTTACTTAGTAAAGTACTAGTGCACGATATCGTAGACTTTACGTTTCAAAGTAAACTTTGAATGATTATACTACTAATTTTAATAGTCTTGTGCCTCGTGCAAAATTTATAATATATTGGTCTATTTAATCTGGCCGGATTATGAGCTCATAATTGTCAATGTCATTCCTGTGATCTGTTTGTTTGACATGAATAAACAGATTATACAGAAAGGCTCAAAATTACGTTTCTTTACTACATATTGAATGTTTCAGTAACGCAGTTTTATGTTAATAATATTATAAATATGTAGTCGCGATGCAGTGACAATAATTTTTATGAGCTAATGTATTCAAAATATTTAATTTTTTTACGAAAAATCTAGCATTAGTAATTAATTTACGCGTGTTAAGTAATATAAACTTTGCGTAGAACGAATTGCTGTTGTAGTTTACTTTGGTTTTACTAAGCTACAGCGTAGAGCAGCACTTTCCTTAGTAAAGTCCGAGTGCCGACTATGAAATTGAAATCCGCCATAGTAAACTTTGAGATTTGAAAGTACACTTTCGGAAGTCTACTTTGATACGAAGTAAAGTTCTGTTTATGTATCTCAGCCTTAGTCTTTTTTGAGGATCTGACTAAAATATACAGGTCTGATTCTTCTGAAATTAAATGTGTTACATTGATGGTGAATAAAAAAGAAGCTGTCTGTCTTAAATTGATTGTTATTAATACTTACTGTAAGAATTGATTCCGAAGTTTGGACAATATCCTTTGTCAACGAAAAAATATATTTATTTTTATATATTATCTAGAACTTTACTTTTCAAATTCAAGTTGAAAATTGCGTTCGGAATTTTGAGAGTAGTTTGAAGTTCTATATAAAAAACAAATGTTAAGAGGTTCAAGTTAAGGAATTTCTTGTGAAAGGAAATCACGTGGCAGTATATTGTTGTTTATATTAAGTTTGTTTACTGCCAAGTTTCATCCAAGTTTCATCCTTACGAGACGGCCGGTGAGGAGGTGAAAGTATCACAAGATGAAAGCTATATCGGATATCAAGAACTTTGATTAATTTATATTTTCTGTAAAGTTGTAGACCTTAAATTGATTTTTATCTAGATTATGGTTTAAAATAATACTGTTTTTTTTTAGCAAGCGGTCGCTCTTACGTCCTTTGCCGGGTGTCTCTGGTATGCATCAGAATGTATTTTTATTGATAAAATAATACCTACAGTAATGAAAGTTCATAGAAAGAAAAACGAGTTCTACGTACAATAGGAAAGGCTCTTTTTTTCTTTTTTTTTTAGTTGCGCGGCCTAAGGCTTCTCTAACGTCCGTTGTCTAACGTTCTCTGGTTACAAGCAGAACATATTTCCAGTGGCGCCCGGCGGATAGGAAAGGCTCTGGGGAACATAGACTTTTCCTTTTTACGGCACTTAGGAGTCACTATGTGTTTGTTTATTTTCTAAACCAACAGACAGACAAACTAGACAAATTAAAGCGTTTTTTAGTAGGTGCCCTCTTTTCTTGACTGATTTCTTGACCTTAAAAAAGTGTGTATT
The DNA here is from genome assembly GCA_963556515.1 of Nudaria mundana. NCBI lineage: Eukaryota > Metazoa > Arthropoda > Insecta > Lepidoptera > Erebidae > Nudaria > Nudaria mundana. The sequence goes on from OY748307.1 coordinate 3,927,270, forward strand.
AACTGTTCCTATTTTGACTAAAAATATTTTGATTGATTAAACCCAAGAAATATTAAAAAAAAACGGTAAACCTTTTCTTTCATTCTTGTTTTTTTATTTATAAATTGCATTGTTCACTGAAAATCTATCATTTTCCAAGCTAAATCCCATCAAAATTGTTGTGATCAAAATTTTACAAGTACCAGGAGAGCATAGCCTGCAGTAGTAAGTACAGCGGCAAGTTGATGGTAGGGATTTTCTCATTTTCCATTGGCCCCACGAGATTGCCTTCGCCGACGGCACTACGGAAATAGATTATTTGATATTGATTGAATCGACGTCTAGGTTTCCTCTTGACGTAAACAACTAGTTGTGTTCACAACTATTGCTCTTCCAACCAAGTAAACTCCTTAGAGGTTGATAATAAAAATATGAAGTGTTTAAAATCTTTCTCTTTTAGAAGTTAGAAGTATTTTAATCTTTTTAACAGCGTTTCACTAATTGCATACAATTTTTCTTTTAGATGGGATTCAAACCCTCTAAAATTTTATGCGGTACTTCTCCTACACGTAAAGTGGGGATGGTTTTTTTCCCTCGCCTCTACCTAATAGTGTGGACTTTCATTAGATAGGTTTTTTAAAAACATTGAGGGGTTGCAAAGACAATTTTTTTTATTTAATTACTTTACAGCGCATTTTTTTGTTAAAACAGGGCGTCCCCCTCTCTAAAAGCTAAATAAAAATCATGATGATAGTCTATATAGTGAACTTTAAAGGAAAACTATAATGGGTCAGATTACTGTGTTAGTTCAGGAGTTATAGAGACTAGAATGGGTGACTACGGAACTCTATTCTATGCGTGGCCCGAAACGCACTTATTCGGTTTTTATGTAAGTCGCTGTACATTATACTTGAACACACACTTCAATCTTATTTACATATCTGTAAACATATAGGTATAAAGATTTACTATTATAATTTATTGAGAAGATGACATGATGTCTAGAATATAAAGTTCTGTATAGAGTACATATGGCGCTGGCGGTTGCGGTATGCGGGACAGACGTACCGCACGTAACAGCTATAATTAAATAAGTTCCGCTCCCACCCATTTATCATCCTACTCATCCGGCACAAATATAAAGTTATTATCAACTTTCATTAACTCAATTGATAATTAAAGTTATTAAGACTTTATCGTAGAATGATTACCTAACGTTCATCTTTTGGTATTTGGTAGACAAATAAATATACCTACAAATTGAGATGTTTACGTAAGTATTAACGTCAAATTCGGGTTCTTTTTTAATAAAAACTTTTTTTTTTATATCTCCAATACCTTAAACTTTCTGCCTTAAATTGCGAGGTTAAATTTACTGCATCTGGCTACCCCCTATACCCTCCTGCAAAGAAGACGTTGAATTACCAGTATCCCTGTGTAATGCTTACCTACCAACTTCCCTCTGTTTGTGTTTGGTTCAATCTGAGTTTCCAATGTGACCGGTCCATTGACTGCGTCCAACGAGACCCAGCGCTTTTCACTAGGTCGACCCTCGTCCGTCCACCGTGGCCGTCTTCACCGCCCAGTGGGTTGTACGAAGAAGTAGTTGTACAGAATAAACGTGTTCAAACCGTGCAGAATCCATAGCCTATCCAAAGAGTTTCCATTGTGACCGGTCCGTTGCCACCTGCGTACAATGAGAACTAGCACTTTCGCTAGGTCGTTGTGATTTTAGTAGTAGCTTACATACCTTGATCATTTGTAGATGTCTGATTCCATTTTTAAACTACGTAATTGTGTAAATGAAAATGAAAAAAATAAAAATATGTTTATTTAAGTGGGCTACAAGGTAACACTTTTGAAAGTCTGTCAGTTATACACACACACACAAAGGTTGCAATTAAAGTCTAAATTGCTTCTATACTTACATTTACTGCCAGATTCACAAATAGGTAGAGCCTGAGAGAAAGAACCTGGCAATAAAACTCATAGCCACTCTTTTCTAATTTTATTTTATAATTCCGCTCTCACGTCCGTTGCCGGACGTCAAACTCTTTTCTAATAGTATGAAATTACAATATTAAGTACATAACGAGCTAACGTTTATACATAGTTGTCAAAGCAAAAAATAATAACAATAATAATGCAATAAATAAGCGACGTTATAGACTGACTGACTGCCTCGGTGGCGCAGTGGTAAGCGACTGTCTTGCGTTTTTTTCTAAAAAAGAAAAACCGATACCCCCTGTGCTCGCGGTCTACTATTATATTCGTGCAAAGCCGGGTCGAACCACCAGTATAATGAATATTCTACATCAGTAAATCTTTTAATTATAATCCTAACATGTGGTTGATCCTCAGACAATCACACTGCATCCACACGGCCAGACAATCAAAAGCATCATAACAGACAGACTGATTAGAATGCAGTGCAATATATAGGTGGTTCTGCAATCGCCTTGTACTCAATACACATAAATTACAGTCATCCCAAATGGGAGAAGATCTTAAATATAATGGTTTATCTACTCTCATTTCATAAATTTCCAAATATGATTTCAAAAGTTGACGTATAAAGCCTATGAGTATGACACCAGTATGTACTGCTCGTATTATAAATTAATAACAAAATTTGTTTAAATTATTACAAAAGAGTTGGATAAAATTCTACTTGCAATAAACTCTTTGGTACAATTTGATTAAGAGTTTTTTTTTAAATCGAACCATTAACCACCTATTCTGTGAAGACGGCATGCGCGGTTCGTGAGTGACGTCGTTTTTTTTATTCTAACATGTCAAACAAATTATAAATAGTGGCGCAATTATTTATTTGTTTTGATTCGTGTACAGTGTAACTTGGTGGAACTTCTTGTAATACATAGAATATAGAATTAATTTCAGTTAAACATTACAAAAAAAAATTAATTTTTCTTTCTTAATTTCACGGCCGGAGGCCGCGGTCGATCTCACGTCCTTTGCCGGGCATGAGGTATGAAGCAAAGATTCGATGTTGTCGGTATTGGTCATCGTAGTTCAGGTCAGAGCATTCCCTGTTAGGAAAAGGCCGTGCTTTGATAATGTTGTAAGGCGAAGCCGGTCAAGTTTTAAGCATAAAATCAGTGAACGTGGAATATTGTGTACAAGTGAGTTTGTTTCCATGTGTATTGCACAAAATAGCCTGAAATTAGATAAAGTTGTGTATAAAACTACACATTATTAGGTATTAGAACACTCGTAGAATACGATTTTTTTTTTATATTGGGTTCGCCAAATTGACGCCGCACGCCTCGTGGTAAGTCGTAACGCGACGTCTAGCGATTGTGGGCCACTCTCACAGCACACAATACTGTAGAGTGTGGCCCTCAACTTGACGACTTACTGATGTGCCTCTTCACGCTCCGCTTAAAGAACCCAGGATTTATGTGGGAGGAAACACGTGCACAGGCAGGGCGTTCCAGGCCACTATCGGAGTCAATATGGGAGTGGCATCTCTGCCCGGCACGCGTTGTTCGGGATTGGAAGGAAGAGGGTGGGATCAGATTGAAGAGCTCTTCAGAACACTCGCCGTGGTAAATACGGTAGAATGCGGCCAAGGAAGCTATTGTTCGGCGCTGGGCTAGCGGCTCAAGGCTTCCCGTTACCTCCGGACAATCTATAATAAGTGTTGTTTCTATTTTATAAGGACTAGCTTACAAGGGAAGACTATATATAGTTATCTCGTTCCCAATTCCCGTGGGAACACATTACCAAGATTAAAGTAACCTAGGTTACTCAGAGATAATGTAGTTACATAAAAGTAAAAAAGAAAAAGAATCAGTTTAGTAGTTACGGAGTCTATTGAATTCAAACAAATACTAAATTCTTTCCTCTTTAATTTATTTAACAATTACAATATACATAATAAGAGATGAAAATACTATTTACACTTACTAAAACCTATACTATACACATTAAAATCTACACTATATACAGGCGTCAAAGAACTCCTCCGCCTCGTCGCCGACTGGACTGGCAATGTTCCCAGGCTGGCAGCATTGCCACGTTGTATGGCAATGCTTATTCTTTGAGCTTATATCTTCCTCTTTGTAATATAAGTGTAGACGAGCCTTTTACCGTTTGCCAGAGACTCTTCATGTTAGTGAGGATCGCTTGGGTGCCAGAGATGTTAAAAAGTTCTAGACTTAATAAAACAATTTGAATATCTAGTATATTCATCGTCATAAATCGTCCGATCCTTCATTATATTTTCATGACTTTTAATAACGAAAATAATTATTATCTTTATTCAAAAGACCCTTTTATTTCAACCCTCACGTTTGAGGTTTAATTGTCTGTGGTGCGAGTTTATTACCCATAACATCAAAGTTTTAGTGAAGTGTTATTAAAGAGTTACTTTGAACAAAACGGTAGGTGTTCGGTTTATGTCGGACTGAATGGATGTAGGGTCAATGAATGTCTTAATCAAAATTGTGACCGCAAGTTGGTAACCTACTTGGTTGTACAAGAACTTTGGTACAATTACCGAATTCTAAGTGGGTCCGACAATTTCCAAGTAGAAAACATGATCATAGTAAGGTATAACTTTGTTTTAAATTCAGTAGAAACGTTTTACTTTCTTCTTTTGCTGGGACGCCCTCAAAAGGATAACCCCAGGGTTTTGGCCACCTGTGCGGCTTCTTCCAAGACAGGGTCGGGTGTTATCCCGCAACTTTCGGAATTGGGTTTTATGCCGTGTCGTTAGTGGTAGAGTGCATGGGCGGAATCTCCACATCATAACACCCGCTTCGGCCTGCTTCTGTAAGGAAGGTGGGGTACTCTTATATCCCTCTATGATAGAGAAGATATAAGCCGAGTAGGACATGTTAAGTTCAACTGTAGGAACTGGCTCGGATGAAGTTAGAAGGCTTTGGAAATAGAAGAATAAATGCACAAAATTTAAGAAAAATTTCCTTAACAAATAAATATACTGAGAATTTAACTTACCTTAGAAATTACGGGCTATCTATTGTCTATGTATTTATTAGCAAGGTATAAAATGTGTCTTTGATTCATTTCTCTTTACAACAAGACAAAGAGATGCTATAAAAACTTTCTTTCTTTAAACGCTTGCAATCTATATCTGAGCATCAATTGCAATTCCCCAAGGCATCTGTTACCAACGTTTGACAGTAATGGATTGACGAAGATTAAGCGCGTCTCTGCGAACACGAGCAGACAACTTCGCTTGCTGCAATGATATTGAAAATGGTTGATAATTCTAATAGTTTACACCCGTACCATAACTTTTTAATCAATTTCAAAAAATGAAGGAAGTTCTCAATTTTACTGTGTTTTTTATTTGGTTTGTTACCTCATAACTTGCGATTGGGTGAACCGAGTTTGATGTTTTTTTAAGATGAATGCTTCCATGTTTTTTTTCGATCAGTTTTTTTTATTACCAATCGGGTTTTCAGAAGACAGAATCAGTTCTGACAGGTATAATAAGTGGTATTTTATTGTCAAGTGGTGACTTGGCACTTGGCAGTAGTCTGAAGGGTCTACCAGTAACTTCAGTTTCTACACTGACTAGAGAAATGCAATGTTTAAGTATTAAGTTCTCGAAGGACCAATGACAATGGCTCAAAAGACCAATGATGGTAAATCGAAGGAATAAATGACCACCAATACCGAGAATATCGTAAATGCGGTCTATCAGTTAGTATCTACGAGTGTCACACTGAATCTGATTCTGTCTCTACTTCAAATAAGATTAAGAATATTCTATATTTTTTTGTTATAAACTGTTTATTTATTGAATGTACTAGTGATGTAAAAAATTGCGCTTGTTTTTATTTCCGGTTGGTTTAGTAAGAAAGATTCATGTTCCAAATTCAAATCTAATTGTTGCACACTATAATATTCACACCAGAGATTCTGAGCAAAAAATACACGTCAAAAATTGACACAGCAACCGACTTCAAACTACCGAAAACCGACTTCAAACTACCGAAATGGGAAGTACTCGTAGTAGTAACAATTAAAAAAAAAATCGGTTCATCCAGTCCGAAGATATGAGGTAACAAACATAAAAAACATACAGTCGAATTGAGAACCTTCTCCTTTTTTCAAATTTGGTTGAAAAGAGCTACTTTAGGCGCACTTATGTAGGAAGAAAACGCCACTTTTTGAATAGATGTGAGGAAAAATATATAATTGTGTATATTTAAAGTAGAACTAGGTATGCAATGCATGCTGCTGTTGCAAAAAACTGAGCGAAGTGTTAAATTTTCGAACGACTACGATTTATTTTTTATGTTCAAACTTTTTTGTTTTTTATTTTATGGTTCTAATCCTCCCTCACGCCACACATCACTGTGGTAAGTTTGAAGGAGATCGGTTCAGGCGTTTAGGAGGAGTATGCGGACAAACGAAATACATGAGTCGCCTAAGATAGAGCTTCGCTCAATTACGTTAGGATCCTCTTAAATTTCACAATTGTATGAATAACCTACATTTCTCTCGGAGTTTTTTCACAAAGGATAAAAGGCAAAAAGGGCCGCAACTCAAAGGAGATCAATCGAATGAAATTAGGTTGCTGTATCAAAAGCGCATAAATCAGAGGAAGCGCCTATAATTATTATACTAAGATTTTTCACAATGAAATATAAAACGTGTTTACATTTTTAACTTTATAATATTGATAACTTATACGAATTACCTCTATACAGGGTTCATCAGAAATTTATTTACAATAAGGATTACAATATACATAATTATATAGCATTTCTGTCGTTGGTCCATAGCACCGAAGAATTAGTCAGGAAAATTTTGTCAAATACACTAATTGATTCCGAGGTTCGATGCCATAAATGTTTGGAGGATGTCTTGCCCCAACACTGACCTGCCCTCACGCCTAGGCTCACAGCGACTGTGGGATTCACCGCTCTGTAAATTGAGAATTAATACACTAATTGACACTTCTGTCAATATTTCAGAACGTGCACGCCTACTAGCTGTTGGAGAATGGGAGTCGGGGTTATGGATCCAGGCGCTCCCATCGCCCAACATCGGTACAATGTTGGACGACACAACCTTCCGCATTGCCACTTGCCTTCGACTGGGTACACCTTGTGTATCCCCGCATCATTGCACCTGTGGAGTAGCCGTCGATAATCTGGGACATCATGGTCTTTCTTGTAGCAGAAGCGCAAGTCGTATACCTCGGCACGCTATTCTAAACGACATAATTCGTAGGGCTCTTTCCACCGCAGATCTTCCGGCCGTACGTGAACCAAATGGTTTAGCACAAAGCGATGGAAAGAGACCGGAGGGTATGTCGTTGCTACCGTGGAAGGTGGGAAGGCCTTTGGTGTGGTACGCTACATGCGTTGACACTTTAACACCTTCACACCTTCCAAGCACATCCGGATGTGCCGGCGCTGCTGCTGCTGCATCGGCTGAAGACCTCAAACGGCGTAAATATGCTAACCTAGCAGGTGATTACATATTTGAGCCGTTTGGGGTTGTGACACTGGGGTCATGGGGTCCGAGTGCTCGCTGCCTTTATAGAGACATTGCTAAACGCCTAATCGATGCTTCTCAGGACCAGAAGGCTGGCTATTTTCTGGCCCAAAGAATAAGTATCGCTATCCAACATGGCATCACAGCCAGCATTCTGGTCCCGAGAAGCATCGATTAAGCGCTTAGCAATGTCTCTATAGAGGCAGCGATAATATCTTATACTAATAGTATAAAGAGGAAAGATTTGATTGTTTGAATTGAATAGACTCCGAAACTGCTGAACCGGTTTTGATAATTCTTTCACTCATATGTAGCTACATTATCTCTAAGTAACATAGGCTAATTTATAATGTCTTCCCACGGGAATCGGGAACGAAAAATCTATATCACCGTGGGCAGTAGGTCTCTCCCCGCGGCTCTCAGCGGTGATCAGTTTGTATATATTTTACTATGAATTGGAATATGGAAATTAGTCCGAGACGCCCAGGACTTTGGCTGTGCCATAGCGGCTGGCACGTAAGATGTTGTTGCATTTTATCAACATTTCACAGCAAGATAACGGGGTTTCAATTTAAAAAAAAAATTACAATATAGCTGCTACTTTTTATTAAATTCATTCGGCCATTTTGGACATAACCCATTATAAATGTGCCATTATTACGTGGGATTAAAAATAATGGCAAATTGTGGGTGTGTGTGTGTGAATTGAAGACACCACATCCCTGTATATATTTAAAACTACGAACGAACAAAATAAGGAAGAAGAAGAAGGATGACCGAAGGCTAAGGTCGTAGGTGAAAATTTGAGGGAGTGGTTCCGAGTTAGATTTTGTTCGCTGTTCCGCGCTGCTGCCGCCAAAGTTCAAATACCTAACTACCGCTCGAATACCGAAACATCACTCAAAATTCAGATATTCAAAAATAACGTTAAGTTTAAGGGCTGCTCAAGCATATATGGTTTGGTTGTGGTTTTATATTAGGTGTGTTTTAAGGCGTATGAGGACACCGATTCGAATGACGTTATCCCGACGTACGCTAATTCGAAAATATTTCCAAGTGGTACGCTAGCTCGAAAGTACTTTAAATCGAAAACCGCTATATCGAATGACGTTGTCGCGACGCACGTTGTTTTATTTGCCTATTACAGATAGGTTTAAGTGTCAAATTGGACTTACTAGGTTAGGTTAGGTTAGAACTGCGACCACCTACACACAAGCCGAGCGAGCGAAGCGAGCGGTCCCTCGGCAGAGGCCGGCGAGTGCCAGAAACGTCTTGTATTAATAGAAAAAAGAGATTGTTTTAGTAGGTTACCCGGAACTGAACTATTTAGATTAGGTTAATAAATTACTTCTTTAAACCAAATGGGTAGGTTAGGTTAGGTTGTTGGCCAAATATTTTCGAATTAACGTGCGTCGCGACAACGTCATTCGATACAGCGGTTTTCGATTTAAAGTACTTTCGAGCTAGCGTACCACTTGGAAATATTTTCGAATTAACGTGCGTCGGGATAACGTCATTCGAATCGTCATATCAGACCCGTTTTTAAGCTAAGTTAAGTGAATTTCAAAACAATGTAAATTGTTCTAGAAATACAATAAATACAAGTACAAATATACAGCTCCTAAATATTTAAGTGACGTTTCAGTATTCGGTTGTATGACGATTACTAATTTTTTTCATTTTTAACTGACTTCAAAAAAAGGAAGAGGTTCTCATATTGGATGAAAACACTTATACTTTTTCACTAGTTATAATTTATTTCGTACTCAATTAAAAATTTTTTTTCGTTTTTATTACCTCATATGTTTCGACTGGGTAAACACTTTTTTTTATTTGTAAGCTACTGTTTCTCGTCCCCACGAGAAACAGTAGCTTACAAATAAAAAAAATGGGACCCCTCCCGTTTTAATTTGGTCCCATTCCGACATTTATATGATCTCATTTGAATATGAAGTCGGTTTTTAGGGTTCCGTAGTTCAAGTTTCGGAACCTATAGTTTCATCATGTCTGTCCGTCTGTCTGTCCTCGGCTTTCCTCCTAAACGGTGAGTGCTAAAAACATGACGCTTTGCATGGCTATTTAAAAAAAACTAGGTATAACGAATCGAAATGAAGTTCAGGAGTTATTGGGCTTTTATGGGTAACTACGAAACCTTATCTTATGCGTGGCTCGTCACGCACTTGGCCTCTTTTTGTCAATGTTTGACGTGTTATTTAACCAAATTTTTAATAATTATTTTTATTTTTTTCCTTTTCTTTTTCTTCGAACAAAGCTAGTCATTACTAAGGCTACAGACAGCGGGTAGAGATAACCAATAGTAATAATAATATAACGAATATAACAAAGCGAGGTGTTCGACAGGTATCTTTGGTATATTGTATTGTAGCACGCAAGCCATTGTGTGTCTGACAAAGATCTGGTCTAATGAAATATTTTGGCAAGAGAATTTTGGTAGATATCTATGATTACTACCTCTCTAGCATGGTAGTGAATCGACTTTCGAGTATCGTGTTCGATTCCCGGGTCGAGTCAAATATTTGTGTGAACCACAAATGTTTGTTTCAAACTCAAACTCAAAAATATGTATAAATATAGGTTACAAAATAACACATACGAGTATTAACGTCAGCACATAAGAATTTACATTTAAAGCCAGATTCGCAAAGCAATGGGTCAAATAGCCAAAAAGAAAAGAACCTGGCAATAAAAACTTCAGTCCACTCTTTTCCAATCATCAATAACTACATTCATAGTAGGTACAAAACACACAACGTCTCCAGCAAGATGCTGCAACTAATACACCACGCGTGAAGTTATGCGTTAATTTAGATAATTTCAATGTGCCTAAATATTTAATAAATATCCCCCCCTAATCACGGGACGTACCCTGGTTAACACTATTAGCACTAGTGATGTAGTAGGAGCATCAACCCAAAAAAAAGGATAACAAGAGGACAAGGGCACTACGTGACCAGGCATGGACCAAGCCTAGATGGAAAAAAAAATTACAAAAGTAGCACTATAGATACAGACCACCAAGCCACTGTCTCAAAGGGCCCATACCTTACAATTGAACATAAACGAGATAAGTCAAATATGTAACTCAAACTGTGAATTAAGTAAGCCTAGTAAAGCGAGCAGTTTTACTATTCTTCTTCTTCTTTCTTTGAAAACGTGGCTCCATCGATATTTATCGATGATTTCGCCAATGTCAAGGTAATGCTTGATTAGTTGATAGTCTCGCACAGAAGAACTAGTTATTCCTAACTAGCTCCAGGTGCAGGACAAGAGACGTTGTTCGGTATGTGAGTGTCTGGGAACCTGATTTTTGCGGAGCGTCAGAGGTAACCTAAAAAGCCACCAGACACGCGCTCAGCAAAATCGAACTCCAGTTTTACTATTATTGAGCGAAGCGAGCGTAGCGAGCGGAGCTGCTTATCAGATGACTCAAATGCAACTCGATGTGAAATTGTTTCTCGACAACTACCCAATGGATTTTCATGATTTTTTCACTCAAAAATCAAGCATTCTCAGGAGCAGGTTTTGTTCGAGACAAAATTTTGATTTAGGACCCTCAAAAAAAGTTATTGACAATAGTGGCTTCGCTCAATTGCATGCTGCAGCGCAGTACCACAACAGCGACCGCAGCTCCTAGTTTATATTAGTTACGGTAGGGTATCCTTAAAATACATGTCAAAAATAGACACAGCAACCGACTTCAAACTACCGAAATGGGGCAAAATAGTTGTCGGAATGGGACCGAGGATAATGATAAACATAAGGTGATACCACAATCGATCGTGATGACGTTTGCTGCCATAAACATAAAAAACATACAGTGAATTGAGAACCTCCTCCTTTTATGGAAGTCGGTTGAAAAGGAAGTTGATTTAGGGTTCCGTACCTAAAGGATAAATCGGAACACTATTACTAAGGCTCCGCTGTCCGTCCGTCTTTATCCAAGGTGTATTTTATGAACCAAAATAGTTAGATAATAGAAATTGTCACAGATAATGTATCTCTGATGCCTCTATAACAACAAATACTAAAATATTATATTTAGGGGGCTTTCACGCGTGGTGGAAGACACCGTGGGTGATCGGTGCTTCCGCTGCAGCCGGCCCGGTCACAAGTCCAACGCCTGTGACGCACCGCCTCGCTGCTACAGATGCGAGGCGGAGGGCAAGACGGCGGACCATAGGGTCAGCAGCCGTTCTTGCGCCGCTTCGAGGCCAAAACCTCGTCCGATCGCTGAAGGCAGCGGGGGTGTCGCTACCGCGCGCCCAGATTCGCGGCGGGATGCTGATATGGACGTCCATTAATGGACACCCATATCCGCATCCTGCAGACGAATTTGAACCACTGCCGCACTGCTCAGGATTTTCTGTACCAGAGCATCGCGCAGTGGTCCATAGATCTGGTCGTGGTCGCCGAGCCGTACTGTGCCCACCCGGGCAGCCTGGTGGCGCAAGACGGCTTGGCCTGCATCTTTGGGGGGTCCGCACGCACCTCGCACCTTGCAATTATTGCAAACGGTCGAGGCTGTGTTGCTGCGGAATATGAAGGGGTGGCAGTCGTGGCCGCGTACATCTCGCCGAACAACATTAACGACGCTCAGTATGAGCTATGGCTCACTGAGCTCGACGTCGTCTTCACTGCGTGTCGTCCTCGCCCTGTCCTTCTCCTGGGAGACTTTAACGCCTGGTCTACGGCGTGGGGCTCCCGGGTAACCAATGGCAGGGGGAGATTACTTGAGGACTGGGCCACTACACGTGGACTAGAGCTCCTCAACCGGGGGAATGTCGCCACCTTTTGGCGGTCGGGGGTCAGCTCGGTCGTGGACTTAACGTTCGCGACCCCTGCCCTCGCCCGTCGTATTATGGGCTGGTGCGTGGAGGAGGGTGTGGAGACGCATTCGGACCACCGATACATCCGGTTCGAGGTCGTCCCCCCACCTAACCTTCCACAGCCGGTACCGAATCCCCCGGAACCGCGTTGGGCGCTCAAGAGTCTAGACCGGGAGGCTCTCCTGGAGGCATCCATCGTGCAGGCCTGGATTCCGGCGCCGGACAGGCCTGTCGACGTGGATGCCGAGGCAGAGTGGTTCAGGAGAGCCATGTCGCAAATCTGCGATGCGGCGATGCCTAGGGTTACACCTGGGCCGTCCGGGAAGCAGGTGTACTGGTGGTCGTCGGAGATTGCACAGCTGCGTGCAGCATGCGTCTCCGCCCGCCGCCAGTACACCAGGTTTCGCCGGAGGCATCGTCGACCAGACGACGCGGCAGCCCGGGAGGCGGAGCTATATGCGTCCTACAGAGAGACTAAGGGCACCCTCCAGGAAGCGATCACGCGGGCTAAGACGACAGCCCGCGAGGAGCTCCTGGAGTCCCTGGAGCGGAACCCATGGGGGCGCCCGTACCGGCAGGTCAGAGGTAAACTCCGACCGAGGGCGCTCCCACTGACCCAGAGTCTCCAGCCGGATCGGCTGGAGGGGGTCTTGGGCTCTCTGTTTCCGACGAGCGCGGAGGAGCACATCCCTCCGCGCATGGCTCCGTCCCAGACGCCCAATGCGGATAGCAGCAGCGAAGACGACGTACCCGAAGTCAGAGAGGGTGAGTTAGGAGCGGTGGTACTTCGGCTCAGTCGCCGGAAAACCACCGCCCCTGGACCCGACGGCATTCCGGGCCGTGTATGGGTCCTGGCCCTCGAGGAACTCGGGCCTCGACTGAGGGGGCTCTTCAGCGCATGCCTCGAAAGGGGCCAGTTTCCCAAGGTGTGGAGGACGGGGAAACTGGTCCTGATCCGGAAAGCGGGACGGCCGGTGGACTCACCGTCGGGTTACCGGCCGATCGTGTTGCTCGATGAGGTGTGTAAGCTCTTTGAGCGAATTATTGCGGAACGCCTCGTCGAGCATCTCACGCGTGTGGGCCCAGACCTGGCGGACAACCAGTACGGTTTCCGTCGGGGACGGTCCACCGTGAGCGCGATCATGCGCGTGAAGACCCTGGCGGAGGAAGCTGTCTCGCGGGGCGAGGTGGTGTTGGCGGTGTCTCTTGACATCGCCAACGCGTTTAACACCTTACCCTGGAGTTGCGTTAGGGAGGCATTGGTATACCATGAAGTGCCTCTCTACCTCCGTCGTATTGTCGGGGCATATTTATCCGAGAGGGCTATAACTTACCCTAGCTGGCTCGGGCCAGCTCGGCGAGATGTGTCGTGCAGTGTTCCACAGGGGTCGGTCCTAGGACCTCTCCTGTGGAACATCGGATACGACTGGGTGTTGCGGGGTGCGTTGCCTGAGGGCGTCAGCGTAACTTGCTACGCTGACGATACCCTCGTCATGGCGCGGGGAGCAACGCACCAGGAGGCAACACTCAAGGTCATGACTGGGGTTGCTGAAGTCGTGGGTCGGATAAGGCGGCTGGGACTGGACGTGGCACTGAATAAGTCCGAGGCTCTGTGTTTTCACGGACCTCGGCGCGGGCCACCTCCAGGATCCAGTGTAAATGTAGGGAGCGTTAGCATCGGCATCGAGCCCACAATGAAGTATCTGGGGCTCGTACTTGATAGCCGGTGGAATTTCGGACCACACTTCCAAAGTTTGGTCCCCAAAGTGACGGGGGCGACAGCTGCGCTTTCGCGACTGATGCCCAACTTAAAGGGACCCAACGCTTCCTGCAGGAGACTGTACCTAGGGATCGTGCGGAGTATGGCCGTGTACGGGGCTCCCGTATGGGCGCCGAGTCTGACGGCCAACAACGCTGCTGTTTTACACAGATCGTTGAGGACCTTGGCCGTCAGAACAATAAGAGGGTACCGCACTATCTCCCTAGAGGCTGCATGTCTCCTAGCCGCGACCCCTCCATGGGACCTGGAAGCGAGAGCCCTTGCGGCATTGTTCCAATGGCACAAGGAGGCGCTGGAGCGGGACCACAGGCCTGCGTCTCGAGAAATCGAGGCTCAGCGGTCCCAGCTCCGCCAGGATCTCATGGAGACATGGAAGGTGCGACTTCAGCAACCAAAGTGGGGAACCACCACCATCGCGGCGGTGAGACCGATCATGGAGGAGTGGCTGCAGAGGCAGCACGGAGGCCTCACGTATTGTGCGACACAGATCATCACCGGGCACGGAAACTTCGGTGAGTATCTGTTTCGCATGCATCGTGAGGTCACACCCGCGTGTCAACACTGCGAGACTTCCGGCGTAGACACGGCATTCCACACGTTGGTGGAATGCTCAGCATGGGCGAGTCAGCGCCGGGACTTCGTTGTGGGCCTGGGCGTAGATACGCTCTCGCTGGAGACCATGCTACGAGCCATGGTCTCTAGCGAGAGTCAGTGGAACGCGGCCGTTTCCTTCTGCGAGCAGGTAATGCTCGTGAAGGAGGCGGCCGGTAGGGTGAGGGAGCGTACCCTCCCCGCTGAGTTCCGAAGTGTGCGGCGAGGTCGCCGCAGACGTGACTACGCCCAGGACCATCGACCTCCATGATCGGGGCCTGAGGACGATGGATTAGCAACCCACCGTCCTTACAGAAGCAGGCTAGAAGGGCTGCGTGATGTGGGGCTGCACCCCACGCACGCCTTCACTCACCGACGCGGGATAAAACCCGACCCCAAAGATGCGGGGTAACACCCGACCACCACGCAGTGGCCACGCGGATGGCCAAGGTCCGCCGGGCGTCACCGGGAATTCTCTTAGTCTCTACCGGAGGCGCTCGGCAATGGACGTAGGTGCGGCCAAGGTCGCGGATTAAAAAAAAAAAAAAAAAAAAGGGGGCTTTCACGCAACAAACGTAATTTGTTTTGCCATTTTTATACATTATGGTACGGAACCCTTCGTGCACGAGTACGACTCGCACTTGGCTGGTTTTATTTTTAGTTTCTACCCTACCAATTTGCGAAGTAGATAGCCTCCACTTTATTTACTAGGATCCACTGTATTTTTTGTTGTGTTAAGATTAACTACCGTTTTAGCATTATTCAATGTCCGTGAAATTGAATATCCTTATATTTTTGCACACCTGACTGACAGATACAATCAATAACAATATACAGGTAACTTTCCAGATTGAATACTGCAACAAAATTAATGGTGGGTATTTTATACGAAGTATCTCATGTGGATACATTTTGGGTTCCGTAGTTTTTTATTTTATTTCTGTGGCCGCTCTCACGTCTGTTGCCGGGCGTCCCTGGTTCGCATGTAGAAGGTATTTCCAGTGGCGCCCAGTGGTAGTTCAATTCTGTGACAGATATGTGTATTTACTACGCAGAAAAAGTGCTACAATATTTTTTCACAAATCAAATGACTTTTTTCTTACTTCTTACTTCAAAAAAATATTTTTTTTTTAATTTTATTTGATATCTTGGTCGGTGTAGTAAATATACAAATCCAAACAGTTTCATGTTCGTAGCATTAACCGTTTGAGAGGAACGCCGAGGGCGGACGGACAGAAGGACGGACATGACAAAACTATAAAAGTTTTAGACTTATCTATATATTTAATACGACAATTTGTTTGTCTGCCTTTCTTTTTTTTCTTTTTGAGGCTCTACAAAGTTCGTCGGGATAACTAGTATTCTCTTACACTGCGAGAATGTAAATTTAATGCTAATGAATGGTTGAGGACATTGTCTTATACAGAAATAGAGTTATTGATTATTTGACAGGCTAGTATTTTCGTAGCACACACACACACACACGCAAACACAAACTTTGAAATAACTGTTTCACTATAGGTTGTAATGTTCGAGTATTTTAGTTTTTAAGTTAAAATAACATCTTAAGAAATGGGCGGCAATAACTGTGACGCAGTTCTAAACTAATACTCTTATTGTCGTTCACAATAGCATTGTCTGTCGCTCTTAGCGATAGACCGCCATTAAATGTTATTTATTGCAATTTATTTTATTATATTGGATGGAATCAGGCGTTACCTGGCTAAAGTCCATGATAAAACAATGGGGTAAGATTTTGAATTTTTTATATAGTTGCACTAATTTCGCTAAATAGAAGACATTATAAACGTCTACATATATGTTTCACCTACTCACGAGGCATTCTCAAAACTGTCTCAAAGAGAACAGCTGCTCTCTTTGAGACAGTCTTGTATTCTTCTTTCGTTTTCGTTCTCTAATGTCTTCTACTTAGCGAAATTAGTGCAATTATATAAAAAATTCAACATCTTACCCCATTGTTTTATTGAGCTGAGTTTACGAAGCTCTTTCTTAGGCAACTCATTTCGTTCTTGATCGAACTCCTCCTAAACGACTGGACCGATCTTTTTGAAAGTTGGCACGGTCATAGTGACCATCACCGTGAGTGCATATATCTGAATTCATAATATATTATTAATGAAAAAAAAAGGTCCGAGACTTTTACTAAGGAACCCTAAAAAAAAGCTATGTAGATCCTTTAAAACAATTTGCGGCTATATAACAAAGAGGTGAGAACTTGTGGTTTGTGGCAGCTGTCAGTAGAACTCGTTTATCACGACAACACAATTTGTTACTATCTTTCAATGGTCATTATTTTATCCCGTTTTGGAATAGCTACACTGGAATTTTGTATTTTAAACGCTTCGAAATATGTGTATGTATTGTTAGGTTAGAATACATATTTACAAGAAATAAGCAAATCAAGATTTTATACAAAAGTACCCACTACTTTATTATAATAACCGACAGCGATTATTTAACACTTGTGTACGCTTCGAGAGCTGGAAAACTGCCCGATCTATTCCCACCGCTCCGTGTATATATTTTATTTAGGGGAGGGGGGGATGAATGTGCCGCGTGTGGAAATCTCTCCTAACAGTAAACGGACGGGCAAACTCATCCTTTACATGCGACGTACACCACGCATTATGACATCTGAACAGGATCTGGCCTGTACAATTTGTATGGTAACGAACACCCTGGTCATTCACCACGCTGTCTTACGCGTCACCGCGACAGACTCGCGTGTTCCCATGCTATCCCACGCGTACGACGCTTTAACGGAAACGTCAGACGTCGTAAGACGTAGGACCAGTGTGTCGCTGTTTCCCACGTCGCGTGGTATACGTCGTATGTGAAGGACCAGTGTGTTTCAAGCTTAAAACGTCGGTATACTCATGTAGGTAGGCACAGATGTATTACATATTCATAGACGAAGCCGTGGGCTTCAACTAGTTAATAATACAAAGACAACTCAATCATCATTCACTTAGCCTTTTCCCAACTGAGTTGGGGTCGGCTTTCCAGTCTAACTGCGATTCGGCTGAACATCGATATTTTCCGTGAAACGATTGCCATCTGACCTCCACAACCCATGGACGATATCGAAGTTCTGTAGTTAGACCACGAGGATTTTTATTTTAGGGCTCCAACTACCCCTAACGACTGCCATAGATGTTCGTATGACAACCGGGACCGACGGCTTAACGTGCTCTCCGAGGCACGGAGGGGTTTTAGTGTCTTAAGAAATGGTCACCCATCCTAAGACCGGCCTGACTCGATGTTACTTAACCTTTGCAATGTGTTAACATTGTCGGTTACCACTAGACCACGAGCCCCCACAAGGACAACTCAATGTCAATCATTAATTGTCGCTACGGTGCTACGTACGATCGTAGCGTCGTAGCGGCTACGAGATTCGTAGACATTTATTTACATTTACGATCTACTCCGACATCGCTGTCTACATTTCGAAATATATGAGAATCGAATTAATTTTATTTTAATTTATATGATCAGACAATCGAAATATGCTTTTTATAGTAGCATCTGATTGCAGAATCAAAGCCCTTTTTAGGGTTCAGTAGTAAAAGTCTCGGAAACCTTATAGTTTCGTCATGTCTGTCCATCCGTCCTCCTTCGGCTTTCCTCCCAAATGGTTACTACTAGAAACATGAAACTTGGCATGAATATGTATATTTACTACGACAAAGTGCTGAAATATATTTTTTTTTCCCCTACATGTAAAGTGAGAATGATTTTTTTTATCAAGTTTTCCCCATCGTGTGGGTACCATTAGAAAGGTTTTTTAAAAACATTAAGAGGTTGCCAAGATGATTTTTTGATTTAGGCATCTGTTTGCGAGATATTTAGCTTTGAAGAGCATGTTTTTGCGAAAAGGGCGTCCCTCCCCTCTAAAATCTAAACGGTTGGCGTAAAGAACCTGAAAATATTTATGATAGTAGTCCATATACTAAACTTTTAAGGAAAGCTATAGTGGATTAGATAACTCTGTTAGTTCAGGAGTTATTATGGGTGATATCGGAACCCTATTCTATGCGTGGCCCGACACGCACTTGGCCTGTTTTATTATCTGACTAAGATAACGTCAATCACATTTATATTCTTAATACCCATAAAATATACTACAATCTGACATGGGTTTCATTTGCGCCGGAGCTGGGGTAATTCTCTATGTAACTTGTTGCGTCCTGTCCTTTTTTAACCGAATGCAAAACAGGAGGATGTTCTTAATTTGACTGTATGTTTTTTCTGTATGTATGTACTGTATGTTCACTTAATTAGATTAAAACACTCCGTATAACTTGCACTTGTATTTATTCACTGATATTTATTACACTCACAGAAACTTTGATGCATAAAAATATGTCATGCATGTGATTTGTACCAAACATTTCGATAGTTTGAATTACAATCGATAAGCGCCATCTAGTTACAAAAATGGGAAACAAATCTGATTTTACAAAGTGCTCACGGGCTAAACGTACTAATGGTTTTTAACTAAACAGTGTCTGTTACCTCATAACTTTCCACTGACTAAGATTACAGCAATCATATTTATATACTTAAAACCCATAAAATATACTATAATCTGACATAGGTTTCAATTGCGCCGGAGCTGGGGTAATTTTCTATGTAAGTTGCGTCCTGTCCTTTTTTAACCGAATTCAAAAAAGGAGGATGTTCTTAATTTGACTGTATGTTTTTTGTGTCTGTTACCTCAACACTTTCCACTGGGTAAAACAATTTTGATTTTTTTGTCATTGAAAGAAAGTGATTTCCATGTGGTGGTCCCATTCCGATATTTAAAGTCAGATTTTTTTGTCAGATAAAAATCGTACATACGTCTGTTTATTAAATTAATGAGTGAAATTAATGAGTGTAGGAGATATTACT
This sequence comes from Nudaria mundana, assembly GCA_963556515.1. Lineage (NCBI taxonomy): Eukaryota > Metazoa > Arthropoda > Insecta > Lepidoptera > Erebidae > Nudaria > Nudaria mundana. Next base: position 3,946,884 of record OY748307.1, read on the forward strand.
AGGTATGCAATACATTCTGCTGTTGCAATAATTGAGCTGAGTTTGTCGATCCGGGTCGAACTCCTAAACGACTGGACCGATCTTTACGAATTCAGATATATGCACTCACGGTGATGGTTACTATGACCGGGCCAAATTTCAAAAATATCGGTCCAGTCGTTTAGGAGGAGTTCGATAACGAACGAAATACACGAGTCGTCTAAGAAAGAGCTTCATAAACTCCGCTCAATAATAATATAAAAACGAATATAACATAAAACTGGTATTTTTGTCATCTCGTTTAAAATAAATTACCATTCATTAAAAACAACATAAGCATCAAAGGATTTTAAATTCACGTCAGATAAAAACATTCCCATATATCCCTCTCCATCCCATATAACCCCATTCATTTGTGATTCTACTCGCGGCAGTCCAACCCCCTCCCAAACTCCCACCATAAATGTAATTAAGAAGCCGCGCACGATGAAAGTGGGATGGAACCTTGTCACAATAACCGCTTCGTGACGTAATCAATCGCTAAAAAGTACAAATAAAAGATTCCATCCCACTTTTTCTCATTTAATTTTTTCTCGGTTTATAACATTGAATTTATTCAAACTTAATTACCGCGGCCCCGTCCCACGATATAGTTTAATCATTCCCAAGTCCCGTGGGAACACATCACCGTGATGAAAAGTAGCTTATTACTCAGAGATAATGTAGTTACATATCAGTGAAAGAATTTTCAAAATCAGTTCAGTATTTTATTAACTTCAAACAAACAACCAAATATTTTCTCTTTATAATATTAGTATAAATACCACACAAGCGACGGATGAAAGACAATTGCATGTAGCGGAGATGCGAATGTTAAGATGGATGTGTGGTGTGACAAGAATGGATAGGGTAAGGAACGAGTATATTAGAGGAAGTTTGAAAGTTGCACCAGTAAATGAAAAATTGAGAAGCGAGCGGCTGGCATGGTATGGACAAGTTATGAGAAGAGAGGAAAGCAATGTCGTTAGAAAGGTGCAAAGTATGACTGTAGAGGGTTTAAGAAGTAGAGGTAAGCCAAAGAAAAGATGGCTGGAATGTGTGAAAGAGGATGTGACAAGGAGAGGAGTGACTGAAGAGATGACGTCTGACAGGGATGTGTGGAGGAGAAAGACTTGTTGCGCCGACCCCAAATAATTGGGATAAGGGCAGGTAGATGATGATGATCACAGAAAATCACGTCCTTACCATGGCGGTATTTAAACAGGTGTGAGCGTCATAATATATAAGCTATTCCACGCGGGCAGAACTGTAGGTAATAACCTAGTATTTCAAAAAATACCTACCATACTTTTTGTCCGAGACGCCCAGGACCCCAGGACTTTAATTGGCTGTGCCATAGAGGCTGGCATAGTGTAAAAAGAAAACCGAGCACCGTGCGTGCTGGGCCACGCATTTCCGTACTCACGCGTAATATTCTCTACTAGTACGGTGTCTTGCGCGGTGCTTCGCGCCGCACCACGCCATAGGTTTTGGCCTATAACTTTTGACCCCTTAGGGCTAGGTCAAATTTTCGATTTTTTGGCTTGCCTCCAGATCGAGGGCTATCCATTGAGAGGTCAACTATCATTGGAGCATAAGCAATTCTCGAGAGCTAAGGGGGACAAAAATTACATTCACCATTATAGATAACTCCTGACTGATTATATAGATCTGATCCGATTTAGTTTTCCTTCAAAGATGAACTATCAGCATAATTTTTTTATGATTTTTCACACCAGCCGTTTAGCTTTTAGTGGCATTACCGACATGACAAAACCTGTAACCAACAATTCAATGGTCGAATCAAATATTTGTGTGATCCACAAATGTATGTTTCGAAGTTTGGGTGTTTTCTATGTGTATTATGTATGTATTTAGAAATATATAAGTATGTTTATCTGTTGTCTAGATCCCATAACACAAGCTTATAGCTTAGTTTGGGCTAGATGACATTGTGTTAAATTGTCCGAAATATTTATTATTTCGTTTGTTCACATTCTTAACATATTTATTATTATTTCGTTTATTTCAATTAAATACTTATTTAATACATTTTTAAATATAACTACAAATTTATTTAAATTACTAGCTGTTGCCTGCAGCTCTGCCAACCAAACCGCAAATTCAAATCAAAAAGTCAAATCGGTTAAGCCGTTTCTGAGATTAGCGTGATCAAACATTCAGACAAACAGACAAAAGTCCTAAAAAGCATTGTTTTGGGTTTTATTGCGTTCATAAAGCCCCCCTACAAATGTTTCTCTATTATATCTTCTATTATATTCTCTATTGTACCATAAAAATTCATCTTAAGATACGAAAATATGAAATATTATTTATTATATTCGTCGTGTGTGATATTGTATCTTAAGTTAAATTATTATAGTATCTTAGCCGTGTGCAGCGCCCCTTAGTGAACTCTACTGCGGGTGACGTTACCTGTTCTGAAGAGCTCTTCAATCTGATCCCATCCTCTTCCTTCCGATCCCGAACAACGCGTACCGAGCATAGATGCCACTCCTACACAGTGGATAGCATGTTCGCAAGAACCGAACGTTTATTATAAGTATAGATATAAAAAATAGTGAGTAGCGGAGTAGGACCCAAACTACCAGCGGTGGAGGCTACAGACCTACAGACTGAGGAACCTCCTAACAATCATTATTATTATTACTTGCAACAAAACCGATGTAAGTATACGTATAGTCCATAAGCTAAGTATAACAAAAACGTTTACATTTCAAGGGGTATTTGCGTAAAATATTTTCGTTTCCATTTCCCACCACTAAGTACATTCAATTACTCTTATTTGTCAATTTCTTTCCCGCAAATTGTTTCTTACAACATCAACGTGGTATCACTAAGTCGTCGGCTGCAGGCGCGCCATCTCTCCCTTTCTGATACATTGATACTCGTAGTATATCTATCTTATTCTTTCCAACCAACTTCGTTCTTTAATTACACGGTGAAGGAGCCTTAGATTTTCAATTGGAGATAAAACAGTCGTGAGTGCTTTGCTTAAAATAAAATGTTAAAGGACGATATTTGAGATCTTATTCTATCGATGACGTATTTCTGGTGAATTGATGAAAAACACACTGAGACCCCCTTAACACCCACAGTATACTATACACAGTGTAGTGGTTGTAGGGAGGCCTGTAGTAACAGTATGTGAATGAATGTTGTTATTATCGAAATGTATTCGTATTTATATGTTACAAGCATAATATTCCCGGCGATACAAACATGTTTAGGTAGGCGTGGCTTTCAACAATAGAACGAGTATAAATACCTATACTTATGTTCTACCTACAATTTATTGCTTATTTCTAATTGGCTAGTTTAATTATAAGGAGGTGTGGCGTATGCGCAACTAGCCTAGGTTTGCCTATAGTGATGCGGTGCGTTGCGTTCTGAACTGCGCTTTCTGGTATTCTATGTATTCTATGTATTGCTTTTAATTTGTTTGTTTTAAGTTGTTTATTTTATTTGTTTGGTTTTATAGTTACAAAAAAATATTTTATCTGTTTGATTTGTGTGTATGCTATTTTTAATTTGGTTTATTTATATATTTATTAATATATAATACCCACATTTCATTGTTATCTGTTATTGTTTCACTTGCGAGTTATGATGGGATGGGCAGCAATGGGCACGCCATTTTCAGTGTATACACTGGCCTCTTCTGAAAATCAGCGCTGGTCAATGTGGCACCGCCCACGTCAGCATATGCTGAGAGGAGACCAATTTCCACGCAGATGCAGCGTGCACTAGCATGCACCGACAACCTTTCTTATACTTTCTTTTACTTTGTTGAAATGTGAATCTTGTTTACGTCGCCTATGTGTTTGTGAAATAAACGTCTTTTCTTTCTTCTTTCTTTTCTTTAGACATTGGTAGAATATTATCGAAGGTTGTCGAAGTTTCTGGGAACCACCTTCTCTTATTATCTAGACGTTTCTTACATGTGACGTCAGAGGTTCGTTAAGTACGTGCTACAACAGTATATAAGGATACCTATGTACAATCAAAACCATAAAATCACTATTAGCTTTAGTCAAATGTACCAATGGAAGCAATTGCCGTATTCGTATTTAAAAATAAACTATGCTAGAAGTAATTTAAAAAACTGGTCAAGTGCAAGCCGGACCCACGCACAAAGGGTTAACTATTGTTACGAGCCGGGGTTCTACGGAATTAAAAATGCCGATCAAACTACCACAAAACACTTTATTTATTACACCACTAATTTACACTTCACTATAAGCTTCACTGAACACTTTTAATTGCACTTGAACTCGCAGGTATAACTCGTATTATCGCTCTTGAAATACTGATCATCCGCCACCGAAGTGCTCCGCCTTTATAGTGCGGTCATTACTCTAGATTACTCTGGAATTTTCACGGAAGAAATATCGCGAACATTCCACACCTTCGAGATGCTTCTAGATAACACGTTGCATAGAAGTACCTTGACAGAACATTCCCGAAAGACGTTACGTGGTAGTACTGCGATTTGCTACTAGATGGCGCTGAGTTTGGTAGTCTTATTACTCGCTACGAGATGGCGTTACACTGCCCCCTCCTAAGACATGCTCGTCCCGAGCATTGTCAGGCCCATAATATCGCGCCAATCGATCCACATGAACTATCTTTGGCGCACTTCTTGGACTCTTCCGTATTCGGTAAGTGCCATCGTTAATCTTGGTCACAACTCGGTATGGTCCATCCCATTTAGCTTGCAGCTTAGGAGACTTCCCTTTACTGCGGACTGGGTTATGTAACCACACTAACGAACCTTCATCGAAGCTCTTATTGTTTGTCTTTCGGTCGTAACGGGTCTTCATCTTTTCAGACATTTGTTGACCTGATTGTCTGACATGCTCATAAATGACATTCATCCTGCTGCGCAAGTCATTCGCATAATCAGTGATATTGCGTGGAGCGTCAGGTGGTATACCGGTTAGTAAGTCGGCAGGCAACCGTAATTCTCTTCCAAAGTTCGCATAAGCTGGTGTCACTGACGTGCTTTCGTGAACCGCACTTCGGTAAGACAAAAGAAACGGTTGGATGTGCTTGTCCCAATCTTTTTGCCTGTTTTCCACAACTTTTGCCAGATATCTCTCCAATGTCTGATTAAATCGCTCCACCATTCCATCTGACTGCGGGTGGTAAGAGGTCGTTCTGGTTTTGTGAGTACCCATGACCCGACACATTTCCTGGAACACCTGAGATTCAAAATTTCTTCCTTGATCGCTATGAATTTCTAGAGGCACCCCGAAACGACAGAAGACTTCGTGAACTAATTTATCTGCGACCGTAGTAGCTTCTTGATTAGGTATAGCGAAGACTTCTGGCCACTTCGTGAAATAATCCATCACAACCATGAAGTACTTGTTTCCGCTTTCACTTTCAGGAAACGGTCCCGCAACATCTAGGGCTATCCTTTCCCATGGTGCCCCAACGTTATACAGTTTCAGTGCACCTCTGCTCCGTGTATGAGGTCCTTTCACAGCAGCACAACTCGTACATTTGCGACACCAGTCCTCAACGTCGTCGCGACAGTGGATCCAGTAAAACCGCTCACGTATCTTCAACAGAGTCCTTTTTACTCCCATATGGCCCCCTGAACATCCATTATGGTAGAGCTGTAGCACATCTGGGACCTTAACTTTAGGGACGACCATTTGCAAATGACAGCTGTCTCCTCGAGCATTTACCCATTTGCGGCACAAGACTCCATCCTGAATAACTAAACTGTCCCATTGCGCCCAATAACTTTTTGTGATTGAACTCATTGAAGCGACTTCAACTTGCCAGTAGCCACTTTTCAGGTCTAGCGTGCTAAACCACTTCACCCCTGTCAGCATGTCCAACGTGTCATCGATCCTTGGTAAAGGGTAGCTGTCCTTTTTCGTAACGTCGTTCAGACGACGATAGTCGACACAAAACCGCATACTGCCATCTTTCTTCCTCACCACCACTACAGGTGAGCACCATGGACTTGACGATGGTTCTATCACACCATCTTTTACCATTCCTTCAATCATGGTCTCAACTTCCTTTTCTCGTGCTACTGGCAGTCTCCTTGGTCGCTGACTGATGGGTGCCTCATTTCCTGTATTGATTTTATGCTGAACCAATCCAGTCTTCCCAATGTCAGCATCAGTCGAAGAGAAAATATCGGCGTACTTGAGTAACATCTTCTTAGCCTTGTCCATTTCATTCTTCGTTAAGATGTTACGACAGTCTTCTAAAAGTGTCAACACGTTGTTTCTAGCGTCCTTGTTGACGATGTTCCCAGTACTCAACTCTTGGCATCGGCGCATCCAATCTACTTCTTCGCAAGTGCCAATCAATGTGCTCTTTTCTATCACGTGTTCCTTATCACTAAGGTTCAGCACACGTACCACTGAGGCTTCATTGGCTCTTACCAGAGTTCGGGCCATTTTCCATGGAAGTTCATTGTATATCCCTTCTATGAGTACACATCGATGTGTTCGCCCAGAATTCTGAGGGAGACTAACTGGTACAGTCGTTTCTGATCTGGCAGGAAGCACGACCTTCTTCAAGCTGTACACTTTTCCTGATAACGCTCCTTCCATGAAAAGTTCCTCTTGACCACATTTCATCGCTCCTTGCTTGACGTCGATCTCACAAGAGTTCTTCCTCATAAAGTCTAAGCCCAGTATGCAGTCGTCCATTATGTCAGCCACGATGACATTATGCAGGTAAATTCCATTGCCCAACTTTAACTGCATCTCTTTCTCTCCTCGGACGGGTATGCGCTGACCCGTGGCCGTTACCAAGTTGATGCGGTCACGGTTTGCAGAGTCCCCAAGGAACCGATTTGCTAGTCGGGAACTGACAACCGTGCGAGATGCTCCAGTATCTATTGTCAGCTTGCATGGTGTTCCATTTACCTCGCCCTTGATGATCAGGCTGTTCCCATCCTGGGTTTGTGAGATCGAAACCCTTGGGGCTCTTCTAAAATCAGCCAGCACCCGCCCCCAGTCCTGGCATTTATTCGTTTCCCTCCTGTTGCTGGGCGGTGACATTAGCCACCCTATCCTCTTGGGAACGACTTTCTTCTCATTCAGCAGTCCGCTTTGGGCAACTGGATCGAAGGTGGCCCCTCTCACCACATGTGCAGCACCTAGGGCTATACCTCGTGAAACGGTCGCGAGCCGGTGATGCTACAACTTCCCTGACACGGTGAGATCGATGATCTTTCCGTACGGCTTCGACCTCCAAAGCATGAGCCAAGGCGTCTTTGAGAGTCTCATGGTGCCCGAGCCTCACAGCAGCCCTGACTTCCAGGTCGTGGATGCCGTCGATGAATGCTTGCACCAGATTCCCATTGATGAGCGCAGGTACCGACTGGTATGCTTTCCGTACCAGCTTCTCTACTTCCAGGGCCCACTGTTGCAAGTTTTCGCCAGTGCGCTGGACACGATCCTTCAGCTGCGCACGATACACGTGTTCCAGGTGAGCGTCACCGTATCTGGTTTCTAAGGCTTCTAGTAGCTGCTCGTAGGAAACATCGTCTCCGAGAGCTTCTAGGATGGTTAACGCCTTGTCTCGCAAACCCAATGTAAGCGCAGTCATGGCCTGGGCTTTGCTCCACCCGTTTGCCTTCTTAACGGCTTCAAACTGCTTTTTATAGGCTGACCATGAAGATGTCCCATCGAATGGCGGTACTTTAAATCCACGCGCTGAAGGTACGGCAGGTAAGGAAGTCGCAATCCCATCTCCAGCTTTCAGATTTCCCAGCTCTTTCCTCACATCTGTAATCTGGTTTTTACATCTTCAATCCGAGTTTCGGCTTCCGTGATGCGGTTCTCAACATGATGAACTTGATCCTTCATCACATTCATCTCCTTGCCAAAAGTCGCTCGAAGATCTTTCATGAGGAGCGTCTGTTCCTCCTGGCGGTGTGCCTGCTCCTCCTGGCGGCGTGCCTGCTCCTCCTTGTCACGCAGCAGCTGTTCTTCCAACCGGCGGGCCTGCTTCTCCTGGCGGCGGGCCTGCTCCTCCTGGCGGCGTGCCTGCTCCTCTGCTGCTGTTCTTCCAACCGGCGGGCTTGCTCCTGTAGCATAGCCATCAGCGCAGCAAAGTCTGGAGGTGCTGGCGCTGGAGATACCGTGGGCGGGCCAGCTTCCACCGTTGGCTGCTGCTGACCACCTAACCTCTCCGGCGTATTACCTTCGAAGCGCCTGCTGTCCAACTCCTGCTGGCGCTGACCCCTGGTACGGACGCCCTCTGTGTCTTCTTTCGGTAACACCGGCATTGTCCAAATCCCCAATTCTGACACCAATTGTTACGAGCCGGGGTTCTACGGAATTAAAAATGCCGATCAAACTACCACAAAACACTTTATTTATTACACCACTAATTTACACTTCACTATAAGCTTCACTGAACACTTTTAATCGCACTTGAACTCGCAGGTATAACTCGTATTATCGCTCTTGAAATACTGATCATCCGCCACCGAAGTGCTCCGCCTTTATAGTGCGGTCATTACTCTAGATTACTCTGGAATTTTCACGGAAGAAATATCGCGAACATTCCACACCTTCGAGATGCTTCTAGATAACACGTTGCATAGAAGTACCTTGACAGAACATTCCCGAAAGACGTTACGTGGTAGTACTGCGATTTGCTACTAGATGGCGCTGAGTTTGGTAGTCTTATTACTCGCTACGAGATGGCGTTACACTATCAAAACGGCAAAAATCATGTTTATTGTATGAAAGCCCCCTTAAATATTTATTAAATTCTGTAATAGAAATACATCATTTGTGAAAATTTCAACTTTCTAACTATCACGGTTCATGAGATACAGAGTGGAGACAGACGGATGAACAGTGAAGTCTTAATAATAGGGTTCCCGTTTTAACCCTTGGGTACGGAACCCTAAAAATAATTTATGCAAACTGAGTTCAAATAGGTTGCAGTTATAAAAGAAACACATTTATTTAGGTTAAGTAATAGTTACTTAAGTTTACTTCAGGCTAATCCAGACCCACCGGGCGATACTGGAAATACCTCCTGCGTGTGAATCAGAGACGCCCGGCAATGGACGTTAGAGCGGCCGTGGCCTTGGACCGCGGAATAAAAAAAAAAGGCTAATCCAGGGGCCGGATATATTCTGCAATGCCCCATACCAATTTGCAAAGAAAGCCGCGGAATTTTTGAGTATCTTGTAGTGGGTGGGTGTGTTAGTTGAGCGAAGTTTCTTTGGGTGCAAAGGGGCTCTACCAACATCTTTAGGGCCCCAGCGACCTCACCTGCTAGTGGCGTACCTGCTGATCAACGGACGAGGCTCGTTAATTTATGGTACCTATGGAGTGGCTTCGGCCCCTACGTGGGTACCAGGTGGTACAACAGTGTTGGTCCGGGGTGGTACTACCGTGCAGCTGTGCTAAAACCCCCCAAGTAACCCAGCCCAGGCTGGGTTGCGTTAGGGGTTCAGCAGCTGCACCGCCGGGCCCGGGGCGATGTATGGTGCAGCAGGCATGGGACCAGTGGGGGCGAAACGGAGTCTAGTGTGGGTGGTGTGGGTCGATTCGCCGGCCAGGGAGACCCTTAGCAACGGCGTTGCCGCGGCCCGCCCGCAACACAGTCATGGGGCCCGCCTGGGACCAACCACCCCAGGAGGCTGCCCCACATGTTGCGCATAATCCTGATGCGGGGGCCTTGCATCAGGGGGGTTTGGGAGCCCTTCCGTCCGGCGGGTCGGCTCCGACCTAACCACACGGTTTTAGACAAAGCTAGCCCCTGCGCATTGTCACTTACTGCTGCACCAGATGTCGCCCTGTCTTCACGCTTCTTCTTCTTCAAAATCTACAATGGCAGTGCAACAAAAAAAAGTAAACGATTCACAGCGGCCCTAGGAAACCCCACAACTTCACTTTTTCGAGGTGGAGTTCACTAACGTCCGTGGACTCCATGCGAACCTCGATGCCGTCCACCATCAACTTGAGACGGCACGGCCTGCTGTGATGTTCCTCACGGAGACACAAATACGCCGCCCTAACGACACGTCTTACCTGTGTTACCCCGGCTATGTCATCGAGGAACAATTTCGAGACAAAGCCTGGGTGTGCGTGTTCGTTAGGGCGGATGTTTGCTGCCGCCGGTTGCGCTGCCTAGAGAACCCCTCCAATCCGTCCTTTGACTGCACGTAGACCATGGCTCTATGAGCCAGATCTACGTGTGCGTCTACCGTTCCCACACAGGGGATTCTGAGACAACAAAGCTCTTCCAGTACCTCAGCGAGACGGCTGATGAAGCGCAGGTGCGGTTCCCGAACGCTGACCTAGTATTTCTGGGGGACTTCAATGGCTATCACATTGAATGGCTGGGGTCCCTCAAGACTGATCATGCGGGCAGGGCCCGCCCATGCGTTCGTTCTCTCCCACGGTCTGACCCAGATGGTATGCGGGATCACCCGGATACCAGACAGGTCAGATCACGCGCCCGCTCTGCTGGATTTACTGCTGACGAGTCGCCCAGCCCAGTACAGTGTTTCGGTAGGAGCCCCATTGGGTAATTCTGACCACTGTGTTGTTCACGCTGGCATGAAGGTATCACCTCCTGCACGTACTGTACAAATGTCACGATGACTATGGCACTACTCGTCAGCGGATTGGGACGGTCTACGCGATTACTATGCGTCCGTCCCCTGGAGCCAGCGCTGCTTTGTAGGAAAGGCTCCCTCGGATAGCGCTTCTGCGATTGCTGGCGAGATCAGTTTAGGGATAGAATATTACATCCCTTTCACTGATGTCGCCAGTATCCGCAGAGCCCGTCCCTGGTTCGGGCGAGATTGTGCCAAAGCTGTTCGACAAAAACAGTCGGCATATCGCGCCTGGATCAGGGCCCGGGCTGTGCGCGACCCAAACGTGGGCCAACTCAAAGCAGCGTACCAACCGGGCCACAAAATCCAGCAAGAGGGCCTTTAAGAGAGCGGATGCCCAGCGCATCGCGCGGCTTGGTCAGGAGCTCACTTCCCATCCCACGGGCAGCCGTGGATACTGGCAACTGGCCAAAGCCGTGCAATCTAACTTCTGTCAGCCCTCGCTGCCACCGCTGCGTTACCCAGATGGAACACTGGTTCACAAGGCCCAAGAGAAAGCGGATATGCTCGCAGACCTCTTTGCGGCTAATTCCCGGGTCGACGACCGTGGCCTGCAGCCCCCCGCCATCGCCAACTGTGGCCACACTATGCCTGACATTGTACTCAGGCAATGTGATGTACGGGCAGTGCTGCGATCACTCGACACGAGTGGCCCTGACGGCATTCCGGCGGTGGTACTACGGAAATGCGCAGCTGAGTTGTCTCCTGTACTAACTCGTCTGTACCGCCTGTTTTATTCCACAGGAATCGTGCCGGAGGTCTGGAAAGAGGCGAACGTACAACCGATCCCCAAGAAAGGGGATCGGTCTGATCCGGGCAACTATCGACCCATAGCCGTCACCTCAGTCATCTGCAAGGTATTTGAGCTCCTTATCAACAAGCAGCTCATGCGATACCTCGAGGATCACTCGCTACTAAATGATCGGCAATACGGCTTCAGGCCAAAACGATCAACGGGTGATCTTCTGGCATTCGTAACGCATGTCTGGGGAGAGGCTATGGAAAGGCACGGCGAGTCCTTGGCGATTAACCTGGACATCGCCAAAGCCTTCGATAGAGTCTGGCATGCTTCGTTCCTTTCCAAGCTTCCGGCATATGGTCTACCTCCTCAACTGTGCAGCTGGATGGCCAGCTTTCTGAACGAACGCTTAATGCGGGTCCTCTGCGATGGCCAGGCTTCTCGCTTTTTGCAAGTGAATGCCGGGGTACCGCAGGGGTCCGTGCTATCACCAACTCTCTTCCTTTTGCATATCAATGATATGCTATCCCTTGGGAGCATTCATTGCTATGCAGATGACAGCACATTGCACGGGAGCTACTGGGCTCGTCCGGCGGCAGGGCGGTTGGAGATTGAGGAGGATAGACTACATCTCGTGGCTGATCTCGACAGGAACCTCGACTTGTATCTCTCAATGGGGTACCGAGAACCTGTCGAGTTCAATGCCCGCAAAACACAGGCGTGTGCATTTACAGCGAAGAAATCCCCTTTCCTTCCCCTACCCTCACTTCAGAATGCATTATTACCAATGAAGGACAACCTTGACATCCTTGGCATAGACGTTCGTCGAGAGCTCAATAATAAAAACTACATCGAAAGATGGATAGGGCTAGCTTCGCGGAAACTAGGAATACTGAATAAGGTAAAGAGATTCTTTACACCGGACAGAGGTGTCTGCTGTACAAGACGCAGATTAGACTCTGCGTCGAATACTGCTCTCACCTCTGGGACGGCTCCGCGAAAGTATCTGCTGGACGCTCTCGACGCTATGCAGCGACAGGCTGTCCGTATTATAGATTGTCCGGAGGTAACGGGAAGCCTTGAGCCGCTAGCTCAGCGCCGAACAATAGCTTCCTTGGTCGCATTCTACCGTAGTTACCACGGCGAGTGTTCTGAAGAGCTCTTCAATCTGATCCCACCTCTTCCTTCCGATCCCGAACAACGCGTGCCGGGCAGAGATGCCACTCCCACACAGAGGACAGCATGTTCGCGAGAGCCGAGCGTTTTAAACGTTCGTTTTTTCTGCCGAACGATAGTGGCCTGGAACGCCTGCCTGTGCACGTGTTTCCTCCCACATATAATCCTGGGTTCTTTAAGCGGAGCGTGAAGAGGCACATCAGTAGGTCGTCAGGCCACTGCCCAGGCCACTGCACAGGGCCACTCTCTATAGTATTGTATGCTGTGAGAGTGGTCCACAATCGCTAGACGTCGTCACGACTTACCACCAGGCGGGCGGCGTCAATTTGGCGAACTATATTTAAAAAAAAAAAAAAGTGAGCAAAGTGAGCGAAGATCAATCTTAGGCGACTCATGTATTTCGTTTGTCTACATACTCCTCCTAAACGCCTGAACCGATCTCCTTCAAACTTACCACAGTGATAACGTGTGGCGTGAGGGTGGTTTAGATAAAAAAAAAATTTAAAATCGGACATTAATTGATTGATTAAGTGAACTACTAGCCCTAGGCTGCGTCCGCTCTCACGTCCGTTGTCGGGTATCTCTGAACTGCAAATAACTAGGTATTTAGAACACTCGTAGGATACTACATCTCTGTCAAATAGTAACATTACTAAAAGAATGTTTAAAAATATGACAAATAAATTCATGTTGCAAACATTTTGTAAAAACATTGTTACATAACAGACTATGGTGGCGGTTAGCCACGGCTTGATAGTGTTTGTCTTGTTTATGGTGTACCTATTATACCTTTGTTAAATTATAGAAATCAAATCTGATATCGTTTTACGCACAACCGTTAAGTAATAAGGTGGTAATATTCTTTATGTACCTAAATATTGAATGTAAGAATTATTAGAAATAAAATTTTATGACAAGGAAAATGTAAACAGGGAGCTTCATCTGCCAACAAACTGTTTTACAGTTTGGTAGAAGTAATTTATTATATGTAAGTGTAATAACGTGAATACCTAAATTTTATTTCATTTTTTTTATTTCATTCATAAAGAAACTCGTCAAGAGTCGTTTCTTTAAAATCTACTTGTGGCTTAAACCAATCTTTATGCAACAGTTTTAAAAACTACTGTTATTGAACACCTACTTCAACCTATTTATATAAGTTAAGGTTTTATACTTTAACATCTAAAAGAGGTTGAAAATCTATATAAGTACCTAATTTTTAACACATCTAGGTCAAAGAGCGGTCTAGAATACTAAGTAACTATAACGTTTTGTTATTACTTGTGCTATCCTGTACAGAGAATTGTTAGGGAAAGCGTACCGCGTTTCATATTGTGTACTTAGGATTCCAATTTAGGCAATGGCTATATTATACTTTTTTTTTGCACATAAACACAAAGCTTAGGCAAAGGCGTTTATACACCCACATGCCATATATCATTTTGTTGGTCGCACATTATGAAGAAATGAAGCGCCCAAAATTTTTTGGACATTCTCACACAACGTCATCTAGCCCAAACTAAGCTATAAGCTTGTGCTACGGGATCTAGAGGACTACACCCAAACTCTAGATAGAATACACCCAAACTCCGAAACAAACATTTGTGGATCACACAAATTATATTTGATTCGACCCGGGAGTCGAAAGTCGATGCACTACCGACCACGCCGCCCGCCGCCGAAGCAGTTAATTAAAAGTTTATAAGTTTTATGGTTTAGGTCTTGGGTTTTATGACGTAAATTCTATCTCCTGCCACCACAATACTGATGGAAACCTACTTCTACTCCTAACACTCCAACTCTTAGTTGGAAGGTTTAATGGGAATGCTAGTTTAGTAGTTTTAATTGAGTGGAGCTCCTTATCAGGTGACTCAAATGCAACTCGATGTGAAATTGTTTCTCGACAACTACCCAACCGATTTTCATGATTTTTTCACTCAAAAATCAAGCATTATCAGGAGCAGGTTTTGTTCGAGACCGAATTTTGATTTAGGACCCTAAAAAAAGTTATTGACTAAAAATATGACAATAGTCGCTTCGCTCAATTGCATGCTGCAGCGCTTGTTAATTTTTTTTTAAATCGTTTCCACATTATGAAGAAATGAAACTCACATGTACCTACTTATTTCGAAACAACTTTGAATTCTTTATTGAAATTATTTAATCAATTAAGTAATATCACTAAGGATGTAAAAGAAAGAAAGAAAAACGTTTAATTTGGACACAGAATGACACAATTCCGCACAGAACAAAAAATAGGCAAACACAAAACGATAGATATACTTAATATAAAATAGTGGGAATTGGGCAATTTCGCAGTTTCATTGGAGCAGTGCGTTATCCTATCACAACATTACATCTATATAAATATAATTAAATATATTAAATGTTTTTAGCGATAACGTTGCTTATTGTACATTATTTTCAAGGTTTGTGTGATATTATATTTATCTCTTCTAGGAAAGTTTTTTTGACTGCTTCAGTGGCGTGGTTGGTAGTTGGCTGTAGTAGGCTTTCGACTCCGAAGTCTCGGGTTCCATTCCCGGGTCGAATCCAAAATGTGTGTCAAAAACTTTATTGTACACCAAGACAACATCACATTATAAAATAACCAGGTTTAAATATGGACAAATATTTGTATGTATGTATTTAGAAATATATAACGATATATATATATATATATATATATATATATTTATATTATGTTTATCAGTTGTCTAAATCCCATAGCACAAGCTTATAGCTACAATAAGAATTACAATATACATAATTATATACTAAAAATATTTCTTATTGTCAATTATGTACAAATATGTCTTTGCCGACTGGGAAGGTTCCCAGAAAGCTGGCTGTGTTACCACGTTGGATGGCGATACTTATTCTTAGGGCCAAAAAAGCCAGCCTTCTGGTCCTGAGAAGCATCGATTAAGCGTTTAGCAATGTCTCTATAAAGTGTTCAGTGCTCGCCGGCACTCGGACCCCATGACCCCAGTGTCTCAACCCCAAACGCCTCAAATATGTAATCGCTTGCTAGGTTAGCATATTTACGCCGTTTGATGCCTTCAGCCGATGATACAGCAGCGCCGGCACATTCGGATGTGCTTGGAAGGTGTGAAGGTGCTAAGGTGTCAACGCATGTAGCGTCCTACACCAAAGGCCTTCCCATCTTCCACGGTAGCAACGACATACCGTCCGGTCTCTTTCCATCGCTTCGTGCTAACTCATTTGGTTCACGTACGGCCGGAAGACCTGCGGTGGAGAGCCCTACGAATTATGTCGTTTAGCATAGCGTGCCGAGATATACGAACTGCGCTTCTGCTACAAGAAAGGCCATGGTGTCTCAGATTATCGACGGCTACTCCACAGGTGCAATGATGCGGAGATACATAAGGTGTACCCAGCCGAAGGCAAGTGGCAATGCGGAAGGTTGTGTCGTCCAAGATTGTACCGATGTTGGGCGATGGGAGCACCTGGATCCATAACCCTGACTTCCATTCTCCAACAGCTAGTAGGCGTGCATGCTCTGAAATATTGACAGAAGTGTTAAATTAGTGTATTAATTCTCAACTTACAGAGCGGCGAATCCCATAGTTGATGTGAGCCTAGGCGTGAGTGCAGGTCAGTGTCGGGACAAGAGATCCTCCAAGCATTTATGGCATCGGTCTTGCATCGCACCTCGGAATCAATCAGTGTATTTGACAAAATTTTCCTGACTAATTTTTCGGTGCTATGGACTGACGACAGAAATGCTGGCAGGCTGACATCCGTGACTCTACGAATACCTAGCCCGCCCAAGCGAACTGGAAGAGACGCTTGGACCCAGGCTTGGTCATTAATATTTACATTTAAAATTTTACACAAAGACTTTTGTATTCAGTTGTCTAGTCTGCCCAAAATTTCTACATTTTTCCAAAATTGTCCTGAACGGAGGGGGCATGTGTAAATTTGGGTACGAAAAGACAAAAACGAAGAATAGTAAAAGCTTAATGAATACTGATATTACATAGACTATCAATAACCTGATCAAAATTTTGATTTTTTTCCTCGACTAAAGTGGAAAAGCCATCTTCTAAAATCGGGGACCCCATGAGGCGTAGGGAAGTTTTGTCTAAAACTTTTATGTTGTGGGCCAAACAGTTGAATTTAGATATTGTTGTTAATTTATCTGTGTTTTCAGATTTAAAAATCTCACATTTATTCGGGTTCAGTCCTAAGCCAATTGACTGAAACTCGTTCTTTATTAGGGCTAAATCTTGTAAAACTGTCTCTACTTTTCCCCCTAAAGTCCCGTCATCTAGATACCAAATGTTGAATTTTGATTTTATTATTGATTGATTCTTTGATTGACCTCTTCGCCACTGTCGAAGTTTTTTGCAAGCGCATGGATTGCGGCCTCACAATCTCTTTTTGAACCAAAACCTAATTGAAAGGGCTGAAATTTGGTAGTAAGCTCTGTACTATAAAAACGACAACAAATTTTGGCTGCCAAACGCCGTAAAGGGTTACCTACAGCAATGGGACGAATGCCACCATGCTTCTTGTGCAGGGCACATAAATTGGCCCCATACAAAATATCTATGATGCCACTGTTCACATTGCCTGAGAGCAGAGGTAGACTAGAGCTGTTAGCTCCCTCAGAAGTGCATCACCAGCTTCCCCAGCGCTCGGATACAACAGATCCAAGGTGCTGTGACCGCCAAGTCCACCAGCTGATCCAAAGCGAAAGGAGTCAACAGTTGAGCGCACATCCTTGGCAGTAGTCTCAAGATTTTCTGTATCGTTGTTCGGAGGATCAGGGAAAGAGAGGTCAGCTGCGGATGGTTACTCTGCAAGCCCGTCAAAGTTTCTACAGAATAAGGAGCCAGCACGTCGCTACTAAAAAGTAGTCTTGCCGCCCCACTGATATCGCCCTCCCTTACTTAATTCTCTACAAGCTTTAATTTCTTAGCCTGAGAATAATCAGGGGCCGGAGTGTGGATTGAATTTGAATTTAAAATGCTAAATTTGTTTGTACAATTTTATATGATTTGGATCGCCAAAGATGTCAACGGCCTTCTCTTTACGTGTAGGATTCTATAAGGGAAGGTTAACATTTATTCCCAAGCGCTAAAGGTATTTTCCCGGACTAATTGACCGATACAGGAGGCTAAACATTGAGCCACAGAGGGTCTCGCACCTCGGGGGATTCTTTTTAGAACTGGAATAGTATTTTTCATGGTACTTAACCTTTGCCAAAAGGGAATTTCGATATTATCAGAAATTTCTTGTTGATTTGGAAAAAATTGGGATATTGTAGACGCGCTTGATGATACATTTTGTACTTTATGATTTTTTCTAAAATGTACTTTCAATCCGCGTTCACCTTAAAAAAAACGGGCTGAAGGACAATGTGGGCACCGTACAAGACCACTTGATGCACTTGCAAGCTCACCTAAATTTATATCTGCATCTATTATTTTGTGCTGGTTGCATTTATTTACACTACTTATTTCACTAGAGTTTGTATGGGTTCAACGCATTGTCACGAAGCGCAGCGCTGCCCCGGCGGCACCGAAGCGGTGGTGTCGTCGTCACGCGAGGAGGTAGGCGGCAGGCTTCGCGGCCCGCATCAGCACCTATAAGAAAAAAGTTATTAGTAATCAAAATAATAAAATAATATATGGTCGATATTGAATAAAAGGAAATGGGCTCGTGGTCTAGTGGTAACCGACAATGTTAACACATTGCAAAGGTTAAGCATCATCGACTCAGGCCGGTCTTAGGATGGGTGTTCATTTCTTAAGACATTGAGACCCCTCCGTGCCTCGGAGAGCACGTTAAGCCGTCGGTCCCGGTTGTCATACTAACATCTATGGCAGTCGTTAGGGGTGGTTGGAGCCCTAAATCAAAAATCCGACCGGTCTAACTACAGAAATTCGATATCGCCCATGGGTTGTGGAGTCAGATGGCAGTCGCTTCACGAAAAATATCGAAGTTCAGCCGAATCGCAGTTAGACTGGAAAGCCGACCCCAACTGAGTTGGGAAAAGGCTCGGTGAATGATGATGATGGAATAAAAGGAAATTTTATTATTTCCGAGAAAAAATTGGACGTTGTCATTTGACATGACCAAAACTTATAGCTTATAGCTTAGTTTGGGCTAGATGATGTTGTAGGAGTCGTAATTTTTTTTTAAATATTTTTTACTTATTTTCTATTCAGCATTGATCCATCATTTGATCAGATACACTTATAGCGAGATCTGGGTTTCAGAATATTCAGTTTTATAATTCACCGACCCCCAAGAGCTCTTCAGACTTCGTTATTAAAAATTCAATATAAAAGTTGAATTGAGTTTCGACGCTTAATACATCCGAGACTGACAGTTGGCAAAGTTATACTGGCTATTCTCACACTGAATAATCAAATATAATTTATGGTTTTATTTGCAGAAACACATTGAAAATATTTTACTTATAAAAGACTCATTGTAGCCTTACTGCTATTATACGCAGTGTTGGCAACCAGTGGTACTCGCGTACTACATATGCAGGTAGAGGAAAAGACGAAATCTGGTCATAGAATTTTTTTCACGCTCAATTATCTACTTTCGAGGCGAACAGGACTTTAATTGGCTGTGCCACAGCGGCAGGCACGTAAGATTTTGTTGCCTTTCATCAACATTTCATCGCAAGGCACTCATACCACTGCGCACCGAGGCAGTTACAGTAACATAGATTATATAACATAACCCTAAGATTATTGGAAGTAGCAATACAGGATGAACAAACACACTTGCACACTATTATATCATCGACCGCAGTCAATGTTTATCAGTTGTCTACAATCTCACAACACAAGCTTATAGCTTAGTTTGGGCTAGATGACGTTGCGCGTTGTGTGAGAATTTCCAAAATATTTATTACTAATTTATTTATTAAATATACACAAGTACCTACATAAACAGTACACATTCTTAAACGTTTTTAGACGTTCAATCTTTTGTCTTCTCTTGCCTCTAAATATTGTATTACGAAAATTAATCAAAGCGTAAACACTTAATACCGATAATACATCGTCGGCTCTGTAATAAACATTTTATTAGAGCTCCATAGAAATACCAAATAGAAAAACACTAGCTCATACCCGCGGCACTGTTCGCGTTAATTCTTAATAATCAAATCAATTTTGAACAAAAGCAAAAGTTTTGTAAGCAAAGTTTAGTTTCACAAGCAATAAAAGTGGCAAAAATATATCCGATTTTGATAAAACAATTTTTTTTAAATGCGCGAGGCCGCGGCCGCTGCCATGTCCATTGTTGCGAGCATCTCTGGTAAAACCAGAAGGTATTTCCAGTGGCGCCCGGCGGACTTTGACCACCTGTGTGGCCTCTTCGGGGGTTTGGTTGGAATGAAAATCCCGCGTCGTTGGGGTTGGGTTTTATCCCGCGTCGGTGAGATGTATATGGCCCCTAGGTTATCTAAATGCCTATATTTTAGAAAACTACTTACTACAAAATCTGTTCAGCATCTTCGGAGATTAACGCGTGAGCATATACAGATATATGGAGACAGACCAAAAATTTTAAGCTAAATCCTTTTCTTAATTTTGCGTTTCTTTTCATATCGCCGAATGGATTTTTTTTTATATTCCTTACACTAATAATTTTGATAAATTTATTAAATGTACTGACATACGATTTCTACTGTTTTATTTAAGTATAGAAATAATATTCTCATGTGTCTTAACATATTTTGTACATACATTGTATGCTGAGGAAAATTTTGCTACATTTGGAATTTTCCTATTAGCTCCAAATTGATTTTGTTATTATCAAATTTATTATTATAAGGGAAATTAATATAACGTGTCTGTACAACATTTCTAGGGCTCATTATGTACGCAAGGTTTAAGTGGGTTTTCGTATATTACCTACTGAGATTAAATAAAACTAGGTATGCAACGCATTCTGCTGTTGCAATAATTGAGCTGAGTTTGTCGATCCGGGTCGAATTCCTAAACGACTGGACCATTCCTTATGAATTCAGATATATACACTCACGGTGCTGGTCACTATGACCGTGCCAGATTCCAAAAAGATCGGTCCAGTTGTTTAGGAGGAGTTCGATCACGAACGAAATACACGAGTCGCCTAAGAAAGAGCTTCGTAAACTCCGCTCAATAAATTGTAAAAACTGACGTTATCTTGTGACTAATTTGCTACAACACTAATAATACCTACTTAATAATAGTTGACATTTTATATTCTTCTTCCTCTTATTTTTTTAAAAAACGTGGCTCCATCAATATTCATCGATGATTTCGTCAATGTCAAGGTAATGCTTGATTTTTCCCACACAGAAGAACTAGTTACTCTGACGTAGTTCGCGGTGCGGGACAAGAAAAAGGTTGTTCGGTATTATAGTTTGAGCGTTTGGGCCTGGATTTTTGCCCAGCGACAGAACCTAAAAGGCTACCAGCCACGCGCTCCGCAAAAACCCAAGTCCGACATTTTCCGGGCGCCACTGGACATACCCTCTTCTAGTAACCAGAGACGCCCGGCAACGGACGTTAGAGCGGCCACGGCCTCAGGCGCGGAATTGAAAAAAAAAAAAAAAAAAAAAAAAAAAAAAGTCCGACATTTTATATTGATGTAGTTTTAAGAATGACATAAGTGATGTTAATCATAATATACCTAATTGTAATAATTGTCATTGGAGTTACATTGTCGCAAAGTATAAAAAATTGTTAATACTTGTAAAAATATAAAAAATTTGCATGCCGTGATCCATCCGGTGAACCATGATGTAACTTTAGACAGTTAAGAAAATCTATGTCCACCATATTTCGAGAAACAATAATCTATTCTATTCCATTTAAGTCATCCTCAACTTCACGCGGTGCACCTGCGGAGGGGTATGCTCTGTCTTCCCCTTTAGAAAGAAAGAAAGAAAGAAACGTTCAGTACTGTACTTTAGGATTTAAAATAGCAAACAAATAAAAACAATAAGCTTAGAAAAAAAAAGAATTTAATAATAGTAATAAGATGTGGAATAAACGGCCGTCTCTCAGCGTAATGCTGTCTGCGTGGTGCAAGGCAGACAGCGCTGGTTTTTCAAATGATTTTCTTTACTCACGTATTCAAGCTTACACGTTTGTAGTAGGATTTCCCATAGATAATACAATGTATTATACAATTGTCCTGAAACCTTTTGTACTATAACTACGTAAAGGGAAGATTTGATTCCACCCACAAACGAATCTCGTAGCCTTTGAAGGAGAGGATATTAATACCCCGCGGGATTATAGGAAATATTACCTGATGACCGTAACTCCGTTGAATTCTTTTTAGGGTTCCGTAACTAAAGGGTAAAACGGGAACACTATTACGTTAAGACTGTCACCAGGCTGCACCTCATGAACCGTAATAGTTACAAAGTTAAAATTTTCACAGTTGATGTATTTCTGTCGCCACTACAACAACAAATACCTAAAAAATAGAATTAAAAAAATATTTACGAGGATGGGAGCTCCATATATCAAACGTGATGTTTTGCACCCCTTTGTATGCGAGTCCGATGCGCTCTTGTCTGGTTTTTTATTCCCAATTTCCACGGCAATGAATTATTGACCACCTTAATAACGCTATCTGGTTGTATGTGCGACTACTATACTCTATTTCAGAATATAATGGGTCCGGTAACGATCGGTATTCGTCTAAATACTGCGGCTACATTATCGCGTTGAACACATGAAATGATTGCTTCTCTAATATACTATCATGTGACTAAATATCTATGTGCAGTCACCGTGATTTTACCAGTGATTAATCAATACAAATAAAGCGCATAAAATAAAAGTGAGAAAAAGTTTATACAGTCACGGGATAAAAAGTAGCCTAATATGTTATACTTTATTATATCAGCTATGCCCTAGTAAAAGTCCCGTTAAATTTAGTCCAGCCGTTCTAGAGATTAGCGAGAAGAAACAGAAAGACAAACAAAAAATTTCAAAATGCTGTTTATTTTTTGTAAATATGAGTAGGTACGTTATTTACTTTTATATGCATTTAATTACACACAGACATTTTAGTTTTATTGTATGAATGGATATGTATTTTCTCCGTTTAATATTATAAGGTTTAGTTTTACTGAATATTTTGGTTTTACTCCCGATATCCTTGTTAAACATATCTCAGAGAGTTTGTTCTTGACGTCAGAAGACAAATGAGCTTGAACCGAACAGACAGAAGGGGAGATATAGATCGTATATTATATTTATGTACTTATTCAACGGTTCCATAGAGAAGGAATACAATAAATTGGTTCTATTAAATGCAGACGAAAATAAAACGCTCTTTAAAACAGAACCATACCAATTATTGTAATTGATTTTCTTCAGGCCCGGACCAGAGATTGTAGGCTATTTAACGTCGGTCCTGGCTGCTGTTATATAATAGTAAAACATATATTTTAGACATTCTCACACAACGTCATCTAGCCCAAATCAAGCTTATATAAGCTTGTGTTCTATCTAGACGACTGATAAACATACTTATAATTTTTCTAATATTATACATAGAAAAAACACAAACTTGAAACAAATATTTTGTAGATCATACAAATATTTGATTCGACCCCGAATCGATCTTGGGACCTCAGGGACAGCAGTCGTATACTTATACCACTGCGCCACCGAGACATAGTGGGTATTTCTACACGTATTTATTGTCTCTTTCACCATTTTGTTTCAGGTATGTGAAAAGATGGTTATTGATTATGGTAAGTAAGGACTTTGTTATATTCCGTGTTTAAATATTAATTTATTCAACTACAACCTACACCGTGTCGGAGGCAGTGGGTTGACAATCTGACATCGTTACACATTGGGGACGCGAGGTGAACAAATCGTTGACGCAATCAACTCCTGGACGTTGAAGCGTGTCTATCTATTTACATATGGACTAAAAACAGAACTCGCCATTTAAAATTTGTCAAAATAAACACGTCTAATATTGAAACAAAAACCGACTTCCAATTACAGGAATGGGTTCAAATAATTGTAGGAATAGGGCCAAATTGAAATGGGACCATTTGGGAAGTAAGTAGTAGCTTTCATTTAAAATTAATTTTTCAAAGATATGGTAGGTAACGAACAAAAAATATTGAAAAAAACATGTATTCGAATTGAGAACCTCATCTTTTTTGAAGTCGGTTATAATGGAAAACTGTGTAGTATTTTTTTAATACGTAAGGGCTTTGGTTGCTCACTCATATTCTTCCTATCTCTATGATTCCTATTGTTACCTATTGTCATCATCATCTCTGCCCATTTGACATCCACTGCTGGACATAGGCCTCCCCAAAGAAGGGGGGAATTAAGCCTATATATACCACGCTGGCCCCATGGGTTCGTATAGGGTTTTGTGTCGCGTTTTCCCTCCTATAGCCATGATTTATATCTTCTTTAAACTTTCGCGTTTTGTACACATTATAAACTTAAGACTAACGGGTCTTTTACGCGATTATTGAGATATATACATACCTCTTTATTACCCGACGTTTCGGCCCTGTTACAAGAGCCGTGGTTTAGGACACACTGTGTACCGCAAACCCACACACACGGACAAGTACCTGAATGCCGGTTCACATCATCATCCGCGACACTTGAGATCCGTTGCGGTGTCACTGGTAAGTCGAGCCTATGATCTTTGCGACCCTGAACACTTACAGAAAGAGCTCGCTCATGTTCAGGAAGTGTTGAAGCAGAACGGGTATCAGAGACATACACAACACCGTGAAAGGAACAAGGTACAACCCTTTGGAGTAAGCAGAGCACCAGCATTTATGCCGTACGTGAAAGGAGTGACGGACAAAATTGGAACAGAAAACTACAAAGATACTCCATTAAGACTGTATATACAGTCTTAATGGAGTATCTTTGTAGTACTGTTCCAATTTTGTGGCCACACTCCTAAGTCGTAAACCACCTGCGAACCCCTAAAGATACCATTCCTCTACAGACACCGGGTGTTTATAAGGTAGACTGCAGCTGTGGTAGTTCATACATCGGACAGACCAAACGTACTATCGCTGAGAGGGTCAAAGAACACATCATAGCTGTAAAAAACCGCCAATTAAACAAGTCTGCGATTGCCGAGCATTTGTTGGAATCGGGTCCCAACCCTAGGATTGAACTCCACAAGCCACAAGTTCTATCCGCTGACGGACACTATTACTCCAGGATAGTGCGGGAAGCCGTCGAAATAAAAAGTATCCCAACTTTAACCGGGAAGATGGATATCGACTATCTACGTCGTGGAATCCGGTGATCAGCAAAAGTACTCGCCACCTCACCGAACGCCCGCTTGCTGATACTATCAGTGTGGTATGCCGTAGTGGCTCTCCGAACACAATGGTTAATGACGACGAAGTGAGGGTAGTTGAACAAACCCGCACTTCACGAAGACGACGATGAGCTAAAGCCAGTCCACCCGTGACCACGGCTCTTGTAACAGGGCCGAAACGTCGGGTAATAAAGAGGTATGTATATATCTCAATAATCACGTAAAAGACCCGTTAGTCTTAAGTTTATAATGATTTATATCAATGTGAAATATTGTTTGTACAAAGTTCGATAGATGGCTGTGATCAGGACACAATATGGTATTGTTTTTTCATTATTCTTATTTGTGTACGCGGAAGTTTATCCGATCGAGGGTGGACCATCTAAGGGTGACCAGAAAAACATTATAGGTACTCTCATAGCGGACATATCCATGGTCAAACAACGGTATTTTTTCTACTTAAGTTATTAGTTATCAATGGCAAATACTTAGTCATCCGTAACTTCAATACCTATTACGATGGGGTTAACGAAGTGACTGGCGAAATGTGGGTATAATAAGCACCTTTGTCTACCCTCTTCGGGGATAAAGACGTCTGTACTTTTAAAACATATTGCGACCAAATCGCAGATCATAGTTTTAAACAAAGTCTGTCCGTCCCTATTTTTATCTTTAAAACTACGCAACGGATTTTGATGCGGATTTCACCAATGGATAAAGTAGTTCTCGAGGAAGGTTTCTGTATATTTAATTTGTCAAGGGGGTGTAGCCGCGGGCAACCGCTATCCGTATTAAATTAATGCCAGGTTAAAATAATGTACCCGGTACCGTATGTATGAAAACACTAATCAACGTTGAGAAAGCGAAAGACGTAAGTATGTCAGTATAGTAACAAGAGGATTTTTTGGTCTCTGTCTACCCCAGTAGAAGAGGCATATATATGTTATGTATATTATTAGTAAAAAAAGCTGTTTTTAGGCAGAGATCGTGACGTAACGACCAGATTTAAATACTGCACGAGTAGCGACAGGGATTAGCAACTAATCTGTGTCGGCATCCTCCTAGACCGGGGACTGGGTAATCTACAATTAATGATTTAGAGCAACGGAGATTTAGTCAACATTGTAATTAAGATAAAACCAACAGCTTCGCAGTTCTCACAGAGATCAGGGAGCAAACAGCATACAGATTTATACGACACAGATTAATGAAATGAAATTATAACAAGCTTTTATTTACTTTCACCTGTCCCGATGTCTGTGTGTAATCAAATCTTGCAAGTTTAATTTAACACACTTCCCGGTTTCCGATTGAGCCGAAACCTCGCATTGAAAGTCTCATGACAATACAGTATTATGATGATAAAAGCTTGATTTAAAAATAGTTTTGTAATAAGTTCTCTAACGTGGCTTACGGGTAGTACTATTCCCTTCGGCTTCAAGGACCCACTAAGCAGACCCACCGGTGGGTTTCAGAATACTGACATGTCTCCAAAGGCCCACTAATGAAAATAGCGTGTAACCCTTCTTACATTAGTACTGGTCGGATGAGAATAATTGAAAATCATATAATTATCCTGTTTGTCATTGTCATGTTGTATCCGTAAAACATTCAAATCAAATCAAATCAATCAAATCAAATACTCTTTATTGTAGACAAAAACATAAACAAATATATACACATATTTTTAAAAAGAATGTACAACAGGCGGCCTAATTGCTAAAGATCAATTTCTTCCAGACAACCTCAGGATGGAAAGAAAATTGTTGAAATTGATAGGGGTTGTGCACAATGTAATATAAGTATTATACATAAAAATAAAAGGTTTTACAAAGAGAGTAGATGGTTGTGAAGTTCAAGAGATAGATAAAAGGATACTTTAATATATAGATAGATAGAATAGAAGATATAGATAGCGTTAGCGAGTTTCTAGTTAACGGAAGTGAGATAGTAATCCTTTACCATATTTTTAAAAGATACTATTGTTTGAGCGCGTCTGATATGTAGCGGCAGGCTGTAACATTATCTATATAAGTGGTGTATTTCGATAAGTGTAAAATGCTGCGTGTGATTACATTGCATAATTGAGAGCTGCTCTTCAGAGTCATCCAATTCGTATATACAATTTTTGAACAGAAGGAGTGGCAAAGTACTTTTACATGGAGGATATCAATATCATAAAAAGAAAATTTATAAGAATGGATCCAGTATATGGCAGTGTAGTATGAGGAAAAAGTATAAATGTACCGGCTCAATAACGATACAGGTACAATATTGAGTTTAAAAAGTTTAGTAGAAATCGTCACGTTTTGCTTATCAGTGGTTCCCAACACTCCACAAAGCCAAAATATGGTCCGCTTTTTTTTAAAGTTAGCTTCTGCGTCGTTGTTAAAACGAAAAGTAACCTGAACCCCTGGAACTTTGTTCCAGACGATTACAATTTTTTAATGATTTTATTTTAAATTGGTAAACCATAACGCTTCTAAAGTTTTAGTGCCACAAGATCCACTTACACTACTTATTTTAATAAATTGCTAACAGACGATGTTGGAACTAGCTTTAACAAATACTAGTTATCACGGCGAACTTTGTATCGCCTCAAATATAAAAAAAAAGAATATTTTAATATTTCATGCAAATGTATGTAAATTGAAAAACGCGACGGACGGACAGACAGACAGACGGACAAATTGTCTTATTAAATATATAGATTTTACTGTTAACCCAGGAATTAACACGAAATACGACGTAGATATGCATAGGAACATATATTGCCTGACGTTTCGACCAGATACAACCGGGCGGTAATAAAATAACTTAATAAATCTGGCAAATGATGGTTTCTGCTTTTAAATTAGATAAAACGTATTAGTTGAAGATATACGAGTAGTATATAATTTCAGAAGTGTAGAAGAAGAACATCTTTAATAATGCTGTTAGGCGAGCTCCGGGGTTTTTCTTCCGAGGACAAACCCGGGACGCAAAGCAATGGACGTGGCGGCGGTATTTAAAAATAAAAGAGCCGTATGGTAAACTCATTTAGGTAATGCATTTACATGCAAAGTTTCATGTTTCTAGAACCAACCGTTTGGGCGGACAGACGATACTGATGAAACTATAAGGGTTCCGAGACTTGAACTACGGGGCATTAAAACAGTAAATCACAAGTGCGTTTGTTACATAACGTATTACGTATGTTATGTTCCACCAAGTGCCGACAATCGAAAGTACAATCTGGTCAAGCTAACACCCTCTATATGCGACCACACGTATCAATTCAAAGGGCGAAGATATTTCGACCGAAATATTTCCTTTCCCCAGCTCGTATCGCCCACGCGTCACTCGAACTAATAGAGTTGATTACAAACACCACTGGCCGTTTGTCGGAGTAAGCGATTGATTAACCTGACGGTAGCTAGGTACGGTTTACAACTTAAACTGTGAAATTACAGCCTATATTTCCTTATTCATAATGAGACGTTATTATTGGCTAAAATCCTTATTAGTTGTGTCGTATTGTGAGGGTTGGCGGTGGAAATGATAATACTGTATTAATTAACTTAACATTTATTACGGTTTTACAATAGCACACGTTGCGTTCATGTCGGCGCGGAACAGAAGAATGGGCGCAGGCCAGGGTTGCCATATATCCAACTTACTCTATGTATCGACTTATCGACTATTGTTACGACAAGTTGAAAATGGTCTGTTTAGATCCAGAAGAGCTCAAGAGAATCTTCTGTCTGTGTTAGGTGTACAAGAGAACAGATTGTGTCTCTTTCTTTTATGACAATAGGTACCTATTTTAAATCCCTGATAACTCATTATGAATAAAGGAGTTAAAGTACCTATATGACAAATAGCACGTCACAATCAATAGGGTGTTATCGTCGAAAACAGTGTTTTGAGACATCGCGTTTAAAGTTTAAAACACACTGGTCCTTCACATACGACGGATGCCACGCGCGTGGGATACAGCGACACACTACGACGTCTGACGTTTACATTATCTACGTGATATGACACTTTAAACGTGTGTGACAGCGTCGTACGCGTGGGATAGCAAGGTAACACGCGAATCTGGCGTGGTGACGCGTAAGACAGCGAGGGTGGTAAATGACCAGTGTGTACCATACAAATTGTATAGGCCAGATCGTGTTCAGATGTCATAATGCGTGGTGCACGTCGCATGTGAAGGATGAGTTTGACCGTCCCTTTAAGCTTTAAAAAAAATTATATTCAGAACTACTGGTTGTAATGTCTCAAATGATACGTTGATTTAAACGTACATTATCCGTCTTTAGGCTAAGTTAATTTAGTTAGTGTACGAATAGTAGTTTTAGTTCTATTTGTACTTTTATGGAACTGGGTAAAGAAGATACCCTATAAACAGTTGAAATAGCTGAGATGTGTAACAAGATTAAACATGCAAGAGATTTACAATAAAACTTCAAACTTGTATTAATCAGAACATGTACATAGAGTATTAACTTAACATAATACTGTTTAGAATACTTTTTTAAACTTTCACGTTTTGTACACATTATGAACTTAAGATAAACGGCTTAGTTCATTGAAATGTTACAATTTAAGGACATATTGCATTTTTTAGAGGATGCTTTTTTATTTTTGGGACATGTGTCCAATATATGATGCCATATATTGTGCGAAACCGGTCAAGATTTTAAATAATAATGAAAATTGTGAAATGTATTAGTGAGTTTATTCAGAATGTATTATTATGTCCACCAAGTGCCGACAATCGAAAGCATAAATAATACAGCATGAATGTTACTAGGTGTGAGTGCATAAAAAAATTCTCACCTTTTTGCTTATAACTTCTTTAATTTTTAATTTAGGGTAAAAAGTTAGAAAAACATATTTGTAGGCAAAACAATTTGCTACAAATTATGACTAAACATATTTTTTGTAAAACGCATAGTTTCCGAGATATGGCAAAAAAAGTGTTTTCACTCCTATTTCCAAGATGGCGGCCGGGGGACAAGGGTGGCGACCCCACAAACTTGAGGTTAAGCTTCTATTGAAGCCCCCCCCCCCCCACACATGTCCCAAAAATAAAATTGCGCCCTCTAAAAAATTAAAAGCTCATCAAAAAAATAGTCTTATTGTAGTTTCGGCGTTACAGCTGTAAGTTAATGAGGATTATGGCTCGACCGTCAAGCTGTAATCCTCATCTCTGGTGCAAGCAAACGGTAAAGCCTATCGAATTGGTTTAGGTTCCAAAAATAGTCATGAAATAGTCGTAACGACATGCCAAATCTCAGAAATAGTCCTTCAAAGGTTCCAGAGATATAAAGGTAACCTGATGAGGATTATCGCTTGAACATTTGAAAACTTCAACTTTCTCCGGAACGCCTGCGATTTTCGGTTTAAAGTTTATGCCAAAAAATAGTCGTGAAATAGTCGTATGAACTACTATAAACTTGAGATGCTTTAATTTGAAAAAAAAAAAAAAGTTTTCGTTTACTCTACATTTGTATGGAGTACAGTCGTGTACAAAATTGATAACTTCATATGATATTATTGTGAAACATTTATAATGTTACACTGTTATTGCTTGTCTCGAAAATGACGTACATGAACAGGCAAGAATGACTTATGTTGCTCTATTTCAAAAACTACATGGGGCACTACTAAAAGTTTTGCTCTTCTAGCAAATCGGAACTATTTGAATTTCGAATGTTATATTTTTTTAAACGTTGCAACCTTCTTAGTAATAAAAAAAAACAATTGGCGGGAAATCATTTGTCAATTGTTTTTTATCACACATCAAAGTTCTACGTATGCAACGAAAATGGAATTAAGTCAAAAAGATTTAAGAGCGATGATTTTTTATGATTTTAAAAGTTCTCTCTCTCCGCAAGACTGTGCCGGTCGTCTTCAAAATGCTTTTAGGAGAGAAGCACCTTGTTTATATGGAAAATATGGACTACCATATTTTATGGGGTGAAGCACTAGCTTAAGAAAGTTTTTTCTAACTCATTTTTGGATGCTGTATGTCGATAGCCCAGTTAATTATTAATTTTAGTATGTAAAAATGGTCCGCAAGGTTGACTCACCGTGTCTGGAAGATTTGTCTCTTGAATCCTGGTGAAAACCGGCGCCGGTGGTCAGATGCTGTTATTACGCACACACTTCACTTTGAACAGTTTTTGGATTGTTAAATTATTTAATTTGTGGAGAAAATTAGTTTGAACGTCTCAAAGATGGTGGACGTAGAATGAGACAGTGGCGTCACAGTGTTGCGGACGCTGGTGTTTTGAGTCAGCTGACCATAGATTATAAAGACCTATACAGATGCTTTCCAGTCTATCTGCGATGCGGCTGAACTTCGATATTTTATGGGATGTGTCTGCCTGCCATCTGACCTCCACAACACATATAATATCAAAGTTTTGTAGTTATACCAATCGGAGACCCGAAAGGACTGTACCTAATAGATATTGGCATACCAAAAAATATTCTGTTTTACTTAGACCTGAATATCCATCTTCAGCCCCTAGCAGAACAATATTGTTCGTTATAATAATACTTTATTTAAATCGCTTATTTAATACAAGGTTTATTTCATCGTGAATGAAAACGAGTACCCGATGGTGTGAAGGTGTGTGTGTGTGAGGTGTGTTGAAATGAGACTCTTGTGTGTGTGGTACAAGTTATAAGATTTATATTTATATTGGGACAGGAAAGCTTCACTACGTGGGAGTCATTGTTATATTCCGAGTGTAAAATCGAAGGTTACCCCTTGGAAAACAAAGGCGACAATTACGCCTCTGTTTGCCAGCCATTATGTTAGTCCTACGTAATAAGAAGCGAGATTCATAGATTTGAACACAATGCCATCTAGCTGTACTGACTGACTAACTAATACACATACTTATATACCCCTAAATACACAAACTAGCTGACCCCGCAAACGTAATTTTGCTATATTATGGTGTCCACCCTTATCACTTAGGGATAACAAAAAATATTACGACCGATTCTCTGACCTATAAAATATCTTTATAGGTATGTAGTTTATAAGCCGCGCACGATGACAGTAGGTTTTTTTTTTTAAATCCGTGGGCCGCGGCCTAACCTACGTCCATTGCCTCCGGTGGACACTGAAAGAATTTCCAGTGGCACCCGGCGGAACTTGCTGCGCTGCGTGGTGGTCGGGAGTTACCCCGTATTTTTGGGGTCGGGTTTTATCCCGCGTCAGTGAGTGAAAGCGTGCGTGGGATGAAGCCCCACAGCACACAGCCCTTCTAGCCTGCTTCTGTAAGGACGGTGGGATGCTAGTCTGTCGTCCTCAGGCCCCGATCATGGAGGTCGATGGTCAATGCGCGTATTCAAGTCTGAGGTGCTCACGCTGCACACTTCGGAACTGGAGAAGCGAGGAGGGTCCGCTCCCTCACCCCCCCGGCCGCCTCCTTCACGACCACAACCTGCTCGCAGAAGCAAACGGCCGCGTTCCACTGGCTCCCGCTAGATGGTCTCCAGATAGAGTATCTACGCCCACAACGAGGTCCAGGCGCTGACTCACCCACGCTGAGCATATCGTGCGTGGCTTAGAATCCGTCAAACCGTTTCGAAAGAGTTTGGAAACAAACACTGTGACACGAGAATTTTAAATATCAGTGTACACTCGATACATAACAAACCGTCTCGTAACGCTCATTACACAACGTTTTATCTTAGGTGGGAGCCGAGTTCAGTTGTAGTAGTCGTCAAAATATCTCTAAATATGCAAAAAGCGGCTATAAAAGTCAGTCGCTCGCCGAAACCTATAACTCAAACCAAACCTAAAGGATGGATGGTCCGCCCAGATTCAGATGTACCGCATGTGATCAAATAACTGATTAAATAATATAGTCCTTGACATGGTTACGACATGTGACCGTGTGTTTTAAACGAGGGTTTCTCCACATTTATTTGAATAGCTATGTACCGCCGTGGGAGTAATAACGTTATCGGAGAATTGAGTGATTAAAATTGTTTTAATATATCGTGAAATTTGAAATAATAACTAGGTATTAGTAGTGCTCTTCCCTATTCTGTGATACGAGTATTAGTAAGTATTTGATGAACTCGATGAATTAATTTTTTATGGATCCGACCGCTCGCTGCTGATTATAAACTGAAGACAGAGTCATTTACGCGACTATTATTGAGATATACACAGGGACAGGGAATAGAGAGGTACCTATTTATATAGGTACCTCTCTATTCCCTGACGATTCGACCCTGTTGCTAGTGCCTAATAGAGACTGGTGAGAGCTCAGCGTCGTCTTCGTGAAGTGCGTATCTCTTCAACTATCCTCACTTCTTCCTCACTGAATCTTGTGTCCGAATTGTTCACATTATAGCAAACCACATTAAGGGTATCTTCACGCGGGCGCTTGGCAGAGTTACGTAGGCGAGTCGCTATATGTGTTCGCGGTAACCTAAAAAGCCATCAGCCACGCGCTCAACAAAAATCGAACTCCGGTAATGCTTTATCACGGGAACAACTAAGTGACATATTAAATGTCTTTGTATTCTTCACAGAAAGATGTGATGTTGTCTTATTTAAATTTTCAAATAAAACTGCATCTGTTAAGCCAGAGGATACTTTAATTTAAACTAGAGTTAAATTAAAATTGCACTGTGATAGCAGTATAATTTGTCCGAATAAACTCATTAGGTATGCCTTGTAGTGCTGCGAGTTGCACTCGAACCTGACTCGAGTAGAATATTAAAGAGCTAAGGCGTTGTCCAAACTGAGGTGTTGTATACTTCATTTCCTGTCCTCTTATTCCTATTACGAGTATTAAAGATTCGGGAATTTTGTGGCACTTAATTTCAAGTAAACCATTGGATGAAAATTGGCATGATAAGCCATTTAATAAATTACTGTAGTTTTTTATCCAGCCTTACGTCCATTGCAATACGACCCGGGTACATCTTAAATATTTTTTTTACGATTCTTACATGCTAGTTACTTAATTACATATCAGTTGTAGATACACTCCGTGTAAGTAATACTTGTGTAAGTAATAAATACTTGTGTTGAGAGATCTCGTACCTTTGGAAGTATACTTGAAATACAGTCGAGAATTTCGGACAACATGTCACACTAGAATAACGATACTTATACATGCTAACAAAAAACACTTGTACACCGTGTCACTTTTATTTAATTTACAGGATTTAACCTGACCGGTTTCGCTTTATAGCATTATCAAAGGTTGTTGTTCACTTTACATAGTTCAACAATGGCTTGAAGATATGTTAGACAGTGTAGTAAAATACTTGTTTAATAAATATCGGTTTAATAAATATACGCGGCTTTTGGGTCGTCTTTCGCGAACTTTTTCTAACACCCTGGGTAAACATATGGTAGAATACCACTCGGCATTAACACTCTTTGGATCTTCAAGTGGAATTGTACAGATGGGACCCGTAGCTGAGAAAAAAAAAACGCGATCATTTTTTTACCAACGTTTCTCGCCTGCCTCACTTTTGTTGGCTTGTTCTCATTTTCAAACACCCATTCACAAGATTGCTGTTTTTTTTCGGGTTCAAAAGAATAAATCCACGTTTCGTCTCCTGTGACAATGTCATAAACAGCATTAGAATGTCATGGTCGTACTTCAGTAACATCTGTGAGTACCATTCCACGCGAGCCCGCTTCTGCTCCGCTGTCAGTTCATGAGGGATCCAACGACAACAAAGTTTCCGAACTTCCAATACTTCGTGTAAAATTTTC
This sequence comes from Nudaria mundana, assembly GCA_963556515.1. Taxonomy (NCBI): domain Eukaryota; kingdom Metazoa; phylum Arthropoda; class Insecta; order Lepidoptera; family Erebidae; genus Nudaria; species Nudaria mundana. Next base: position 3,981,537 of record OY748307.1, read on the forward strand.
TGGATTTGACTCATACCAATCCCCAATAGTCCTCGAATTGTCTCATAGGGAATCCGCGGGTTTTCTTCAATTAACCGCTTAACAGTAGCCAGATTATTTTCGTTGACGGCAGTTGAAGGCCGCCCTTCACGAAATTCGTCATGTAAAGAAACTCGACCTCTCTCAAATTCAGCAAACCATCGCCTCACGGTGCTCAAACAATTGACAAATGATTTCCCGCCAATTGTTTTTTTTTATTACTAAGAAGGTTGCAACGTTTAAAAAAATATAACATTCGAAATTCAAATAGTTCCGATTAGCAGATTAGCTAGAAGTGCAAAACTTTTAGTGTGCCCCATGTATTATGATACTGTTACATTCGTCATCAGTTATCTCATTCCCAATTCCCACAGGAACACATTACCGGAATAAAAAGTAGCCTATGTCCTTTATTAGGTTCTAGGTAGTTTAAGCGTAAAAGTCTAACAGACAGACAAAGAGTTGAAACACATATACTTTCGCAACAAGGACTAGTAAGGATAAGAATTTAAAATTGGCAAAGTCACCCCAATGCTTTTCGTTCTACGTTGGGAGCTAATGTAATAGCGGCCTTATATTGTAAACGACAAGTAAATTACTCGAAATTTGAAATATCCTCTTTTCTGAGTAACACATGTAGATGTGCCTTTATGCCTCTCGTCTGAGTCTGAGATTGATATCGACTTTTACACATAAAATTTGATGGTTTTATTTGTTTGCGTAGGGACTTTCAGACATCCTTATTTAAAAGAGCCGATGACATATCGTATATTATGCGTGTGTACATTATAAGAGATAAAAGCACCATAGATATGTACAGTATCTTGTTTATTTTAAACATTTAACTTTGTTTGTTTGGTGAATATATAGTACATTATATTATTACATTATGTAAAAAACTGACTGGAAAATAACACAGTGCAATAAGAGTGTTGCTGTGTTTATTGGTTGTGGGTTAACCTGACCGGTTTTGCTTTCTGACATTCCTATTGCCGTCCCCGGGCACACATATAATGGGTTATGTCCAAAATGGCGGAATGAGTTTAATAAAAAGTAGCTATATTGTAATTTTGAAAAAGAAAATGGAAACCCGATGAAATGTTGATTAAAGGAAACAAAGTCTTACGTGCCAGCCGCTGTGGCACAGCCAATTAAAGTCCTGGGCGTTTCGGACTTATAAATTATACAATGTTAATTTAGTTACAGAATAAAAATGTACAACAACATTTTAAAAATAATTTAGTCGCATACCACTGTGTGCTGGCGATACACCGCCTCACGCGCCTAGACCACCTAGACTGAGTCTAAGCTACGAGACATGCCGCCAACAGCAGTGAAGTAAAATAGAGCAGTTTAAGTTCCTCCGTCTGAATCTGTTACATCAACAAAAATGCATGTATAATCTGATCTAAAAGTTTGTGGCAAAACAATTGAGAAAAATGTAACTGCAGGACACACTTGAGTCAGACAAATAGATGAAATAAATCTGTTGAATCATTGGACTGACGGGCGGTGACGTCAGTATTTACCAAGCATCTTTTTCTCGATGTGAAAAAACTATTCAATGAGGGTACCTTACATGGATTGGAATCTGTAGGAAAGAATTATTTGACTCCTATTGTTAAGTCCATAAAACCTTTATGCTGGTTTTTGATAAATTAACGATTGTTATTGTAATACCTAAACTATATGAAAATGTCATTGAGATAATGTGTGATTTTTGTTGTAGAATTTAGATAATAGTTTGATTGTGTTTACTAGATTGAATTGTGTTCATGATTAAAACGGAGCTTGCAGAGTCTTCACAACGATGGGCTCAATCAAGAATGTATGCGACACGATAGCGGGCGCATCTCTTAACCTACCAACTTTAAATTTGGCATAAAGATGAGATGAGAAGTATGTATGGACTATGGACACAACCTATTAAGTATTATGATTTAAACGTAAGTTATAATGTTTTGTTTCTTTTGTACCTATTTACTCTGTAGTTATTTATTATTATATTTTTTTTTATATATATTATGGTAAAGGCATCTAATTCCGTGGGGTTCAGAAATTGGCACCTAATTCCGTGGTATTTAGAAAAACAGCTTTATAAACCAAATTACTAGTTATTTTTGACTGCAAGACCCATTAATCAATAATAATTTATCTGTTCATATTTATATGAACACAAAAGTACCATGGTGTGTGTATATTTTAAAATAATCGGTTAGTTTTCCACTGCCACGTGAGTCGAACGCACGCTCCATACATTTTGGACCTTATGCGCGTAAGTACTACCATTTGCTAAATAGTGTTTTAAAAGATATTTTTATACTACAAGAGATTTGGTTTTGGGTAAGATATTGAAAGGGTAATACGTTGTATCGAATACACTTAACATTTGAGTATTCTATTAACAAATTGAGGAGAAAATAAGTGTTAAAAATACCGCGGCATTAGGTGCCAAATATTTTAGTGGTTTCCTAATTACCGCTTTATACCACGGAATTTCAAAACTATAGAGCTTATCTTTTTTGAAAATTTTAGTGGTAGATTTTTTATTACAAACTTCATATTTCAGTTCTGATAACTTAAATAACCAATAAATACAAAAAATGAATTCCGTGGCATACTTTGGAGTCGCATTTACAAATTATAGCCGGTCAAACATTGTATACTTAGGTACTTTCTTAATTTTTTGTATGGAAGAACTAAGTACAGAAAACAAGATTTTTGATGTGTTCTAATATTTTCCTGAGTATGTTTTATATATTATGTCGAATATATCGCAATTAAACGTTAATTTAGATGTATAGTATTAAAACATCTTTAATTTGTTATACCTCGGAATTAGAAAACTTGATTTTGTATCATAAAACCTAATTCCGTGGTATTTACAACGGTAATTAGGTTACATGAGGCCCAATTCCGTGGTATTGACACCTGTTATATACAGTCTGTTCATTATTTCACTCGACGTGTTAGTATTATTAGGAAATTGTAAAGATTACTACTACCAGCGGCGGCTAGTGGGTCTTTAAAACGGTACCTTACCTAAGTATAGACTTGGATAAGCTACCGTTTCGGTTTTTTTTATGAACACCCAATAATTGTCACGAGACGCCTCTGACGACCACCACCGCACAGAAATGCCACCAGTTCTTTCAACACTTTCCAAAAAAAGATAATAATATGTATGTACTAGGAATATGTTTCAACTAGTGTCTTTTATGAATGTGCTTTTTTATTTGTGTGTTTTTTTTTTTTTTTTTTTTTTTATATTTGGTTCGCCAAATTGATGCCGCCCGCCTGGTGGTAAGTCGTGACGACGTCTAGCGATTGTGGGCCACTCTCACAGCACACATTACTATTGAGAGTGGCCCTCAACTTGACGACCTACTGATGTGCCTCTTCACGCTCCGCTTAAAGAACCCAGGATTATATGTGGGAGGAAACACGTGCACAGGCAGGGCGTTCCAGGCCACTATCGTTCGGCAGAGAAACGAACGTTTAAAACGTTCGGTTCTCGCGAACATGCTATCCACTGTGTGGGGGTGGCATCTCTGCCCGGCACGAGTCGTTCGGGATCGGAAGGAAGAGGGTGGGATCAGATTGAAGAGCTCTTCAGAACACTCGCCGTGGTAAATACGGTAGAATGCGGCCAAGGAAGCTATTGTTCGGCGCTGAGCTAGCGGCTCAAGGCTTCCCGTTACCTCCGGACAACCAATAATACGGATAGCCCGTCGCTGCATAGCGTCGAGAGCGTCCAGCAGATACTTCGCGGAGCCGTCCCAGAGGTGAGAGCAGTATTCGACGCAGGGTCTAATCTGCGTCTTGTACAGCAGACACCTCTGGTCCGGTGTAAAGAATCTCTTTACCTTATTCAGTATTCCTAGTTTCCGCGAAGCTAGCCCTATACATCTTTCGATGTAGTTTTTATTATTGAGCTCTCGACGAACGTCTATGCCAAGGATATCAAGGTTGTCCTTCATTGGTAATAATGCATTCTGAAGAGAGGGTAGGGGAAGGAAAGGGGATTTCTTCGCAGTAAATGCACACGCCTGTGTTTTGCGGGCATTGAACTCGACCAGGTTCTGTGTGCGTGCGGCGGCTGTTCGCGTCATTGTTTGTATGTAAGTACCTACTATTGAGAGTAGTTCTCTCTCTCTCTCTGTAGCTATAGCTTACATATCAAAATAATACATAGGCTACTTTCTATCCCGGGAATGTGTTCCCGCGGGAATTGGGAAACGAAAATATTCCACGCGGGCGGAAACGCGGGCGTCCACTTGTTATAAAATATAAACCCAGTATATAAAGCCAAAGAATACAAAAAATATATCAATATCGATTATTACTTTGTTAATTATATTTTTATCTGTTTTATAATAATATTATGTTCTATATATTGTTAATACAAATAAATATGCATGCCAATTGTGATTATATTTTGTTAGACATAAATGATAGAGACTGATTTGAAATACAAAGCTAAAATAAATACATTTCATTTTTTGAACACCATGTATTATTCTCTCCACGTCATTTCGTTTATAATGTTTACACACGGAATTAGAATCCAAATACCACGAAGCATCAAGCAGCAGAATTTCCGAGCATTAGATTTTTTACCACGGAATTAGGAGCTTCTGACTTTTTTGATTTTTTTATTAATTTAACAGTTTTAATGAACTTTTAAGAGTCAAATTGATGGTATTTTCAAAAATAAGATAGCTTACACTTCTAATAAAAATAGCCTTATGTAGAAAAAGGCACAATGAATACTTAATTTTTGAGGTTCTTTCGAGATTTGGTGAAAATACCACGGAATTAGATGCCTTTACACATTTACTTAAGCACGCCTTTGTGCATATTGTTTGTATTAAACGTTATAGCGTGTATTTGATTTAACTATGTACAAGAAGATTAATAAAAAAAAATAAAAAAAAAACAAAATATATAAGATAGGCCTTTGTTTGCTGTATAGTTATTGGTGTATGTAGCTCTTATAGTTTTTGAATTATTAAGCATTAAAGAAACATGCCTTTGATAGTGCAAAAAAATTTGATTGATGCCTCGCGCGCGAAATTTCAATTTTTAAATGCAGCATTTGAAAGTTAATTATTGTTGGCTCGCGCCCTTGTTGAAAAGTTAATTTTTTGTCATGTTATTAGCGAATACTTAGTTGTTTTAAATAACTAGTTCAACCATGAGGATCGTTGTCAAAAATAAAGATTAAGTAACATATATAACTTGTAATTAGGATCATACCAAATATGGCTAGGTAAAGGTACATTTCTTTTTTTTTTACATAAGTGAATTGTGTGAGTGATTGAGTATGAGTGAACACCTCTGATGATGCCATAAGGCGAAACCAAAATACGGCGGGTTTATCGAAAATAAAAATATTTGTGGAAGGGTGTAAAAATGTATTACAATATGTAACATATACGTTACCAAGTGCCGACAATCAAAAGCATAAATTATAAAGGTACATGTCGTTTGGTGAAGGTGAGCCTTAACCTACAACTGAGTCGCAAGTCGCCTGCGGATGTATTCCCCACTTAGTGCTAGATCTCTCACAAGTGTTTGCATTGAGCCAATTTGACACCACCGCTTTTACTATGCAGAGTCCCAGATAACTACATTTTTAGGGTTCCTAAAACTAAAACTATTTATTTAATATATAATTAAATTTTAAGTTTGTTATTGATTTATATTTGGCACTAACATTTTACCCACCTTAACGCTTGTCTCTTTAAATATCTGTCCATCATAAGGTTGCCTGTAAGATCTTGCTTTTAGCGCTTTGTATATCCTGATTTGTTGTTTATCTTGTGATTTTTAATAAAAAAAACCTTTTTGGACATTAACACACAATGTCATCTAGCCCAAATTAAGCTGAATATAAGCTTGTGTTATGGAATCTAGACAACTGATAAACATACTTTTATACAGACATATTATACATAGAAAACACCCAAACTTCGAAACAAACATTTTGTGGATCACACAAATATTTGATTTTGCCCGGAATCAAACCTGGGACATCAAGGACGGCAGTCGAATACATATACCACTGCGCCACCGAGGCAGTCGGTGTACAATTAAGTTTATTCTAATCTAATCTAAAACTATTTTGCAACTGAAGAAACAAAAGAGAGTATTTCTTTGTTTACTTCAGTTACAGAATAGTTTTAGATTCGTTGAATTGTAAGAAATACTTTTTGTTTGTTTCATTTAAAGACTTGAAAAACATGTGAAAAGTCAACACCATTATTGTTTTTTTTTAATTAAACTAATGAATTGTGTTTGTCTGACCCTTGTCTTTACTAATACGGATGGAACAGGTCTTTCAGTTCCAGATACTTTACAGACCTTGCATGTTCTACCTACTTATGTAGGCTACTAGAGAACATTATAATCGAATTCTAATTTGCATAGTAGCGTCATCTATTTTAAATAAATGGAACTGATACATTCAAATAAAAAATTGAATTAAGAATGTAACAGACGTATTCATCCATTCGCTATATTTATGGTTATGTCACCAGTTTCCATGGTCAGAATGAGGGCTCGTGGCTGAGTAGGTTAACACATTGCAAAGGTTACGCCACATCTAGCCAGACCAGACTTAGGATGGGTGACCATTGTTTAAGACATTGAGACCCCTCCGTGCCTCGAAGAGCACATTAAGCCATCAGTCAGGCAGAGAAATAAAATCCGACTGGTCTAACTTAGAGAACTTCGATATCGCCTATGTGTTATGGATGTCAGATGGCAGTCCCTTCACGGAAAATATCAAAGTTTCAGCCGCATCGCAGTTAGACTGTGAATCTAATCCCAACTTAGTTGTGAAAAGGCTAGGTATATGATAAATAAGGGCTGAATATTTAAAATTTGAATCAAGATAAAAAAAAAATGTTGTCTTTGACAAACACGTGTAATTTTTTATTCACACAAGAAAAACAAAAGTTATTATTGTAATGTACAAGGTATAACTTCGAGGTTACCATTCCAAAACAAAAAACCGATAAGTCCAAGTCTGACTTGCGCACTAAAGGTTCCATACCAAAACGGCAAAAAAATAACGTCTATTGTATCGGAGCCCCCGTAAATATTTATTGAGCGGAGCGAAGCGGAGCTCAATCTTAGGCGACAAGTGTAAATCGTTTGTGTGCCAACTCCTCTGAAACGGCTCGACCGATTTTGACAAATTTGGCATGCTGGTCGACATCATACCCTATATATCTGAAATCATAAAAATAGAGCTGACCACGGAGAAATGTCCTGGACATCACCGAAAAACCAGATGATTAAATGGTTGCCATGGAAAGACGTGCGTCAACAACGAAAATATTTTTTTTTCATTCGATTAATTAATTTAAGTGTCGGATTCTAATTCTGATATGTAATAAAAACATTTACTCCGCTCAACATTTTCAATTAGCAGCATGTATTGCATACCTAGTTATATTCTGTTTAGAAATACAGCCTAGTGACAGACAGACGGTACGATAGCGGAGTGTAATAAGGTTCCCGTATTACCCTTTGGGTAACGAACCCTAATAAAGTATGTTCTAGTATTTTATACTTACAATATTTTCTAACTCACTGAACTGATAATAGTGAACGTTATTTATTACACAGAGAGATTTGTTTGTTGTTTCCTCTCCTACTTGATGTATGTTGTGTTACGTTATTATAATTTCCCGACTGCAAAGGAAGGGTTATGTGTTTCGCGCGTATCTTGTATGTAAGTGTGTAATATTATTTATTACCTAAAATCTATCAAACCGCTCTGAAGTCTGAATTAAGGTTTATATTTGTGTTAAATATTTTAGTATTACCTAGAGGTCGCCTGCGGCTTCACCCGCTCGTCAAATTATGTACACAAAAACCTTCCTCGAGAACTACTCTATCCATTGGTGAAAGCCGCATCAAAATCCGTTGCGTAGTTTTAAAGTTCTAAGCGTACATAGGGAATGGAAGTGAGTTTCTTTTTTATTATGTGATATGATTTTGTACTCGTACTTATTTTGAAATATCGACTGAAAAGAATCAAGAACCGAACCCAAGATACCGCAGGATTACACACAAAATACTACACTACAAAATCACTTATAAAAAATTATATTTAAGGACAATAAAACATTTTAAAGTGTACCAGTGCTTAAATAAATTTATGAACGCTATTACTGAAACTCAAATGTAGATATTAAAAGTCAAGTGGGTAAAAGAGGCACAGAGAGTCGGTTATTATGATAAGCTGATGTTTTGTCCCCGCATAATGACTCATTCATCAACTAAATGATTTCGTATATAAATCAGTGGAAAGTCTGTATTTGAAATGTGAGTAACAAGGCGTATATCCCTAAATATCTCAGCATTTGACTCTGAATGGTGTCACAGTAATCCACGATTGTAATTTAACTTTAATTTTGCAGAAACCACAAGCTATTCATCTTTATAACCTAGTATAAAGCAAAGTCACTTCCTTCCGTATGCTTAGATCTTTAAAACTAGGCAACGGATTTTGATGCGGTTTTTACCAATGGATAGAGTGGTTCTCGAAGAAGGTTTTTATGTATATAATTTGTCAAGCGGGTGTCCGGTAGTAGACCATAAGTTATAAAATATTGTGTAAATATACCAAGTTATCATATAAGTAAGATAGGATATCTATCTGCCATGCGAGCCATTCTGAAGTGCGTCTAATTTTGTCATTTGGTTTTGTACAAACACAAAAGCTCTCATACTATGTCATGGGGACATGCATTTTAAAGGTCACGCCCTGTTTTAACAAAAAATGCTCTTTGAAGCTTTAATCAAAAAATTGTCTTACAAAATTAAGGTTTTTAAAAGGCCTATCTAATGATACCTAACGCTATGGGGCCCCACTTAACGCGTAAGGGAGGTACCCTGAAAAAAATATTTTTCAAATTTTATTCTAGCAATTTATCAGCGTAGTAAATACAAATATCCATGCAAATTTTCATGTTTTTACGACTAACCGTTTGAGGAAAGTCGACGACGGAAGGACAGACAGACGGACGTCCGTCCGACATGGACATTAATAAACTATAAGGGTTCCAAGATTAGAACTACGGAATTATAACAAGAAGTACTAATTCTTGCTGACAAAGTCGTGCGCAGAAGCTTGTAGTCTAAAAATGACATTCAAGATATAAATGAGATGAGAAAGGGTTAGATCACGTAGGATCAGCAAAGGGCTGACATATATCATATCTTTTTGTGCACTGGCTTTTTTTTTCAACTTTTTTAAGTTATCTGAGAGGAGATTGGAATGATAAATGGCTACAGATCCGGGGATATATCTTTACAGCTGCAAGGTTTTATTCTCCATTGCCGTTGTAAGTCAAAGGTATGGGCGATATTTGTTAGAAATAAATCAATAGGTTCACACTTCAAGTACCTATTTGTGCGATCTGCTAATATTTGTTTAGGAGTTTGATTGATTTTATATTAAATTAACAAGTGCAAGTTGGACACGCACACGAATGGTTCCGTACCATTATGCATAATAAAAAAAACGGCTACGTGCGAGTCTGACTCGCGCCGAAAGGGTTCCGTTCCAAAATGGCAAAAAAAACACTTTTTATGTATGGGAGGCCTTTAAATATTTATTGAGCGGAGCTCTCAACGGGTGACTCAAATTATTTTTGTTACGATTTATGTTAAATTGTTTCTCGGCGAATACTCGGCCGATTTCGGATTTTCTTGCACTCATCGAAAGCTTACAGAATTACCCAGGTTCTTACGAAGCCAGAATTTTGAATTTAAACTCGCTTCGCTCAAATATATGCTGCAGCGTAACAGTACGTTTCGCGACTGCGGCGACCTAGTTTTATTCTGTTTTTTACTATTTGTTGTTATAGAGGCAACATAAATACATCATCTGTGAAAATTTCAAATTTCTAACTGTCAACGTTGATGTTCATATTTTTGGTATTAATCGGGCCACGTTAGGAATCGCATTGCTTGGATGCATTTAAAATATTCGATTCAAAGATTAGATCGATTCAAAAATAAAACTGATAATATTATAAGACTCGACATGTCCATAAAAAACATATTACAAGGGAAAGAGCGAAGGTCTTTTTTTTTTTGCCGCTCTAACGTCCGTTGCCGGGCGTCTCTGGTTACAAGCAGAACGTATTTCCAGTGGCGCCCGGCGGACTTTGACCACCTCTGTGGTCTCTGCGGGGGTTTTGTCGGGATAAGAATCCCGCGTCGTTGGGGTAGGGTTTTATCCCGCGTCAGTGAGTGAATCTGGTTGCGTGCTATGGGGTAAAGGCCCCGCAGCACGGAATTATTCTAGCCTGCTTCTATAAGGACGACGGGTGGCGATCCCGCCGTCCTCAGGACCCTCATGGAGGTAGAGGGAAGGGCTGCCCTTTCCTCGCTTTCCTTTAGCTTTCTACTAGCCAAGGAAAACGTATATAGACCAAGTCAAAGTTCGTTTGTAGGCAAATGTATAAAAATATTTCATAAAATTCCTCAGGATTTGGTTGACATCCCTCTTAATAAGTTTAAAATAGTAGTGAAAAAATGTTTGATGAGGAAAGGCTATTATATTGTAGACGAATATCTTAATTATAAAAATGCATGGTCGAAAATCTTCTGTTTTTAGCCACTCGCACAATACAAATTGTAATACAATGTAAACAAAACTATATTAAAAAAAAAAAGTGTGTGTGTCAGCTCCGACGCACGACTGGAGTTTACTCCTTTATTACGAGTATCTAACCATACGCAAAAAGAGTTTATTCAGCTGAAAAAAGATTAATATCATATGAAAGGGTAAATTCACAAATTAATGAAATAATAATAATAATACACTTATAATAATAATAATAATATATAGGCATAACCAAGTAGCTAGGATTGTCCATCAACAACTTGCTCTGAAATACAAACTCGTGGATTCAGAAGTACCGTATTACAAGTATGTGCCCGACCCAGTTCTCGAAAATGATCATATCACATTGTACTGGGACCGATCTATTATCACTGACAGGACTATTGTTGCAAATAGGCCTGACATAGTGATGATAGATCGGTTAGAGCGCCGTGCAATAATAGTTGATATTACTATTCCGCATGACGGCAATCTCGTGAAAGCCGAAAAAGACAAACAAGTAAAGTACTTGGATTTGGCCCACGAGATTGTCGACATGTGGCATGTAAGCTCAGCTGTTATTGTACCGATAGTCGTTTCCGTGCATGGACTGATCGCCAAGAGCCTCGACCAACACCTACAGAGGCTCTCGTTAGACGGTTGGATTAAGGGCCTGATGCAGAAGGCAGTGTTGCTCGATACGGCACGCATCGTGAGGAAATTCCTCTCTCTGGAGCCCTAACCACCGGTAGCTTGGTCCTTGTACCCGATGCCGGTGGGTCACTATTTTTAATATATTCCACTCAACTTCGGTCCCTTTCGGCAACCGATACTTATAAATATCTGGGTATGTCACAAGCGTTAGGCATATCAGAGACTGACATGAAACAATTATTGAGGGAACGCTTCTTTGGCCGCCTGAAAAAAGTTCTTAAGAGTCTTTTATCGGGCGGTAACAAGGTGCGAGCCTACAATAGTTGGGTCATGCCAGTTTTAGTGTACTCGTTTGGCATACTCAGATGGACTCAGACAGAACTTGACGCCTTGGATAGAAAAGTCCGTACGCTACTCACTACATACCGAATGCATCATCCGCGTTCATCTGTAATGAGATTGTACATACCACGGAAGTGTGGGGGCCGAGGCTTTCTTAATGCTAAGACCCTTCACAACCGTGAGGTGTGCAATCTTAGGGAATACTTCCTGCGGGTGGACGAGGATTTACATCGTGATGTTGCTGCAGTAGACAACGGATTTACCCCGCTCGGTTTGGCTAAAGAGAACTGGCGCAATCCTATAATACTAAGTACCAATGACCGCATGGATGTATGGAAGGGTAAAGAGTTACATGGACGTTTCTATCAGGCCCTACATGGACCTGATATTGATTTAAAATCATCAGTATCCTGGCTACGATTCGGTAATCTATTTGGAGAAACCGAAGGGTTTGTCTTTGCAATTATGGACGAAGTTGTCATGACTAAAAATTACCGGAGGTATATTCTGAAGGATGGTACGGTTGACATATGTCGGGCGTGCCACCGTCCTGGAGAGTCCCTTAGGCATATTATCTCTGGTTGTTCTAGTTTGGCTAACGGCGAGTATTTGCATAGGCATAACCAAGTAGCTAGGATTGTCCATCAACAACTTGCTCTGAAATACAAACTCGTGGATTCAGAAGTACCGTATTACAAGTATGTGCCCGACCCAGTTCTCGAAAATGATCATATCACATTGTACTGGGACCGATCTATTATCACTGACAGGACTATTGTTGCAAATAGGCCTGACATAGTGATTGTAGATCGGTTAGAGCGCCGTGCAATAATAGTTGATATTACTATTCCGCATGACGGCAATCTCGTGAAAGCCGAAAAAGACAAACAAGTAAAGTACTTGGATTTGGCCCACGAGATTGTCGACATGTGGCCTGTAAGCTCAGCTGTTATTGTACCGATAGTCGTTTCCGTGCATGGACTGATCGCCAAGAGCCTCGACCAACACCTACAGAGGCTCTCGTTAGACGGTTGGATTAAGGGCCTGATGCAGAAGGCAGTGTTGCTCGATACGGCACGCATCGTGAGGAAATTCCTCTCTCTGGAGCCCTAACCACCGGTAGCTTGGTCCTTGTACCCGATGCCGGTGGGTCACTATTTTTTATATTTTTAAATATATTTGTATTTTTTATAGATTTATTTAAAAATGTATTAAATATGTAATTAAGTTAAATAAAGGAAATAATAATATAATAACCTGGCAACACTGCTACAAAACAGTCACATTTTTTTCTTGAGGAGCATTTACTAAAATATTTTACCTTTAATCTACAATAATACAAAAATATCATTCAAAACATAATAAAAGTACAAATATATATCTATAACAAAAAAATCAGCATGAAGAAAATCCGGAAAAAACAAACAAATATTTTATAAATTATAGTACACTTTGACACATTATGTCAGTGTAACAAACTGAAAATGATAATATGAAAATAAGATGATAATCAAGAAAAAATATAATGTTGACCAGAGCTGGCGCCAAAAAAGCACAATTACCAACCCCGGACTTGTCGCACAGCTCCGCCTTACAGTCGTCGACAACTGTGACTACTGGTGAGGCGTCGAGCTCAAGCAGCGACGAGTTTTTCTCTCCGCCGACGTCGCCTCTACCTGTACGTCGGCAGGGGAGAGGCCGGCCACCGACTGGCTTGGGACCCCGAGGCCCTCCGGCTTCGATTACGGACCCCGCTACCGGTGGTAATGTGCACCGCATTCGATGGAACTTCGGTATGAATGAAAACGTGATGCGGGCATATTTTGTGGCTACAGAGGGGGGAACTAACCTCACTGCGTACCGTGTTCGCATGCTACCTCTGTTTCAGGTACTTGAACCAGATGTCAACGTATCGGCACAACGCCTATCGGATCAGGTGCGCGCCATACAACGCTGTCACCTGTTGGATGACGCTACACTTGAAAGGCTACGCTTAGAAGTGTGTAGTGGTATCACGCCTTCTTCATTGCAACCATTACAAAGTAACCGTAATGAAAGAACGCAAGAAAACATCATCTCACATGTTGGTGAAGAAGTGAGTGATGCTGCTATACCTGTAAGTACTCAATACAATGAGGAATTAAGGAGCGCTTTGGAGCGAGCGATTGGTGAGTTTCAATCTGTCCCTATTGAGTGTAGACCGCGGCTTCCGCGTTTGCCCACACATAAAAAAAACGTGGCGCTAGTGTGTGCCCTAGACTCGATGTTAACATCGTTTTTTAACAACTGCAGAAACATTACTGATGCCCATTCCATTCTGTACTGTGCAGCTGTTGCAGTATGTCGAATAGCTGGTGTTAAATTTTTTAAACAAGAAACAGCTATTCGACCAAAGCCTGCTGTACCAGCTTGGCAGTGCAGAATTGAACGGCGCATCAACGAGGCTAGGGTGCTCATTGGCAAGCTACACTGCTTCAGGACGGGCAATACACGCCCGAGAGTCATGCGCTTTGTGACCCGTGCATTCGTGGGAACTAATATTAGGCCCTGTGAATACTCTGTTCGGGTCACAGAGCGCATCGATTACCTGAAGCAGAAAGTTTATGCGTGGGCGAACCGCATAAGGCGGTACAAAAAAAGAGTGGACAGATACACTCAGAATCGCTTGTTCCAAAAAAATGAGAGGTGGGTATATAGAGGGTGGGAGCGACCTAACTCGGATGTGACTGATGGGAGTCTACCTGATGCTGTTTCTACAGTTAACTTCTGGAAAAGCATCTGGTCGACGCCCGTCAGTCATACACAGGATGCGTGGATTAGGGATGTTGAGCGGGCGTGTGAACCAATTCCAGCTATGGAACCTATAACCATATCTGAAGAAGATATTGGTTGTGCAGTTCGTTCGTTGCCAAATTGGAAATCTGCTGGACCGGACGGACTGCACAACTTTTGGTTAAAATGGTTCCGTAGCTCACACGCTTGCTTGGCATCTTGCTTCCAGTCATCCCTTGAGTCATCGTCGCTTCCAGCTTTTATGACTACCGGAGTAAGCCACCTCCTATACAAATCTGGTAGTAACACAGACCCCAAAAATTATAGACCTATAACTTGTCTACCTACCATATACAAACTTTTTACATCCATCCTGAGAGTAAAAATATATTCACATGTACAAAACAATAACATCTTGTCAATCTCTCAGAATGGATGTAAAAGTGGGGCACGTGGTACGAAAGAGCTCCTTATTATTGACATGGCTGTTTGCCAGCAGGTACGCCGCAACCGAAAGAACCTTGCGACATGCTGGATTGACTATAAGAAAGCGTACGATTCTGTGCCTCATACATGGCTTCGGAGGGTGCTAGAGCTGTATAAAGTTGATGCAACTCTATGCACCTTTTTGGGGTCATGTATGAGACAATGGAGTACGGTTCTTGTTTATCCAGGGTGTCGTCAGGTTCTAGGAGGTGGTGTACCAATAGGGATTGAGAGAGGTATTTTCCAGGGTGATAGTCTGAGTCCGTTGTGGTTTTGTCTAGCACTAAATCCTCTCAGTACGTTACTAGAGGGTTCAGGGTTAGGCTATCGGATGCGCAGAGGGGGTCAAATTTTGTCCCACCTTTTTTACATGGATGACCTAAAGTTATTTGCCCCTAATGGCCCCGATTTGATGGCTTTGCTAAAAGTTACTGAAACTTTTAGTAAGGCCATCAGTATGGAGTTTGGGGTAGATAAGTGTGCGGTCATGCATGTAAAAAGGGGCGGGATTGTGGAATCTGAAGGAGTCAATCTTTCAGATTTCACACGATTTGGGTCGCTCTCCGCAACCGAAACCTACAAATATCTAGGTATGTCTCAAGCTCTGTGTATTGCTGAGACTGACATGAAACAGAAGTTGCAGGATCGTTTCTTTGGCCGCCTGAAAAAAATACTGAAAAGTCTTTTATCAGGCGGTAACAAGGTGCGTGCTGTCAACGGCTGGGCCATGCCAGTCTTAGTTTACTCTTTTGGCATACTTAGATGGACTCAGACGGAGTTAGAAGCTCTGGATAGGAAGGTGCGTTGTCTATTGACTTCATATCGAATACACCACCCACGTTCGTCAGTAATGAGGTTGTATATACCACGGAAATGTGGGGGTCGAGGATTTTTAAATGCCAAGACTCTCCATAACCGTGAGATATGCAACCTTAGAGAGTATTTCCTACAGGTGGACGTGGATGTGCATCGAGATGTTGTGGCAATAGACAACGGACTGACCCCGCTGTCCCTTGCGAAAGAGAACTGGCGCAAACCTGTAATATTAAGTGTATCTGATCGGAAGGAAATATGGAAGAGCAAGGAACTGCATGGTCGATTTTATCGGGCTCTAAATGGGCCCGATGTTGATTCAATAGCATCGGTATCCTGGTTACGATTTGGTGATCTCTTCGGAGAAACTGAGGGTTTTATCTGTGCAATCACTGACGAAGTCGTGATGACGAATAACTATCGGAGATTTATTGTCAAAGATGGGACGCTAGACATCTGTCGGGCATGTCATCGTCCCGGAGAATCTTTAAGACATATTATCTCTGGTTGTTCCCGTCTTGCGAACGGTGAGTATTTGCACAGACACAACCAAGTAGCCAGGATAATCCACCAGCAACTTGCTCTAAAGTATAATCTTGTCGACGTGGAGGTACCTTATTACAAGTATGTGCCCGACCCAGTTCTTGAGAACGGTCATGTCACATTGTATTGGGATCGATCTATTATCACTGATAGGACTGTTATAGCTAACAGACCTGATATAGTGATAATGGATCGATTAAAGCGCCTTGCAGTAATTGTCGATATCACTGTGCCACATGACGAGAATCTCGTGAAAGCAGAAAAAGATAAACAAATTAAATATTTAGACCTAGCTCACGAGATTGTCGACATGTGGGATGTGGATTCGGCGATTATTGTTCCGATAGTCGTATCTGCGCATGGTCTAATAGCCAAGAGCCTCGACCTCCACCTACAGAGGCTCGCGTTAGGCAGCTGGATCAAGGGCTTGATGCAGAAGGCGGTTCTGTTGAATACGGCCCGTATTGTGCGGAAGTTCCTGTCTTTGGAGCCCTAACCACCGGTAGCTTGGTCCCTGTACCCGATGCCGGTGGGTTACTGTTTTTTATATTTTTAAATGTATTTTTTTATAAATCTATTTAAAAATGTAATAAATATGTGTTAAGTGTTAATAAAGAGAACAATAATAATATAATAATGGCAACACTGCTAAGAACAAGTCACACTTTTTTCTTACTCTCAATTTTATTCAAATATTTTACGTATAAATACTAATATAATTTTGACCAATACCATTTTAAATCAATATACACATATTTCGAAATAGAAAAGAAAAACATGAAAAAAATCAAGAACATGAAATATCCAGAAAATCTAAAACCATTGACAGTTTGACATAATATATACTGTCACTGTGCTATATGCATAATGAGTGAAAATAAATTAAATCAAGAAAAAACAAAGAGAAGAAGTAAAAGGAATGTTGACCAGAGCACGTGCCAAGCAAACAGCACTTACACCATCCCCGGACTCGTCGCACAGCTCCGCCTCACAGTCGCCGACAATTGTGGCTACTGGTGAGGCGTCGAGCTCAAGCAGCGATGAGTTTTTCTCCCCACCGACGTCGCCTCCACCTGTACGTCGGCAGGGGAGAGGCCGGCCACCGACTGGCTTAGGACCCCGAGGCCCTCCGGCTTCGATTAGGGACCCCGCTACCGGTGGTAATGTGCACCGCATTCGATGGAGTCTCTCTATGAACGAAAACGTGATGCGGGCATATTTTGTGGCTACAGAGGGAGGAATTAATCTCACTGCGTACCGTGTCCGCATGCTGCCCCTGTTTCAGGTACTTGAACCAGATGTCAACGTAACAGCACAACGCCTATCGGATCAGGTGCGCGCCATACAACGCTGTCATCTGTTGGATGACGCCGCACTTGAGAGGCTACGCTTAGAAGCATGTAACAGTATCATCCCTTCTTCATTACATAGTAACCGTAACTCCACTACAGTAGAAAATGAAATACCTCCCGTCTTAACAGTTAATGAAGAAGTAAATGATGCTGCTACATCTGTAAGTATCCAGTGCAATGATGAATTAAGGAGCGTTTTGGAACAAGCGATTGGTGAGTTTAGATCTGTCCCTATTCAGTGTAGACCGCGGCTTCCACGTTTGCCTACGCATAGAAAAAATATAGCGCTAGTGTGTGCCCTAGACTCGATTTTAAAATCTTATTTTCTCAATTGTGATGATCTCACTGATGCGCATTCAATCCTGTATTGTGCGGCTGTTACAGTATGTCGAGTAGCTGGTGTTAAATTTAATAAGCAAGAATCAGCTGCTCGACCAAGACTTACAGTACCAGCTTGGCAATGCAGGATTGAACGTCGCATTACCGAGGCTAGGGTGCTCATAGGCAAGCTACACTGCTTCAGGACGGGCAATACACGCCCGAGAGTCATGCGCTTCGTGACCCGGGCATTCGCGGGAACTAACGTGAGTCCCCGTGAATACTCTGTACGGGTCACGGAGCGCATTGATTTCCTGAAGCAGAAAATCTATGCGTGGGCAAACCGTATAAGGCGATATAAAAAGAGAGTAGACAGATATACACAAAATCGCTTGTTCCAAAAAGACGAGAGGTGGGTATACAGAAGGTGGGAGCGACCTGATTCAGATGTGACTGATGGGAGTCTACCTGATGCTGATGCTACAGTTGCCTTTTGGAAAAACATTTGGTCGACACCCGTCAGTCATACGCAGGGTGGGTGGATTGGGGATGTAGAGCGGGCGTGTGAACCAATACAAGCTATGGAACCTATAACCATATCTGAAGATGATATTGGTTGTGCAGTTCGTTCGTTACCAAATTGGAAATCAGCTGGACCGGACGGACTGCACAACTTTTGGCTAAAATGGTTCCGTAGCTCGCACGCCTGCTTGGCATCTTGCTTCCAGTCATCCCTTGAGTTAGCGTCGCTTCCATCTTTTATGACTACCGGAGTTACTCACCTTCTTTATAAATCTGGTGGTACCACAGACCCCAAAAATTACAGACCCATTACTTGTTTACCAACTATATACAAACTTTTTACATCTATTCTGAGAGTCAAAATGTATTCACATATAGAAAACAACAATATATTGTCCATCTCTCAGAATGGATGTAAAAGTGGGGCACGTGGTACTAAAGAGCTCCTTATTCTTGACATGGCTGTTTGTCAGCAGGTACGTCGCAACCGAAAGAACCTTGCGACATGCTGGATTGACTACAAAAAAGCGTATGATTCTGTACCTCATACATGGCTTCTAAAGGTGCTGGAGTTGTATAAAATAGATGCAACTCTGTGCTTTTGAGGTCATGTATGAGACAATGGAATACGGTTTTGGTTTATCCAGGATGTCGTCAGATTCTAGGAGGTGGTGTACCAATAGGGATCGAGAGAGGAATATTCCAGGGCGATAGTCTGAGTCCGTTATGGTTTTGCCTAGCACTGAATCCTCTCAGTACGCTACTAGAGGGTTCAGGGTTAGGCTATCGGATGCGGAGAGGGGGTCAAATTTTATCCCACCTTTTTTACATGGATGACCTAAAGTTATTTGCCCCTAATGGCCCCGAATTGATGGCTTTACTAAAAGTTACTGAAACTTTTAGTAAGGCTATCAGTATGGAGTTCGGGGTAGATAAGTGTGCGGTCATGCATGTGAAAAAGGGCGGGATTGTGGAATCGGAAGGAGTCAGTCTTTCGGATTTCACACAATTTGAGTCGCTCTCCGCAACCGAAACCTACAAATATCTAGGTATGTCCCAAACTCTGTGTATTGCTGAGATTGACATGAAACGGACGTTACAGGACCGTTTCTTTGGCCGCCTGAAGAAAGTATTGAAAAGTCTCTTGTCAGGCGGTAACAAGGTACGGGCTGTTAACGGCTGGGCCATGCCAGTCTTAGTATACTCTTTTGGCATACTTAGATGGACTCAGACCGAATTAGAAGCTCTGGATAGAAAGGTACGTTGTCTATTGACTTCATACCGAATGCACCACCCACGTTCGTCAGTAATGAGGTTGTATATCCCACGGAAATGTGGAGGTCGAGGATTTTTAAACGCTAAGAGTCTCCATAACCGTGAGATATGCAACCTTAGAGAGTACTTCTTACAGGTGGATGTGGGTCTGCATCGAGATGTCGTGGCAATTGATAACGGACTGACCCCACTCTCCCTAGCTAAAGAGAACTGGCGCAAACCGGTAATACTTGGTGTATCTGATCGCAAGGAAATATGGAAGAGCAAAGAGCTTCACGGTCGTTTTTATCGGGCTCTACACGGGCCCGATGTTGATTTTACAGCTTCCATATCCTGGTTACGTTTCGGTGATCTCTTTGGAGAAACTGAAGGTTTCATCTGTGCAATCACTGACGAAGTTATGATGACGAATAACTATCGGAGATTTATTGTCAAAGATGGGACGCTAGACATCTGTCGGGCATGTCATCGTCCCGGAGAATCTTTAAGACATATTATCTCTGGTTGTTCCCGTCTTGCGAACGGTGAGTATTTGCACAGACACAACCAAGTAGCCAGGATTATCCACCAACAACTTGCTCTAAAATATAACCTTGTTGACTTAGAGATACCTTATTACAGGTATGTGCCCGACCCAGTTCTTGAAAATGGCCATGCTACATTGTATTGGGATCGGTCTATTATCACTGATAGGACTATTATAGCCAACAAACCAGATATAGTGATAATAGATCGATTAAAACGCCTTGCAATAATTGTCGATATCACTGTGCCGCATGACGAGAATCTCGTGAAAGCAGAAAAAGATAAACAAATTAAATATTTGGACTTAGCTCACGAGATTGTCGACATGTGGGATGTGGATTCGGCGATTATTGTTCCGATAGTCGTATCTGCCCATGGTTTAATAGCCAAGAGCCTCGACCACCACCTACAGAGGCTCGCGTTAGGCAGCTGGGTCAAGGGCTTGATGCAGAAGGCGGTTCTGTTGGATACGGCCCGTATTGTGCGGAAGTTCCTATCTCTGGAGCCCTAATCACCGGTAGCTTGGTCACTGTACTCGATACCGGTGGGTCACTATTTTTTATATTTTTAAATATATTTGTGTTTTTTATAAGTTTATTTAAAAATATAGTAAATATGTAATAAAATGTAATAAAGGGAATAATAATATAATCCTGGCAACTCTGAACGTCTCAGACATCATTTTCATTCTTAAAATATTTTAATATTTTTATTCATATATTATTACCTAAATTTATACAATTACTTCAGATTTCATAATAATATCAGCAAAAAGTCAATACATAAAGGATTTTATAATATTTTAGAACTTTAGAACAATAAACATAGTCTACAAAATATGCAACGAAGATTTGACACATGTCATTCAATTAATTCAAATATATCAACATCACATTCAATATTATGGTCAAACAATATGAAGTGATTGTGAGATGCAAACAAGAGCCAGAAGCAGAAATGCGCAAATAACACCCCCGGACTCGTCACTAAACTCCGCCTCGCAGGCACCGGACCGCACATCGCTGACACAGGTGCTCGCTGAGGCGTCGAGCTCTTCAAGTGACGAGTATTTCTCTCCGCCGTCGTCGCCAACACCTGTACGCCGGCGAGGGAGAGGCCGGCCGCCGAGCAGTTTGGGGCCCCGAAGCCTACCAACTTCGAGTAGGGTCCCCACTACCGGTGGTATTGTGCACCGCATGCGATGGACTTCATCCATCAATGAAAACGTTATGCGGGCATATTATGAGGCTACAGATGGGGAAACCAACCTGACTGCGTATCGTTCAAGGATGCTTCCTTTGTTTCAGGCTCTTGAACCAACAATTACCGTTGCCGTCCAACGACTATCGGATCAAGTGCGGGCTATCCAACGATGTAAGTTGTTGGATCAACTTGTGCTTGATCGACTACGCCTGGAAGTATTATCTACTCGTACAGCTCCAGTGTCAACGAGAGCACCGTCACCTGTGACACAGACGGTTGCTACAAGTGCGACGTTAGCGGAACCCGCATTCGACGCAGAAAATGATACGAGTGATACGTCTATCCAGGTAAGCGAGCAATTGAGGAGTACTTTGGAAGATGTGATCTCGCAGTATAGGTTTATACCTAATTCTAGACCGCGGCTACCACGCTTGCCAATGCATAATCGAAATCTGGCGTTGATGGGAGCCCTAAATGCATTGCTAGAACCGTACTTACGGACTAGCAGTGATTTGCTTGATACTCACTCGATTCTTTACTGTGGAGCGATTGCCGCTTGTCGTGTTGCACGCGTTAAATTCCCTGAAGTTAACCGTGCACCACGACCGGATGGTGTTCCCGTATGGCAGGCAAGAATCGAGCGACGTATCGGCACATTTAGGACTCTCATTGCAAAGCTTATCTCTTTCAGCCGGGGAAATAGTCGTCCCCGGGTCATGCGTTTCGTGACTCAGGCATTTGCTGGGACCGGTATTCGTCCCCAGCAATACTTAGCCAATGTCACGGAACGTATTGACTTTCTGAAACAGAAAGTGTATGCATGGGCAAGCCGTATCCGTCGTTATAGAGAGCGTGTAAATAGATACTGGCAGAATCGCATCTTCCAAAGTGACCAAAGGAAGGTGTACCGAGAGTGGGAGGGAACTGGACAACGTTTGAGCGACGGACAACTGCCAGATGCTCACACCATGAATCAATTTTGGCGTGACATATGGTCGGTACCCGTCGAACATTCGGAGGGCGACTGGATCCGTGTCGTCGAGCGTGAATGCAGTATCATCGAACCCATGGAGTCTATTACCATAGCGGAGTAGGGGCGTCCTCTCTACTGCCTGGATTGACTACAAGAAGGCCTATGATTCGGTGCCTCATTCATGGCTGAGGAGGATTTTAGAGTTGTATAAAATTAATCCGACTCTTAAATCCTTCTTAGTCTCGTGTATGGGGCAGTGGACCACAGTCCTTCGTCAACCAGGTAGTGGTGGGCACGCCTCTGACCCGCAAGGCTTGATAAGGATCGAGCGTGGTATATTCCAGGGCGACAGTTTGAGTCCATTGTGGTTTTGTTTAGCACTGAATCCACTTAGCTGCAGCACATTGCTGAAGGATTCAGGGCTAGGCTATCGGTTTCGTAGAGGGGGTGAGGTTATATCTCACCTGATGTACATGGATGACCTCAAACTGTTCACATTGAAGCACCAAGATTTAGTGACATTATTAAAAACTACGGAAGTTTTTAGTAATGCCATTAAGATGGAGTTCGGTGTTGATAAGTGTGCGGTTATGCATGTACAACGGGGGAAGGTTGTAAATTCACCGAATTTACAACTTTCTGAGATAATAACTCTCAGATCTCTCTCCGAGACCGAAACATACAAATACCTAGGTATGTCAGAGTCATTGGGTATAGCGGTAGAGGATATTAAGAAATCGGTGAAAGAACGTTTTTTTGGCCGCCTGACAAAAGTTCTTAACAGTTCTTTGTCCGGTGGTAACAAAATGCGGGCTTTCAACGGTTGGGTGATACCTTTATTGTTATACTCCTTTGGCATACTTAGGTGGACTCAAACGGAACTAGACGCCCTGGATAGGCGAGTCCGTCAACAACTGACATTGCATCGAATGTTACACCCACGATCTTCTGTCATGAGACTGTACATTCCGCGGAAGTGGGGGGGTCGAGGCTTTTTGAATGCCAAGAACCTCCACAACCGTGAAGTGTGCAGTCTGAGAGATTACTTTCTACAGAACGGGTGTGACATTCATTGCGATGTCGTGATGGTTGACAAGGGCCTAACACCTCTTTCCTTGGCTAACGAGAACTGGCGTAAACCAAAGGTGCTAGGTACTGAAGACCGTAGGGACGTATGGAAGAGTAAGGAGCTACACGGGCGGTTCTACCGGGTCTTAACAGGACCCGACGTAGACCTGCTCGCTTCGGTGAACTGGCTACGTTTTGGGGACCTCTTTGGGGAAACTGAAGGTTTTGCCTGTGCAATTGCAGATGAGGTTATCAAGACGAACAACTATCGGAAATACATCATGAAGGACGGTACGGTCGACATTTGTCGAGCATGCCACCGTCCTGGTGAATCCCTTCGCCATATTATTTCCGGTTGTTCGTATCTAGCTAACACCGAGTACTTACATAGGCACAATCAAGTAGCCAGGATCATCCACCAGCAACTTGCTCTTCAATATGGCCTTATTGAGTTTGAAGTACCGTACTATAAGTACACACCAGTGCCAGTTCTTGAGAATGGTCGTGCAATGCTCTACTGGGACCGATCAATCATCACGGATAGGACTATTGTTGCCAATAGGCCCGATATCGTGTTGGTTGATCGGACCCAGCGTCGGGCAGTGCTCGTCGATATCGCCGTCCCGCATGACGAGAATCTCGTGAAGGCAGAGAAGGACAAACTTAGTAAGTACCTCGATCTGTCCTTCGAGATAACCGCCATGTGGGACGTAGACTCGACGATCATTGTCCCGGTGGTCGTTTCGGCAAACGGATTAATAGCGAAGAGTCTCGATCAACATCTCAAGAGACTCTCGTTAGATTGTTGGATCAAGAGTCAGATTCAGAAGGCTGTTATCCTCGACACGTGCCGTATTGTTAGGAGGTTTCTTAGTCTGTAGCCTCCACCACCGGTAGTTTGGGTCCTACTCCGCTACTGGTGGGTCACTATTTTTTATATTTTTAAATGTATTTGTGTTTTTTATAAATGTATTTAAAAATGTATAAAATAAGAATAGAAATGAATAAACGATATAATAATAATAATAAGACTGGCAACTCTGAACGTCTCATACATAATTTTCATTCTTAAAATATTTTAATATTTTTATTTATATATTATTACCTAAATTTATACAATTACTTCAGATTTCATAATAATATCAGCAAAAAGTCAATACATAAAGGATTTTATAATATTTTAGAACTTTAGAACAATAAACATAGTCTACAAAATATGCAACGAAGATTTGACACATGTCATTCAATGAATTCAAAAATATCAACATCACATTCAATATTATGGCCAAACAATATGAAGTGATTGTGAGATGCAAACAAGAGCCAGAAGCAGAAATGCGCAAATAACACCCCCGGACTCGTCACTAAACTCCGCCTCGCAGGCACCGGACCGCACATCGCTGACTCAGGTTCTCGCTGAGGCGTCGAGCTCTTCAAGTGACGAGTATTTCTCTCCGCCGACGTCGCCAACACCTGTACGCCGGCGAGGGAGAGGCCGGCCACCGAGCAGTTTGGGGCCCCGAAGCCTACCAGCTTCGAGTAGGGTCCCCACTACCGGTGGTATTGTGCACCGCATGCGATGGACTTCATCCATCAATGAAAACGTCATGCGGGCATATTATGAGGCTACAGATGGGGAAACCAACCTGACTGCGTACCGTTCAAGGATGCTTCCTTTGTTTCAGGCTCTTGAACCAACAATGACTGTTGCCGTCCAACGACTATCGGATCAAGTGCGGGCTATCCAACGATGTAAGTTGTTGGATCAATCTGTACTTGATCGACTACGCCTGGAAGTATTATCTACTCGTACAGCTCCAGTGTCAACGAGAGCACCGTCACCTGTGACACAGACGGTTGCTACAAGTGCGACGTTAGCAGAGTCCGCACCCGACGCGGGAAATGATACGAGTGATACATCTATCCAGGTAAGCGAGCAATTGAGGAGTACTTTGGAAGATGTGATCTCGCAGTATAGGTTTATACCTAATTCTAGACCGCGGCTACCACGCTTGCCAATGCATAAGCGAAATCTGGCGTTGATGGGAGCCCTGAATGCATTGCTAGAGCCGTACTTACGGACTAGCAGTGATTTGCTTGATACTCACTCGATTCTTTACTGTGGAGCGATTGCCGCTTGTCGTGTTGCACGCGTTAAATTCCCCGAAGTTAACCGTGCACCGCGACCGGATGGTGTTCCCGTATGGCAGGCAAGAATCGAGCGACGTATCGGCACATTTAGGACTCTCATTGCAAAGCTTATCTCTTTCAGCCGGGGAAATAGTCGTCCCCGGGTCATGCGTTTCGTGACTCAGGCATTTGCTGGGACCGGCATTCGTCCCCAGCAATACTTAGCCAATGTCACGGAATGTATTGACTTTCTGAAACAGAAAGTGTATGCATGGGCAAGCCGTATCCGTCGTTATAGAGAGCGTGTAAATAGATACTGGCAGAATCGCATCTTCCAAAGTGACCAAAAGAAGGTGTACCGAGAGTGGGAGGGAACTGGACAACGTTTGAGCGACGGACAACTGCCAAATGCTCACACCATGAATCAATTCTGGCGTGACATATGGTCGGTGCCCGTCGAACATTCGGAGGGCGACTGGATCCGTGTCGTCGAGCGTGAATGCAGTATCATCGAACCCATGGAGTCTATTACCATACTCCGAAGACGTTAGTTGTGCAATTCGTACAGCCCCGAACTGGAAAAGTCCTGGGCCGGATGGATTGCACAACTTTTGGATAAAGTGGGTTCAGAGCTCGCATGAACGCTTGGCAACACAGTATCAAGAAGCCCTTGAGTCTGGTTCCTTACCCGCTTTCATGACCACTGGCATCACCTTCCTGCTCCATAAATCAGGTAGTACCACGGAACCTAAAAACTATAGACCCATCACTTGCTTACCTACCATCTACAAGCTCCTTACATCTATTCTGAGAAGTAAAATAAACTCGCACATAGTATCTAATAATATCTTAGATAACGCTCAGAATGGATGTAGGGCTGGGTCTCGTGGTACTAAGGAGCTACTCCTAATTGATATGGCCATTAGCCAACAAGTCAAGCGGAGTAGGGGCGCCGTCTCTACTGCCTGGATTGACTACAAGAAGGCCTATGATTCGGTGCCTCATTCATGGCTGAGGAGGATTTTAGAGTTGTATAAAATTAATCCGACTCTTAAATCCTTCTTAGTCTCGTGTATGGGACAGTGGACCACAGTCCTTCGTCAACCAGGTAGTGGTGGGCACGCCTCTGACCCGCAAGGCTTGATAAGGATCGAGCGTGGTATATTCCAGGGCGACAGTTTGAGTCCATTGTGGTTTTGTTTAGCACTGAATCCACTTAGCACATTGCTGAAGAATTCAGGGCTAGGCTATCGGTTTCGTAGAGGGGGTGAGGTTCTATCTCACCTGATGTACATGGATGACCTCAAACTGTTCACACTGAAGCACCAAGATTTAGTGACATTATTAAAAACTACGGAAGTTTTTAGTAATGCCATTAAGATGGAGTTCGGTGTTGATAAGTGTGCGGTTATGCATGTACAACGGGGGAAGGTTGTAAATTCACCGAATTTACAACTTTCTGAGATAATAACTCTCAGATCTCTCTCCGAGACCGAAACATACAAATACCTTGGTATGTCAGAGTCATTGGGTATAGCGGTAGAGGATATCAAGAAATCGGTGAAAGAACGTTTTTTTGGCCGCCTGACAAAAGTTCTTAACAGTTCTTTGTCCGGTGGTAATAAAATGCGGGCTTTCAATGGTTGGGTGATACCTTTATTGTTAAGAAGAAGAATCAATTTCATTTATTCAGTTTAGGCACATAAAGAGCACATATGAATGTCAAAATTTTACAATTTTGTCAAGTAATATTATAAAAATACTAAATTAAGTAAGTACATAAATAACCATTAGAAAATGATTCTTTCGCTGGTTCGGTAATTTGGTTCTCCTGAGAAGAGACCAGCAAGAAACTCAGGTAGATTATCCATTTTCTTTTTTAATATTGTTTTGTTTACATTGTTACAATTAGTTTCTATTGTATTATACGAGTGGCCAACAACAGAAGATTAGGGTGACCATGCATTTTTATCATTAAGATATTCGTCTACATTATAGTAGCCTTTCATCATCAAACATTTTTTAACTACTATTTTAAACTTATTAAGAGGCATGTCAACCAAATCCTGAGGAATTTTATTATAAATTTTTATACATTTGCCAACAAACGAATTACCAACTTTATGAAGTCTAATTTTTGTCATTGCCAATTTATTTTTATTTCTTGTATTAAAATTATGGTTATCGGAATTTTTTTTGAATAGATCTATGTTCTTCCGTACATATAAGATGTTGTCGTAAACATATTGAGAAGCAACTGTTAAAATATTAATTTCTTTAAATAATTCTTTCAGCGAGTCACGGGGTCCGAGTCTATAGATTGCTCGTATAGCTCGTTTCTGTAATATGAATATTGTCTCAATATCGGCAGCTGAGCCCCACAGCAGCAGACCATATGACATAACGCTATGAAAGTAGCTAAAATAAACTAATCGTGCCGTTTTTTCGTCAGTCAGAGACCTTATCTTTCTAACCGCATAGGCAGCTGAGCTAAGTCTTCCTGCCAAGGCTGTGATATGAAGACCCCATTGTAGTTTACTATCTAGAGTTATCCCAAGAAAAACTGTGGTATTGACTATTTGAACTAATTCATTATTCATAGTAATATGAGTATCCACCTGTCTAACATTGGGCATAGTAAATTTTACACATTTTGTTTTCTTCGCATTGAGCAGCAAGTTGTTACTTGTGAACCAATGCAATATTTCCGAAAGGGTATTATTTACATCGTCAAGTGCTACTTTTTGTCTATCACTTTTAAAAATTAATGATGTGTCATCAGCAAATAATACTATCTCACAAAGATTTTTAGTGAAATAAGGAAGATCGTTTACGTATATTAAGAATAAAAGGGGTCCTAATATAGAGCCCTGGGGTACTCCCATGACTAATGAGGCGCCAGAAGAGTCGGTGCCATTAATGTTTACTTTTTGTACTCTACCAGTGAGGTAAGACTCGAGTAAGCCAAGTGAGCTGTTCGAAACACCATAATAACCTAATTTTAGTAGCAAAGTCCCATGATCAACACAATCAAAAGCTTTTGATAGATCACAAAATATACCAATAGCATCCTGCTTTTCCTCCCAAGCATCAAATATATGTTTCACAAGTGCAACTCCTGCATCCGTTGTGTTCCTGCCTTTAGTGAAACCAAACTGTTTGTTATGAAGTAACTTATTGTCTGTAAAATGTGAAAGCAATTGATTAAATATTATTTTTTCAAAAATTTTACTGAGGGATGGGAGTATGGAAATAGGACGAAAATTTGAAGGATCACTTTTGTCTCCTGCTTTAAATAAAGGATTGATTTTACTGTACTTCATAAGATGAGGAAACTGATTTTCATCTATACATTTATTGAATATGAATGCAAGGTGAGGTGCTATAGCGGGCACTATTGATTTTATTATATTAGTTGAAATGCCCCAAAGATCCTCGGTATTTTTTATATTTAGTTGTTTAAAAGTTTTAAGTATAGTGACAGAGTCAATATACTGAAAATCAAAGTTAATTCTACATTTATCAACACTAGATTTAAGAAGAGAATTGGCTACGTTTTTTGACGAATTTAACTTATTTGTAGTGGTGATTGGAACATTTGTGAAGAAAGATTCAAATGCATTGGCCACTTCAGAATCAGTTTTAATATGTTTATCATCTATTTTTAACTCGAAGGATCGATCACGTGACCTTGCTTTACAAGTTTCTTTGTTAATAACATTCCATATTGCCTTCGTTTTATTATCAGATTTTTCAATTTTAGCCCGTATATAATTAGATTTAGCTGTTGAACATACTTTTTTGAATAGTTTGGAGTACTTTTTAATCTGTTCAATTACTTGTGGCTCATTAGTAGATGCCTTTGTCTCGTATAATTCATATAATTTCCTTCTACTTTTATAGATTCCAGGCGTAGCCCAATCACTAAATTTTATTTTAAATTGATTTACATTTATTGTTTTTTTAGTGAAAATGTTATCACATTCGTATTTGATTACTCCGAACAAATCTCCGTAATGATCATTCGGGTGTTTATCATTATTCAACTCCAAAAGAGGTACTTTATTCTTAATGTTTTCTTTAAATTTTTCTAATCTATAAGTTGTGATTGGTCTACAAACAATATTTTTTGATAATGGAACATGTTGGAACTTAAATCTAGCTAACTGACCTGCATGATCTGAATTTACAAAATGTATTATAGATTTCTCATCTACATCGCTGTTAGAAAAAATATTATCTAAGCAGGTAGCTGATGTGGCTGTGGTGCGTGTTGGTTCACAAAAAAGATTTTGTAAGTTAAAAGATTTAAAAAGGTTGAGGAACCTTAGCGCGTTCTGAGAGTTTTCTAAAATATTAATATTAAAATCGCCACATACAACTATAGTCTTCTTACATTTACATACCTTTTTTAAGGCTTCCTCCATAATGGACTCAAACAGGTAGTAATCTCCAGAAGGAGGTCTATAGACGCTAATAATAATATATTGTTCTAGCTCTGCACATGATAGTTCAATATTTCGCTCACTTGTGAGTGCTACTACGTCTTTTCGGTCTTTTGATTTTAATTTGTCATTAATTAAAATGAGAGACCCACCTCTTATAGCGGAATCTCTAGTAAACGCACTAATGATTTTATAATTATCAATATTAACTAAGAGTTCATGTTTTTTTAACCAGTGTTCAGTTAAACAAAGTACATGGATACGTTTTTCATTTAAAAATAATTCTAGTTCTAACTCTTTGCCAGAAAAGCCTTCAATATTTTGATGAATTATATTCATGAACATAGACTTTTCCTTTGTCCTTAAATTTAATTTGCTAGGGATTTCCTCTATTGTCCTACAACTAAGTTTAAATTATTGTCACCCTTTTCAGGAACAGATTCCAAGGTCACAAGACAAACATTGTCACTTTTCTGCTCAATAAAAGCAGATTGTTTAGCCAAGTTTTTGGCTGAATAACTAATAAAATATGATAGCGAAGATGCTATCTGTCTCCTAAAATATCTATTCAAATAGAATTTATCTTCCGTCAATAACAATTTATTTTCTAAATACATGTTAATGTCAATCAGATGGAATTTATTTGGATTATGAAATGTCAATGTATGTATTGTTTGATTTAGCTTATATCTAAGATTGTTTTCGGCCTGTGACAAGCCACGGCTATAAGGAAGTGTGAATAAAATAATGTTTTTAACATCTAATAAGCTCAGTAATTCTAAACAGTTTACAATTGCATTTCTGTCTGCATTTCCCCTATCTCCCACCAAAATTAAAAGTGTACAGTTGCTGTTTAAATTACAATTTTTAATTTTTTTTATAATGTTACAATAAGTTAATCCCGGCATACAATAGTTAGTAACATTTTGTTCTAAATATGAACTAAGTAACTGGCCCATTGATTTCCCTAATTCATCACAAAACATCACTATTTCAGATTTAATCATATTTCGTTTGGTGAAGGAACTACTGGGTTTCTTGTTTGACTCAAGTGAAGGGCTTATGTTTGAAGTCAGCGAGGACTTACAGACCGGCTCAGGACTAATTAAATGGTTGTTTGATGTCAATGTGGAATTTGGACTCATAAGCTTCTTCATGGCCAGAATGTATTCCTGATACTCACTTTTAACATTACAATACCTGTCAGTCATTATGTCTAGTGAATTTTTTAAATTATTAATTTCTGATTCTAACTTTAAAATATTGTTATTATGATCAGAGATATTATTTTCAATTAATAATGAATACATGTCAAGTTCATCGCCTAGTTGCCTTCTCTCATTAATATACTTGACTTTTTTGTACATACTTTTTTGTCTTTTAATAAGTTTTTGTGTTTTTCTTATGTATTTATTAATTTTCACATATTTCTTAATTTTGTTTCTACTGCACTCAACTATGCCCATCTTGTGATTGGAACAATGAGCTGTTAAGGTATCATCCTTTGTTAAATCTATAGTAATAGTGGGTTCTAAGCTGGGTTCAGTAGCAACTTTTCAACGTTATACTCCTTTGGCATACTTAGGTGGACTCAAACGGAACTAGACGCCCTGGATAGGCGAGTCCGTCAACAACTCACATTGCATCGAATGTTACACCCACGATCATCTGTCATGAGACTGTACATTCCACGGAAGTGGGGGGGTCGGGGATTTTTGAATGCCAAGAACCTCCACAACCGTGAAGTGTGCAGTTTGAGAGATTACTTTCTACAGAACGGGTGTGACATTCATTGCGATGTCGTGATGGTTGACAAGGGCCTGACACCTCTTTCCTTGGCTAACGAGAACTGGCGTAAACCAAAGGTACTAGGTACTGAAGACCGTAGGGACGTATGGAAGAGTAAGGAGCTACACGGGCGGTTCTACCGGGTCTTAACAGGACCCGACGTAGACCTGCTCGCATCGGTGAACTGGCTGCGTTTTGGTGACCTCTTTGGGGAAACTGAAGGTTTTGCCTGTGCAATTGCAGATGAGGTTATCAAGACGAAGAACTATCGGAAATACATCATGAAGGACGGTACGGTCGACATTTGTCGAGCATGCCACCGTCCTGGTGAATCACTTCGCCATATTATTTCCGGTTGTTCGTATCTTGCTAACACCGAGTACTTGCATAGGCACAATCAAGTAGCCAAGATCATCCACCAGCAACTTGCTCTTCAATATGGCCTTATTGAGTTTGAAGTACCGTACTATAAGTACACACCAGTGCCAGTTCTTGAGAATGGTCGTGCATTGCTCTACTGGGACCGATCAATCATCACGGACAGGACTATTGTTGCCAATAGGCCCGATATCGTGTTGGTTGATCGGACCCAGCGTCGGGCAGTGCTCGTCGACATCGCCGTCCCGCATGACGAGAATCTCGTGAAGGCAGAGAAGGACAAACTTAGTAAGTACCTCGATCTGTCCTTCGAGATAACCGCCATGTGGGACGTAGACTCGACGATCATTGTCCCGGTGGTCGTTTCGGCAAACGGATTAATAGCGAAGAGTCTCGATCAACATCTCAAGAGACTCTCGTTAGATTGTTGGATCAAGAGTCAGATTCAAAAGGCTGTTATCCTCGACACGTGCCGTATTGTTAGGAGGTTTCTTAGTCTGTAGCCTCCACCGCCGGTAGTTTGGGTCCTACTCCGCTACTGGTGGGTCACTATTTTTTATATTTTTAAATGTATTTGTTTCTTTTTTTTATAAATGTATTTAAAAATGTATGAAATAAGAATGTAAAGGAATAAACGAAATAATAATAAAGAGAATAATAATAATAATAAGTACCTCGATTTGTCCTACGAGATAACCGCCATGTGGGACGTAGACTCGACGATCATTGTCCCGGTGGTCGTTTCGGCAAACGGATTAATAGCGAAGAGTCTCGATCAACATCTCAAGAGACTCTCGTTAGATTGTTGGATCAAGAGTCAGATTCAGAAGGTTGTTATCCTCGACACGTGCCGTATTGTTAGGAGGTTTCTTAGTCTGTAGCCTCCACCGCCGGTAGTTTGGGTCCTACTCCGCTACTGGTGGGTCACTATTTTTTATATTTTTAAATGTATTTGTTTCTTTTTTTTATAAATGTATTTAAAAATGTATGAAATAAGAATGTAAAGGAATAAACGAAATAATAATAATAATAAAGAGAATAATAATAATAATAAGTACCTCGATTTGTCCTACGAGATAACCGCCATGTGGGACGTAGACTCGACGATCATTGTCCCGGTGGTCGTTTCGGCAAACGGATTAATAGCGAAGAGTCTCGATCAACATCTCAAGAGACTCTCGTTAGATTGTTGGATCAAGAGTCAGATTCAGAAGGTTGTTATCCTCGACACGTGCCGTATTGTTAGGAGGTTTCTTAGTCTGTAGCCTCCACCACCGGTAGTTTGGGTCCTACTCCGCTACTGGTGGGTCACTATTTTTTATATTTTTAAATGTATTTGTGTTTTTTATAAATGTATTTAAAAATGTATAAAATAAGGATATAAATGAATAAACCATATAATAATAAAACATACAAATACCTAGGTATGTCAGAGTCATTGGGTATAGCGGTAGAGGATATTAAGAAATCGGTGAAAGAACGTTTTTTTGGCCGCCTGACAAAAGTTCTCAACAGTTCTTTGTCCGGTGGTAACAAAATGCGGGCTTTCAACGGTTGGGTGATACCTTTATTGTTATACTCCTTTGGCATACTTAGGTGGACTCAAACGGAACTAGACGCCCTGGATAGGCGAGTCCGTCAACAACTGACATTGCATCGAATGTTACACCCACGATCTTCTGTCATGAGACTGTACATTCCGCGGAAGTGGGGGGGTCGAGGCTTTTTGAATGCCAAGAACCTCCACAACCGTGAAGTGTGCAGTCTGAGAGATTACTTTCTACAGAACGGGTGTGATATTCATTGCGATGTCGTGATGGTTGACAAGGGCCTAACACCTCTTTCCTTAGCTAACGAGAACTGGCGTAAACCAAAGGTGCTAGGTACTGAAGAACGTAAGGACGTATGGAAGAGTAAGGAGCTACACGGGCGGTTCTACCGGGTCTTAACAGGACCCGACGTAGACCTGCTCGCTTCGGTGAACTGGCTACGTTTTGGGGACCTCTTTGGGGAAACTAAAGGTTTTGCCTGTGCAATTGCAGATGAGGTTATCAAGACGAACAACTATCGGAAATACATCATGAAGGACGGTACGGTCGACATTTATCGAGCATGCCACCGTCCTGGTGAATCACTTCGCCATATTATTTCCGGTTGTTCGTATCTTGCTAACACCGAGTACTTGCATAGGCACAATCAAGTAGCCAGGATCATCCACCAGCAACTTGCTCTTCAATATGGCCTTATTGAGTTTGAAGTACCGTACTATAAGTACACACCAATGCCAGTTCTTGAGAATGGTCGTGCATTGCTCTACTGGGACCGATCAATCATCACGGACAGGACTATTGTTGCCAATAGGCCCGATATCGTGTTGGTTGATCGGACCCAGCGTCGGGCAGTGCTCGTCGATATCGCCGTCCCGCATGACGAGAATCTCGTGAAGGCAGAGAAGGACAAACTTAGTAAGTACCTCGATCTGTCCTTCCAGATAACCGCCATGTGGGACGTAGACTCGACGATCATTGTCCCGGTGGTCGTTTCGGCAAACGGATTAATAGCGAAGAGTCTCGATCAACATCTCAAGAGACTCTCGTTAGATTGTTGGATCAAGAGTCAGATTCAGAAGGTTGTTATCCTCGACACGTGCCGTATTGTTAGGAGGTTTCTTAGTCTGTAGCCTCCACCACCGGTAGTTTGGGTCCTACTCCGCTACTGGTGGGTCACTATTTTTTATATTTTTAAATGTATTTGTGTTTTTTATAAATGTATTTAAAAATGTATAAAATAAGAATATAAATGAATAAACGATATAATAATCTTAATACACTCACATCCAAATTAGAAAGTTGCGCACTAAAGGTGCGCACCAAAAACGTGACACGATTTTCGTTACTTGTTAGTAGGTTTTACCCCTCGGATTTTTCTCATACCGGGCGCCTTATATATGAAAATCGATTCTTAAGGAGTAAACTCCAATAAAATGGATAATTTACCTGAGTTTCTTGCTGGTATCTTCTCAGGAGAACCAACTTACTGAACCAGCGAAAGAATCATTTTCAAATGGTTATTTATGTACTTAGTTTAGTATTATTATAATATTGCTTGACATAAAATTGTAAAACTTTGACATTCATATGTGCTCTTTATGTGCCTAAACTGCATAAACGAAATTGATTCTTTGATTCTTCTTGACAGAAAAGATACAAGGTGGATCGTATCAGGAGGTGAAATGTTTGGCGAAAAGAAGAGAGCAGTGGCGGTGACTCCACCGTCAAGAGCAACACTATTAAATTAAAGAAGATCAGAATAAGCCTCTACTATTTCAGGGCAAAAGATGATGTGTGTGGTCATAAATATTCCGGTTCTATATACAATATACTTTGTATAGTACCGTTCATAATATTACAAGTCCAGCTCCTTTCATACAAGTCCACAACTCGTAAAAAAAACTCGTAAAATTTGAGGACAAAAGTATTGTATTTACTACGAGTATGTACTCGACCACAAGTTCCTAAATATACTAGGTATTCGCCGGAACGCGGACGGTTACGTCGAAATAAATAAGACGGAGAACGTAAGTAATAACTCAAAAACTATAAAAGCCTATAAAAACTATACAGCAAAGCACGTTAATGTGATCTATCTGCATGCCAAATTTCAAGTCGATAGGTTTAAAATTGCGACCGGTATCGTTTTACATACATTTTCGATTGGGCCCATCTTAGAGACAGTTTTTACTATAAAATACCTAATACGAAAATTTGGAATAGAATTTATTGTACATCAATAAAAAATCAAACGGAAGTTTTATGTACGTTTGTTTGATACAAATTAATAGTGTTCTCTCACACGGAGCTGCGGCGATCAGCTAGTACGTAATAAAATGTTGCAGAACCGGTGACGCAAACGAAGTCACGAGCGTTCGCTAATATCCTATTTGAATACGAATACCAGGAGCACATAGCTAATTAGGGAGTGTCAATGAATGTTCAAGTAATGAATAGAACTGTGCACTGATCGCAATTATAGAAAATAGAAATCTCACTGCAGAGTGAACTAATGTAGCGCAATGAATTAAATAATTTAATTGAGTAACTTCCGGTTTCAATGTTATTTCCATTTAGAGGACATTTTCTTTTGTGTGAGGGTTAGTAAGGGTCTGACAATGTTAACACATTGCAAAGGTTAAGGAACATACCGGACTTAGGATAGGTGACCATTTCTTAAGACATTGAAACCCCTCCGTGCTTCGGTAAGTATGTTAAGCCGTCGATCCCAGTTGTCGTTAGGGATAGTTGGAGCCTAAATATGTATAAATCAAAATTCCGACCGAACTACAGAACTTCGATATCGCCCATAGGTTGTGGAGGTCAGATGACATTCGTTTCACGGAAAATATTCGAATTTCACTGCGTTGGGAAAAGGCTCAGTGGATGATGAAGACATTTTCCTTTAAACTTAAACTTTACGTTCATAATTTGGCTAAAACTTATTACTATCCCGAACAAATAGGATCTGTCAAAATAAAGACGCGGCTCACAGTTTTATAAAAAAGTGGGCGTTGGCAATGAGCCTATTGTTATACATCCACTAATGTAACTTTCAGCTATACTTATTTCAGTAACAATTTAGCATTATTTTAACAATGTATGATGTAAGGATATTGACGGTGCACCACATATTTTCTTAATTTACCTACTATCAATTGTAGAACAATGTTTAATTCAACTATTAGATATGCATAATATAAAAGTAGGTATACTTTTTATTTGGAAGATGAAAGAGTTACATTGAATCGCAAATATGAATAGTTGAATAATAAATGAACAGAGGCTGAACTATCTTTGAACACTTGCTTTATAATATTCTCTTGAATGTTCTCAGCGAAGTGTACACAAAGTCGAAAGTTCACGTTCTGAATGTTATGAAGATTATGATATTTGCTTGGTAATAATTTGAGTCTCTGGTAGATATTTACATGCCTGGTAAGCCGTAATAAGATTTCCCTCTTTTACTTTCGTGGGACCAAGTAAACTTAACTTATGGCGAAAAAAAAAAACAAAACTACAGAATAACAGTGGATATGGGCGATGGGTCAGGGGGATCCGCCGCCAATAGCTATGAGGATCCTTTGTAAGTCAGTCGTTTAGCTTTTAGAGGGGAGAACGGGGTATGGACGCCCTGTTTTAACAAAAAAATGCGATTTAAAGTTGAATATCTCACAAATGGACCCATGAAGCAAAAATTCGTTTAAACAAGCTTTCAATGTTTAACGCAAGTGTATGTTAAACGCAAGTATAACAAGTTAAAAATATGGCAAACATTTTTAGACTTTTCGAAACGAAAACTCTAAAAACCGTCCCCACTTTACTTGTAGGGGAGGTAGAGGACTTAAACTACGGAACCCTAACATTGGATAGAGAAAAGAAAAGTAATAGCTTACCGAAGCTCACACATAGGCATGTTTGTTGATACATAATATTATTAAGTAGGTACTTATTTAATAAAAATGCGTCTCATCTGGTTACAAGTGAAAATCGATCTTTCACGTCTCTTGTACTATACCGTATTTTATGTGGAGGATTGACAAATGATATCATTTGTTTGACAAGAGCAAAATGCTCGGCGGTCCAGTCGCTGCGGCTTGATTACTCAACGAAGTTAATGTTGGATCACGGGTTTACTTTTGTTCTCGTAATTTGTTCAGATCCTCGCGGTCGTTTTAATTAAGGCGATAAAAGATATTACAGAGAGTTTATAATTTCCTTACAACTTTTTCTTTTTAAAAACATTTAGATATCATTGGAGAGGAAGAAAGTAAATGTACCTACTTACGTTTAATAAGCTAAAATGTCCATTTAATGAACTTTGGACCTTGTCATGTCACTAATCATTGAAACGACGTAAATACTCTAACCTATTAATAGCAGGCGATCTATTTTTTACACACCCAGACACACATATCACGCCCCCCGCAGGGTTAGGCATTACACACCCACGATTTGACAGTAATTTTAGTCCCACGTAATAGGGGGAAAGCTTATTGCCGTTACCGGGTACACAAATAATGGGTTACGTCCAAAATGGCCGAATGAATTTAATAAAAAGTAGCAGCAATATTGTAATATTGGAAAAAAACCTAAAGTATCTTTTTTGCAAAAAAAAACTTATAATTCCAAATTCCAATTTTTATTGAATTGGACTTTGAAGAATCTAGTATCTAATTTATTTTCTGGATTGTATCCAAATATAATGTGATAAAATCTTTTTAAACGTCTATCTCTAGGTCGTTATAGTCAAGTCGTTACGGACTTACGGTTTTTTAATTCTTTAATTGTATTTACATAAAACATATACAAACGTCGGTCATAAATTACGGCACAAACAGACGCATACATACATGGTAAGCGTTATCGTGATCTAGTCCGAGACGCCCAGGACTTTAATTGGCTGTGCCATAGCGGCTGGCACGTAAGATTTTGTTGCCTTTCATCAAAATTTCATCAAGAGGCAACGGGATTCAATTTTTGTTTCAAAATTACAATATCGCTGCTACTTTTTATTAAATTCATTCGGCCATTTTGGACATGACCCATGGTACTTAATGTATGTCCGGTGACGGCGATAGACTTGCCCCCTGTTACGTGGGACTAGAAATACTGGCAAGTTGTGGGTGCGTAATTCACCTCTGCCTACCCCATCGGGGATATAGGCGTGATATGTGTGTGTGTATTATCGTGATCTAAAGACAAGCTACTGCTTTGCGTGTGGTCTCATTTCAATTTGGT
This sequence comes from Nudaria mundana, assembly GCA_963556515.1. Lineage (NCBI taxonomy): Eukaryota > Metazoa > Arthropoda > Insecta > Lepidoptera > Erebidae > Nudaria > Nudaria mundana. The sequence goes on from OY748307.1 coordinate 4,020,563, forward strand.
TCCATTCCGGTAATTGAAGTCGGTTTAAGTCCCAACGTTGAAAGTGTTTTCATCATTGCATTCGTAACTAAATTTATATAAAACAATGGTAAGTAAAATGTTTTTAAGAAAAAAATTTTAAAACTTATATAATAGCATTAATTTTTCGCAGAATTAAAAAGACAACAAAACGTCGACAATTGTTTCGCCTCTTGTCTTGATAATGCCTCGTTTAGAGGCGAAACAATTGTCGACGTTTTGTTGTCTTTTTAATCCAATATTAATTTTTTTTGTTTTCAATCCAATATTTAAATTTATATAGTTAGTTTTCTCCTGTTGAAATATGATAAAGTTATGGGAATGCTACAGAGTGGTGTGTCTTAAATCTATACCTACAAATTTTATAAAGAGAAAATATTTGTTGTTTGTAACCAAAAATCTCAGAATTAATTAACCGATTTTAATACACCATTAGAAGGCTATTAATATTCAGAGGTAATATTCAATCTTAGGCGACTCATGTATTTCGTTTGTCCGCATACTCCTCCTTAACGCCTGTACCGATCTCCTTCAAACTTACCACAGTGATAGCGTGTGGCGTGAGGGTGGTTTAGAACAAAAAAAATCGGACATACCATCGACGAATAATCACCAAAAAAAGACAATGGTTGTCGTTCGAAAATTTAACACTTCGCTCAGTTTTTTGCAACAGCAGCATGCATTGCATACCTAGTATTAAATTAAACCTGTGTAGCACCACTGGGAATACTACCTGAGGCGCAGGCAAAAAAAGACAGCAGTTTATCTCTATAATGTGTCCGTGGGATTTTGGATGGTAAAAACTAAACAATTTTCAAACGGTTTAAACTAAAGATACAACCGAGTTTTGAAATCATTTATTTAACTTAATTTTAATTTAACTTTAATATTGATAGTGTCAATAGCAGATGATATTGGGAGAGAATAGGATAAAAGAGGTTACTACCAGACACATGATTGATTTGGGACTAAATTAGTTACAAACAAAATGGCAGAAACTATGCGAAATGTTCTATATTCGAAACTATTGATCAGAACTGCAGTCGAATTTAGGTGGTTATACTAGTTGTATTCTCTAGCCTTGGTCCATAAAGTTATTAATTTTTAAAGTCAGGACCAGCCATGGAAAGTATGAGATTTTAGTAAACGCATTCTAGGGGTTAATATAATCAATTAGTTAATTATATTTCTGTATTTAAAAGCAATTAGTTTGACTATTCTTAATTATTAAGATAGAAATTATAAATAAATCTCAAAAACTGTAATGTCATCGGCGGGCCCCGTAAGGGAAAGACCGTGGGTTCGAGTCCTGCCGATGATACTTCACTTCGATTTATTTATAATTTTTATCTATACATAAACGTATACAATAAGAATTACAGTTTACATAATTATATACTAAAAATATTTACATTACAAAATATCGTTTAAAAAATCCTCCGCGTCATTGCCGACTGGGAAGGTTTCCAGAATCAGCGGCGGCCTTACCCATTGCGATGCTCCGGGCGGCAGGTCTTTGCGAGGCCCCTTTTTTTATACCGCGGCCCATTGCCCCTACGTCCATTGTTGGGCGCCCCAGGTACGCACTCGGAAGTATTCCCTGTGGCTCCGGCGGACTTTGGCCAACTATGTGGCCTCTTTCTGGGGTTGGGTGGGGTTTTAAATCACACGGCCACGTTCCAGCTACTCCCGCTGGAGACCAAGGATCAAAGCTTGGTTTCCACTGAGAGGGTATTCACGCCTACACGCACAACGAGGTCCGAGCCCTGACTCGCCCACGCTGAGCGCTCCACAAGCGTGTGGAGTGCGGTGCCTTCGCCGGATCCCTCGCAGTGTTGACACTCACAATGGATCCGGTCACCGTGCTGCCTGTGCAGCCACTCGTCCATGATCGGTCCTACCGCTGTGATGGTGGTTGATAAAGTCGCACATTCCATGTCTCCCGCTTCGGAACCCCCCTTAAGCCATTGAAACAATGACGCAAAGGCTCTTGCTTCCAGGTCCCATGGAGGGGTTCCGGCTAAGAGACATGCAGCCTCTAAGGAGATCGTGCGTTACCCTCTTAATATATTGCCAGACCGCTGAAAACCTTTCAACGGTCTGTTTAAAACAGCCACGTTTTTAGCCGTCAATCTGGCCGCCCATACGGGGGCGTATAAGGCCATAAGCCAACTCCGTACCCCGGAACATACGCCCTTTCTCTTTCATGAAAATTAAGAGATGTGAAAATAGGTAGGTCTGGTTGTTGTACGGTACATGGTATTTCCGACGACGAAACCGCACTCCACACGTTGCTGGAGTGCTCGGCATAGGCGAGTCAGTGTCGGGACTTCGTAGAGGGTCTGGGCGTGGATATACTCTCGCTGGAGACCATGCTTCAAGCCATGGTCTCCAGCGGGAGTGGGTGGAACGCGGTCGTGTCCTTCTGCGAGCAGGTCATACTCACGACGGAGGCGGCCGAAAGGGGCAGGGAGCGTACCCTCCCCACAGAGTTCTAAAGTCAGCGGCGAGGGCGCCGAAGACTCATCTACACCCAAGACCATCGACCTCCATGATCAGGGCCTGAGGACGGCGGGATAGTCACCCGCCGTCCTTACAGAAGCAGGCTAGAAGGGTCGCGGCCGAGCCCTCGAAGAAGGCTAAAGTCCGCCGGGCGCCACTGGAAATACCTTCTGCGAGCGTACCAGAGACGCCCGGCAACGGACGTGGGAGTGGCTGCAGCCCTGGGCCGCGGAATTAAATAAAAACCGTACAGTCAAGACTTGGAACTCCTTGCAAGCAAAATAAATAAATTAAATTAAGTATGTTTTGAATAAATGAAGTAGTTTACTAACTTTAGTTTAATTTAACGTTATGTTATAATCTTTATAAATAATTAAAAATAAAATCAAAAATTAAAAAAAAACTATATGTAAAAATTTTCTTTTTGGCCCCTGCACTGGCGAGGCCCCGGGCGATTGGCCTGTTCGCCCCCCCCTAAGTCCGCCACTGCCCAGAATGCTGATGCTGGCTGTGTTGCCACGTTGGATGGCGATACTTATTCTTTGGGTCAGAAAATAGCCAACCCTCTGGTCCTGAGAAGCATCGATTAAGCGTTTAGCAATGTCTCTATAAAGGCCGCGAGCACTCGGACCCCATGGCCCCAGTGTTTCAACCCTAAACGACTCAAATATGTAAATATTTATCAATTTGTTAATGATTAGTGTAAGATTTATGCATAATAAAATACACACCTATATAGTAAAGGACACTAAGGTCTCATACACACTATGCGGATTTCTATTTCTATGTGCACTGCGTTGTGGGTACCCAAACTGTGGGTGAGGCAAACTGCTCCAGTCACACAGAGTTGCGATTGCAAGTTCGGGTGCCTGCAATCCGGGTAGCATGTATATGTGGAACCACGTTCTGCGTTCAGACATACTGCTAGTCGCAATGCGGTTGACGGATATGTATAAGGTGGTTGCGAAAAGCCGCATCGCAGAGCGCTTAGAAACAGTAATATATAATTTTAGCCGTACGGCTAGACGCAATGCGGGTTACCGCATAGTCCGTATTAAGCCTAACTAGGCTTTTAGTAGTTTTAGTTTTACTCGCAAATTTACTTGCAGTACTTCCAATTTTTTATTTACATAATGCATACACGACCTCGTAGCATCCTGTTTTATGGTGCTTGTGCAAGGGTTTCATATTGGTAGTGTGGTGGCCCGGGATTAAACTTACGACGTGGGAAGCTTCCAAACGGCGGATTTGATAATACATTTAGTGAAAACCTTGGAATTATAGAAATAAATAGATACTTCAGTTTTATTTGTATGCATTTAATAAATAAGCTAGAATAAAGCAACACCTATGTTCCAACTTTATAGAGTTTAGTGAAACATTCTAAGGTTTGTATGACCCTTCGGTAAGAAAAGGATCACCAGAAAAACAACCCTAGAAACACTCTAGAACTCATCAAAAATTAACCACGATCTCCATTAAAACCTTTTAGTTCTGTGTTGCAATCAACATTACCTTTTAGTAAGTCCTTTGGGACTGGACGGGAAATAATGTTTTTGTTGGCAAATAGGGTTTGCGATCACTAATACTTTAAGGCGATGACCAATTTTGTTTTATATTCTTTCTATAGGTAAGTGAACCTTTTATATGTGAATTTCCTACTATTATTATAAATGCGGAAGTTTGTATGAATGGATGGATGTTTGGTTGTTTGAAAACTCTTTAGTAGTCACTTTAAATCAATGATATATTTGTTCGAAGCTGACAATCAAAAATAATTCCATAATATGAATCACAAAAACAACTGTCTTGGGTTGACCCGAAACACTTGTCTTTGTGATTCATATAATAAAATTATTTAAGATAAAGTTAGCAAACTTCAATTACAAAAAATAATACTTTTTAGAGTATATTTCCAGAACGTGAGCAGTGCTACGGCATAAGTTAATTTTAAAATAAATACGATGAAATTGAAATGCAAGGAGTGTTTGTATTAAGTATTGGAGTGTTTCCGTGATGATTGCAAACAGTAGCACGATCCAATCAGTTACGATCACAGCCAAGGAACAAACAATATTTGTGGCTCTTGTGTGGTTCTTGTTTTGTATGTGCATAGTGGTTATAGATAGATAAGTAAAGATAGGAGTCAAATCAAGCTAAATATATTTATTACAAGCTGTCCCGGTGAATTTCGTACCGGTTTTTTTTATTTATGCTTTCGATTGTCGGCACTTGGTGGAACATATAGTTATACATGATGAAATAAACTCACTTGTGCACATGCTTCCTTGTATCCTCTGGTGAGAATTTCCAGTGGCGCCCGGCAGACAAAGGTATACCTATTATAAACTTAAGACAAACGGGTCTTTTATGCGATGATTGAGATCTATTCATACCTCTTTATTACCCGACGTTTCGACCCTGTTACAAGAGCCGTGGTCACGGGTGGATTGGCTTCAGCTCATTGTCGTCTTCGTGAAGTGCGGGTTTGTTCAACTACCCTCAGTTCGTCGTTACTAAATATTGTGTCCGGAGAGCCACTACGGCACACCACATTGATAGTATAAGCACGCGGGCGTTCGTTGAGGTGGCGAGTAAAAAAAAAGTATATAGGTGTATCTACACTAAACGTATCCAGCAAGATGCTGCAACTAATGCACTAGCATAAAATGCACCATGAGTAAAATTATTCTCTATTTCGTCCATCTAGTCGTTCGACTGGCAAATACCCACTTGCTAGTTTTGTAGCTAGGTCTACTACAATACAAAAAGGATAATGAGTTAAAGTGCGGCATGTAACATGTCACTCTTAGTTCGTGCCAGACGCTGACCAAAACGAAAAACGTTATAAATTATCTTTTTACTTCACACCAAATACCAAGGCTATCTTTAAGAGTACAAATTAATATACCGACCTAACATTTGCTTCTACGAGTACTATTTTAAGTATTTTATCGGCCGGAATCGAACCTGCGGCCTTACCCGTACAAGGGCAATGTTAGAGAAAGGTCGCAGGTTTGATTCTGTACGATAAAATACTTAAATGACATTCGTTTTTTCAGATTTATAATTTCTATATAAACGTTACTAGTTTTCTCTTTTACCTTTATTTACACTCTTTTTTGACCCCGAAGGGGTAGGCAGAGGAGGTTATTAAGCTTTCATTTAACCAGTCATTTGGTCGGGCCCACGTAATAGGGGGTGAGCCATCACCAGGAATCGAAGCGTCTACATTTTGAGGTTGGTCAATTTTGCTTTCGTCCGTCCGTCTGTGTGTTTGTGTGTTCCGGGCTAGCAGCCATAGTTTTTATCCGATATTCACGAAACTTGGCACAAGTGTTCCTTGATTTTGTACAATTTTTTCGTCGTGAGCTTTTTTGGAAGTCGGGGGAAAATTAAAAACAAACAGTTCAATTTTATCTAAGTACTATTTGAATATACAAAGATATAATTTATTGCTGCATGGTTCCCGAGTGCAATTGGTCACTTTGAATCCCACTTGTGTTCCCATGGGAATAGAAAACGGTAAAAATGTGTATATTTTGACATACAGTTAGCTTCGTACTTTTAAAATTCAACGAAGTGAGAAGAAAATGTTCATTCTTATTGTGAAACACCCAAAAGTTGTAGCCTAATAAGATTTGGCAAGTACAAAATAAACTTCGCCCCAGTTTCAGAGCTGAGAACTTCGTTGTGTGTCAATAAACATCACTTCGTTATATAAAAACCGGCCAAGTGCGTGTCGGGCCACGTAATATAGGGTTCCGTAGTTATATTATATGCTCTATAACTTCTAAACTTTTTCAAGCTAACTGTTTAGATTTAAGAGAGGGAGGGGGGGGGGACGCTCTGTTTTAACAAAAAAATTCTCTTTAGAAGTTCTCAATTCGACTGTATGTTTTTTTTCATGTTTGTTACCTCATTTCATCATACAAAAAAATTCAAAATTTTGATTTTTTTTTAACGAATGCTACTACTTTCGAATTGGTCCCATTTCAATTTGGTCCCATTCTGAAAATTATTTGGTCCCAATTCGTACATTTGAAGTCGGTTGTTGTGTCAATATTTGACGTGTGTTTTAAATTTACAGATTTTCAAAGTGCATGTGAAGGCATACATTGGGTGGAAGTGAAGGGTGCAAAGGGGCTCTACCAACATCTTTAGGGCCCTAGCGACCTCACCTGCTAGTGGCGCACCTGCTGATAAACGGACGAGGCTCGTTAATTTACGGTACCTATGGAGTGGCTTCGGCCCCTACGTGGGTACCAGGTGGTACAACAGTGTTGGTCCGGGGGGGTACCACCGTGCAGCTGTGCTAAAGCCCCCCAAGTAACCCAGCCCAGGCTGGGTTGCGTTAGGGGTTCAGCAGCTGCACCGCCGGGCCCGGGGCGATGTATGGTGCAGCAGGCATGGGACCAGTTGGGGCGAAATGGAGTCTAGTGTGGGTGGTGTGGGTCGATTCGCCGGCCAGGGAGACCCTTAGCAACGGCGTTGCCGCGGCCGCCCGCAACACAGTCATGGGGCCCGCCTGGGGCCAACCACCCCAGGAGGCTGCCCCACATGTTGCGCATAATCCTGATGTGGGATCGCCGCTCCGGGTGGTAACCGGTGTGGGGTAGCGGCGGCCTTGCATCAGGGGGGTTTGGGAGCCCTTCCGTCCGGCGAGTCGGCTCCGACCTAACCACACGGTTCTAGACAAAGCTAGCCCCTGCGCTTTGTCACTTACTGCTGCACCAAATGTCGCCCTGTCTTCACGCTTCTTCTTCAAAATCTACAATGGCAGTGCAACAGAAAAGAAATAAACGTTACACAGCGGCCCTAGGAAACCCCACAACTTCACATTTCGAGGTGGAATTCACTAACGTCCGTGGACTCCATGCGAACCTCGATACCGTCCACCACCACCTTGAGACGGCACGGCCCGCTGTGATGTTCCTCACGGAGACACAAATACGCCGCCCTGACGACACGTCTTACCTGTGTTACCCCGGCTATGTCATCAAGGAACAATTTCGAGACAAAGCCGGGGTGTGCGTGTTCGTTAGGGCGGATGTTTGCTGCCGCCGGTTGCGCTGCCTAGAGAACCTCTCCAATTCCGTCCTTTGGCTGCACGTAGACCATGGCTCTATGAGCCAGATCTACGTGTGCGTCTACCGATCCCACACAGGGGATTCTGAGACAACAAAGCTCTTCCAGTACCTCAGCAAGACGGCTGATGAAGCGCAGGTGCGGTTCCCGAACGCTGACCTAGTATTTCTGGGGGACTTCAATGGCCATCACATTGAATGGCTGGGGTCCCTCAAGACTGATCATGCGGGTAGAGCCGCCCATGCGTTCGCTCTCTCCCACGGTCTGACCCAGATGGTATGCGGGATCACCCGGATACCAGACAGGTCAGATCACGCGCCTGCTCTGCTGGCTCTACTGCTGACGAGTCGCCCAGCCCAGTACAGTGTTTCGGTAGGAGCCCCACTGGGTAGTTCCGACCACTGTGTTGTTCACGCTGGCATGAAGGTGTCACCTCCTGCACGTCCTGTACAAACGTCACGACGACTATGGCACTACTCGTCAGCGGATTGGGACGGTCTACGCGATTATTATGCGTCCGTCCCCTGGAGCCAGCGCTGCTTTGTAGGAAAGGCTCCTTCGGATAGTGCTTCTGCTATTGCTGGCGAGATCAGTTTAGGGATGGATTATTACATCCCTTTCACTGATGTCGCCAGTATCCGCAGAGCCCGTCCCTGGTTCGGGCGAGATTGTGCCAAAGCTGTTCGACAAAAACAGTCGGCATATCGCGCCTGGATCAGGGCCCGGGCTGTGCGCGACCCAAACGTGGGCCACCTCAAAGCAGTGTACAACCGGGCCACAAAGTCGAGTAAGAGGGCCTTTAAGAGAGCGGATGCCCAGCGCGTCGCGCGGCTTGGTCAGGAGCTCCAAGCCCATCCCACGGGCAGCCGTGGATTCTGGCAACTGGCCAAAGCCGTGCAATCTAACTTTTGTCAGCCCTCGCTGCCACCGCTGCGTTACCCAAAAGGAACACTGGCTCACAAAGCCCAAGAGAAAGCGGATATGCTCGCAGACCTCTTTGCGGCTAATTCCCGGGTCGACGACCGTGGCCTGCAGCCCCCCGCCATCGCCAACTGTGGCCACACAATGCCTGATATTGTTATCAGGCAATGTGATGTACGGGCAGTGCTGCGGTCACTCGACATGCGGAAAGCCAGTGGCCCTGACGGCATTCCGGCGGTGGTGCTACGAAAATGTGCAGCTGAGTTGTCTCCAGTATTAACGCGTCTGTACCGCCTGTCATACTCTTCAGGGCTCGTGCCAGAGGTCTGGAAGGAGGCGAACGTACAACCGATCCCCAAGAAAGGGGATCGGTCCGATCCAGGCAACTATCGACCCATAGCTGTCACCTCAGTCATTTGCAAGGTGCTTGAGCTCCTTATAAATAAGCAGCTCATGCAATTCCTAGAGGATCACTCGCTAATCAATGATCGATAATACGGCTTCAGGCCAAAGCGATCAACGGGTGATCTTCTGGCATTCGTAACGCATGTCTGGGGTGGGGCTATGGAAAGGCACGGCGAGTCCTTGGCTATTAACCTGGACATCGCCAAAGCCTTCGATAGGGTCTGGCATGCTTCGCTCCTTTCCAAGCTTCCGCGGCCGCCCGCAACACAGTCATGGGGCCCGCCTGGGGCCAACCACCCCAGGAGGTTGCCCCACATGTTGCGCATAATCCTGATGTGGGATCGCCGCTCCGGGTGGTAACCGGTGTGGGGTAGCGGCGGCCTTGCATCAGGGGGGTTTGGGAGCCCTTCCGTCCGGCGAGTCGGCTCCGACCTAACCACACGGTTCTAGACAAAGCTAGCCCCTGCGCTTTGTCACTTACTGCTGCACCAAATGTCGCCCTGTCTTCACGCTTCTTCTTCAAAATCTACAATGGCAGTGCAACAAAAAAGAAATAAACGTTACACAGCGGCCCTAGGAAACCCCACAACTTCACATTTCGAGGTGGAATTCACTAACGTCCGTGGACTCCATGCGAACCTCGATACCGTCCACCACCACCTTGAGACGGCACGGCCCGCTGTGATGTTCCTCACGGAGACACAAATACGCCGCCCTGACGACACGTCTTACCTGTGTTACCCCGGCTATGTCATCGAGGAACAATTTCGAGACAAAGCCGGGGTGTGCGTGTTCGTTAGGGCGGATGTTTGCTGCCGCCGGTTGCGCTGCCTAGAGAACCCCTCCAATTCCGTCCTTTGGCTGCACGTAGACCATGGCTCTATGAGCCAGATCTACGTGTGCGTCTACCGATCCCACACAGGGGATTCTGAGACAACAAAGCTCTTCCAGTACCTCAGCAAGACGGCTGATGAAGCGCAGGTGCGGTTCCCGAACGCTGACCTAGTATTTCTGGGGGACTTCAATGGCCATCACATTGAATGGCTGGGGTCCCTCAAGACTGATCATGCGGGTAGAGCCGCCCATGCGTTCGCTCTCTCCCACGGTCTGACCCAGATGGTATGCGGGATCACCCGGATACCAGACAGGTCAGATCACGCGCCTGCTCTGCTGGCTCTACTGCTGACGAGTCGCCCAGCCCAGTACAGTGTTTCGGTAGGAGCCCCACTGGGTAGTTCCGACCACTGTGTTGTTCACGCTGGCATGAAGGTGTCACCTCCTGCACGTCCTGTACAAACGTCACGACGACTATGGCACTACTCGTCAGCGGATTGGGACGGTCTACGCGATTATTATGCGTCCGTCCCCTGGAGCCAGCGCTGCTTTGTAGGAAAGGCTCCTTCGGATAGTGCTTCTGCTATTACTGGCGAGATCAGTTTAGGGATGGATTATTACATCCCTTTCACTGATGTCGCCAGTATCCGCAGAGCCCGTCCCTGGTTCGGGCGAGATTGTGCCAAAGCTGTTCGACAAAAACAGTCGGCATATCGCACCTGGATCAGGGCCCGGGCTATGCGCGACCCAAACGTGGGCCACCTCAAAGCAGCGTACAACCGGGCCACAAAGTCGAGTAAGAGGGCCTTTAAGAGAGCGGATGCCCAGCGCGTCGCGCGGCTTGGTCAGGAGCTCCAAGCCCATCCCACGGGCAGCCGTGGATTCTGGCAACTGGCCAAAGCCGTGCAATCTAACTTTTGTCAGCCCTCGCTGCCACCGCTGCGTTACCCAAAAGGAACACTGGCTCACAAAGCCCAAGAGAAAGCGGATATGCTCGCAGACCTCTTTGCGGCTAATTCCCGGGTCGACGACCGTGGCCTGCAGCCCCCCGCCATCGCCAACTGTGGCCACACAATGCCTGATATTGTTATCAGGCAATGTGATGTACGGGCAGTGCTGCGGTCACTCGACATGCGGAAAGCCAGTGGCCCTGACGGCATTCCGGCGGTGGTGCTACGAAAATGTGCAGCTGAGTTGTCTCCAGTATTAACGCGTCTGTACCGCCTGTCATACTCTTCAGGGCTCGTGCCGGAGGTCTGGAAGGAGGCGAACGTACAACCGATCCCCAAGAAAGGGGATCGGTCCGATCCAGGCAACTATCGACCCATAGCTGTCACCTCAGTCATTTGCAAGGTGCTTGAGCTCCTTATAAATAAGCAGCTCATGCAATTCCTAGAGGATCACTCGCTAATCAATGATCGATAATACGGCTTCAGGCCAAAGCGATCAACGGGTGATCTTCTGGCATTCGTAACGCATGTCTGGGGTGGGGCTATGGAAAGGCACGGCGAGTCCTTGGCTATTAGCCTGGACATCGCCAAAGCCTTCGATAGGGTCTGGCATGCTTCGCTCCTTTCCAAGCTTCCGGCATATGGTCTACCTCCTCAACTGCGCAGCTGGATTGCCAGCTTTTTAAACGAGCGCCGAGTGCGGGTCCTCTGCGATGGCCAGGCTTCTCGCTTCTTGCAAGTGAATGCCGGGGTACCGCAGGGGTCCGTACTATCACCAACTCTCTTTCTTCTGCATATCAATGATATGCTATCCCTCGGGTACATTCATTGCTATGCAGATGACAGCACACTGCACGGGAGTTACTCGGTTCGTCCGACGGCGGGGCGATCTGAGATTGAGGAGGAGAGACGACGACTCGTGGCTGATCTCGACCGTAACCTCGACAGTATCTCTCAATGGGGTACCGAGAACCTGGTCGAGTTCAATGCCCGCAAAACACAGGCGTGTGCATTTACTGCGAAGAAATCCCCTTTCCTTCCCCTACCCTCTCTTCAGAATGCATTATTACCAATGAAGGACAACCTTGATATCCTTGGCATAGACGTTCGTCGAGAGCTCAATAATAAAAACTACATCGAAAGATGTATAGGGCTAGCTTCGCGGAAACTAGGAATACTGAATAAGGTAAAGAGATTCTTTACACCGGACCAGAGGTGTCTACTGTACAAGACGCAGATTAGACACTGCGTCGAATACTGCTCTCACCTCTGGGACGGCTCCGCGAAGTATCTGCTAGACGCTCTCGACGCTATGCAGAGACGGGCTATCCGTATTATAGATTGTCCGGAGGTAACGGGAAGCCTTGAGCCGCTAGTTCAGCGCCGAACAATAGCTTCCTTGGCCGCATTCTACCGTCTTTACCACGGCGAGTGTTCTGAAGAGCTCTTCAATCTGATCCCACCCTCTTCCTTCCGATCCCGAACGACTCGTGCCGGGCAGAGATGCCACCCCCACACAGTGGATAGCATGTTCGCGAGAACCGAACGTTTTAAACGTTCGTTTCTCTGCCAAACGATAGTGGCCTGGAACGCCCTGCCTGTGCACGTGTTTCCTCCCACATATAATCCTGGGTTCTTTAAGCGGAGCGTGAAGAGGCACATCAGTAAGTAGGTCGTCAAGTTGAGGGCCACTCTCAATAGTAATGTGTGCTGTGAGAGTGGCCCACAATCGCTAGACGTCGTCACGACTTACCACCAGGCGGGCGGCGTCAATTTGGCGAACCAAATATAAAAAAAAAAAAAAAAAAAACATTCATTACATGTATTATACCGTAGATAGGTAATTACTAAAATCTATCTTTAATGTTTCTAAAATTCTATTCAGTTTGTGTCTTTCTGTCTGTTTGTTCTAGCTAATCTCTGAAACAGCTAGACCTTTAGAGTAGAATTTTGGAAAATCCTTTCTTATCAGAAGTACACGCCATATAAAAAACACGTTTTCTAAGTTTTAGGTTTCTACGATCAGCCGTTTAGGGTAAACGTTGAATCGCCAATCAATATTAATTACAGTTAACCATACATTATAACATTCTATGTCCTAAATGACTGACTGCTGAGCCTAAACCACTGATCGTAGAAACCTAAAATTTGGAGGGAGTGTTTATTATATGGCGCATACTTCCGATAAGAAAGGATTTTTTTAAATTCTACTCTTAAAAGGGTGAAAAAGGTGGGACAAAGTTTGTACGGGACAACGTGACACCTCAGAAACTACTGCACCAATTTTAAAATTTCTTTCGGTAATTTAAAGCTACATTTTTGCGAGTAACATAGGCTATATAACTATATAACATCACGACAGAGTTAATAGGAGCGGACCAGCAGTGCGTGTAGACTATAGCTTGTTGGACGTTAATAACCACATAGCATCATAGCATCACGCCTTTTTCCGCGATGGGGTAGGCAGAGGTGTGCAAACATACCCACATCTCACCAGCTATGTTAGGTCCCATGTAATACGGGGCGAGCCTATTGCCATTTATCGGGCACAAGTTCCAGACTCTGGGATAATTATCTGGGTAAAATTCTAAAGAGAATTATACATTATCCACCAGACCCGGGAATCGAACCCGAGACCTCGAGTGTGGCAGTCCGTACATAGTACCATTGTGCCACCGAGGTAGTCATTATCCGCAATCTCTCAGAAATGGTAATTCCTAGGTTATTTTATTATCTACAATTTTGTCCAACACCAATTTTTGATATAATTCACTGTTTACGAGAAAAATCCAAAAAACCGAAAATTTTCAACTTTTTAACTTTTCAACCTTGAATAACTTTTTTAGCACAAGTCGGATCGATGGGAACTTTTGATATTTGATTTATAATGATGTACTTAATACCTGCACCACTTTGCAGCTCTATACAAATTAATGCAACCTTACAATTTTGTTCCGAATATTTTAACTGGATAACTCTGTTAGCTACCTGATTTGAGATTTCTTTTTGAGATATATGTGGGAGACTCGGTAAAATAAAGCTACTTACGAAAAATTAGCTTGCTATTAATCAATATTTTTCAATGTTCTACGGCCCGTGTACTATATATAGTACGGTCATCAGTTAGACTAAAAAAAATTTTAGCATAAAAAATACACGTCAAAAAATGACACAACATCCGACTTCAAACTACCGAAATGGGACCAAATTGAGACCACTTTGGAAGTAGTAGTAAAAAATACCGACTTCTAATTGTCGGAATGCAACCAAATAATTCTCGGAGTGAGACAAAAGAGAAAAAGAGTGCTCAACGTGTTGTCGGGGCATGTTGACCTATTCCATTGTAACCTGAATGAGTTCACAAGGGCTGTTTAGTTTCTATTGGCTGCTTATCTCGTACAAATCTTTCCTCTTTATAATAGTTGTAAGATATACGTAGGTCAAACTATAAGTTTTGCGTAACTTAAAAAAACAACATGTTAAAACCAAAATATTATGTTTATTGCTTTTCAAAAATATTTTCCTTTACATTTTAAACATTTTTTCATGCGATCAAACCATTTTTTAAAACAGGAGGACCACAGATCTAAAGGCATGTTTTCTACGTGCTGATTGAACGCTATCACTGCGTCTTCGGAGTTGCTAAAAGTGAAACCTCTCATCAAATCTTTGATTTTGGGGAAAATACAGAAATCACAGGGTGCTAGGTCGGGGCTATGCGCAGGATGGGTGACGAGTTGTACTTTTCCGGAAGTTAAAAATGACTTAGTTTTATTGGCCGTGTGTGAAGCGTTGTCATGATGTAGGAGAACGCGGCTTTTGGGTCGTCTTTCGCGAACGTTTTAACGAAAAAAACGCGATCATTTTTTTACCAACGTTTCTCGCCTGGCTCCCATTTTTTTGGCTTGTTCTCATTTTCAAACACCCATTCACAAGATTGCTGACAATAAATCCACGTTTCGTCTCCTGTGACAATGTCATAAACAGCATTAGAATGTCCGTGGTCGTACTTCAGTAGCATCTGTGAGCACCATTCCACGCGAGCCCGCTTCTGCTCCGCTGTCAGTTCATGAGGGATCCAACGACAACAAAGTTTCCGAACTTTCAATTCTTCGTGTAAAATTTTCTGGATTTGACTCATACCAATCTCCAATAGTCCTCGAATTGTCTCATAGGTAATCCACGGGTTTTCTTCAATTAACCGCTTAACAGCAGCCACATTATTTTCGTTGACGGCAGTTGAAGGCCGCCCTTCACGAAATTCGTCATGTAAAGAAACTCGACCTCTCTCAAATTCAGCAAACCATCGCCTCATGGTGCTCAAACAAGGTGCTTCTCTCCCAAAAGCATTTTGAAGACGAGCGGCACAGTCTTGCGTAGAGAGAGAACTTTTAAAATCATAAAAATCATCGCTCTAAAATCTTTTCGACTTAATTCCATTTTCGTTGCATACGTAGAAGTTTGATGTGTGATAAAAAACAGTTGACAAATGATTTCCCGCCAATTGTTTTTTTTTATTACTGAGAAGGTATCAACGTTTAAAAAAATATAACATTCGAAATTCAAATAGTTCTGATTAGCTAGAAGTGCAAAACTTTTAGTGTGCCCCATGTAGATTACATCATAAAATGTTACAAAGTTCAAAATACAAGTAAATCAAGATGTCATCGTATTACATCAATTTCCGAATATTACAATAATTATCATCCTAGCATATTAATCATGTCCAAATAATAATAATAATTTTGAAATGTCCAAAATAAATATTGATTACTAAATTGTCATGTTACATTTTAGTCAATTTATAGTTAAATGTCAAAAAATATTACAAACCAAAAGTCAAATTCTTATAACTTGCTGACACTGCCTTCCAGCAAGTATTCAGTCACTGTGTTATAGGCTTTTTTCTAGTAACAACGACGACAGTTCTTTCTTAAACTGGTGCATATCCTTACAACCCTGGAAACTGGAATCTGGCAACTTATTATATCTAGGCTTTGGTGCCATACCTAAGAAACCCTTACCATAAACCGTTTTATTGTGTGTTCTGTTGCGTATTTTATTGAGCGAAGCGAGCCGAAGGCGAGCGGAGCTCTCAACGGGTGATTCAAATTATTTTTGTTACGATTTATGTTACATTGTTTCTCGGCGAATACTCGGCCGATTTCGGATTTTCTTCGAAAGCTTACAAAATTACCCAGGTTTTGAATTTAAACTCGCTTCGCTCAAATATATGCTGCAGCGTAACGGTACGTTTCGCAACTGCGGCGACCTAGTTTTTATGACGAGCGCTCTTTAATGTGTCAAACAGGTTAAAGTTCGACTTCACAAATACAGCTACCTCATAAATATATAGGCATGGCAATGTTAATATGCGTAATTTAGGGAACCACATTCTGCAACTATCAGTGGATTGCTGGCCACATTTTGCTCGTACACATTGTTTTTGTGCCCTAAATATAATTTCCGAGTTTGTGGAGTTACTCCAGAATATAACGCCATACCGTAATGAGGAGGTAACATAGGCGTGATACGATGTCAATACTGTCTGTCGGTCAGCTACCCTCGATAACTTACGTAGTGCATATGAGTATTTTATTAAGACGTTTTCGAATACTAATGGTATGCGTTTTCCACGACATGTCTTTATCAAGTTCAAGTCCCAGAAACTTGGTTGACTTGGATTCTTGGATTATCTTTCCTTCATAATGTATCCGGGCGTCTCATGCTGAGTCCTCTGTTCAAACGTCATTACTTTAGTTTTATCCAAGTAAATTTTTAGGTTATTTCGCTTAAGCCAGTCAATTACTTTAGTGAGACAATCATTAATATTAATACTAAGTAACTACACTATCGCATTAGGTGTCACCTGTTATGATAACTATATGTGTTAATAATAAATAAATAAATTAAAATAAATCACCAGCATTCAATTAAAACATAATTTTCAAAATTGGTCCAGTTCAATGTTATGAGGTTACAAACATTAAATAAAACATACAGTCGAATTGAGAATCTACTTCAGTCTGTAAATAAATACTTTTTCCTATTCCATTTAGAAGTTGATTATATCAAGTTAAAACTATTACTAGTAAACTTAGTACAACTTAGTCTACCACTTTGAAACTGAAGTTACAAGATCAAACTTCCGATAAGTCAGACTCTAATCGGAATTCTGGGAGTTCGATTTTTGCTGAGCGCGAGCCTGGTGGCTTTTTAGGTTACCTCTGGCGCTCCGCAAAAATCGGGTTTCCAGACACTCATACCGAACAACGTTTCTTTTCCTGCACCTGGAGCTAGTTAGGAATAACTAGTTCTTCTGTGCGGGACTATCAACTAATCAAGCATTACCTTGATATTGGCGAAATCATCGATGACTATAGATGGAGCCACGTTTTTAAAAAAAGAAGGAGAAGGATCGGAATTCTACAGTTATGAACTTGAGTAAAGAGATAAATACACACTTGCAAACGCGGTTTTAAACGTGGTATTAAAAGGAGCGCTTTGCTGGCTATACGGTTTAAAACCAACAGTGTTCAATAGAACATCGTTAGTTTTATACTTACAGCCGTTTTAAACCGTGTAACCTTTAAGTGTTAACTTTTATATTCTCTGAATGATCACCAAATGGCGCATACCAACGATTTGAACATTAATTGATACTATAATCACGCTTACATTCCCGAAGTGTTGGAATGCTACATTATTCTTCGACGCCGGAGTCTTGGGTTCGATTTCCGGGTTGAATCAAATATTTGTGTGATACTAAAAGGATTACTTCGGGGTTTGAGTGGTTTCTATGTAGGTATAATGTGTATTTGTATTTAATATGTTATCAGTTGTCTAGATCCAATATCACAAGCTTATTATATTAGCTTAATTTGGACTAGATGACGTTGTTTGAGAATGTACAAAAATATTTATTAAACACACACATATCACGCCTATATCCTCGAAGGGGTAGGCAGAGGTGCATTACACACCCACAATCTGCCGGTATTTTAGTCCCACGTAATAGGGGCAAGCCTATTGCCGTCACCGGGCATATTTATAATGGGTTATATCCAAAATGGCCAAATGAATTTAATAAAAAGTAGCAGTTTTATTGTAATTTTGAAAAAAAATTGAAACCCGTTGGCTTGTGATGAAATGTTGATTATAGGCAACAAAATCTTCAGTGCCAGCCGCTATTGCACAGCCAATTAAAGGCCTGGGCGTATTGGATTTATTATTATTAAAAAACCGAGACAAACCGCTAGTTATACTAATATTATAATGAGGAAATATTTGACTGTTTTTTTTTGATAACGTAACTAATGATCCGTAAATAATGATTTTGAAAATTCTTTCACTGATATGTAGCTACACTATCCCTGAGTAACATAGGCTTTTTAGCCCGTGTATGTGGTCCCACGGGAACGAGAACACTATATCACGCGGGCAGAACCGCGGTTATTAGCTAGTAAAAAATATAGGAAGAAAAAACATTGAGTACTTTTGTTCCTGAAGCCAAAACTAATATCCGATGACTCAGCCGTTCATAAACGTGTAGGTATCTAGCTAGGGTTGTCAACAAAGAAAAATGTTGTACTTTTATATTTTGTAATTAATTTGTACAATTTTGAACGAAGTATTTTTGAATTTCGAATTTTATATCCTTAACACTGATTAACGGAATCCACTACATGTGTGTGTGTGTGTAGTGGGACCTCTGCCTACTCTCTCAGCGATAAAGTAGTTATTATATTGTCATGATTATTATAGCATGTGATTTAATATCAATAGTTTATGATGTTTGATACTTAGAAGAAAACTTGTAGACATTGTATTTTCTAATGAATTCGTATTAAATGAATATTTGGTAGGGCCCCTACGTACTTTACAAACAAACAGACGAGGCTCTGGCAAATATACTCAGTCCCCGGACACGGCATAAGGGTCGCTACCTATTCCGTGGGGTTTAACGAAGTGTTTGGTGAACTTGTCTTATCCGCCTAGGATTTAATTGGCTGTGCAATAGCGGCTGGCACGTAAGATTTTGTTGCCTTTAATCAACATTTCATCAGAAGGCAACGGGGTTCAATTTTTTTTCAAAATTACAATAATGCTGCTTCTTTTTATTAAATTCATATGCAATAATTAGGCAATAATTTCGGCCATTTTGGACATAACCCTTTATATCTGTGACCGGTGATCGCAATAGGCTTGCCCCTTATTACGTGGGACCAAAAATACTGGCAAACTGTGGGTGGGTAAATCAACTCTGCCTACCCCTTCGGGGATATAGGCGTGATATGTGTGTGTGTGTTAGGTGAAAAAGGGTGTAAAAAGAGCACTTCCCTTCGGGGTTTATATCCGTAATGTATAAAGTGCCTAAATGAATAATATGGTGTGTTAACTCAAAATTATCATAAATTTATGTAATTTTTAGCAAATGAAGTTTTGCAAACTTTTCCATATAATTTTTGTTAGTTGAATCGCAAAAACGATTCGGCCCGAAGCCATCGTTTTAGCGATTCATATATATTACATAATACAATTATTTCAACGTATTTATTTATTTACATATTTTTCATATTTAATGTATGATACGCCATAATCTCAAAAATACGTAGGTCTATTACCGATTTAAAAATGTTACGGATTTAATTCCTATCTTTAGATAGGAGAATTAAATCATAATTCCTTGCCCATCGCCCCGATAATTTTAACGGCAGAAAAGAACGCTTTGAAGAATCCACTTGTAAACACCTTAAATAAAACATGACAATGTTTTGGGTTTTTGACAACCCTTAAGAACCATCGTCTATTTTCGTAAACTGAGATGCTATCACACTCTGGTTCGTCATGCTCGTTAGTGTGCTATAAGTTTTGTTAGGAGACATTTATTTTTTATTATTATTTGTCTATTATTCAGACTAGAGTGGATAATGCAACGATGTAACCACCGAAAATAATGTACATCGACCATGTTTGACGACTGAAAAATTAATTTACCTCACATAAAGCCACATTGTAAGCGAGTTACAACAAGCAATGGAAAGGGCTATGCTCGGAGTGTTACTTCGTGTTCGAATTAGTACCGACGAGATCCGAAGTAGGACCAGGGTCACCGACATAGCCCAAAGAGTCGCCAAGCTCGAAACTCCAAGCTTACTGTTGGCAGTGGGCCGGGTACCGGGAGAGTTAGCGTGGATAGGCCCTGTCACAATTTGGACCGACGACATCGTAAAGGCCGCGGGAGGCAGGATGCAGAAAGCGCAGGACCGAATGTTGTGGCGTTCGTTGGGGGAAGCCTATACCCAGCAGTGGTTGTCAATCGGCTGAAATGACGAACAAAGGCTTATACCACGTTAAGATCAATAGGAGCAATGAAAAATGTTGCAAATACTACGTTACACGGATGAAGTCACGCGCGTTTGTAGTATACTAGTACGGTGTCTTGCGCGGTGCTTGGCGCCGCACCACGCCATAGGTTTTGGCCTATAACTTTTGACCCCTTAGGGCTAGGTCAAATTTATGATATTTTGGCTTGCCTCCAGATCGAGGGCTATCCATAGAGGGGTCAACCATCATTGGAGCATAAGCAGTTCTCGGGAGCTAAGGGGGGACCAAAATTAAATTCACCATATAATTCTAAAATATTATAAAGGGAAAGGATTTGAATTTTTGTTTGAATTGATAACCTCCTTAACTAGTGAACCGATTTTAAAAAACATACACTGATATGTAGCGACTTTATCCTCGAGTAACATAGGCTACTTTTTATACCGCTAATTTTAACAGTTGCATCACAATATACTCGTATATATGCGAATATTATGTTCGTTAAACAGAATACAGTATGAACAGTGACAGACATGCAATAAATACTAGAAATAAGCATAAATTGGTTGGGACGTATTATCGTTTACAGAAGGTTTATGACACCTTTGCAGGATTTGGTGTGCGTTTTACGAGTATAACAAAATTCCTCTAAACATTATGAAACTTCCTTTGAATAAATTCAAAGTGGCTGTTAAGACACACCTCCTAAAAAAGGCATATTAGACTACGAGAATTAAGGATTATCTAAATGATACAGAGAAATGGCAATTAGTTGCTTGCTCATCACTCGAGTTACATAGGGTTCCTTCTGTTTGCTACTCTGTTTGAAATGTTGTTTTATTGCTGAAACTCACTTATTATTGTTAAATTATTATTATGATATTGTTAGGTATGGGTACTTTGAGATTATGTGGCACCTATAACTAGTATTTGACTTTATTGTGAATAACATAGATTTATAATTTGTAAGTTTACTCGGTCCACACATGGTCACGTACTGCCCTTGCCCTCTTTTTATTGTAGTAACAGAATCATTGTATTTACTGGCGAATAAAAAGAGTGGCCGTGAGTTTTTCTTGCCAGGTTCTTTCCTAGAGCGGCCGCGGCCACGGTGTTACTTTGTGACCTACATGAATAAAGGTATTTTGAGTTTTTTTTTTACCGGTAATGTTTTACCACGGGAATCGGGAATGAGAAAAGTAAATCACGCGGACGGAACCGATAGTATATTATGTTTTTAAAGTTAGATATTGGTATTACAATTAAAATGTTGTTGTTAAACTTAAACAAAATTAATATTAGTATGAGTATTAATATTAGTATTAGTACGAGTAAATTAAATTTAAATGAAAATTATGTCTATTTTTGTTGTAAATATGCGATATAATAAGTTACTTTATAATTCAATATTTGTTTGTAGATATCGCGTTTCAAAGCCATTCTAAAATGTTTTTAGGTTTATAAGATAAAATAAGATAAGATAAGATAAGATAAGAATTTTTTATTACATAAAATATTTAACAACTGGATCATGGTTATACTCATACCCAACCACCTACAAGCGGTGCACCTGCCGTTGTTGTTACATAATTAATATATTTTACTAATGGATCATGGTTATACACATACCCACCTGCAAGCGGTGCACCTGCCGATCAACGGAGCTATGTAAATATAAACTGCCCAATTAGCCAGTAATGGGTCCTCATAACATGTGTCCAACAAAGTTACTGTCATAACACAAAGGGTACATAATTCCACCTACATCCCTGAAGTCAGAGGTTCATTACATATCCACACTTTGGTAGTAATTTCGTTGGTACCACGTGAATAGGGAACCCTATTAACGTTACCGGGGAGTCAAGATATTCCATTACCACTCTGTAATTCAACAACAGCCAGGACATATGTTACATACCACTAAATAGAATATCTGCAATCCGAACATGTTTCTAACCAAACAAAGACCTTTAACTTATTGATAAATATAATCCTATTTATATAAGTTAAGCCGTTTCTGAGTGTTCAAACATTCAGACACACAGACAAACAGACAAAAATTCTAAAAACAATTGTTTGCAGCTCTAACGTCCGTTGCCGGGCGTCTCTGGTTACTAGCAGAGGGTATGTCCAGTGGCGCCCAGCGGACTTTGACCACCTCTGTGGTCTCTGCGGGTGTTTGGTCGGGACGAGAATCCCGCGTCGTTGGGGTAGGGTTTTATCCCGCGTCAGTGAGTGAATCTGGTTGCGTGCTATGGGGCAAAGGCCCCGCAGCACGCAACCCTTCTAGCCTGCTTCTGTAAGGACGGCGGGTGGCGATCCCGCGTGAGCGACTCCCGCTGGAGACCATGGCTTGAAACATGGTCTCCAGCGAGAGGGTATCCACGCCCAGACCCACTACGAGGACCCGGCGCTGAGTCGCCCACGCTGAGCACTCCACCAACGTGTGGAGTGCGGTGTCGTCGTCGGAAACCTCGCAGTGTTGACACCGGGGTGTGACCTCACGATGCATGCGAAACAGATAGCTACCGAAGCATCCATGCCTGGCAACGATCTGCGTCGCACGGTACGTGAGGTCACCATGCTGCCTCTGCAGCAAATCGTCCTACATCGGTCTCACCACCGCGATGATGGTGGTACCCTACTTGGGTTGCTCAAGTCGCATCCTCCATGACTCCATGAGATCCTGGCGGAGTTGGGACGGCTGGTCCTCGATTTCTCGAGATGCAGGCCTGTGGTCCCGCTCCAGCGCCTTGAATCAATCTAAATCTAAATCTTGCGCCATTGGAACAATGACGCAAGTGCTCTCGTTTCGCGGTCCCATAGAGGAGTCCCGGCTAGGAGACATGCAGCCTCTCCGGAGATCGTCCGGTAGCCCCTTAGACCGCCAACCTATCCGCCCATACGGGAGATATCGACCACTTTCAATTTTATTATAAATATGTATTGATATTTAGTTCTGAAATAACCTTTTAGCTAACTACACATTAAGTAGATTAATAAAAGAACGCAGAAGTTAACGCACTTAATTAGATTACACAAGTTTCAAGGATCAAGTAATAGGAACCAGCACCGCGTGCGGCAATACTGTAAGGCACGTCTACGGTACACCAGAGGGTGCAACCACATAGACCCACTCTTAGAGGGCTCCTCAGGGTTCACAGGGTGGAACGCGCGAACGCTTGGCACTCTGACTTCAACCCAGAGGGTGGTGACCAGCCACGGCCGAAGCCTACCACCGGAAAGAGTGTCGCTCTTTAGCACCACCCGGGGACCACGTGTAGGGACTCGAGGGTAAAGCCTACGGACGCGAGCGACAATTGGCCCCCAAAATCTTACCGCGGCTCCACCCGCGTGGTTTAATTTCCTCGTTCCGAAGTCCTACGGGAACACATTACTGGGATAAAAAGTAGCCTATGTCACTCGGGTATAATGTAGCCACATATTGGTGAAAGAGTTTTAGGTGGGGTTCGTGGTCTAGTGGTAACCGACAATGTTAACACATTGCAAAGGTTAAGCAACATCGAGTCAGGCCGGTCTTAGGATGGGTGACCATTTCATAAGACACTGAGACCCCTCCGTGTCTCGGAGAGCACGTTAAGCCGTCGGTCCCGGATGTCATATGAACATCTATGGTAGTCGTTAGGGGTAGTAGGAGCCCTAAATAAAAAATACGACCGGTCTAACTACAGAACTTTGATATCGCCCACGGGTTGTGGAGGTCAGATGGCAGTCGCTACACGGAGAATATCCAAGTTCAGCCGAATCGCAGTTAGACTGGAAAGCCGACCCTAACTGAGTTGGGAAAAGACTCGGTGAATGATGATTGGTGAAAGAATTTTCAAGAAATTCTGAGAGAAGAATGGTTTAGTAGTTATAGTTATGGAGCCTATTCAATTAAACAAACAATTCTTTCCTCTATAGATTACTAATGGACGCCCGCTTGACAAATTATTTACTAAAACCTTCCTCGATAACCACTCTATCTATTGGTGAAACCCGCATCAAAATCATTTGCATAGTTTTAACCGCTTGACATTCGTATATGTAAGTCCATATTCCTCTGAATTTATTATTAAATGCTTAACGTTTTCACCTTAAGGTAATACGGCAAAACCTTTGATAATGCTGTATCATTACGAAAAATAATTTCTGTATATATATATAATATTTATTTGGTAGGATGCTACTAAACAAATATTTGTTGATCGTACAAGTATTTGATACGGGATACCTTTCGTTAACATAATATATGTAATCCTAAAATGGTTTGGCACAATGAATTTGGCATACTTTTTTTGGCATAATTATACTTGGTCATAATTGATTTTTAGCAGCATTTGTACCGTGGCATAATTATATTTAGGTCTAATATATTTATGCATAGTTATAATTTGCACAATGTTTTTAGGCATAGTGTACAGTCGCCTAATAGTAAATATTACTAAAATTTAATAGGTATAAATTAATGAAATTAATAAAAATAAAAAAGTTACTTTAACCAATATTTTCTAGATTATGTAGTGTCAAAGTAGGTTTAGGTGCGGCGGGGGTGGCCCTTGGGCCACCCCTAAGCCGCCTTTTAATTATTTTACATAGTTACTTATTCTGCATAATATGATTATGACTATATTCATTATAGTTTGATACGGTTATGCCTTTATAAAGCTATGCTTATAAATTTTATGCTTAAATATGATTATGCTAATTTTATTTATGATTTAGACAAATATGCTAAATTTGTTATGGATAAAAACATTATGCATAAATATCATTAGTCTACATTACCATATGCCAAACTATTTTATGGTTATTTTTTTATGCAAATGGATAGTGAACCATTTGATACGACTTGGCGTTTGAACCTGTAATCTTTGAGGTATCTGTCTCACAAAGATCGAACACTCTTCTTAACTGCCTCGGTGGCGCAGTGGTTTGGGTATACGACTGCCGTCCCTGAGGTCCCAGGTTCGATTCCGGGTCGAATCAAATTATTTGTGATCCACAAATGTTTTTTTCGGAGTTTGGATATCTTCTATGTATAATATATGTATGTATTTAGAAATACATAAGTATGTTTATCTGTCGTGCTGTTATATAATAAAAAACTTTATTAAACTGTTCATCAATAAGCGAAAAAATAAAAATTATCGAAATTTTTGGCTTTTCTTAAACTTTCTTAATAAGTAATTCATTGTTGAAATTATAATTAATTTTGAAGACTTTTGTTACACAGCGCCATTTAGCACAAAGAAAATTAATATAATCTTGTGTTATAGGATCTGGAAAACTGATAAACATACTTATATGTATCGTTTTAGATACCTACAAACAATAGTGCTTACCACATAACGTTGCGTCCTAGGTGGGCTTCAAACTCTTTTAGGCAGTGTCTTTAGCCCATGTACCACACAGGTACACAAATTCATTCAAGTCAAATAATTGGCCACATATTTGCGCCGTTTGGGGTTGAGACACTGCGGTCATGGCTCACCGCCTTTATAGAGACATTGCTAAACGCTTAATAGAGAAGAGAGTATAGTGTTCCATAGAACGTTGTACATATATCATTTGATTTACGTAGGTCACAGTATAACCAAAGTGGGGAACCACCACCATCGCGGCGGTTAGACCGATTATGGAGGAGTGGCTGCAGAGGCAGCACGGTGGCCTCACGTATCGTGCGACACAGATCATCACTGGGCACGGAAACTTCGGTGGGTATCTGTTTCGCATGCATCGTGAGGTCACACCCGCGTGTCAACACTGTGAGGCTTCCGGCGAAGACACGGCATTCCACACGTTGGTGGAATGCTCAGCATGGGCGAGTCAGCGCCGGGACCTCGTTGTAGGCCTGGACGTAGATACGCTCACGCTGGAGACCATGCTACGAGCCATGGTCTCTAGCGAGAGCCAGTGGAACGCGGCCGTTTCCTTCTGCGAGCAGGTAATGCTCGTGAAGGAGGCGGCCGGTAGGGTGAGGGAGCGTACCCTCCCCGCTGAGTTCCGAAGT
Source organism: Nudaria mundana (assembly GCA_963556515.1). Lineage (NCBI taxonomy): Eukaryota > Metazoa > Arthropoda > Insecta > Lepidoptera > Erebidae > Nudaria > Nudaria mundana. The sequence continues at coordinate 4,046,621 of OY748307.1, forward strand.
GTGCGGCGAGGACGCCGCAGACGTGACTACGCCCAGGACCATCGACCTCCATGATCGGGGCCTGAGGACGATGGATTGGCAACCCACCGTCCTTACAGAAGCAGGCTAGAAGGGCTGTATGATGTGGGGCTTCACTCCACGCACGACTTCGCTCACCGACGCGAGATTTAACCCGACCCCAAGGATGCGGGGTAACACCCGACCACCACGCAGTGGCCACAATGGGGGCCAAGGTCCGCTGGGCGCCACTGGGAATTCTCTCAGTGTCTACCGGAGGCGCTCGGCAATGGACGTAGGTACAGTATAAGTTTTGCGTAACTATTAAAAAACAACGTGTTAAAACCAAAATATTATGTTTATTGCTTTTCAAAATACACTCCTTTACATTTTAATAATTTTTTCATACGATCGAACCATTTTTTAAAACAGGTGGACCACAGATCTGAATGCATGTTTTCTACGTGCTGATTGAACGCTATCACTGCCTCTTCGGAGTTGGTAAAAGTGAAACCTCTCATCAAATCTTTGATTTTGGGGAAAATACAGAAATCACAGGGTGCTAGGTCGGGGCTATGCGCAGGATGGGTGACGAGTTGTACTTTTTCGGAAGCTAAAAATGACTTTGTTTTGTTGGCCGTGTGTGAAGAAGCGTTGTCATGATGTAGGAGAACGCGGCTTTTGGGTCGTCTTTCGCGAACTTTTTCTAACACCCTGAGTAAACAAATGGTAGAATACTACTCGGCATTAACACTCTTTTGATCTTCAAGTGGAATTGTACAGATGGGACCCGTAGATGAGAAAAAAAACGCGATTATTTTTTTTACAACGTTTCTCGCCCGCCTCACTTTTGTTGGCTTGTTCTCATTTTCAAACACCCATTCACAAGATTGCTGTTTTTTCGGGTTCAAAACCATAAATCCACGTTTCGTCTCCTGTGACAATGTTATAAACAGCATTATAATGTCCGTGGTCGTACTTCAGTAGCATCTGTGAGCACCAATCTACGCGAGCCCGCTTCTGCTCCGCTGGCAGTTCAGGAGGGATCCAACGACAACAAAGTTTCCGAACTTTCAATTCTTCGTGTAAAATTTTCTGGATTTGACTCAATACCAATCCCAAATAGTCCTCGAATTGTCTCATAGGTAATCCGCGGGTTTTATTCAATTAACCGCTTAACAGTATCCACATTATTTTCGTTGACGGCAGTTGAAGGCCGCCCTTCACGAAATTCGTCATGTAAAGAAACTCGACCTCTCTCAAATTCAGCAAACCATCGCCTCACGGTGCTCAAACAAGGTGCTTCTCTCCCAAAAGCATTTTGAAGACGAGCGGCACAGTCTTGCGGAGAGAGAGAACTTTTAAAAATCATTAAAAATCATCGCTCTATAATCTTTTTGACTTAATTCCATTTTCGTTGCATACGTAGAACTTTAAAGAAAGAATCATTTTCTAATGGTTATTTATGTACTTACTTAATTTAGTATTTTTATAATATTACTTGACAAAATTGTAAAATTTTGACATTCATATGTGCTCTTTATGTGCCTAAACTGAATAAATGAAATTGATTCTTTGATTCTTTGATTGTTTGATTCTTTGATTCTTTGATTCTTTGATGTGTGATAAAAAACAATTGACAAATGATTTCCTGCCAATTACTTTTTTTTATTACTAAGAAGGTTGCAACGTTTAAAAAATATAACATTCGAAATTCAAATAGTTCCGATTAGCTAGAAGTGCAAAACTTTTAGTGTGCCCCATGTATAACAACTGTGTTTTAAACAGCCGTTTAAAACCATGTATTTTATCCTCAAGATCAGAATTCAACCAAGCTATGTAGAATCTTGAATATTCCAGGGAACAAATGGCAGAAGTAGTTGACTATTTCAATATAAGCAATACCTTTTTTTGTCTCTCGAGATACGTATTGAAATATCATTATAATAATACAACAAAATAAGCAAAATATGCGACCCGTATCAAAGGTCCTGTCAAATGCTATAATATTATTAGTTTTCATAAAGACCGCTGTCGTCATTATTTTTCGGTTTGTTTATTTGTCTTATCAATAATATGATGTACGGTTTATTTTTATCATAATTGATAAGTACATAATACGAGTATTATCATATTATTATGCGACTGGGTGCAGCGGGGTGCGTTGCCTGAGGGCGTCGGCGTAACGTGCTACGCCGACGATAGACTCGTCACGGCGTGAGGTGCAACGTACCAGGAGGCAGCACTGAATGCGGGAAGCTTCCGCAATCAGTGGCCAGAGCGCTGCAGCCTCATTTACGCCCAGGACCATCAACCTCCATGATCGGGGCCTGAGGACGGTGGGATAGCTACCCGCCGTCCTTACAGAAACAGGCTAGAAGGGTCACGTGCTGCGGGGCCTCAGCCTCATTGCACGCAACCAGATTCACTCGCTGACGCGGGATAAAACCCAACCCTTACGACGCGGGATTTTCATCAAACCCCCGAAGAGGCCACACAGGCGGCCAAAGTCCGCCGGGTGCCACTCGAAATACCTTCTGGTGTGTACCAGAGACGCCCGCAGCAATGGACATAGGAGCGGCCGCGGTCTCGCGGATATTAAAAATAAAAAGAAATGCGGGAAGCTTAAGACAGAATGTTCTAGCGTTCGTTGTCGGAGGACTATGCCCAGCAGTTGGTGTCATTTGACTGAAATGAAAATAGTATTTAATTATAACTTGCTTGCTATATATGACTTGTGGCTTAGTGGTATCTGAGTAGGTAAAGGTTTCAAAGGTTGAACAACATCTAGCCAGACTGGTCTGAAGATGGGTGACCATTTCTTAAGACATTGAGACTTCTCCGTGCCTCGGATAGCACGTTAAGCCGTCAGTCCCGATTGTCATACGAACATCTATGGCAGTCGCTACGCTTATTTTAAAACAAAATCCGACTGGTCTAACTACAGAATTTCGATATCGCCATAGGGTTAGGTCATAGGTTGTGGAGGTCAGATGGCAGTCACCCCATGGAAAATATTGAAGTTGAATATTGAAAGTCGACCCCAACTGAGCTGGGAAAAGGCCTAGTGGGTTTGGGTTTGTGCCAACACTACGGCTAACATCTGTTCGCATTTCGTCTTGTATTTATTTTAATTTATTATTAATATTTTCGATAATTAGGGCTAAAATTCATCACAAGACACAATCTTACCATTATCAAAATGTATCTAGGTAAAAATCAGTGTAAAATATTTTTTTTATAGAGAATAAGATTTTGTTTTACCGGCTAAAAGTCAATGACTGTTTGAAATTTTTAAAAGTGAAACTTTATCAACTCGAATTTAATGTGATTTGAGTGATTTTTACACAGGTAATCGTACTCCGTAAGGCGGGGCGGCCGGTGAACTCACCGTCCGGATACCGGCCGATCGTGTTGTTCGACGAGGTGTGTAAGCTCTTTGAGCGAATTATCGCGGAACGCCTCGTCGAGCATCTCTCGACGGTGGGGCCAGACCTGGCGGACAACCAGTACGGTTTCCGTCGGGGACGCTCCACCGTGAGCGCGATCATGCGCGTGAGGAGCCTGACGGAGGAAGCAGTCTCGCAGGGCAAGGTGGTGGTGGCGGTGTCTCTTGACATCGCCAACGCGTTCAACACCTTGCCATGGAGCTGCGTTAGGGAGGCGCTCGTGTATCACGAAACGCCTCTCTACCTCCGTCGTATTGTCGGGGCCTATCTCTCGGAGAGGGCCATAGCTTTCCCCAGCTGGCTCTGGCCAGCTCGGCGGGATGTGTCGTGCGGTGTTCCGCAGGAGTCGGTCCTGGGGCCGCTTCTGTGGAACATCGGCTACGACTGGGTGCTGCGGGGTGCGTTGCCTGAGGGCGTCGGCGTAACGTGCTACGCCGACGATACCCTCGTCACGGCGTGAGGTGCAACGTACCAGGAGGCAGCACTCAAGGTCACGACGGGTGTTGCTCAAGTCGTGGGTCAGATACGGCGGCTGGGACTGGAGGTGGCCTTGCACAAGTCCGAGGTTCTGTGTTTTCACAGACCTTGGAACGGTCCACCTGAAGGTTCCAGCATAAATGTGGGAGGCGTTAGCATCGGCATCAAGCCCTCGATGAAGTATATAGGGATCGTACTTGATAGCCGATGGAACTTCGGACCACATTTCCGAAGTTTGGTCCCCAAGGTGACACAGGCATCGGTCGCGCATTCGCGACCTAAAGGGACCCAACGCTTCCTGCAGGAGACTGTAACTGGGGATCGTGCGGAGTATGGCCCTATACGGGGCTCCCGTATGGGCGGCGCGTTTGACGGCCAACAACTCAAAGCTCCTTAATAGACCGTTGAGGACCTTGGCCGTCAAAACAATAAGGGGCTACCGCACGATCTCCGGAGAGGCTGCATGTCTCCTAGCCGGGACCCCTCCATGGGACCTGGAAGCGAGAGCCCTTGCGACATTGTTCCAATGGCGCAAGGAGGCGCTGGAGCGGGATCACAGGCCTGCGTATCGAGAAATCGATGACCAGCGGTCCCAAATCCGCCAGGATCGCATGGAGTCATGGAGGGTGCGACTTGAGGAACCCAAGTGGGGTAACACCATCATCGCGGCGGTGAGACCGATCATGGACGATTGGCTGCAGAGGCAGCATGGTGACCTCACGTATCGTGCGACGCAGATCGTTACCGGTATGGTTGCTTCGGTAGCTATCTTCGCATCCGTCGTGAGGTCACACCCCGGTGTCAACACTGCGAGGTTTCCGACGACGACACCGCACTCCATACGTTGGTGGAGTGCTCAGCGTGGGCGAGTCAGCGCCGAGACCTCGTAGTGGGTCCGGGCGTAGATACCCTTTCGCTGGAAACCATGCTTCAAGCCATGGTCTCCAGCGGGAGTAGGTGGAACGCGGCCGTTTCCTTCTGCGAGCAAGTCGTGCTCGCGAAGGAGGCGGCCGAGAGGGAGAGGGAGCGTACCCTCCCCGCCGAGTTCCGTAGTCAGCGGCGAGGGCGCCGCAGACACTACTACGCCCAAGACCATCGACCTCCATGATCGGGGCCTGAGGACGGGCCTGGATCGCCACCCGTCGTCCTTACAGAAGCAAGCTAGAAGGGTTGCGTGCTGCGGGGCCTTTGCCCCATAGCACGCAACCATTTACTCACTGACGCGGGATAAAACCCAACCCCAACGACGCGGGATTCTCATCCCGACCCAACCCCCGCAGAGACCACAGAGGTGGTCAAAGTCCGCCGGGCGCCGCTGGAAATAGTTCTGCTTGTAACCAGAGACGCTCGGCAACGGACGTTAGTGCGGCCGCGGCCTTGAAAAAAAAAAGGTAATCGTACTAATAAATAACTACTTATTAAAACAATGGTAAGTAAAATGTTTTAAGAAAAAACTTTTTAAAATTATATAATAGCATTAATTTTTTGCAGAATTAAAAGGACAACAAAACGTCGACAATTGTTTCGCCTCTAAACGAGGCATTATCAAGACTGTCTCAGAGAGAACAGCAAAATTCGTGGTTGGAACGTGTTTGCTTATAAGTAAACGCGTGCAAATTTCATTATCGCGATGTAGGATTCTTTACAATAACTAATGTGGGTAGAAACCTCAGATCATGCTAACTAAGTTCCAAAAATAGGTATTCACCAATACTTGACCTTATCTGATTGATTTAAAGTTAGTTGTTTTGTCATGGATTTTCGCCAAGTAACGCCTGTTTCTATCCAACTACTTATTATCGTACCTGTTAGTTTTTGAAGTTGTAGTTTCTGAAGTTATGAGTTTTTGAAGTTGTAATGTATTCAATCAGATTCTTACGTATTTATTTGTGTACTTAGTGTATTGATCAGGTAGCTTTTTAGTATCTAAGTCAGTATATTTGTATAATATCGTAATGCCATTCACACGTAGCATGTATTCTGCTCGCCGTGATGAGGCTAAACAAGAAGAAAAATTGAGAAAACTTGACTTGACATTGAAGGAATTACAGGTATCCAAAACGTTGGTTAAACAGTTGCATAGGGAAAGAGATGAAAATGAAAAGGAAATATTAGATAGCCTAAATAAATACGACTTCATAAAAAAGCAGATGGCTGAGATGCACACAGAGAATAGGTTAGTGTTAGATGACCGGGACAGATTACAAAATATTGTGACTGGGTTCAGAGAGTGTAGTGACGAGTATGAACAGGGTCTCAAGCGCATGTCAGTCTTGGAACAGGAACTGCACGAAGCCCACCACCTCATTTCCCCGCCTTGAGGCTTAGAAACGCGACACCATAGTATCCCATACCTATAACTTGTTTGAGGAGTTAGTTGGTAGTGTGCCCAGGCTTGTTTCTACTGAACCTAGCTTAGAACCCACAATTACTATAGATTTAACAAAGGACATTAACAGCTCATTGTTCCAATCACAAGATTGGCATAGTTGAGTGCAGTAGAAACAAAATTAAGAAATATGTGAAAATTAATAAATACATAAGAAAAACACAAAAGCTTATTAAAAGACAAACAAGTATGTACAAAATAGTCAAGTACATTAATGAGAGAAGGCAACCAGGCGATGAACTTGACATGTATTCATTATTAATTGAAAATAATATCTCTGATCATAGTAACAATATTTTAAAGTTAGAATCAGAAAATAAAAATTTAAAAAATCACTAGACATCATGACTGACAGGTATTGTAATGTTAAGAGTGAGTATCAGGAATACATTCTGGCCATGAAGGATCTTATGAGTCCAAATTCCACATTGGCATCAAACAACCATTTAATTAGTCCTGAGCCGGTCTGTAAGTTCTCGCTGACTTCAAACATAAGCCCTTCACTTGAGTCAAACAAGAAACCCAGTAGTTCCTTCACCAAACAAAATATGATTAAATCTTAAATAAATAAATAAATATTTTTGGACATTCTCACACAACGTCATCTAGCCCAAATTAAGCTATAAGCTTGTGTTATGGGATCTAGACGACTGATAAATATACTTATATATTTCTAAATACATACATAGAAAATACTGATTGACATAAACATGTATTTAGAAAATAAATTGTTATTGACCGAAGATAAATTCTATTTGAATAGATATTTTAGGAGACAGATAGCATCTTCGCTATCATATTTTATTAGTTATTCAGCCAAAAACTTGGCTAAACAATCTGCTTTTATTGAGCAGAAAAAGGACAATGTTTGTCTTGTGACCTTGGAATCTGTTTCAAAAAAGGGTGACAATAATTTAAACTTAGTTGTAGGACAATAGAGGAAATCCCTGGCAAA